>OU612059.1:37650312-38250312 GCA_914767635.1 Melanostoma mellinum
TCGTTTTAGTTGTCGTTGACGTTGTCGTTGTCGTTGTCGTTGTCGTTGTCGTTGTCGTTGTCGTTGTCGTTGTCGTTGTCGTTGTCGTTGTCGTTGTCGTTGTCGTTGTCGTTGTCGTTGTCGTTGTCGTTGTCGTTGTCGTTGTCGTTGTCGTTGTCGTTGTCGTTGTCGTTGTCGTTGTCGTTGTCGTTGTCGTTGTCGTTGTCGTTGTCGTTGTCGTTGTCGTTGTCGTTGTCGTTGTCGTTGTCGTTGTCGTTGTCGTTGTCGTTGTCGTTGTCGTTGCCGTTGTAGTTCTCGTTATTGTTGTCGTTGCCGTTGTAGTTCTCGTTATTGTTGTCGTTGTCGCGATTTTTTAATGAAATACTACTCATATTTACTGTGGTTTAATCCAACATCAAAACATTGCACGTCTTTAAGTTAGCGTTCTACGTTGCATGCCGTTTACTTAAAAAAAAAAACTTTCTCTAAAGTATTTTTGATTTATTTATGGATATCTCAAGCCTTGAATATAAAACAATGGATAAATGCTCACAATGAGAGCCTGTAACGAAAAGTGCTTTTAACAGACTTCGTTTGATGGATGTTGGATGGTCGGATGTAGTTTGCGTTCAGACTGTCTTTCAACATTATGTCACATATTCCTCCGCTCCGTCCAAGTTCAAAATTTTCAAAAATATTTCAAAACCATCCAACATGTCGGACAAGCGGTCGTCCGAGGGTTCTTCACATTATCGAACACTGGTCCCTCAAACCAAAGTATGTCGAACTAATTGTACAGTGTGAACTCCGCTAATCCCAAATCAAGCTTAAATATTTACAAAATAGAAAAGCTGATTTAAACAAGATTTCTAAGGAAGCAAGTATCTAATTACTATAGCATGAAAATTATATGAAATTCATACAGTTCACTTGATCGGTTCAAATGGCAAAATTATCGCAACTCACACACAATACATTGCGGCAGATAACTGTGGCAGTTACACTATAGATTTTTTCTGAATTTCTCTTATATTTTCGTTTGAACAAGAAATAAACCCCCAATTGAAGGTGGATCAGTCGCACCGATGTTTCTCTAGACTTTAACACGGTTTCATCAAATAGTATTGTCAAGAAATACATTATTGTATTCATGAATGCGTATAATTTAGTTTACCTACGAAAATCTGTTCGATATAATTAAGTGATATGAATGGAGTTGCAAATAAAACACACGCTCAATCAAACACTACTATTTAGAACTACGTATTTGTATTAGGTTCAAATACATATATTCACATGAACGTATATTTCACTCACTCGACTTTTTTTTCTCTTTGTAGGAATAAAATGCTTTCAATTATTGGCCTCCGCATATAATTACAAGCAAATGACCAAGAGACATGTCAAAGGTGGAGGAACGAACGAACGACATGTTTTTATTTGCGAGTGCTTTATTTGCCATCCTGACACAAGGAAGATGAAACATGAATGAACAACAGGCAAAAACCAAGGAAACACATTAAAGATGTTCACAAGACGACAAGACCACCTGGGATGCTGTTAGATCAGAGGTTGAAACTGATTCTTTATTTTTTTTCTTTTTGTCGTGAATGTATGGCTCGTTTCAATAGAAACACGTCCTGAAAGGTTATTAAAGCATGTTTATGTTACGTGAATTCGAAATATAATTAGATGAGGATAATAATTTCCTTCATTGTGACGTTAGGCTTGAGAACATTATGTTTGAAGCAGATTGGGAAAAGCCCAACTTATCTTTGATCTCTCTTTTTGCATCTTTAAGAAAAAAATAAATCAATCAGTTGCCAAAACTTACGCAATCCTCATTGGTGAAATATATTTTAAAAAATAATGAAATTATTTCCAAATCTATTCCAGCAAATAAAGAACAAAATAATCAAAAGTTCAGAATTGAGCAGTTCTTTGAATTATCAAAACGATTGCTTTCTGCCAATTCACATAATTTTCAAATATGTACAGTGTTTTGCAGATGACTACGCACGCAGCATTCAACTAAAAGCTCGGAGCGAACCATTTCAAAATTGCCTAATTCTAGTTGCTCGCGAGAACTTACGAAGGGTTATTGTTTTTCAAAGAAGAGGCAATTAGCGATCCATTGAGCTTTAAGACTTAAGAGTCAGCTTATTTTGTGCGGCAATAGATGCAAATTTGGTGGTTGTAATTTCACTTATAACCTCAAAAGCGTTGTCCACATGCAGCTGGAAGGTAGAAAGAAAAAAAGTACTCTGAACGGAAAACAAAATCACGCGTTCGGGCTACAGACTCAACACTAACTGCCTCATGAATGGAACCAGGTTTATTTATTTATTCATTTCCGAAGAGCTTGCTTCGGGCAAGTGCAACCACCTTCAAAGCCGATGTAACAGCTCTCCAAGAAAAAGCGATAGAAGGCTACGGAAACTGCCACCAAGTATGCAATTTGTGAAGGTTTAAATGAAGTTATATTGCTAGAGAAAGACTTACTTAAAATGTTTTGAGGATTTGCAGAGTCAGATAGAGGATGATGGCTTTGATATACATGAACCAACCATTTTTGAGGCCTTTTCGGTTCAGATCTTCCTACAAACCTACAAGAGAACCAAGTAAAGTTTATACACGCTTCTTGTCAAAACGACTACGAAATTTTCGTAGTCAAAATGCTGAATTAAAAATAGTTTTACGTAAGAATTGGGAATTGGATCGGAAAACACAGTCCTACTTCCAGTGAAGAACTCAGACTTAAAGATTTTTTATGATGTTCGACATAAGGACAAATTCAAATTAACCCTCCACTAATGGTCACTTCACAAATAGATCGATTGTGTTGCGATTGACAGAGGATTTATTTAATGATCTACAATCAGACGCATTTCCAGATTGCGAATAATCTCAACCCTGTTAATTTGGTCAATTGCAGCGATTTCAATAAGCTATTGGAAAGACATGCTAAAAATACGTGCATAGAATGAATTAAGAAGCGCTTGCTAAGCAGATCGAGGAGGTGATTTTCAGGATTTAAAGATACCTAAACTTTTATTTTTATTTCTAAAATAAATAAAAAAAATTGAGAATTGAAATGTATCCGTAATCATAAACAAAACTCTAGTATACGAACTGTCAAACTCCATTTTCGTTCCACATACAATCCACACTTCAACGAAAAATTTCAACCAGTTTCTCTTCATTCCATTGACAACTTCTTCTGTCAGTTCAATGATTGCCATTTCCACTCGTATTAAATTCAAAACAGAAAAATGATATGGTTTCTCATTCAACACAATGTCGATTGTCGACAAAAACATTAGATATAAGTAAACGATTAAGTCACATTTCAATTGTCAATTAAGGTTGTCTACTTAGCTGAGCTCACTGTCATTCGATGACAAGCGCTGACAACCAATTGAGTGACAGTAATTTTTTATAGATTCCACTTAATATCTTTCTCAGCAGCTTAAAATTGCATCATTTGTCTTTTGGTGGGAAAATGGCAAATGGAATCAAAGTTCTGCGTTGACGCAGACGTTGTTAGTTCAGTAAATTCAAAACACTCTCTTGTGAATTACGTCCAATCGGATGATTTAAGTAAGTATATCTTTTTAATTACTAATATATTATACAAGTATCTATATAGTTTGTAAGTTATCTGTACTTAAATAAAATAATTTTACCGTCTCAACATCATGGTTCTCAAGCCACTTGACAAAAGTCAACTTTTAGTAAAAAAGAATGGGGGAGGGAAGGGTAAACATCACGGCAATCTTTTGTTTCTGAATGCTTATCTAAAAATTCTCTTTTTTTTGCATAAAGAAATGCAAATGTATTCGTTTGAAAAAAAAAACTCCCAAAACTTAATTTCGCTGTAAAGGATGATTATTTTTAGATGAGTGGTTTTCATTCATTGTTATGGCCAAGAATTTAGCTTTATTATAAATACAAGGGTTTGCCATCACGTTTTGAAAATTATTTCGAATAAATTCCAGCTGGAAGGCCTAGTTTTCGATCACTTTTTGCCGCCTTTGGAATCGTATATTAGCTATGAAGCACCGAATATTGGCTTCCAATGCTTCAATCGTCTCCGGTTTATCTGACTCCACATAACAAGACAAAAAAAAAAAAAAAATTCCAGCAGTGTAAAATCGCCCGATCTTAGAGGTAACTCACAGTTTACAGACTCAAAATTATGTGAAAATCGGCGTCAAGGGCGATTTCGTTTCAGAACGGAGCGTACTCAGTGCTCAGTGGCATGCGGCTTTAGTTCTTCTGCGATAAATTGGCTAACCAAACTGAGCCTAAATCAAGTGACAGCTGTCAAAAAGATTGACTCCGAAAAAAGTATTGCCAGATTGAAAACCACCCTTTTAAAATTCGGATGATTGGTGCAGAAATTTATTTCAAAAATTGAAGCATCTGTGTAAAGGTACACAGTAAAGGTAAAGGTAGGAAATTGGTCTGAGTCTGAAGTGCTCGAGCTGAATACCACAACTTCTTTCAAATAAATAGAAAGTAAAGAAAATCGCAAAAATCTATTTTTTTTTTTTTTTATTAAAAAAGAAGAGGCTTATATGCTAACCTGGAGAACTCAAACTTAGTTACCGGTCCATTGTACTACCAGGGTAGCAGCCTTCCCTTTTTTCTGTGTTGCAGTAGTGGAAATAAGGTGTTAGTTATTTCACATATAACCTCAAGGGCGGCGAAACTAGGAGGCTGAAAGAAAAGTAGATGCCCAGAGCGGGATTCGAACCCACGCATCCGGCGTACCTACTGAACACTCTACCACTGCAACCACGGCCGCCCCTCAAAAAAATCTATTTAGTTGTACCATCGATAGTTCGATTTTAGAGCGCGAAAACATCGATGTCAAAGTATCGTTAATTTTCATGGAAGTTTTATTGACATCAATGCATACTGCCTTTTCTGGTTTCAAACTTCTTACCAGGAATATATCAGAAAGCGATCACAACTTCATACAACATAAACTTTTTTCGAAGAATGTAGTGTGCAGACTTAGTGAGGTTTCATTTGTTCTGCCAAACAAAGCGTTTGCAAAGAAAACGGAATGGTGGAAGAACATTTTGAACTTTTTGGAGTTGTTCCTATTGAATCAAACGCGTAAGAGTGTTTTAGCTTCAAAAAATCTAAGCAAATTGGAGTTCTCCACCGGCGCGGCGGATCATACTGTGAATAGCGAAGTTCACACTGTACAATTTGCTGGACAGACTTTGGCTTAAACGGCCAATGCTTCATAGTGTGAACCCTAAGACGACCGCTTGATCAACTTGTTGGATGGTTTTCAAATATTTTTGAAAACTTAGAAGATGGACGGAGTGTACGTGACATAAAGTTCGACGACAAGCTTGATAAGTGTGAACGCAAAATACATCCGACCATCCAACTTCCATCAAACGAAGTCTGCCCAACTAATTGTACAGTGTGAACTTGGCTATTAAATAAATGGTTTGGCGTTTTATACTACACTTCGACCATGAAAATCTATTGTTCCCTCTCGTTCTTTGGTATTCCTTAATTGAAGTACTTCATGAAGGTTAGTCTCTTTGTTGAAACTAATTATCTAGGTTAAGTTAAAGTGTTTAAGTTCCCTTTCTTCTGTAGGATCTTAGCCACTTCTTCCTTTGGTCTAAGAAAGCTTCGCAGTCTCCTAGGAGGTCGTCCGGAGATTCTTTTTATTCGTTACAGTATCTGAATTTTTCATTGCCCTCTATACCTAGCACATTTAGGTGTTTCCTTAGCCTGCAATGTCCCGTTAGGAAACCGGCTAATATTCTTATATTGTTCCTACTAAAATTTATTAAGTCTTCAAAACGTTTTGGGTTGAAGGTGCCAAAAAGAAGCTTGGATTGACGCATTTTGGCAGTTCATTCCAGTATTTCATTCTGTTGTCTACCTTCGACTTTTTGATTTCGTTCTTTATGTGTCTCTACGTTACTTCAGTTCGCCAGTTCGTCTGACAGTTCTTTGCCTTTGATTACTACATGTCCTGGTATCCAATAATCTGTTACCCTGTTGTTACTGCCCAGGTCGTTCAATTTGTAAATGCATTCCCTGACAAGTTTTGAAGAGACTGTGTAGGATGTTATGGCCTTATTTGACTGCCTGTCAAAATTGCAATGGCGCATCTAACTATTGTGAAGCAGACAAGTTAGAGAGTTATTGTGCCTATGAGATTACAACGGTCACAGCGCCAGCCGTTAAAGAAAAAAAAAGAAGGAAATGAATCTTATCTAAAATCAGCTTTGAAGTTAAAAGAAATACAAAGTTTTTCATTTCAAAATTTTAAAAATTGAAAATGATTCAAACTTAAATAAAACCACTCTCTTTGATTCTTTACAAAACTCACTTTCAAAACTCAGGAACCACTGAGTAAATTGTGATGAAATTCCTCGTATAATTTATTTTCCTCTTGCTCCTCTCATATCCAAAAGCTTAGTTGATAAAAATCTACACAGCCTCCAAAAGAGGTGCAAGTTGCGGGCGATCAACAAAACTAAAAACTCTTTAACAATATCTTTTTGAAGAAGAAAACCCTATCTCACTGGTAACAACTTTTGTGATTACTTACTAAAGAAGAGAGTTTATTACTGCGACTTACTATATTGCCTCTTTTTGGGCGGCAAGACTTCTGCCGTCTCATATACAAACAATCCAATGACTCATACAAAAATAGCAGTCTACCAATCAAAAAAAAAAAAACGGGCTGTTAGTCTATTATGCAATCAATGTATTCAACAAAAAGAAATTTATTCAAGCCCCCACAACTTTGAGACATTTCCCAAGGTCGCGTCGTCGGTTTGACTGCACTTTGACTTGGAAGTATCTCACCAATCTTTAATAATAAAAAAAATAACAAATACAAATTCATTTCAAGGATAAAGCTGCAACACCTAGTTCGTATAGACTCTTGCCAAGTTCATTGCATTCTTAAGATTTCGACGAAATGAATGGTCTTTTACAAAAATTGAAAATCTATTAATTGAATTAATCATCAATTTTGCCAACCCTCAAATAGCAGAGTAAGCTTTTTTAAATTATTATTATTAATAGATTGCTATTCTCAAAAACCTATACTCAATTGTATATGTAAGTGAAAGTGACAGCCTCACTTGTAAGCAGCAAACCGGCCGGCATATTCAGTTCACCTCGAACTTGCCGGCATCAAAACCTCCATACATTACGCGTCATTCATGCTAATTACATGGGTGGAAAAAAACAAGAACAAAAACTTGGCACTCACAACAAATGCCAAGCTACGTTATAGTATTTACATTTAGATACAGGGCGTCTTTCAGATAAGTTTCGTAGAGCTTTCTTTTTACATTTGTATTCTCAATTGATTCGGGGTATTCTCTGAATTCAAGTGTCAATTATGGGGACTGGCTAGTGGCGATGGTTGAATAAATAAATACGTACACCGAATCAGAGTTTGAAAAAAGAACCAACTCAATGTGGATTTCCAATGTTCTCTACGCCCGCCATTTAAATCTTTTTTTATATTTAATTTGTTTATTGGACGACTAAAAAGAACTTTGTCGATTAAATTTCGTCATTTATTTATTTATTTTTTATCTTTAAACTTCCCGGAAAAATTTTAATTGAATTTCGCTCACAGATAAATAATTTTGCAATTCATTGAAAAATTAATCAAGGTGATGAACAGACCTTTTTCCAGTCTGACGTTGACTTAAATTGAATTGGTTTCACTTCATAGGGCTTCTGTAGGAAATGAGAATACGAAAATTCGCTATTCCCTTGTGAGTATATAGGTAGGCATAATTAATTGTTTATTTTTTTTATAAAAGTCCCATACAAATTTTAAAAAGTCACATTTTGTACGCTTTGCAATTCAAAAGAACCAACCGGAAATAACAAAAACATTCTTGTTAAAAGAATTTAACTGCAGGTTGCCTGTAGGAGGCAAAAAAGCTACCTGTTGTCATAGACTTAAAATCTACATCAAATTAGAACAACGTTCTCTAAGCAAGAAAGTGTTTATCTGATGAACAAGAACTTAAATATTCTGTTGCTTGATGCTGGACTTAATGCTGATGTCACAAAAGTTGTTTGAAAATTGTGCATCTGTTCTTGAAATGCTGACTTAGCAAAGGGGTTCACCACTGCTATCGACCTAAGATAGCAAATTCCACTACAGCCACTATTTAATTTATCAACACAATGATACTTTAACATTCGGCTCTAGCGAGCTGTCCGTTCGGAGAGGGAAATTCTACGGTTTTGTACGGTTCGGAGGTTTCTTACATGGGTGGGCATTACAGTTCGGGGTGAACCAGAGCCTCAACCAACATCTTTCGCCAACAATTTCGATTTCAGGAGACCTATCTTCATTTATGGTCTCTAAGTCGGTCAACGTCTTCTTCCACTTGATTGTGCCACCAAATACGAGGTCTTCCCCCTCCAGGATTTCAATTCAATGTGCCATTTAAAACCCGTCACGGACAGGAATGCTTATTGTCATGTTACTACATCGCCATGATGTTAATGTTATCTAAAGTTGCCAAGACACTGTAAGGAAGCTATCTCATGCTACCCGTTACTTTTGGTACATTTTTGGTACTTGATACTTTTAATACCACGATGTACATCCGAGGTCAACATCACTGAATTACGAATGTACAATGTGTCACCCCACCTGTCCGTCGTGCCCACCACATAAATTTAATAATAATGCATGGAGCAGTATAGTGTTTACTCGTTAAGTATAACTCACATGCAGTTCCTTTTCGGAAAGTTATATAATTGTCATGAACCAATCATTCCCGCCACCGCCCGCTGATTGAAAGAAGCCGTCATCAACCACCATATAAGGTTATTTTATTTTTCTTATTTTCAGATCGAAACCGTCCGATAATTCTCTACTACAGGCTTTCGGTAGCGGTGGTGTTAACCCAGAGGTTCGTAGTTCGAATCCCAACAGAGGCAAAATGTTTTTCCACCGGTATCGCCTTTCGCGAGGAATTGGGAAGTCCTCCGTTAGTAAACTCATTGCCATGAAAAGCTCTTTCTTGATAAGCCGTTCGGAACCGTCCCTTTCATTCGCTGACAAAGTATGGTTGTGAGAAATGCGTTAGGCCCTGGGGCTCCTCACTCTGTTGCGCCACCCTATTTATTTATTTATCTAGGCTCTCGGTAGTGAAAGTCTTAGTTCGTAGCTTTCTTACGACCCCCGTGTTATCAAAGCGAGGTAAATAAGCCTGCTGATCAACCAAAGTTGTTGCTTTTGCTTCTCCGTGCTACAGTTGTAAGGACTGCAGTCTTTTTGGTAGTGCAGTTAAGTTACGAATAAGACTTAATCTTTTTAGTCTTTTAACTTTGATTAGTACTTTAACTGCATGTGTATACAGTCAGCAGTTAGTACTAACTTTTTGACTGTGCAGTTCATCAGTGCAGTTGATTGACTAAAAGTGCTACCAGGGCCTGTAAATAAACCCTCAGATCGACCAGATCTATTGCCTGCTGCTTTGTGTGCCACCAGCAGCCATTAATAAACCGGAACTTCTCTCTTGGTTCATGGTTAGGTAATTACCAACAGCAAGGAATCAAACCGTAAGGCATAAAGACTGGGTAGATGCACGAACTACGGATTTTACGTAAACGTAGTTAGTCTTAAGTTTACTAATTATACACTTTGAGGGTTTTTGCTTGTATTTTAAATGAATAGCTTGTACATCTAAGTTGAAGATCTTCCTACTGAAGTTTCGTGTTTTACTTCAGAAAGACCCTGGCTAATTCGACACGCAAAATTTCGGCTGTAAGGCAAAAAGCACGTCACAAAAAGGGGAAACAGGAAACAGCAGTTCTTTTTCTTTGTATCTCTGTCTCCATCTCCACCTCCATCTTCACCTTTATTTCTATCTCTATCTCTATCTCTATCTCAATCTCTATCTCTATCTCTATCTCTATCTCTATCTCTATCTCTATCTCTATCTCTATCTCTATCTCTATCTCTATCTCTATCTCTATCTCTATCTCTATCTCTATCTCTATCTCTATCTCTATCTCTATCTCTATCCTTATTTCTGTTTCATCATTCTCTCTCTCGGGCTGGATCTGTATCTGCATCTCTATCTCTATCTGTATCTCTATTTCTGTTTCAATTTCTATAATTATATTATATTAAAAAGCGTTGATAACGAAACATGGGTACACTCCGAAGGATGAGTGATCCAGGTTCTTCTTTTGAAGAAAAAATTATATTGACGATAAAAAGCCGTCAAAAATGCTTGCGTGGCAATTATGCCTAACTTAATAGCTTTCGTCTTATAAGAAACGATGCATCAAACGTCAATAGGTCCATGACAAAAGGACATAGACAAAAAAGAATGACATTAATTTCTACTTTTCCCCACCCATGCAAGTTCGACTTCTATTAACATTACTTTTCTCAAAATAAAAGAAACCTAGTAATACAGTAACTTGGTAGTTTTGCCTGGAAAGTTTTCCAACACGCATTGAGTACTGAGTCATCAGCACACGTTACATTTATACAGCCATGGCTTCCAATGAAGTAATCTGTTTTATTTGTGAGAAAGGGAAGTGATAGAAGTATAAGAAGGATTGGAGACTTTTCGTAAGCCAAATATAAAAAGAATGGACGACAAGAATCTAATTTTGGTGGGATTGAGTTCGATAGTGGTTCACGGTGCATGTCGAAAACGATATAATGATGACAAGTTAATCGTTGCGTCTGCGCAATTTTGGGCGCTATTTTTCTAATACGGCCGGCGGCGCGAGCGGCCAAAGTACGAGGTGGCAAAGTTGAAATTCGGAAAGAGCACATCAAAATCTATAAAATTGCCAATTTTCAAAACTCCCGGAAAACTTTCCAGGTAACCTCAATTTTTCCTACCCAATGACTGTACTATAGGTAATATTTTTTTTTTGAATTTTTTTCTGATTTCCTGAACACAAAATAGAAATAAAAGTTTAACCAAAATCGTTCAAGTTCTTTACCAGAAATGAAGCTTAGTGATGCTGGTGCTATATTATATCAAATTTTATGGATTTCTTATAATTTGTTTCAAAACATGAAAACGTGCATATGTGAATAAATTTAATTTAAATATTGATGAAACCCTTTTCATTCAATAGTTTTTGTATAAAATTTATAAAAGAAAATTTATAAAAGAAAAGGTTGCAATTGTGGCACGGGGGCATTCATTAGAAAAAAAACAAAAAATTCTCGAAAGTAGTAATACTTATTACTGTGAAAATAATAAACAATAAACCAGCTAACCAGTTTTTAACGCAAAAACTACAAATAAGCATCATGCAATACGAATACTTGGGAAAAGAAATATTATCTTCGTATTAATTTTGTTGTTTACGCAATAGGAGTTGAATTCGAAATTAAAAAGAATACTTGATTCAGCGAAGGTTCAATCCGATTTTCATATTTCCACCGATTTATAGGAACTCACATCAAGAAAAATAGCAAATATTCAATAATTTGGTGCGTTTCATTAAGGGTTTCGAAATGAACACGACCGTGATTTATTCTGATTTCTGAAGTTGGAAAACAGCTTTCAACACAAGCACTTTATTCCAAACTATAACACAAAAACACAAAAAAACATAAAAGAACGTGGAACAATTCTCGCTCGTGATGCAACTAGAGTAAAGGGTTTAAGTACAAAATCAAGGATCTTTGGCTGAAGTAATTGTTGTAGATGTGTCTGTATGCACACACGCTGGTGGTCATGTTATGTTGTGTAATACGACCATATTGGAGTCATCTCTGATGAAAAATGGGTTGCGAGTTTATGAATATAAGCCATAAGCTAGGAGTTAGCTTCAGAATTGAAAAATATTTAATTCACAAGCTAGTTTGTGTATAAGAATTAGTAGACATTTAATTCAAAAGCTAATTTGAAAATTACAAACTAAGAAATATTGAATTTTGAATTGAGGAAGATTCAATTCATAAAATTGGTGCACGTTTGAAAAAAAAAAATTAATGGTCGCTAAAAAAAAAACCAAAACATTGTTGATTAAAAAAAAAAAAACTATGCAATATAAAAAAAAACCTACCTACGGCTCTAGAGAAAGGTATTTCGAATGTACTGTCAAAACTTCGTATAGATCGGTGAAGATTTGCTCGAGTTATGTCTTCGGCCAGTTCAAAAAGTGATTTCGAGAAAAACGCGATTGAAGTTTTAAGTATTATAAAATCATATGGGGATATGGCATACCTGAGAGGGGCGCTGCCGCAGAATGGAAAGTTTGGGCATTTAGACTTTTTTGCCGGCATCCGTCTTTTGGAATGTTATTTTTAAGACCCTAAAGTACCTTTTAACACAAAAAAAAAACGGTTTCTTCAAAAGTCTAGACCAGCTTCCCCCATTGAGCTGCGTTCGTAGTTTTGTCATTGAAATACGAAAATGAAATACATAATTTTATTTTTTCATCACAATAGTTACAAACAGTAGGAATAATGGTTAAAATTCCGAATGTCTCTAATGAGCAAATTTTACATGGACCTATAGGAAACGTTTCTTACCAGACATGACTGAGAGGTTTCGTTTTAAGCGAACACATGACTTTTTTGTTAAACGAACCCTTTTTTACCCCTCAAATAGCTCGAGTAAGCGCGTGTTGGTTGCAGACGCATCCGAAAGTATTAGCGCGGAACAACAGTCAAAGGCAACCGTGAAACGATAACTTTTCGATTCCAAGAATAAAACTTATGATGGAATTTTGTAATTGGGTCTCTAGGTCTTGAAATAACAGTACCTGCCATACAATAATTATTTATCTCGAAAACGGCTCTAAAGATTTCGATAAAATTTGATGCGAGAGAGTATTTCTTAATTGTCTTTTAGAAAAAGTTTTAAAAACGGTACCTTTTGCTTGTTTCAAACCCGAGTTTGCCGTTAATGGCTAACACGATTTTGAAGAAATTTAATTTTTTAGAATTAGATTTGGAAAGTCCTAGTTTTTGACAGTTTTTGATATTCTAACTAGCACACAATCACAAGTTCGTGCGACCCAGTCGTGCCAATTTTTTGAATTTGCTCCGAAATCATCACTGAGGTTCGAACCCTAATTGTTTGTATTTTAATATACCGAGTACAACAACTGATGCAATGTGGCGTAGAATTCGAACTAGACCAAAAAAACAGTTGATTTGACTTTGTGTTACAGCTTTTCCAAGTCTCATAAAATGATGAAATTTGTGCATTTTAAAAATGCAATTGTTGAAAGTAGTGTTTTTGCACCTCAAACTACTTTTTTTTCGATCTTAACAATCTCAACTGTGTTTTATAACATGTTCATCAGAATTGTTTTTTGTGGTATCTAATGTCACTTTAGGCCACAGTTTAGACAACCAATTTCGGTGTCTAAAGTTAGACATTCCTTAGACAGCGACGAAAGTATTTATAAATACGATTTGGACTTGGACACTGTTCTAATAGCTGTTCAAAGTTTGACCTACGTTGCAATGGGATTATAAATACGACTGCTAGTGTCCGTGAAGTTCATGGCTAGGGAGGCCTGCTTATCTTCTATCCTATCACTCTTTTTACCCATAATCCGCTTTTTATAGAAGTAGTTGACGACATCCCGTTTTATAATAACAGTGCAATGGTTATGACAATCTGTTGGACACATTGAACAACGAATGGCTTCCATGATAACACTGAATTTTTCGCACTACCGTTACTACAAGTGAGATGAAATTTTTCAAACTTCTAAACAATTCCAAAATTAAATACAGCTTGGTACTATTTAGTTAGCTTATGTATTTTGCCTGAAAGTCAACTCACTTCGATAGCTAAAAGTGCTCTTGATTGACAAGACAAAATTTCGAATAAATTAGGCAAATGATTAATGGTCATTGCCTATAAATTAAGCTCAAGGATTTATTAGCAAGAATAAACAATTTTTCACAAAAACACATAGAGAATGTTTTAGTCCAGCGAACGCATTTCCATAAAATCATCCCAACCAATAAAAAATATTTAAAAAAAAACTTCACCCTCGCACATTGAAGTGAGTAAAATTTTAAAACGCCAAAAACAAATTACAAGCTGTTTGTCATCGTTTAACACGTCTTCGCATTTTGTACCTACCTCCTAGCGCCTACCAGTTGCCGCTGTTTATTAAAAACACAATTGCAACGCTTCACCTATATAAACAATAAATAAACACAACAACAACAGCAACCATCAAAATGAACTTTGACAAAAACAAAATACAAAAAACAAAAAAACAAGTGCGAACATATAACGAAACGATAGCGCACCATACGTCGCGTCGTGTATCTTATCAGTTGTATGGTTGTCAATTGTGAAATTAGTGTAAGTACTTTCCGGTATATGTACATTTGTTTATTAACAATGAACAAGCTGAACAGTCTTTCACTACATTATACAACTATGACAGCTAACGCTTACATTGTAATGCAGCTACTTCAAAATTCAATGATTTCTATTCTAATCACTTAACCGTTAAGTAAATATTTGACCGTTTGCAATCGCCTGGATGTGAGAGGTGGCGGCGCGGTGCGACGATGGCGGTAGCGGGCTGACTCTTATCAGCACTGCATTCAACAATGTTGCAAATGTCAATAGTGGATTTACGATTGCAAATAAATATTCAGCTAATTGATTAGTTGACCGCTGCTAGGCAGAATGTGTGACAGCGCTTCTTATCAACAAACTATAACAGAAGCGCTGCAGTTTATCGTTGGGAAAAATAAATTGGCGGGGTGTTAGGAAAATGAATTGCAGCACTTGAAACTTGAAAGCGATGAATGGTTAATGTGTTTGAAATAGACTAGGTTACATTTTTCGATGTATAATTCAACTTGATTTTAAAGAGAGAACAATGAACTAAATTTGAATTCTTTTTGTTGTTGTTGTTGATTGCTCAGAAAGACATATTAATATTCTCTTCTACAAAGAATATAAATGCTATACTATGAGGCTATGCCGAAATGTAATCAAATTCGTATTTTAATTTGTAGCTTTATGACTTGGAGGATTTTATTCGAACAACCTATAAACCGCACTTGCGTGTTTTATTCGGAGCTATAAACTTTCTGATAAGTTTCAAGAAGCACCTATTTGGTATGCTCATATGAACATTGTGCCTAGTACTATAACTACTTTACGACCGCGCCAAGACGGATTTATGGAGGAAATTTTAGATGAAGCTTTCTTTGTACCTCTTTTGTAGACGCCAAAACGAATATTGTTAAACCAACAACACTTGTGTATTGACATCACACAATAGAATACCTATGTGAAACTTTTTTGTTGCCATGTTAGATTTTATTTTTATTTATTATAGTTTCTATTTCCAACTTCATTGATCAATTCTGTATCAATCAAATCATCCAAATAGAAAGAGGCATATTATGTCTTTTAAAGTTAAACTCATTCTCTTATAATAGTCTCTCTCTGGAGCCTCCAAATTTTGTACACATTGAATTATTATTCATCTGCTTATCAGCTGTTTTTCTGAAAACACAATTTCGTTCACTTCCTTGTTCCTTAGATGTAATTCTGTAAAGGCAACAGGGCATGTAAAATTTCGTGAAAGTGTGAGTGAAAAATATTTACGTTGGCGTTGAGTTTTTGCTTTTGAATGGTAAATACACAAGTAACCAAACTATATACATAAGTGTATTCTAGATTCGAATCATTCGAAAGTTTTTCTTTTTACTTTAAGTGGCAATAAAAATTAAATTAGAATCGAATTTGAATTTTTCCAACCGCTTTCGACAAAAATTTCCGATTTTCATTCAAGTATTCTATTAACTTTTAAGTCCTTCAAAATTATTAAGCGCGAATTTTGAGCATTTGAACATTTTTATCATAGAATCAAGTTAACCCTTAAACCCTACAAATCCCGGGAGAAACACTATTGCTACCCTGGGGTCTTAGGGACCCCAAAAAGTTTTTGTCCCAATTTAATAAAAATAAAATTAATAAAAAAAAAATTAACATAAAAGATAGGAATGTTTAATTATGAAAAATGTTCTAAAAATTTACATCAAGACAATTTTGACACACTGAGAGGCTATGTTCGCCACAAAGTGGATTTCGGCAGCTGCTGCATCATATTTTGGTCTTGCGGTCTACGTCTGTTGGACACACGGCCCACCTTTTTTTGTACTGACTGAAGATGTTAATTAAGCCATGGGTCGTTTTTTTTGCAAAATATCTCCAATGAGGACCTGGTGATTGGATGTCAAAGTTGGCTAAGTAAATCAATCATCCATTTGGAGTTTTATGAGTTCCAACTTCCAAGGCTAAGTTTTTTAAAGAAATTTCGTCTTATTTGAGTTTTATTGGACACCATTTTGAGGAGGACATACGAATTCACACCAACAATATTTAAGTACCCATAAAACATAGCCAATGGCCATCGTTTCGTTCGTCTCGAAGCACTGTACCGGTGTTTAAAAACTTTAACTATCACTATCCCGGGGTCTATTGGACCCTGAAGCTCAAATATTTCCAACTGCACCACTCGAAAATTAATAAATGACTGATTTTTAGACGTCTGCTACGATAGTACATATGAGAATTCTATGGGTTGCACTGGTGTGGGTTGCTTAGTTTTTAAAAAAAATCAAAAAAATGTATGTTTGCAATGGTGCCAGACCCCTGGATGGGGTTTAAGGGTTAAATATTAGTTAGACTCTTAGGTAGGCAATTTAAAAGTAATCAAAAAAAGATTTCAATTTCAATGTAAAAATTAGATTCTATTTCTTTCTTCTGACAAAATCATCTATGACAAGTTGATTCGAGTCATTTTTTTTTTTTGATAAACAGCCAGTCGAATTTTCGAGGTCAGCTAGGTTAAGTGCTCAAAACTTTTAACACGTGCTTTTACAATCGATGGCAAAGAATTCTCGAGAAATACCGATCTTGATGGAATTTTAAACAGGTCTTCGAAAAATAATTCACAAATACTCGAAGCAAAGATTTTTCCTTCAGCTACAACTATTTTCAGTAGAAAAAATTTAACAGATACCTATTTCGACCAGATATTTCGACTTCTTCTTCTTCTTCTCCTTCTTCTTCTCCTTCTCGTTCTCCTTCTCGTTCTCCTTCTCGTTCTCCTTCTCCTTCTCCTTCTCCTTCTCCTTCTTCTTCTCCTTCTCCTTCTCCTTCTCCTTCTCCTTCTCCTTCTCCTTCTCCTTCTCCTTCTCCTTCTCCTTCTCCTTCTCCTTCTCCTTCTCCTTCTCCTTCTCCTTCTCCTTCTCCTTCTCCTTCTCATTCTCCTTCTCCTTCTCCTTCTCCTTCTCCTTCTCCTTCTCCTTCTCCTTCTCCTTCTCCTTCTCCTTCTCCTTCTCCTTCTCCTTCTCCTTCTCCTTCTCCTTCTCCTTCTCCTTCTCCCTCTCCTTCTCCTTCTCCTTCTCCTTCTCCTTCTCCTTCTCCTTCTCCTTCTCCTTCTCCTTCTCCTTCTCCTTCTTCTTCTTCTTCTTCTTCTTCTTCTTCTTCTTCTTCTTCTTCTTCATCATCTTCTTCTTCTTCTTTTTCTTTTTCTTTTTCTTTTTCTGTTTCTTTTTCTGTTTCTTTTTCTTTTTCTTTTTCTGTTTCTTTTTCTTTATCTTTTTCTTTTTCTTTTTCTTTTTCTTTTTCTTTTTCTTTTTCTTTTTCTTTTTCTTTTTCTTTTTCTTTTTTTTTTTTTTTTTTTTTTTCTTTTTCTTTTTCTTCATCCAAATTTTTTTTCTTCTAAGATTTCTTTTTCTTTTAAAATGTCTTCTTCTAAAACCTCTTCTTCTTCTAAAACATCTTTTGTTTCTAGAATCTCTTATTCTTCTGTCTCTAGAATCTCTTCTTCTTCTTATAAAATCTCTTTTTCATCTTCCAAATTTTCTTTTTCTTCTTCTTAAAACTCTTATGTCTTATCGTTCGTTTTCTTCTCTTTTATGATTTCTTTCATATAGAACTATTCTCATCAAACACTCTGCTCTGGAGAAAATATAATAAGAAATCAGGTAATTTGTGCTTTGCCTTTATATTAAGTTGAGTGAGGCAATACTGTCAGACGAGGTATCGCTTGTCTAGCAATACCAAATACTGGCAAGTGCTACACAACGAACACGGCATTTTTCTTTGCACTCCGATAAAAAATTAAAATCAAGTTTCTTCCTAAGACTTGATGACGAGTTGAATGGAATACGGAAGAGACAAATGCACTATCCCGCCGGACTTTAGCCGAACTGAAGTTATCATGTTTTTTCTATCAGAAGTCTTCTAGATGTGTTCTTGGCAACAATAGCAATCCGAACCTTCGCGATCCAGGCTATTCCGGGCAAACGACTACCAGCACCTTATCGTGAAGCCATTGCTGAGTTCCGTCAAACTATTTTCGGAAACTCTTCGGGCTCGGAGATGATGCAGCCTCAAATGGTTCTGGAGACACCGAAGGTCCCGAAGACGAAAATTCGTCGAAAATTGAAATTGATAGCCATATTCTCATTTCGAGGCACCAGCGATGCCCGTTCGAGGTGATACCGACAAAAACCGTCAACAGTCCGACATTTTGCTCCAGAACGTCGAGTGAGGCTTGTCCGTTTGCGTTCGTGTGTTGAAGTTGACGAAGCAATGCAGAAGTTTGCTTCTACAGTATGTCAGGAGAACAGCATGAACAATTCTGACTTCGAATACAACTTGACAGCGATCAATGATGATGCAATTCATTTAGCTATGTATTCAGATTTACTGCTGAGTCCTCAACTTACTCGAGCCGGTTACTATGATGATTTAGAGAAGGAGATTCTGATACCAATGTCATAGCAACAGTTTGTTACATCCGTCCAGAATACAGGTGTTTTAGTCAGTCCCATGGCTGTGTTAGCTATATCAGACAGTGATTGTGATGAATCCATTGGAGTCAATATTTGTTGGCAATAAAACTGAGTAGAAATTGTTTGGATCGGATTATTTCTACGGACCTCTCAGCAAACGAGACAGGTCCTTCAAATACCGAAAAAGACCCTTGATAAGGAAAAGCAGATCACTGTACTGAGAAGAATCTTCCGAGCTCATGTGCAATACCCATTAGGTTGAAACGTTGTACTAACGACCATTACTAAAAAACTTTGTAGAAGAATCTTAAAACCATAAAGTTGTTTACTTTTTCGTAAACCTATAGGTCTCGGCACAGGCAATTTTAGCCTCAGTTGAGAAGTCAAATTTATCAGGCTTTGAGGTGGAGGGAAAACTTCCCCAAAATGAGTTTAGTTATGAAGAAAAGAAAGAAAATACATGCTATGGCTCGATTTACAGCTGTACCATGACTTAAGTTTAAATGTTCTGTCAAAGAAGGACAATTATGCTCTAAAACGTCAACGAAATTTTGAAACCCAGTTCGAAATTGAATAACGAAAAAATGATTTGATTCAATATATTTCTGGAAATGATTGGATTGAATTTACTGCGTTCAAGTCTTTGTATCAAGCATGGTTTCAAGTGCTGATGTCTGAAATTTATCGACCGATTTGAAGGTTTCATTTCTTCCTTGTTTTATACATTTTGGTTCAAGTAACAACCGATAATATATTGATAAGGATCTTTTTACGGTGTAAATGTGTTATCTGACTTAATGATGTGATAGTAATTGACAGAAGGATTTCATCATTCGCACTTAAACCAATGTACAACTTTTGAAATAAAGTCTCTTAGTTAATTAGACCTTTTGTTATCTGCAAGCCAGTGGAATTATTTAATTTTTGCAGATTATGAGTGAGTGAGGGAAGAACAATTGTGATGTTTTCTTTGATTTTAACAAAACGAAACCCAATACAAAACATCTACCGCCAAAAACAAAAAGAAATCTTTCTTCGTTCAGGCACTATCTTCACATCAATAGATAACGTTGTACCTAACGTTTTTCTTGGAATTAGGTATTTTATTTTAAAGCTGAAGTGCTAGTCATTAGTCATCTTTTGTTTGGCACAAAAACACAAAAAAAACAATAATATGACTTCTTGTTTATTATATTTTATCAGTTTTTCGACTCATTTCAAATTTCAGATTGTCATATTTTTAAATGATGCTCAATACGTGAAAAGGTTAGCTGCTGATAAATCATTTAGTCTGGTAAACAAATTCTAAATTCAGTTGATGACATTTCAAGAAAACAGTTTTTTTATAACTTCTCAATATAAGGGCAATATCCGCATAGCACACAGCGTAGGCTCAGATTCACCCCCACCTCTTATGCAGACCTAAGTTAGTATAGCACACAGGGTTACAGCTTCTCTGTAAAAATATAAACTCACGAGCTGAATTTCCTTTTCTTTCGGAAAACGCCCCAAGCTCAAAGCACACTCAATGTGCTCTTAATAAAATGAAGGGACATCTAAGCAAAAGATTTAACGCAGCCAAATTGCCACGTTCAGACAAGATCATCTTCGAAATATTCAAAACCAAAAAAAAGTAGTGAATATTAAAAAAAGGAAGCAAAACGAAAAATGAGACGACTATAAAGATAGAAGGAAAGAAATTGAGGACAGCGTAGAATACGCGCACTGTGTTCTGAAACATTATAAGGGTATTCATAACCCCTTGAAGTGCGCGTTAATTATAAAAAAAAAAAATTATAGGTTAAGTGAGAAACGAAGAATTGAAAAGTGTATACGAAAAAACAATCATCATCCTTGTAACACAAACAAATTATTCCCCCAATAAAAAAGAATTAAAAATCCATACCTCGGCAAACACCTGTCACCCCCTCCAGTTGCCCGAAACTATTTTTACATATAAAATGTTAAAGGGATAGTATTTTCAGATAGCCCACTCATAATTCTTTTTTCTTTTCGGCTTTACGATCATCGTTATCATGCAAGGATCACAGCCCTCCCACTTCTCCGTGTCACACTGATCCATAAGTGGGGTATGTCGCGTTGACGTCAGAAAGAGTCACCAAGCCTCCTTGCTTTGTCAACTACCCCATGTCTGAGGCCAATCAAATGCAAATGGCCTCCTTTGCGGTCATGTCTGGAAGTCGAATGATATTGGCCACTATTAAGAGGGCCGTCGTAATGATTTCGGACTACGAATGCCAAAAAGGAAGCTGACAAAATTCATCTCGTCAGTGAAAATTTTTAACAAGCTGCGAAAAACTCATAATTAAGATATTATTTGTCATTCGTAGTCTGAAATTGTTACGACACGACGGGGTTTTGACTTTTAACGGGGTTCGCTTGTTGTGACAATTGAACATGACAATACCAACAAAGTCCCAAGATGGTATTTTTAGAAAAAACAGACCTCGACGTAGATATTGGTACTTAAAATACGATGAAGGTTTGTTTCTCCTGTTGTCTGGAAAAACTTGTTTGCCTCTGTTGGAATTCGAAACACGAACCTCTGGATTAACGGGCGGACATGCTATCCATCACACCACGGGTACCACCTCAGCAAAGAATAAATTGATGTACTTTGGTTTTATGTACTGTTTGTATCCCAGCAGGTCAAGGAATGTAATAAAGATCAAAGGACTCAAGAGACTTTCCTGAATGACTCACTGACTCCAGCTAGACATATTCACTTTGTCATTATGCTCGTTCATACATTTACTTGATAATACGCACATAGGCCTCTGGAACTTCTTGTTGTCTGGGGCCCTCCCATATTGGATCTCTCGAAAACTTTTTCGAAGTCAATCAAGGATCCCTATAATTGTGAATTATCCACTACAAACCCGCTTTCGTTGTCACTTATCAGATAGCTCATAGATATAAAAATCAATAAAATTCCAGACTTTTATAACGTTTTAATTAGTAATTGGAGTTTGCGAGGTTGCGAAGCACGTCGCTCACGTGACTTTGTCAAAAAGAACATTGACACCTTTAAAGAGAGCCAGGAGGCGGTCACAGTGCCTCCAAAATCTAATTGGTGGAATGTAACTTGCGACCGCTCAACAGAACAAACAATTGTCATTCTTATATGGGCCCCATGATATTAAAAAAAAAAAAAAAAACGAAATAGCAGATGCACTGACCAAAATCTGGCCTTCGCCGAATCCAGTCAAACCAATTTTCGATACTTAATAAAAAGAATTCAAGAGTTCTCTATTCAAACTGCCAAAGAAATGGATAATCTACGCAAATTTCTGAGTTTCTAGGTATCTATGGCACTACCACACAATGGCGCCTATGGCGAATAAATTAGGATGTCTTCTGGTGACGTCAAAGTTCGAGGTTTGAGCCCCGCTAGAGTAAAAGGGGAACGTCCGTGGAAGTGGAAACTCCTCCAAAAGAAATTATGCAATTGTCATGAAAAGTGGCTTCTTTTTTTGCCGTTCGGATTCGGCAAAGAATCTGTGTAGGTCCCCACGATTCCTCACAAGAAAGAAGAGAAATGAGATAAGCCACTGGGCTTCACGAGCTCTGTTTTATGCCTTCCTATCGAGTATTCCAAAAACGACGTGCAAACTTTTTTTTTAAACGCGAACTGTTTGAGATATTTCAAAAACTTTATTATCGTCTTGAAGTACAAACGAAACACTTCAAAATAAAACTCGACCACCAAGGGCAGGTTTTTAATCAATGCAATATATCGACACGACGGCGACGGCTGGAAAATGGAAGTTGAAACAGATGCAGGTTCCTTTTCAGAAAGGCTCAATTTAGCCTGTTTCTTCATACTTCCAAATCACAGCAGTGTCTTCCAAGCCGACATCTTGGCAGTTACAAACGCTGCAAAACAGGTGTCTATGATGGCGCTATCATATGCTGATATCACTTTTTAATTGAGCCCAGCAACAAGCGATTCCTGCCACTCTTATAAAATCAAAGCTTGTTTCTTGCTGTCGCGGAGAGCTAAGGGTTCTTGGTACACAGCATAACATTAGACTCTATTGGGTTTCCGGTCACAGTGGCATACCGGGAAACGAAAAAACGGACGAATAAGCGAGAAAAGGATCAGATCTTGACCTTTCTCTCATTGATCAATCAATCAGGGTTCCACCCTGTGAAATTGAACAAATCAATGGTAGCAAAGTAATGCGAAAAACCAATGAAAGATGGGATTGCCTAGATTCCTGTGTCATTTCCAGGAAACTTTGGCCAAAATACGATAAGAACGGATTTGAAAGGCTTCTATCCCTGAATACCTTAATAGGCCTTCATTACGATCGCTTATCAGTATTGTAACAGGACACAGCCTAATAGGCTACCACAAAAGAAAGTGGGTCTTTGCACCGACGATTTATGTAGAGGATGCAATGACCAAGACCAACATGAGGATACCACTCACTTACTTTGTCATTGTCCAGCAATCTGCCACACCAGGAAAAATTTTCTAGGATTCAGTTATACTTCTTCAACGAACTAGAAGAAACAGCCTGTTGAACTTCATTAAGGCCACAAAATGGTTAAAAAAAAAAACAGACAAAAAACAAACTCTGAGGTCTCTAGGACAATACTCCACCGTATCACAATGGATCGGGATTGATTTTAGTATGGTGGAAATAAGATCAACCGTAAGCCCATTCTACCTAACCTAACCTAAGGGCACGTTTGCTGCGGTATATTCGTTGGACCCAATTAGACACCGAAAGTCGGTGGAAAATTTTTAAAATTTCTAAACGTTGCTGTACTTTACCATGGTGAAAATGTTGAGATTTATTCATGGCTAAGCCTTGCCTTTCAAAGCGAGACAAAAATGAATTTAGTTTAGTAGGACTTCAATCACTAAATTGATCGACAGTCTCATGAAAACAATTCAAATTGTGTGGGTACCCAACACAATGAGATAACGTTTACCACATCTGATTTAAGCAGGTGATACTTCGCGAAGAGTTAAAAGAAGGGTCATTTGACCACCCCTGTGAGTGCCTAATCTTGGCACTAACTATAGCAAAACAACCCTCGGAAAATACTTAGTCCACGAAATGGACGACCCAGGGCGAAGTGTCAAACTAGTCAATGAACTACATCCTGAGAGGGACCCCCCTAACTAAAGAACCATTACCTGCGCCTTGTCTTCTCCAAAACACCGGTCTTCTTTTGCCCCGAGAACAAAAATGGCTTCAGTTTTTGGTGTTTTTAACACTAATTCCTTTCTAAACTTACTCAATACAATTAACATTGATTTATCTTAATGAACAAAGCAAAAAAGATGTACAAAAGACCTCGATCAACTAATAATTTGTTTTTTGAGCAGACAAAACATAATTTAATTACGTCTATTAACTGATTAGCATTTCAGGTTTATACTAAAAACAAGTAGTTACCTATCACCGGGCCCCATCTTTCCTAACAAAACAAAAAAAGAGCGGGCAAATAACACAGCAACAACAAAATACACGAATACATTTGAGATTAAAAAAACAAAAAATCTATTGTGTACCTTCAACCCAAACAAACCGGTCAAACTTACAAATCAGCAACAATTTTAATTTGTGTCTCAACTGCCGCCAATCACTTGTTAACTTAAACAAAACTAATCAAACTCGATACAGACTTTGTTGCATTTTTATGCCTGCACTTAATTATCACAATAAAACTTTCATGAAAAAAAAAAATGTGCAAAGTGCCTATGGTACAAGCCAACAGGTGTATTTTATAGTTCAAACACTCTATGGCGTATGTATGGGGATGTATGTATTACGTCAAGTTTTCTATTCGCTAAAAGAAAACAACGTTTGTTTTCTTGTTTAGCAATAGAAGAGATTTCAAGTTAAGAAGATAGAATCAGTTCTCACCTTAGTCAGTATTCCTTTAGAAACAAAATGTTTTGTATTGACCTCTTCCTTGATTCAGCACAAGTTACTTAATGGTTGTCCATTGGTTTTAGGAATATCCTTTTTTTGTAACTTTTTATTAGGGGGGAGTTATACTTCTAGTAATTATTTGTACATTGAAAACATTTAGTAAACACTGTGTAATGCTAATAAATTACTGAAACCACTTGTTAACATAATTTACTTTGTATTTTAGATTAATTTTTATATTTAATATTTGTGTTATAGTTAAATAAATGCTTTTTTTTATTTTGTACTTATTTTTAATATGAAACTCACTTTATTCGTTAAAACACATCACATTGAAGATAATATTTTATATTTAACTAATCATTTATAAAATTTACATATTTTTTGTATACTTTTATTTTTAACACATTTTTTAAAAGATATTTGTTTTTCTTTTTATTAAACTGGAGTTCTTTTGATTCAGGACGGTAGAAGTAAAATTTGAACGACGAGAAGCATGTTTTTTACATTTTTCAAACTTTTGTATTTTCTTTCAAGCCATTTGTTTATGAATTGTGATTAATTAAGCAGGGATTTTGTTTTTGTATTTTTACTGTGTATTTATCTATTAAAAAAACGCTCTTTATCATTTGATGAATTATTTTATTTAGTTAGACGGAAATAGAACACGAAAAACAACACAATTTGTTACATTTTGGAGCTAACTAAAAAAAAAAAGAGGAAAAGACCTTGATTAGCAAACGTAATCATAACGCACATGAGGTTTGACATAGAAACACGGTATGTATGTATTTTTTTCTTTTTCTGCTTCTTCTTTGTATCAAACGAAAATGCACGACGTCAACAAAAAAAATATGATACCCACAACGTTCGCGACTAAAAACCACTCTATATGTAAAAAAAAAAGAAGAAAAAAACTCTCTCCGTCTCTTTAACAACAAAAAAACAGACAAAAAACAAAAGATTGACACTTTATCGCACTGTATCGTGGCAGCCAGAAAGAAGAATACTGCACCGTAATTTGCTAATAAGAAAATCGCCTCGCGATGGATTTCGCGCAAAAAATGCCAGAAAAAAACAAACAAATCGGTATAAATAAAAACCGAAAAAAGGCAACAAGAACTAAACAAGTAACACCCGACAAAAAATAAGTTAGGACCGATATCATAGAAAAAAAAAAACAAATTAATATAAAATAGATATCATAGATAGACCGATTGATTTTAAATGAAAAAGAATCTCTTCACAAATCCTAAAGAACTCCGACTACGGCGACGGCGAGCAAAAAACCCACCTTGCGACAGTTATCCGCAGAATTTCAAGTTGTATACTAATTCAAAAAGCGGCTTCAAATGACTGACGGAGTGTCGTCGAAATATTACTTGATTTTTGTTGTTGTTGTTGTTGTTGCTGTCGAAAAAGAATCGAAATACAAAAGTATCTATCTGTACAGTGTTCGGCATGCCGCCGCGTCGTATCACTCCTCTGCCCCTTGATAGGTAAACTTGGTATTACTATTTCTATACTCTTGAGGGGTAATATGTACAGCAGCACTTTGCGCTCTTTGCTGGTGCTCTCCGACAATGTCTGAATCTGAATTTTAATTTTTTTTTTTTTTTGAGAATGTATTTAGTTTAGCAGGTTATCACTACTGCGACTAAAAGCTACGTTTTTTTTTTCTTATTTTTATTCCTTTTCGCTCTCGAAAAGAGAGTGCGATAAAGACGGGCTATCTTTTTTAACTTACAAAGTATCTGAGTATAGGTCGCGGTTTGGTGTTAAAGTTACTTTGTATGCGCAAAAAAAAAAATATGAAGTTAGTTCTGTTAAAGACAACATTGTATGACAGTGCTTCCCGTTTAGTTGTCGTGATAAAAGCACCACAGAACAATCCACAAGTGTTCTATGGCTCTGTGCGATTGCTTTTTTTTTTTTGTTTTATTCTCTGACATGGGAGGTTTCTCTGAAAGCTTTCTGCAAGGAGAGCTATAAAAATTAAGAAAAAAAAGTAATCAAAAAGCTTTTGTGATATATTTTTGGTTGGATTTTATCTCGTATTCGGTAGGTACCTATGTACTCCAATACTTCGTCTTGATTTATTTATGAATCATTTTGTACAGCAGCCAAAACAAACTATAATGGCAATTAATTCTTTCATATATTTTCCATTTTTAATTTTTGTAAAACAATTTCCGTAACAACAAGCTTAAAATTTCGTAACGTTCGTTCACAAAAATTTTTCGATGAATTTTTTCGTATCAGGAATCCTTTTTTATTACTTACTCGCATACGTCTTGATTAGAAGTTTCAATGGAATATTTATTTTATGACAGCTACAGCTATTACCTTTGAACTGACGACAATGTATCATCTGTTGATCTGTTTGCCGATTACGGCTCTTCCTATTCAATACACGAGTTTTATAGGTACGTACGTACGTATCATATTCTTGTGAACAACAATCTCACTATTCGGAATACGAGAAAGGGAAACTACGAGCTTATTGATTATTCCATTATATCACCTTCAGGTACAGACTTCGAAACGCGATCGTTAGCAAAAAGCAGAAATGCCTATGGTAAGGTCGAGCTTTGTTTCATGAGACGTTTCTACAATCACTAAAATTTTTCTATCTATTTAAAAATTAGAAATGCGTTAAAATTAAAAAAAAAAATCTCGTTTGAGTACATTTCTTGGAATTTTCAAGTCGATCTGATGAATAGTTTCCGAGTTACGGCCGTTTAAAGTTGGCGCCTTTCGTTCGAGTCAGTGCCACTTGGTGAGTGAACACGGTACTACAATGCTTACTTACGAACTTACCGCGAACTATTAGAAAGCAGCGATAGGCAGCATACTGTTAACGATAGTACATTTACGCAACCGTGTTTAGAGCGTGTTATGTAATGTCTTACATCTCATCTTGAAACTTTTAATGCGATTATCTGAAAACCACTTTTTTGAAGTCGATGACCAGGATAACTAAAAAAAGGTTCAACCGATCGATCATAATCAAATTTTTCACACTTAATGCTAACATAAAAACGAAGTATTTTTTTAATTGTAAGTTTTTAATTTCTCTCAAAAGAACCGATTTTATAGCCGATTAAAAATCCAATTTTTTGACAAAATCGAACCTGTTTTTTTTTTTAAATAGTCATTAGAAATTCCAAAATTGAAATTTTGAAATCAAAATTGAAAAAGTGAAATCCCAACAATTACGTACCAGGAAAAGATGTTATTTAGTGAAACCTTTTTGATTTTTTGTTTCAGACAATTTTTGAAGGTGGAAACCCGGTCACTGCAAAAAAAAACATTTTTTTACATGCCTTTACTGCCATTTGATACAGTGTAAAAGGAGAGGAAAACGTGAGGAATAGGATTTGGATAGGAAATTGAAAAGAAAAAGGAAAGTAGGAACAGGAGATGAAAGGTAGGATAAGAATGTTTTTTTTTTTTTTTTTTTTTTTTTTTTTTTTTTTTTTTTTTTTTTTTTTTTTTTTTTTTTTTTTTTTTTTTAAAGAAGAGGCTTATATGCTAACCTGGAGAACTCAGACTTAATTACCGGTCCATTGTACTACCAGGGTCGTATCGTATCTTCACAGATGGCTCCAAAACCGACGAGGGTTCTGGTGCTGGTGCCTTTGTTGAGAACGACGACATACGACTGCACTCATCTTTGGGATCATACGCATCCGTTTTCCAAGCGGAAGCTTATGCTATCCTTATGGCCTTGAGCTACGTAACGAACAATGGATGGACGGGGAGAAGTATCTTTGTTTGCAGCGACAGCCAAGCTGTGCTTAAGGCCCTTCTCAACCCTCTAACCACTTCGAAAGTGATCCAGGAATGCAAGAGCTCTCTGAATGCGATCGGAAGATTAAATTCCTTGAGTCTCATTTGGGTTCCGGGCCATCACGGCATAACTGGAAATGAAGTCGCCGATGAACTTGCTAGGCAGGGATCTCAGACAGCTTTTTCAGGACCTGAACCGTCGCTAGGTCTGCCAGCATCCTCAGTGAGAGCTTCAATCAACGATTGGATCTGTGAAGAGCAAAATCGTAGATGGCATGCCTCCAGTGGATGCAGGCAAACCAAGCGCATGCTCCCCAACGTTAGTAAGAAGACTGCAACATTTTTGCTAGCTCGTAGCAGAAAAGACTGTAGAAAGCTTATTGGCGTTGCCAGCGGGCACTTCTCTTTTGCCAAGCATTTAAACGTGTTAGGCTTAAGCGACACCACACTCTGTGAATCTTGTGGAGAAGATGAGGACACCGCAGAGCACTTCCTCTGTGAATGTCCTGCTTTTTCTCGCATGAGGTTACAGATACTCGGCGCAGACATGGTGAGAGCTGGTAACTTAGGCTCCTTATCATGGCAGCGTCTTTTGGCTTTTCTCCGAACATCTGGAAAGCTATAACAAATAGAAGGTTGCTATCTGGTAGTACAATGGACCGGTATTTAGGTCTGAGTGCTCCAGCTGGTATTTTAAAAACCTCCAACATAAAAAAAAAAAAAAACTACCAGGGTAGCAGCCTTCCCTTTTTTCTGTGTTGCAGTAGTGGAAATAAGGTGTTAGTTATTTCACATATAACCTCAAGGACGGCGAAACTAAGAGGCTGAAAGAAAAGTAGATGCCCAGAGCGGGATTCGAACCCACGCATCCGGCCTACCTACTGAACACTCTACCACTGCACCACGGCCGCCCTTTAAGAATATGGTTAGAAAACACACGAACACGAACCAACACAGGAAACAAGAAGGTAGGTATTTTGAAAGGGAAAGGAAAATGAAGGAAGGATTGGATGGGATGGGAATGAATGCTGCTACTCGGAGGCCTGGGGCACTTGCGAGGCACGGCTTAGCTCGCCGGATGGGGGGTATTGCCTCCTCGTAGAGCCTCAATTCCTATCAAAAACATATATCGTGCCAAAAGTTTGAATCATCTGGGCACTCTGGGCACTACTGCTGTTATGTAGTGCGGCCTTTTCACACTCCTCCTCGGATCCCGTCGCGTCGGCCACCGATGGTAGGATCCCCCTTGCGCGAATGGGCTGTCAGGCACCGCTCACCATTGCCACATCGTCACGAGCCCAACCCCCTGGAAATTTCTTAGCACTCCATCATCATCTAATGAAAACCAGTGAAATCATTCTTGATCATCAGCGTGATGTACATTTATTCGAAAGCTAATTCTCAAATAGAATACTAATAAAAACTTAAAATAACAACAAAAAAAAAAAATAAAAAAAAATTTAAAAAAATCAGAAAAGGAAACATCTAACGGGATATATCGGTTGGCACGAGTGAGATAACTTTGGCGACAAAAAATAATAACGGGATTTAGTGGAGGGGTTCAATACAAGCATTTTTTGCTATGGGAGGGGGGGGGGTCTATCTCACCCCGTTTAGGCGGTAGGGGCAATTTTATAAAAATTGACTTAAAATCTAAAAAAAAATATTGTAGAACAACGGGAAAATTTACAGACACAAAGCCAGAAATTTGCACTTTATAATAAATTTTAAATAAAGTGATTTCAATTTATAGTTTTTGAAATAACTGACTTCAAAGTCAAAATTTAGGAAAAAAAAAAATTGAAAAAATCACTTTGAGTATTATGTTTCTCGTGATTACAAATGCCAATAAAAAAAATTTGATGCAGTTAGTTGCTTTAATAAATTTTTTATCAAACGCTGCAAACTACTTTTTTATGTCTTATAGTTTTTGAGATAATTGAAAAATAGTAAAACTATTGAAGTAAATCCCGTAATTATTTTTTGTCGCCAAAGTTATCGTACTCTCCCCTATCGGTTCAACATTTTCAACAATAAATTTAGAAAGTTTACTATCTAACGTGAACTTAAAACTTAAAATTTATTAAAAATAACGTGAACTTAGAACCTAAAATTAAATTGATGAGTTTAGGGATATATTTTTTTATTCCAACGTTGATGTCGTATACTTACTTACTTAAGGTGGCGCTACAGTCCGGGTCGGACTAGGGCCTCAACCAACATGCTTCTCCAGCCAACTCGGTCCCTAGCTAGCTGCCTCCAGTTTTGCACGCCAAGTTGGTTGAGGTCCTCTCCTACTTGCGTGCGCCACCTGAGTCGCGGTCTTCCTCTACTGCGCCGTCCCTCGGGATTGGATTCGAAGACTTTCCGGGCCGGAGCGTTGGTGTCCATTCGCTCTACATGACCCAGCCATCTAAGCCGCTGGACCTTGACTCGTTTGACAAGGTCAGTGTCGCTGTACAGCCCGTACAATTCGTCGTTGAATCTTCTTCTCCATTCTCCATCTATGCAGACGGGACCAAATATCACCCGAAGAATTTTTCTCTCGAAGCATCCTAAAGCGTTCTCGTCTGCCTTTGACAAGGTCCATGCCTCTGCGCCAAATATAAGAACCGGGATGATAAGTGTCTTATACAGGGACACTTTAGTTGCTCGAGAGAGGACTTTACTACTCAATTGCCTTCTTAGTCCGAAGAAACAGCGATTGGCAAGAGTTATTCTTCGTTTGATTTCAGCGCTGGTGTCGTTGTCTGAATTAATAGCGGCGCCTAGGTAGACAAAGTCCTTAACTACCTCAAAGTTATAGCTGTCAATCGTGACGTTCTGTCCAAGACGTCGGTGTTGGGTGTCCTTTCTTGATGACAGCATATACTTGGTCTTGCCCTCATTTACCACTAAACCCATCTTCTTCGCTTCCGTTTCAATGCTCATAAACGCGCCATTGACATCACGCTGCGTTCTTCCAATTATGTCAATATCGTCGGCATATCCGAGCAATTGAACGGACCTTTGAAAGATTGTGCCTCTTGTGTTGACGTAGGAGTTTTGCACTATTCTTTCAAGAATGATGTTAAAGAAGTCGCATGACAGTGCATCGCCTTGCCTAAAACCTTTTTTGACATCGAATGTATCGGTGAGATCTTTTCCGACCCTGATGGAGTTGATGTCGTATGCGTTTCCGAAATTTGGTTTACAAACTGTTTCAACGATGAAATATGCGGAGTAGGGGGTTATAACCTCTTTCGGCAGATAGAGAAGAGCGTATAGGTGGAAGGATGGCCGTATTTGCTAGAGAAGGTATAACGTGCAAAGTTAAATGTTCTTCAGAATACGTATTTGTATGGATCTGATATGTGGTGAGGATAAGTTACTTGTTGGAACGGTATATACACTGAAAAAAAAAGGTACATAATAATGATGAAAAACGTCATCTATTTGATGAAAAATTCGTCAATTTTGATCCAGTGAACCTTTTCATGCATATGATGAAAAGCGTTTCTTCAATATGATGAAGCTTTTAAGCGATGAAACTCGTTCATCATACATCAACTTTGTTCATGAATGTGATGAAAAGTGATAACTTAAATTTCCCCTCCTTTTGTTCATCATATAGATGATTGCATTCATGAATATGATGAAAATTGAAGTAATATAATAAATTTTCATTTACAAATAATCATCAATGTGATGACTGTATTCATCACATTGATGATCGTGCACATCAATATGACGAAAATTTTCGATAAATTTAATGAATTAGTTCATCAACGTGATTCACATTTTCATCATATTGATGATCGTGTACATCAATATCATGAATATTTTTCATCAATACTATAAATATATTCATCGGTATGACGAACATGTTTATCATATTGATGATCGCATGCATCGATACCATGAATATTTATCATCAATGCAATGAATATATTCATCAATATGATGAACATGTTTATCATATTGATGATCGCATACATCGATACCATGAATATTTATCATCAATGCAATGAATTTATTCATCAATATGATGAATATGTTTATCATATTGATGATCGCATACATCGATACCATGAATATTTTTCATCAATACAGTGAATATATCCATCGATATGATGAACATGTTTATCATATTGATGATCGCATACATCAATACCATGAATATTTTTCATCAATACAGTGAATATATTCATCGATATGATGAACATGTTTATCATATTGATGATCGCATACATCGATACCATGAATATTTTTCATCAATACAGTGAATATATTCATCGATATGATGAACATGTTTATCATATTGATGATCGCATACATCGATACCATGAATATTTTTCATCAATACAGTGAATATATTTATCAATATGATGAACATGTTTATCATATTGATGATCGCATACATCGATACCATGAATATTTTTCATCAATACAGTGAATATATTCATCGATATGATGAACATGTTTATCATATTGATGATCGCATACATCGATACCATGAATATTTTTCATCAATACAGTGAATATATTTATCAATATGATGAACATGTTTATCATATTGATGATCGTATACATCAATACCATGAACGTTTTTCATCAATGCAATGAATATATTCATCAATACTATGAGCATGTTCATAATTTTGATGAAAACTATTCAGGATATTGATGTATAGGATCATCAATACAATGAACATTTTCATTAATATGAAGCATATATGTTCCTCATATTGATGATCTTCTACATCAATTCAGTGATTATATTCATCATTGTGATAATGGATTTCATGAATGCAATGATTTTATTCATCTACCTGGTGCGTTCCTGGTCGTCGTACTGATGATCGTGTTCTTCAACATTATGCAAAAATATTGCCTTGGTGATAAAAAAAACTTCAAAATCTGTTGATTTTCACATATAAACCAAACACCTCTCCTTTTAGATGAACTGTGAACATTGTGCATAAATATGGGGCATATTTAAAATCACTTATAAGAATGAAGGCACTGTTAATAAACATTTAAAAAACAATACAGGAATTGTTTTTGATATTTGCTAAAAGTGCTTTCATGTATATCTACCAGTGATTTTAATAATTACCAATATTTATGAGCAACGGGCAATCTAAAAGGAGGCGTGCTTGCTATATAATGTGACAATTGACAGATTTTGAAGCCCTTCATCACCAAGATAATTACTTTTCATAATGTTGAAGAATCCGATAATTAGTACGACGAACAGGAACGCACCAGGTTGGTGAACTGATGTTTCATTGCATTACTGAATTCCATTAAACATACCGATGAAAATAATCACCTAGAATTAGAAAAAGCACTACATATTAGTAAAAAATCACCAATATAATACTTATCCCAACATTTCCACATTAATACAGGAATCGATTCTGCACCTTAAGATGAAGCTCTTCAAAGTTGTCATTCCTCAATTTGAAAACCTGTTCAAGAAACTTTCCTTCTAAACTTTATAGAAAAATAAAAGAAAAAAGTAGATTTGAATTTAAAATGTTTACAAATACTTTATTGATCTTTAAGCGTTTCAATTATAGTACTTATTCGTGAGGTAATATCTTTTTTATTAGGTTCTATAGAATAAAAAAAGTATTGTATAAAATTCCAAAACTGCTCGCAAGCAGCTGGGAATTGCAAATTAAAAACAAAAAAAATTTTTAGACAAATATCTACTGCACGCAGTAGTTTTTTAAATTTGAGTTTATATCCATCTAGATATACAAAATATTCCTCACAACCGTCGTTTTTCGATAAAACAAGAATTAAGGGTTGAATATTGGTATTCTTCGTTTTTAAGAAGTCTAAGTGGTCTTCGATCTGCTGAACGCTCTCTCCCTCAAAAATGAAAGCCTGTTGGGAGTCTTTGATAGTGAATCGTTGAATCATCCTTTGCCGTGGTGATGTTGAGGTTGATGGTGATTTCGTTACTACTGGCCTTGTTGGAAACAAATAGCTGTGCAAGCTTTTGAGTAGACAAAGTACCGCGTTTTCTATGGAGAAAAAAAAGTAAGCATAAAGATAGGTATAGTTGAAAATTTGTTCAAAATGAATATAAAGTAATTTTTACCTTTGTTTGCATCCCGGTCTTCTATTTGTGTTATAATTTCTGCTACTTTCTTGTCTTTTACATTGCTGATGAGGAACTGTTTAATAAGCTTAAAATTAGTTTCCCAATTCTCACATATAGTTAAGCTTTGAGGGTATAGGGTCTTGAAATCTCTGTCAATCTATTAAAACAAAGAGATTAACTTAAAAAATTAAAGTTACTTTAAGTTATTACTTACCAAACGATATCCATTTAAATTTTTGTATTGCGGCCATGTCTTGAAAATCTCTTCTTGTGATGAACATTTGCGTATTTGCAGAAGTCGGTACTCGGTGCAAGCATCCCAAGCACCATCAAACTCATCAGATGACAAGTTGTCCATATTCAAGCTTTTTACACAAGCTTCTGCATCTGACTCCGCAACTTAGGAAAACGATTTTTTTATTTGGAGACGTCACAAAATATTGCAACACCTTTACTCACTTAGGTTTTTTTTTGATTTTTTTGTCTCCTTTTCTGGTGATGTTTTTTGTAGTGTGAGAGATTTATAAAGCCTTTTCATGTTGTGCAGCTTAGTGTACAGCTTCCCTCTTTTTTCTGTACGGTAGTACTCGAGCTTTTCGGTGGGAAAAAGTTCTAGTATTTCTTCTTCCAACCTATAGCTGGTTTTTAGGCTTAAGGGAATACTGTTCTCATCAAAATATTCCGCAATAATACTAATGAGATGCTGCCGATGTTCCGTTTGAAATTTATTATTTTTATTGTAATAATCCACAATATTTTGTCCATGTTTTTTTACATTTAAAATTGTAGACAGATCAATGGATTTGCATTGTGTTGTTTCGGGTGACGACGTAGGTGATATCCCTCTAGACGACAAGTTCGATGGTGATGGAGAGCTTGGAGTTCGACATCGTACTTCGGATGATGTTGATGGAAGCTCAATGCCTGGTTGAAGAGGCATTCCAATTGAAGCCCTCCACTTTTCTAACTTATACTCGAAGAGTATGCGGTCACCGTGTTTAAAATTTGAAAGTAAAGATGTTACTTGAGCCACTTTAATTATTTTTAAAATGTCGATTGTTACATTTTCACCTGAGGAAAAAAAGAAATACTTAAAGTTATGTCCCTTCCTGTATGAAGTTGTAAATTCAGCTGTCAGTTGAATCACTAAAACGGTAGTTTTATTTCTTACTATAGATAGAATTACTCTTTTGAATATTTCATGTTTCGTTAAAAAAAAATTATAATTCTATAGTTGTTTTTTCATAGTTAGAAGATTACTTCTGAACTCACTAGCACACGCAAAATTGTCTTACTACTTATACTGCAAAAAACATGTATAATTGGAAAGAGTAATTCTCGAATCTGAGAGTACATTTTTCCAATTTCAAAAAAAATCACATGCCTATGGTTCTTATAGAGCTGTTGCGCCAAAACTTTTATTTATTTGTTTATCCTAATTTTAGGCTTTTCAGCCTAGCTAAACTGACAGCGAAAATATTCACATTGTAACAATAAGCTAAGGTAAATTAAGCAATAAAATAATCATCTTACCATGCATGTAATTATACAGAGACATGCAACCCCAATCCTTCAAAAGTGCTTTTAATTCCTCATCGTCATCACTGTCCGTATTGTTGCTGGAATATTCCGTGAATGGTATTAAAGTGTAGAGGGAAGTCTGCTGCTGTTCTCCATCAGTACTGAGGATTGTTACAGTTTCCTCAAGGAGCTTCGAATTTCCATCGTCCAGCGTTGCTGAGCTCTCAGGCAAATTTTCCATTTCTAAATATTAATTAGTATGTATTATAATTTATCGAAAGTTTGTGTTTTAAGTTGCTGGAGATATTTTGTTTTTACTATTGATGAAAATATTCCTTAAGCTTAATCAGGTGCTTTCCTTTTGATGTTTTTGTCAAAGTAACAGGAGGTCCGATAATTTCATCAAATGCAAGGAGTTTGAATTCACCAAACATATTTGTATCAACCTCAAAAGCTTTAAAGTGAGAATTGAAGTAAATGTTCAATAATTTTTGGCAAAACATTAATATATTCCCTTCTGCCTTAGCTATAGTCCTAATAATGTATATATTATAGTCATTCGAACATTTACCAACATAAAATCCAGCTTTATATTTTTTGCCAATATACTCTATTTCATCATAAAATTTTAATTTTTTGTCTTCTTTTAACTTCAGCTTATCTCGAACAATGTTAGCAAATCCAGTATCGCATAAATGTTTCTCCTCTATGTGAAATTCATTTATATTACTGTTAGAATGTAGAATCAGATTTGCAAACTGGAATTGAAATTTTTTGGACAGAGTGAGACATATATTTTTTCTTGAAGTTATTCCATGGGCATACACCTTGAACGGCCTGTGCTTGGCTTCAAATTTAAAACACCAAAAATTTCGTGCCGGTCCAGAATTTCTTATTACAGTAGGGTAGTGTGTTAAAAAATGGAATTTTGGTTTCAAATTATCAGTGAATAATTTGACATATTGCTCATTATGATGTTTTATTTTTAATTTTAATGTTGAGATGAGTAACTCTGTAACTTCGAACGACAAAATAAGTTCCGTAATGTCAATTAGTTCAAGTAAAAAAAGCCAAACTTCATCTTCGGAAGGAATCAAATCACCGATCATGAGGGGTAAATACATAACAAAAGTAAGCATTTCACGCGCAGTCATTTTTAAGTGCTTATTTTTCAAATGGTTCATTGTTAGCTCAGTTGAAAAATTCCCAATCTCCATTGGCCCATAGTCAAAAGTTTGCTTTCTTTTATTAAGCATTTCCAATGTCAGATAATTCATTTCCTGTGTCAGATATAATAATATGTGACAAAGATCATAATGGAATATACCTTCACATAAGTCATGCATTGCATCGACACAAAAGTTTTCCACAACATGGAAAGAAGGTATTTTGTTAAATGGGCTTTCTTTTGCGATACCGGTTTTTTTAAGATCATTTACAGATACATCATAACTGTAGTTCTCGACCGTTCGAATGTGCTCCTGTACTTCAACACCAAGCTTACTGCAATTTTCTCGGTCTACTTTACAAAATCTGCAGAAAGAAGTGCTCGAGAATGATTTTGAAAAGTCAAGAAGCGAGTTTACTCCCAAGTTATCTCCGAGAAAAAGACCCATTATAAAATGAACGCGATGCATTTCTCCCTTGCCAACTGATATGTCTACTCCAGTCTCTTCAAGATATATCAACTCCTCGATTAGATAATGCAAACAGTCTTCGTTTCCAATATTTTTCAAATCTTTGGATTTTATAACAGCTGCCAAGAAAATGCTCTCTAGCTTAGAACTACGCCTTGGAAAGCAGGGAAATGAGTAGTAAAAGTTGCAAACGGAATGAGTTGTGGCGTGTGCACCTAACGGATTATTAACAGCAAAATCATCCGCGTACAAAAAGTAGGGTATCAAAGTTTTTCCTGGATACATGTCACACTTTTTTTTCCAAACTGGCCCTTGAATAAAGTTCGTGTACTGTTTATTAGAGTATAAGGAGTTCATATGTCTTAATACTTCCAATAGTATATTCTCTTGCTCGAAGATTTTTCGAAATTGTGACTTTAGTGGTAGGACGCTGCCCTTACAAATTTTTTCCGCATACACTAATTCGGACCGATCATAAATGGGCTGGATATCGCTTTTTATAGTAAACTCTCTAATTTCATCCATACATCCATTCAATTTAAGTGTTTGACATAAATTATGGTCCGTACCACAATATTGAAATGGATCTCGACAACTGAAAACCAGGCTCATCAAATCGGTTCGAGCCTTTATGTTATTATTAAGATGATCTTGTGCAAAAGTTTTGAACTGATCTAGCAAAGGATCTATCAAAAATGTCTTAACGTTTTTTTGAATGTCATACACATCTTTTCGGGAAAAATTATAATTGCCATGCAGGAGAGTTGAAAATTTTAATGCTTCATTAAAAAAATCAGGTAAGAATTTATTTGGATTAATGCATTCAGCTGTCATTTGTTGAGAACCATTAGTTTTACTGCCACTAACTTCAAAGCCACTATTTGATGATGTTGGCAAACTTACAGCTGCGGTATTTGAATTTGCATTTCCTTCTTGAATACATTTTAAGCTTGTGGTAGGACAATGTAATCGGAGAATATGCCGTTTGTAATTTGAAAGATTTGTAAAACACTGACCGCAAGAATTGACATAGCAAATAAATGTGCTTTTATGTTCTAAATTATGTATCTTTCTAAAATGTTTGCCTAATGCAAAGACGCAGTCTAAATCCATCCTGCACAAAAAACACTGCATTTTAATTTTTGATCGACAACGATTTACAATTATGAAATGTTTAGTATTCAGCAAAATATTTTCTTCTTTCTCATTTGAACTGTAAATTGAAAGAAATAAAAGCCACGTCAATTCTGCTGTTTAAATGTTGGGAAAAATACAAAAAATTCATTCATGAAATCGCAATCTGCGAATAAGCTAAAATGTTTTTTCTTAAGATTTTCATTACATTGATGAAAATGAAGCAACAATTCTTCTATGTGAAGAATAATGATGAATAAATTCATCAATATGAAGAAAACTACGGATATATGCGTATGAGGCTCTTTGTTCATCAATATGACGAACACAATAATCAGAATGAAGAAATGATGAAAACATATATCACGTAATTCATCATATTGATGAAAACTATGAGAATTCATAAATATGAAGAAATTGTTCATCAACATGATGAAATTGTACCGTTATAGTGATGATAAAATGAACATTTCATTTGTTAAAAAAATAAAATTTTTTGGAAAGAAAATGCATAAGAAATAAGAAATAGATTTAATATTTGATTCCCAGATTCCCACCCACCGAAACAAGCAGATTATAGAATCTCTGTATTAAAACACCAATGCGATGCAACAACTCAAGAAATGAAAACTAACTCAAAATGCTTGCAAACCCCGTACAATTTAACTATATGATGGCAAAGTAAAAAAATTACAAGAACCCAAAGAAATAATAATAAAAACAAGGCATACCTTCCGCAATTCACAGCTTATTCAACACAACTTTAACAATTTTATAAAATTTATACTCAGCTCACATAGGCAAAGTACCTACATGAGAACTTAATCCTTTCACTTTCACTTTCAAACATAAACTGAATATGAATGGCAATGAAATCAAAATCTGCGAATAAGCTAAAATGTTTTTTTTTAAGATTTTCATTACATTGATGAAAATTAAGCAACAATTCATCTATGTGAAGAATAATGATGAATAAATTCATCAATATGAAGAAAACTACGAATATATGCGTATGAGGCTAGACTGACGCCCAAAAGCAAAAGGACGCCTTCCTTGCATCTTTGTTCATCAATATGACGAACACAATAATCAGAATGAAGAAATGATGAAAACATATATCACGTAATTCATCATATTGATGAAAACTATGAGAATTCATAAATATGAAGAAATTGTTCATCAACATGATGAAATTGTACCGTTATAGTGATGATAAAATGAACATTTCATTTGTTAAAAAAATAAAATTTTTTGGAAAGAAAATGCATAAGAAATAAGAAATAGATTTAATATTTGATTCCCAGATTCCCACCCACCGAAACAAGCAGATTATAGAATCTCTGTATTAAAACACCAATGCAATGCAACAACTCAAGAAATGAAAACTAACTCAAAATGCTTGCAAACCCCGTACAATTTAACTATATGATGGCAAAGTAAAAAAATTACAAGAACCCAAAGAAATAATAATAAAAACAAGGCATACCTTCCGCAATTCACAGCTTATTCAACACAACTTTAACAATTTTATAAAATTTATACTCAGCTCACATAGGCAAAGTACCTACATGAGAACTTAATCCTTTCACTTTCACTTTCAAACATAAACTGAATATGAATGGCAATGAAATCAAAATCTGCGAATAAGCTAAAATGTTTTTTTTTAAGATTTTCATTACATTGATGAAAATTAAGCAACAATTCATCTATGTGAAGAATAATGATGAATAAATTCATCAATATGAAGAAAACTACGAATATATGCGTATGAGGCTAGACTGACGCCCAAAAGCAAAAGGACGCCTTCCTTGCATCTTTGTTCATCAATATGACGAACACAATAATCAGAATGAAGAAATGATGAAAACATATATCACGTAATTCATCATATTGATGAAAACTATGAGAATTCATAAATATGAAGAAATTGTTCATCAACATGATGAAATTGTACCGTTATAGTGATGATAAAATGAACATTTCATTTGTTAAAAAAATAAAATTTTTTGGAAAGAAAATGCATAAGAAATAAGAAATAGATTTAATATTTGATTCCCAGATTCCCACCCACCGAAACAAGCAGATTATAGAATCTCTGTATTAAAACACCAATGCAATGCAACAACTCAAGAAATGAAAACTAACTCAAAATGCTTGCAAACCCCGTACAATTTAACTATATGATGGCAAAGTAAAAAAATTACAAGAACCCAAAGAAATAATAATAAAAACAAGGCATACCTTCCGCAATTCACAGCTTATTCAACACAACTTTAACAATTTTATAAAATTTATACTCAGCTCACATAGGCAAAGTACCTACATGAGAACTTAATCCTTTCACTTTCACTTTCAAACATAAACTGAATATGAATGGCAATGAAATCAAAATCTGCGAATAAGCTAAAGTGTTTTTTTTTAAGATTTTCATTACATTGATGAAAATGAAGCAACAATTCATCTATGTGAAGAATAATGATGAATAAATTCATCAATATGAAGAAAACTACGAATATATGCGTATGAGGCTAGACTGACGCCCAAAAGCAAAAGGACGCCTTCCTTGCATCTTTGTTCATCAATATGACGAACACAATAATCAGAATGAAGAAATGATGAAAACATATATCACGTAATTCATCATATTGATGAAAACTATGAGAATTCATAAATATGAAGAAATTGTTCATCAACATGATGAAATTGTACCGTTATAGTGATGATAAAATGAACATTTCATTTGTTAAAAAAATAAAAATTTTTGGAAAGAAAATGCATAAGAAATAAGAAATAGATTTAATATTTGATTCCCAGATTCCCACCCACCGAAACAAGCAGATTATAGAATCTCTGTATTAAAACACCAATGCAATGCAACAACTCAAGAAATGAAAACTAACTCAAAATGCTTGCAAACCCCGTACAATTTAACTATATGATGGCAAAGTAAAAAAATTACAAGAACCCAAAGAAATAATAATAAAAACAAGGCATACCTTCCGCAATTCACAGCTTATTCAACACAACTTTAACAATTTTATAAAATTTATACTCAGCTCACATAGGCAAAGTACCTACATGAGAACTTAATCCTTTCACTTTCACTTTCAAACATAAACTGAATATGAATGGCAATGAAATCAAAATCTGCGAATAAGCTAAAATGTTTTTTTTTAAGATTTTCATTACATTGATGAAAATGAAGCAACAATTCATCTATGTGAAGAATAATGATGAATAAATTCATCAATATGAAGAAAACTACGAATATATGCGTATGAGGCTAGACTGACGCCCAAAAGCAAAAGGACGCCTTCCTTGCATCTTTGTTCATCAATATGACGAACACAATAATCAGAATGAAGAAATGATGAAAACATATATCACGTAATTCATCATATTGATGAAAACTATGAGAATTCATAAATATGAAGAAATTGTTCATCAACATGATGAAATTGTACCGTTATAGTGATGATAAAATGAACATTTCATTTGTTAAAAAAATAAAAATTTTTGGAAAGAAAATGCATAAAAAATAAGAAATAGATTTAATATTTGATTCCCAGATTCCCACCCACCGAAACAAGCAGATTATAGAATCTCTGTATTAAAACACCAATGCAATGCAACAACTCAAGAAATGAAAACTAACTCAAAATGCTTGCAAACCCCGTACAATTTAACTACATATATGATGGCAAAGTAAAAAAATTACAAGAACCCAAAGAAATAATAATAAAAACAAGGCATACCTTCCGCACTTCACAGCTTATTTAACACAACACAAGAAAGAACAATAAAAAATGAATTTAAAACTGAAAACTTAACACAACTTTAACAATTTTATAAAATTTACGAATCACTTTTTCACACTCCGTAGCTATATCTTATCTTTTGCTTTCAAAAATCCAACGCAGACTGTACTCGTACTATGTTTTGCGCAGAGTATATCTAATAATGAGTAGGGACACTCTCTACACAAATGCAACGCCTACTACTACATTCAACAATAAACAGCAAAAAAATAAAAAAACTGCAATGAGTGGAAGCAGGTCAAAATTATGAATAGTAATCCCTTCGGACAATCCCAAATGTTTGAAGGATACACAATAGGTTTTCCCAGGCCAATACCAATAAACTTCCATTGTAAGATACGCGACCTGTAGTTTTTTATGAATGCATTTTTAAAGGCATAATGATCGTGAGCGTGTATATGGTTTTGTTGTGCTGCTTAATAGCTTGGGTGACCAGATCTATATACACACCAGAGTATATCTAATAATGAATAGGGACACTCTCTACGCAAATGCAACGCTTACTACTACATTCAACAATAAACAGCAAAAAAATAAAAAAAACTGCAATGAGTGGAAGCAGGTCAAAATTATGAATAGTAATCCCTTCGGACAATCCCAAATGTTTGAAGGATACACAATAGGTTTTCCCAGGGTAATACCAATAAACTTCCAATATAAGATACGCAACCAGTAGTTTTTTATGAATGCATTTTTAAATGCGCACCCAAATGATCGTGAGTGTGTATATGGTTTTGTTTTGCTGCTTAATAGCTTGGGTGACCAGATCTAATTTGTTTTTATTACACTCAATTGTTTTATTACGTTCGGGTTTTTTCTTTGGGTTACATGTTTTTTAATTAATTTTTCAATGGTAGGTATGATTTATATGATTTTGTCTTTAATCTGGTCTTCTAAGAAATACATAAACAACACAATTAGGGAAATACAGATATTTTTTTTCTACTTTTGAGATACTTATTTAATAGCAGCTGGTCATATTAAAATGGAATTAGGCATGCACAGAAATTTGTTTAAAATGAAATTCCCCAATTTTAATATTTGTAAAAGAAAACTCGCTAGCGATATAGATACCAAGTGGAGTTGGCAGATATGAAGCTAACGACGCGACGGTCTAATATAACCAATAAAATTGTATTAAGATTTTAAGAGACAGGGGTTTCTTTCAACGAGTTAAGACGGTACGTTAACGATGAACTTACTCTTATTTTGAACTGCAAGCTTCGTGATAAGTACCTAGTGGACCAAAACAGAAACTGTATCATAATACCTATCAAGTTTAGAAATCATCTTATACTCACTTATTTTTTCACATTTTCACCCTCCGATGGCATCATCTACAATTAATTGAAACAATTATTTATGAAAAGGTACTGAAATGAATATTGGTAACAGTGAAATATTTATTTAAGATTTACTTACTTTGCAGAACCAGACAAAAAATTATTTATTTCTTAAGCACTGTATTCAACTTTAACTTTAATATTTTGCACATATGTACTTGTTAAGGCCAACCACATTTAACTCGTAAGAACCGTTCAAAAACAGCGACCTCTACATAGTAATAAAACGTTTTTCGGCTATAATTTCAAATTTTACTGAGCCAGAACTTTCAAGTTTTGGTTATATATTTGCCAAAATTGTTTTTCTGCTAAATTGTAGTTATTTGTCCTAACATTATGGTATTTTTCGTTTTCCAATTTTTGGTTTTTGGAAATTTATTGATTTTCTGAACTTAGTGAACTTAATGATGTTAAAAATATAGTTAAGTTAGCTTATCCAACCCTGATTGCATATTCTTATACATTATTCATCATATTGACGAAATCGTTCTTCTATATGATGACTAGGGAAATATATTCATCAGTATGAAGAAAATTGGGTAGACAGACACAGCGTTGTCACTTCTTAGTCGAAAAAATTTGAGTTGATGAAAAATGTTTGCAGTAAGTAAGCAAGTATTTATTTTTATGAAAGATATCATTAATGCTCAACCGAAAGAAATATTAAGAGTTCATATGAAAAGAGATGAACCTCCTCTCTGCAAAAAAAAATTGTGTCTTTCGTATGTATTTTTTAAGACACCACTAAAGCTATTTGCGAAAGAACGCAGGGCAGAGAATAGGTGTAACTAAGCTTCATTTTTGATCTATTTAACATTTGAAGAACAAAAAGTAAGGCTTTCGATCTTATTTAGGACAGACATTTGAGATATTTGACTTTAAATGAAGCAAGAACAGATATTCTTTTCCAAACAAGATTTGAGTCAGTAACACTTTTCTAAAGTCTCTTTATCGAACCTATTCTGAATGAATACTACAAGCGAGTAGATTTTGGGGAAAAGGACTCCCATCCCAATCCAAAATCATTTGCTCGATATTATCAAAACAAGTCATTTTTGTTCGTAAATATAAATAAAAAGATTAATATAATTTTCAACAGTTAAAAACACTTGTTTTATTTCCTCAAATGCACATTTCAGAAGCAATGCTTCCATCGTCCGTGAGATTCATAAATTAAATTCATAAATTTATAAAATAAATTAAATCTCACTGACGATGGAAGCATTGCTTCTGAAATGTGCATTTGAGGAAATAAAATAAGTGTTTTTAACTGTTGAAAATTATATTAATCTTTCTATTTATTAGATTAAAAAACACGTGGAATATCTCTACTACAAAACTCATTCGTAAATATGATGAATTAGTTCTTCAATAAGATGATTGTTCATAAATATGAAGAATCAATTCATCTATATGATGATCAAGCTGCATCCTAATGATAAAAAAAGTCTATTTTTTCATAAATATGATGAATTTTTCATGAATATGATGATACGAGTATAATCAATTCATTTGCTCGATATTATAAAAACAAGTCATTTTTGTTCGTAAATGTGATGAATTAGTTCTTCAGTAAGATGATTGCGCATATCTATTTAAATTTTCAATGCAGAAATTCCAAGTCTATTTTTTCATAAATATGATGAATCAATTCATCTATATGATGATCAAGCTGCATCCTAATTATAAAAACAAAAGTCTATTTTTTCATAAATATGATGAATTTTTCATGAATATGATGATACGAGTATAATCAATTCATTTGCTCGATATTATAAAAACAAGTCATTTTTGTTCGTAAATGTGATGAATTAGTTCTTCAGTAAGATGATTGCGCATATCTATTTAAATTTTCAATGCAGAAATTCCAAGTCTATTTTTTCATAAATATGATGAATCAATTCATCTATATGATGATCAAGCTGCATCCTAATTATAAAAACAAAAGTCTATTTTTTCATAAATATGATGAATTTTTCATGAATAGGAAGATACGAGTATAATCAATTCATTTGCTCGATATTATAAAAACAAGTCATTTTTGTTCGTAAATGTGATGAATTAGTTCTTCAGTAAGATGATTGCGCATATCTATTTAAATTTTCAATGCAGAAATTCCAAGTCTATTTTTTCATAAATATGATGAATCAATTCATCTATATGATGATCAAGCTGCATCCTAATTATAAAAACAAAAGTCTATTTTTTCATAAATATGATGAATTTTTCATGAATAGGAAGATACGAGTATAATCAATTCATTTGCTCGATATTATAAAAACAAGTCATTTTTGTTCGTAAATGTGATGAATTAGTTCTTCAGTAAGATGATTGCGCATATCTATTTAAATTTTCAATGCAGAAATTCCAAGTCTATTTTTTCATAAATATGATGATATATGGTGAACATCAATTCATCTATATGATGATCGATTGACATCCTCATTATAAAATCGAAAGCCTATTTTTTCATCAATGTGATGAATCAATTCATCTATATGATCACCGGTTCACATTTGATGTGGTAAAACAAAAGCCTGTTTCTATCATTCGTTTGTTCATAAATATGATGAATTGGTTTAATCATTAAAATGATTGCTTAAATCGACACACATTCTCCATGTTAAAAAACCTCACTTTTGTTCATCAATGTGATGATATTGTTTCATCAATAAAATGATCACGCATATCTATTCAAATTCTCCATGATAGAACCGAAAGTCATCAATATGATGATTTAATTCATCTATATGACGATGATTTACATCATTTCACCTTCCCCTATCTCAAAATCGAAGTCCGTTTTTTGATGATTGTTTTCATCAGTATGATTAACTAATATTGTTCTTAAATATGATGAATATCTAAGTCATTTTAAAATAAATTCGTCATTTAGACAAAAAAATCATCAATAGGATGAAAAACCATCAAAAAAAGTGTTTTCATCACATGCATGAAAAGTTTTGATGAACTGATGAACTTAATTCATTCCAAATTACGATGAAATTCTCCAAAAAAAGTTGATGAACGCACTTTCATCTTATTGATGACTGACGAAACCGTCATCAAAAAGTTTTCATGAATTTTTGCATCATAGGGATGAAAAGTGCGTCATATAGATGATTTTCAGTTGATGAACGCCATTCTTCATATTGAAGATGATTATTTTTTTCAGTGTAGAACGGTATATATAAGAATGTCAGTCTTTCCGCACTTTTTCAATTAATGGAGGACATATCAGTCCTCTAAGACAGTTATAGGAGGAGACTTTAAAAGTAATCTCTTAATAGAAAGAAATCTTATACTAACTATAATTTTGCTAAAGTTAGCTTAGAAATTATTTCATATTTATACTTGTGTTAGCTTATATGTGTATTTTAAAATGCAAGTGTACAAATAAAACAAACAAACAAACAAATTAAAAAAAAAAACAAGAAACATTAATTTTAAAAATTGCGGGCCGTTGACCCTTCGACCTTGTGTATGGCGGTCGGTATCACGGCCAAACGATCAGTGATCCCGGGCCTGCGTTTAGGGGCGGGTGGCCTTCAATTCGCCAACACTAAAATCTACTCTTACCCTGCCTAAAAGGAGTTCTCTTTAGGGGACGTTAAATGGGATCATTCAAACAAAACAAAAACAAAAAACACAATACAAGAATTTCCCGCTACCCTTCGCCCTTCGTCGCGTCATATTTTTTACATGTAAAATCAGTTGTAATGAATATTTTGCTGTGCAAAAACTACAAAATATTGTTCAAACATGTATTTGTGTGTGTAGGTACATTCTCGTTTAAAGAGATTTCATACCTTTCCTACAAAAAATTCACGAAACATTTTTTTTCGTAGTGGAAAACTATAATAATTATAAACAAAACATTTGGGCAATCAACGTGGTCGGTGAGAAAAATGCTCAAAGGCAGTAGAGTTTTTTAAAGTCGGTTTAATAATTCACTTTTTAATAAAAAAAAAAAATAGTGCGTGAAGTCCCTCCGCGCGGAAGATGTGAAACTTCGTGATGTGGAAATGAAAATAGGAGGGGTAGAAATTGATTTTCAAGACAAACTTTAATTGCTTACAATTCACAACTGATTGCATATTTTAATTATCATTTGCGAGTGGAAAAATATCAAAATCTATAACATTTACAATGGGATTCTTCTTCTTTTTCTTTTTCATTTCCGGCGTTACGAGTAGTGATCTTGAAGCGATCACAACTCTCCCACTTTTCTACTTCACACTAGTGATTCGCCTTTGGGGTACGCCGCGTTGACCACAGAAAGCGTCGGCAAGCCTCCCGGTTTTGGACTGTTTCATGTCTGAGGCCAACCAAATGCTGCTGTTTTTGCATTTGCTTGTATCAGGAGTGTTTTGGCCTGCATTTTCTTTTTCGTCGCGAATTTGTTGAAACGTTGTACGATATTGGCTTTTGGGCGGGGTTTTGCGGATCTCTTCTTTGAACATGACAATACCAACTGAGCCGGTCGTGCTGAATTTTGTCCAAGATGGTACTTTTGACATGAAGGCTTCCACGGATCTTAGTACTTCTAATTCGATGAAGCTTTGTTACTCCTGCTGTCATCCGAAGAATCTTCATTTCGGCTGCCATCAATATGCATTTACAATGGGATTATGATAACTAAAGTAAGATATATAATTTTTGAGTTCTATTTTTTCAATATTTCTTGCAATGGTAGTTCCCCCTTTGGTTGTTGGATCATTCCTACCATTTATCATTTCCAATCCAAATATGTCTTTAAGGAATTTTAATAATGTTTCAGCTTCAGGTAACGAGAAATTCACATTAAAATCTTCTGCAAGGATCACAGGCCGCTCACAATAATCAATTTCTTCATCAGTAACATCTGCCAAAGCTTGTGAGCCTGCAGTGGACAATGGCAATAAAGAATTTTCAATAAATAATTTAAATATCTCTCATGGTTGCATTTGGTGAAATATAAATGGCAATTGGAATCAATTTCTTCGGATTGCTGTGGTCGGCTATGCATTCTACAGCACATAATGTCTCTAATTCTTTTTTACGTTGCAATTGTCTCATCAGTATTATCTGAGTATGGAGCTTTTATATCTAAATGTGGAGTAAAACAATATGACATCTATTTTTCTTATTGTGATAGATAGCAACCCCTGCATTCCGAATTTCGTTACGTTGAAATCTTAGAATGAAATCAAAATTTGGTATGAGAACAGGAGGTTCATTATCGTCCATAAACGTTTCTGATAAAGCGTGTGCGCGAACACTTTGACTATTGAATGTTACGATTGATGAGTTTTTTTTTCTAGTTAAATTTACAAACAGCCTTATAATGAGATCCCTTATTATGAGTTTCTGGGGAAAAATTGTCCATGTTCGAAAAATTTCCCTTATTATGAGCTATTTTTCTCTGTGAAATGTAAAAACGTTGAGAGTAATTTATTTCACTTATTTTTGTGAGGCGAACAAGTGAACAACAAAAACGGAAAAAATGTAAGTCTGGAATTTTGTTCAGGGGAAACTCATAATAGCTTTTAAAATTCCGGGCGAACAAAAATATTCTTGGCGAAAAATGGTCACGTGAAACTCATAATAAGGCTGATAGTTCTTCATCCAAGGAGGAGAGTAGGTACTAAATATGTTCTTTTATTTAATTTAAGGAGAAAAGAAAACATAACTCTACTTTCAATGAAGCAATCGAAATTATTATTATTATATCATTAAAGCCAAATCTCTTACCACCCAGCCATTTCTTCAGATATGGAAACAGAAAATAACCGCAGCGGCTGTATCTGGAAGTTATGCGGGGTTGGGTTTTTGTTTTAGAAAAGAAGTCAATAGGTGGGAGATGTTGAAAAGACGCCATATTACCCGACTTTTCATCAGATTCATCTCATAAATGTACATAATCCTGCTACTAACATCAGTGTCACGGACTACAAAGCTCCATACCTGGACTTAAAAATCTTTCTCAACCAGCTTCTCCAATAGACAGGATTGGGAGAATGAAACACCTCTAGGTTTTTTTCAGAAAGCCTGAACCTAACCAGTTCCTTTAAACTTCCAAATCACACAGAGTCTTACAAGCTGAGATCTAAGTAGTTACAAACGCTGAAAAACAGGTGTCCATGATGACGCTATCACATGCCGATATCACTTTTTTAATTTAGCAGCAATATAAGCGATTTCTGCCACTCTTGTCAAATCAAAGCTTGTTTCTTGCTGTCGCGAAGAGCACACAGCATAACTTTAGACTCTGCTGGGTCCTGGGTTCCCGGTCACATTGACATTACGGTAAACGAAAAAGCGAAGGAATAAGCGAGCAAAGGCTCAGCACTTTCTTTCTCTCATTGACCAATCAATCAGGGTCACACCCTATGAAATTGAACAAATTATTGGTGAGTTTTGTAGTTGAGATAATATACGTGTTTTTTTTATTCAAAAAATGAAAAGATTAGTAAAAAAATTTTAACAGTTTCAACACCAGGAAAACATTTCAAGGCTTCATTCATTCAACGAACTAAAAGAATTATCAGACACTCTCAGAAATAGCCTCTTGAACTTCATTAAGGCCACAAAAAGGTTATAAATTTACCAACCATAAGAGAACGTTACAATACTCCAGGGTATCACAATGGTTCCACATTGATCTGTGAGTGATGGAAATAAGATCAACCGTCTGCCCTTTCTACCTAACAAAAATGCCTGTCATCTTCATGTACTTTAACCAAAGCCGATATGGTTTTTTTTTTTTTGGAGGTTTTTAAAATACCAGCTGGAGCACTCAGACCTAAATACCGGTCCATTGTACTACCAGGTAGCAACCTTCTATTTGTTATAGCTTTCCAGATGTTCGGAGAAAAGCCAAAAGACGCTGCCATGATAAGGAGCCTAAGTTACCAGCTCTCACCATGTCTGAGCCGAGTATCTGTAGCCTCATGCGAGAAAAAGCAGGACATTCACAGAGGAAGTGCTCTGCGGTGTCCTCATCTTCTCCACAAGATTCACAGAGTGTGGTGTCACTTAAGCCTAACACATTTAAATGCTTGGCAAAGGAGAAGTGCCCGCTGGCAACGCTAATAAGCTTTCTGCAGTCTTTTCTGCTACGAGCTAGCAAAAATGTTGCAGTCTTCTTACTAACGTTGGGGAGCATACGCTTGGTTTGTCTGCATCCAATGGAGGCATGTCATCTACGATTTTGCTCTTCACAGATCCAATCGTTGATTGAAGCTCTCACTGAGGAAAAACACTGAGGCAAACCTAGCGACAGTTCAGGTCCTGAGAAAGCTGTCTGAGATCCCTGCCTTGCGAGTTCATCGGCGATCTCATTTCCAGTTATGCCGTGATGGCCCGGAAACCAAATGAGACTCAAGGAATTTAATCTTCAGATCGCATTCAGAGAGCTCTTGCATTCCTGGATCACTTTCGAAGTGATTAGAGGGTTGAGAAGGGCCTTAAGCACAGCTTGGCTGTCGCTGCAAACAAAGATACTTCTCGCCGTCCATCCATTGTTCGTTACGTGGCTCAAGGCCATTAGGATAGCATAAGCCTCCGCTTGGAAAACGGATGCGTATGATCCCAAAGATGAGTGCAGTCGTATGTCGTCGTTCTCAACAAAGGCACCAGCACCAGAACCCTCGTCGCGTCGATTTTGGAGCCATCTGTGAAGATACGATAACAGTTCTTTCCAGGCTCAGATTCTGGAGAGAACCAGTCCTGAACCGAAGGAAAGTTGACTGAGTAATTTTGACGCAGTTTGAGCCTTGGGATCATCGTGTCAGACGGCATATCCATTAGACGTGAATCAAAAGATATACTGCTTGCGAGTTCCTCAAAGCTTCAGTGCGAATTGTGCCAGAGACCACATCGATATGGGTTTACTTGCTTGCTGCAAAATGGCATTGCAGACATTATCAAGGCTTCTTTAACTCAGCGGGGACTCTTTGATCAAACCATACATTTTTTAGGATAAATATTTTTTCGAATAATTTAGATAATTATCATCATATTTAACAAAATAAAAGCTCCAATCATCACAAAAAATTTGCTTCATAATTACTATAACAAGTGCAAAATTAACCATGACTGAACTAGACCCTACTCCATGATAACAAAATTGCTTTAAATTTCCACGAATTGTTTTAGAAGTAAGTATAAAAATTATGAAAATCATTTTTCAAATGATGCGCAGCGAATTGATAAATAAAATAAATAAATATGTTGCCCCAACAGAGCGGAGAGCCCCGGGGATTCACATTTCTCACAGTGAAATTAGATGCAATTCAAAAACATAATAAGATGATGAAATCTTTCCTTTTAACCACCCACCGCATCTCTTATAAAGAACCGTGAAGGACGAACTCTCAATAATGATTTCTATTTCCATAGTATTTGCCTAAATAGGCATGGTATTGAGTATGAGAAAACTCATTATTTTTGTTTGGATTCTTCTGTTCAAAATATATAATTTGAAATTACATAATCAACTAACCAAAACTTCTTGGGCTTTTTAACAAAACTTTAAATCAGTTAATGAATTTTCCGAATTTTCTTCCTTGAGAGACTTTTCTAAGAAATTTTCATTATGCTGAAGGCTTCGCCCTTGCTAAGTAAAATCTCGGAGAACAAAAACAAATCTCCTGCTATATTTGCCAAAGGTAAGTAGATATTATCTTGTTATTCAATATTCTGCCACTTCAAGGAGGAAAACTTCCTTGCAGCATACAAGTTGAATACTAATTAAGAACAAACTTAAGTGAACTTCTTCCCTTCTACGCCCAATTACTTACCCTTCGCATACACAAATTTAAAATAGAGACTTCCCTAATGTTCTCAACTTTGTTAGAACACTTACAACTAAATTTCTTGAAAGTCCTTGAAGCATATTGATGCCAATTTAAAATAACTGACCTCCTACGATTTCTTCTTTGATTTGTTTCAAAACAAACAAAGAACATTTTGAAAAACATACAGAACCGTACATTATTATTTATATACATTAGGTACAACGAAAGTTGTTCGAAATGCGGCCTACACTGCACTCTACCCAACCAAAACACGCATTAATATTAACGAACATTCACTCAACATTCTTGAGGATCTGCTTTGCATCTCCTTCAAGAAAATGAAATAAATGAGCACATAGGAGTACATACTACACATCCTTTGGGAAAAATTCTCCCTAAAAACCTGACCTTGGCTTATTTATTTCTGACAAATTATATAATTCATGACTGATGGCAGCTTTATTTATATATCTACACATGTTAGTGTAGGTAAATACTTTAAAAAGTGCGTAGTTACTTAAGAGTAGGCTTTAAAATGTAAGGGTACACACAAAGTAATGCACTTGTTTATTTTTCAAGTGTGTGCTAGGTGGAAAAAAATATAAAGCTACCAGTCTTTTGAATACCACCCAGCAACGAAAAATTATAGCTTTTGAGCAATTAAGTTGTCAGGCAGACAACGCAAACCTTTCCCATCATCAGAAACAGGCAGTTCATTTTCAATAAGTCGTCATATTTATTTCAGAAAAATTAGGGCATTTCTCTTAAGCTATCCCAAGTTAGATTTCTCTTCGAAGGAAAACTTTGGTATTTTAGAGCAGGGATGAAATTCCCGAATTTAAGAGGAAAAAGCGATTTTCTTGTCATAGAACTTTCTATTTAAGCTGAAGCAACAATTGAGCAAATTCACAGAAGAGAGTTGCAAATGTGTAGATGAGCATGAGCACACAGGAAAGCGGAAAATCAAGGACTATGAGAACATAAAACAACAATTTCAGCGATAATATGCTTTTGATAAGGGAATTTGTGATGAAAATACAACGCCCCTACTTCAACAGGTAGGTAGGGATGCTAACTTTTGAAGCTTTTTCAAAACACTTCGATATTTAATACAGATAAATTTATTACTTAGAATAGATTCTTTAACTGTAGCGTCAGGGATGGAAAAACCTCGGATTTCTATGTCAGCCATTCTTGATATTCGATACAATGTTTTGCACCTAGGGAGGGCTATACAAATTGACAGGTCTTTTTTTAACAATTTACGAGACTAAGCACAGGAGTACTAAAATATGAGAAGGGAGAAATAAGCCGCCCGCGGTCACACGAAAAACGGAGAAAATAAGATAAGAAGTCAGTGAGAACCTTAAACTGAGCTAATTTAAGTGACGAGTTGTAGTGTCCGACCGAAGCTTCGGCTTCGGCTTCGGCCACATTCGGCTAAGAAAACTACAATCCGCTAAACCTTCGGCTAAACCGTCGGTTAAAATAGGCCGAAGTTTTTGCCGAAGCCGAAGGTTGAGTTATTGGCAGTCATGCGTCGGGGTACGGTAGGCGGTGAAAAAATTAATTCAATTTGGTTTTTCGTAGAGCGTAGAACTGTGTTGAGTTCGTTTGTTGTACTTTTCCTAAATTTCAAGAAAATATTAATATTGTTACTAGTTCAATTTGCTATTATTTTTGAAAAGTCAATTTGATTTATCCCGTTATTTTGGTTTCAGCATGCATACATTTGGTTCCTTCGTTGAACTTTACCCAGAGTTGACACAGGTTTCCTTGACAACCCTATGAGTTGTCAAAAAAAATGGATAGCATGTCTGCCTGTTAACCCAGAGGTTCGAGTTCGAATCCCAACAGAGGCAAAAATGTTTTTTCCACGGGTATCGCCTTTCGCGAGGAATTGGCAAGTCCTCCGTTAGTGTTCATTGCCATGAAAAGTGCTTTCTCGATAAGCCGTTCGGAACCGGCAGAAAATTGTAGGTCCCTTCCATTCCCTAACAAGGCATGGTTGTGAGAAATTTGCTAGGCCCAGGGGCTCCTCGCTCTGTTGCACCACCCTATTTATTAATTTTTTACATGCCGTTTGACAGCGCTTAACTCGCCCCAGCAAAAACCTAGGACGAGTTGAGGCAAATCCAAGTTAACCCCAGGGCTCTGAAACACTAAGTTTGACATTCAGGGCTAGTTTAGGTTTCTCAAAAAACGCTTTGTGGCAACCCCAGGGCTTTAACGAACGAACCTGTTCTAAAAAAAATCAAAAAAAAAATCTTAAAGTATTGAAGGTTCGGCTTCGGCCGAAGGTTGATGTTAAGCCGAATATTCGGCTTCAGCTTCGGCTTCGGCAAGAAATCGACCTTCGGTAACGAGTTCAACGGCTTTCTGCCGCTTGAGCTTCAGCGTAATTTCAACAACTTTCTTTGCAGTACAGATATTATTATTTTTCAGTAAACTTGGACTCGAAATAGAAAACGCTTCCAAATACTATATGCAATGAAAATACACCGCCAACCACTAGAATGAGGCCACAAATTTTGCGATCGATTTTTGATTTTTATACCTGGTGGAAGTTTTGTACCCGGAAAATTTTATTACCAGTCAATAGATAGGTATTTCCCATGGTGCCATGACATTTGGCCATGTGCCATATGGCCATATTTCAAAATATGGCCATTTGACACTTTTCAATTGTGTCACATGGCCATATGGCCATTTGTCCGTTTGGCAATGTGTCATTTTACCATATTTTTTTGTGTCATTTAGCCAAATGGCCAAATGACGCTTTTCAAAGTGACAAATGGCCGTATATTAAAATATGGTCATTTGACACATTTTCAAAGTGTCGTTTGACCATATTTTTTGCAGGTGTTTCGAGCAAAAACAAAATGTTATGCGTATATTTTGGATGGGCTTTTTAGTTCAAGGCTATTTAACTGAACCTTTTTTTATCGTCTTGTTTTTTTTTTTTTTTTTTTTTGTAAGTAACTAATTTTACAGTTGCAAGAAATTTGAACAAGTATATTCATGGTTGCCAATTTGGTACTTTTAGTGTTGTACCTTCTTGTGGTTACAAGCAAATGTTAATTCTGCACTTCGCGCATGATAACCACGTGAGTAAAAACATTTTAATTTACATTTAGTTAAAATAAAGATTGAGATTTCTTAAAAAAGAATTATAAATAATATTTATAATTTGGAAACATATGCAAAGATGTTATAATAAAATGGCGTTGAGATTTTCCAAAACATTATCATTATCAGTTTTCGAAGAAAAGATTTTCAATTGGATATCTATAATAGTAGATAAGAATACATAAACATAAATACATATGTATGTATGCATATTTTTATGTACATTCATATTTTAAGTTTAAAGGTGAATGATAAACAAAAATGATCGTCATCATCTGCACGAAACGCAGCAAGCGCAATCTTTTTTTTTTTTTTTTGTTTTTTCCATCAGATAATCAATTTTGTGTGTGAAAATAAAAAAAATCGCGCGAATTTATTTTCACACACAAAATTGATTATCTGATGGAAAAAACAAAATAAAAGATTGCGCTTGCTGCGTTTCGTGCAGATGATGACGATCATTTTTGTTTATCATTCACCTTTAAACTTAAAGTATGAATGTACATATAAATATGCATACATACATATGTATTTATGTTTATGTATTCTTATCGGGTCTATGAAATAACTCCCACGAAATAAGTCCCACTTTTAAAAACGAAATAAGTCCCACCAAAAATTGCTATTTTGAAAGTGGGAGTTATTTCGTTTTTAAAAGTGGGACTTATTTCATCAATTGGTGGGACTTATTTCGTTACGCGTTTTTATTTTAAGTGGGCCTTATTTCGTTTTATGTTTCTCAAAGAACCGACTATTCTTGCATTTTCTCAAAAACTAAATTAGAGGTTGAAATGGCTGAAAGTAAAGTTCATTTTATAAAAATCATTGGGAATAAATTCGTTTTGTAAAGTGGGAGTTATTTATTTTTTTCTTATGCAAAAAGTTATATATTGGACATTTCGTAAAAGGGACAACCATAATTGGTTGTGGGACTTAATTCATTTAAGAAATATATTATTCAAGGGGGAGTTATTTCATTTTGAGTGGGAGTTATTTCAATTCAAGTAAATTTTTAAATCATTTCATTTTGGTGGGACTTATTTCGTTTTCAAAAGTGGGACTTATTTCGTGGGAGTTATTTCATAGACCCATTCTTATCTACTATTATAGATGGGTCTATGAAATAACTCCCACGAAATAAGTCCCACTTCTAAAACGAAATAAGTCCCACCAAAAATTGCTTAAAAAAATTAAATAACTCCCACGAAATAAGTCCCACTTTTGAAAACGAAATAAGTCCCACCAAAATGAAATGATTTAAAAATTTACTTGAATTGAAATAACTCCCACTCAAAATGAAATAACTCCCCATTGAATAATATATTTCTTAAATGAATTAAGTCCCACAACCAATTATGGTTGTCCCTTTTACGAAATGTCCAATATATAACTTTTTGCATAAGAAAAAAATAAATAACTCCCACTTTACAAAACGAATTTATTCCCACTTAAAACGAAATAAGGCCCACTTAAAATAAAAACGCGTAACGAAATAAGTCCCACCAATTGACGAAATAAGTCCCACTTTTAAAAACGAAATAACTCCCACTTTCAAAATAGCAATTTTTGGTGGGACTTATTTCGTTTTTAAAAGTGGGACTTATTTCGTGGGAGTTATTTCATAGACCCATTATAGATATCCAATTGAAAATCTTTTCTTCGAAAACTGATAATGATTATGTTTTGGAAAATCTCAACGCCATTTTATTTTAACATCTTTGCATATGTTTCCAAATTATAAATATTATTTATAATTCTTTTTTAAGAAATCTCAATCTTTATTTTTGAATTTTTGCACTTTAAGAACAAGTTTCAAAGTGTCATTTGGCCATAATGGTCAAATGACACATTGCCAAAGCGACAAATGGCCATATGGCCATGTGACACAATTGAAAAGTGTCAAATGGCCATATTTTGAAATATGGCCATATGGCACATGGCCAAATGTCATGGCACCATTTCCCATAGCAAGTTCCTAAAATTAAAGGGTTAATTCGAAACGACCGTTGGAATTTCCCAAGATCAATAAATGCACCACTGAAAATAGGTATAAAAAGGTGTTCCATTAGGATGAGGCCATTGCGAATATTTCCGTGCAGGAGTGCGCATGTGCGAATTCTTGTATAAAATATCTAAGAGAGTGTTAAAAATAACCGTTTTATTTAGTTTAAAGTACACAAGGTTTCCGAAAAGACTTTGACAGCGGCAGGAAGAGCAAAAATAGATGCTTTCAAGGAAATAGGACTCTCAGGCCGTGAAATAGCAAGGAGACTTAACAAGAGCAAGACAGTTGTAAAAAATTATCTTGCTCTTCCACAAAACTATGGCAAAAATCAAAAAGGACGCACGGGAAAAGCCACAACACCAAGAGTGGGTTGATTCTACGACTTGCCTCAAATTCCACTCTACCAGCGACTATGATAAGGGCCAAAAGCGAAGTTTCAGCCAGCATAACAACGCAACGGTTCGAAGAATAATACAAAAAGTGACAATATTCAAAGGAGGAAACTAAAAAAGAAACCTGTTTTGAAGCCAGTACACAAAGAGCATTGTAAGGATTTTGCAAGACAGCATGTGGATTGGAGCAGTGAATGGAAAAGCATTGTCTTTTCGGTTGAAAAAAAGTTTACCCTTGACGGTTCTGATGGTTACAACTTTTATTTCCATGATATAAGAAAGGATGAGCTTATTTTGGCAAGACGTCATAGTCGTACATCAGGTTAATGATGTGGGGAGCTATTACCTACTATGGCACGAATAGTAGAATTGGAGTTGGAGTTTTTACCCACAACAATAAATGAAAATAGCTACAAATGTTTGCTGGAACGGTCACTTCCAAAAATTAAAACATTTTTGGACCCCTGATTTGGATTTTTCAATGCCCCAATCCACAGTAGCAGGGTTGTCAGAAGCTGGATTCAATCAGAAGACGTGAAACTTTTGTCATGGCCGCAATATTCACCGGACTTAAACATCATTGAAAACGTTTGGTCATGGCTATCTCGTAAAGTTTATGAACGTGGCAGACAATTTGAAGACTTAATTGATGCTATTCGTAAAGCCCGGCCTCAAATTTCATATGATTATTTAAAAAAGCTGTATTTTAGAAAAAAACAAAAATATTGAGTGAAATGTTTACATTTTATGGTTAAATGGTTTGATAATATTTATAAATATAATATTTATACATTTATATTTATTAATAACGTTTTTTTACATTTATAATGAGTATGTCCGCCATTTTTGGATATAACCTCTATTAGACGGTTTGGAATAGAGGTTATATCCAAAAATTCATTCAATCAAATGTGTCATTCAATTGAATGTGTCCTTTTATCGAATGAGTCAAAAAGAAAAAAGAGTGTGTGTGTGAGTAGACCAGTTGTGTTCTTAGTTGAGTCCCATAAAAATTTGAAATAAAACTACATTTAAGTCTATAATAAAATACTAAAAGTACATCCAAAACCAAATATATACAAAAACTCTAAGGAAAATGCAGCGGACACCACCAAAAACAAACTGTGACGAAGGCACTAACACCAATACACTGTCGACGTTCTCCAAACGTAGCTTACGTGAAACCTCCCCCGACTTCCCTCCAAACAAAATGATTTCAGATGATGAAAATAAATTGTCTGTCGGAAGTATGTCAGTGGCATCTCTGGAAAACCTAATAAAGGGCTCAATGTCAACTTTATTAGATGATAAACTTAAAGATATGCCCACAAAAACCGACTTGGAAGGAATCGTAGCGGAATTACACATACTGCAACAAAAAAACGTTTCACTACAACACCAAATGCAAAAAATGGAATCCCGCTGCATCTCGCTGGAACGGCAAGTGGAATGGCTGTCAAAGAAGGCAAACGAAAAAAACATCGTCGTGCACGTCCCCGCTGAAAGTGGAATAATAGCTGCTGACAGAGCAAAAACGCTCTGCCTAGACTTGCTGAAAACACAAAATACAGCAGCCATTTCATCAATTAGATCACTAAAATCTCGAAATCCGAAAATCGAAAATTTAACTGTCGAGCTACGAGATAGGGAAGACGTCGGACGAATCCTACAATCTGCGACAACATTAAGAAACACCGGCATTTCGATGCATAGAGACTATACACCCGCGGCGCGAGAGAAACGAAGACGGATAGTGCAGCTAAGAAACGAACTCATAACAAAAAATCCTGGACTAAAAATGCAACTACGAGGAGAAACACTTAAAATCCATAACAAAACATTTTATTTTGATGTCAACAACAACCTGTCGAGCAATGATGAAGGAGGAATGTCATTTATGGAGCGATTGCAAAATACAAGTGACAGAAGCGCAATGTCATCAATTGACAGCACCATGGATAGACTTGGCCCCAGCGGCGCTCAAACTGTAGTGGGAAATGATCGCATACAGCGCCTTTAATCATAATGCCGTCAGCCTTCAAAACCAAAATGTACAAAATTTGAATTTTAATGTTTTTTCTTTAAGTATTATATCATATAATGTAGCAGGGTTAAAAAATAAGTTACTTTTTAATGATTTTTTTAAACATATTAACAATTATGATATTTTTGCACTATATGAAACTTTTGTTGATAAGAAAATGGAAGAATTTGAAAATATTTTTATAAACCATAAACTCCTATGGATCCCAGCAATAAGAGAATCTACTCACGGAAGAGCAAGTGGAGGATGCCTGTATGGGATAAGGAAAAATTTAAAAACGATTTGCTGTTTTACAAAAGTACTCGAAAGAGATTTGATAGAGTTGAAATTGGAGCACAGCAGACTTTATATTATACCCGTTTATATAAACTGCAACAAATGGACACAGGAATTCACATATTTATATAATTTTATTTTGGAATTTGGAAAAGAAGATATCATGATTATAGGAGATTTTAATGGAAGAGTAGGAGCAACACAAATTCTTAATGAAGAACCGGAGCTTTTAATGGAACCAATTAAAGAAGTCAGAAATGCAACGGATGAAACAATTGATAGAAATGGAAAAAGATTAATTGAACTGAGCGATTCCACGGGATTAACGGTTTTAAATGGGCGATCAAACGGTGATGGTAAAGGCCATTTCACATTTACCAGGGGTACCGCATGTTCAACAATCGACTATTGTTTTGTAAAAGGAAAGTGGCTTGAACACATATCTGATTTCAGGGTAGATGAGCTGACACACTCGGATCACTTCCCAATATCCGTACAGATGAATATGGTGGTACAACACGAAACTCCGACACAGCAGAGTTTGCTACCAAAACTCCGCTGGAGAAATAACGATGCCGAGAAGTACACTGCAAACCTGAATCACGTTACTAATCTCTTAAATGAAAATGAGCTACAATCCTTTAGAGGTTCGGATATACTAACCGCAGCTATTACAGAAGCAGCAAGACCTCTACAAACAAGGGCAAGCAGTAAGGGTAAGCAACCTTGGTATGATTGGGAGTGCGAATCAGCGAGGAAAAAATCGTTTGCCTATCTCCGTCTTGTAAGAAGAATCAACTCAAACTACGCAAAATCCATGTATCAAAAAGCAAATAAAGAGTATAAAACCATTTGCGCAGACAAACAAAAAGCATATACACTTAACCTATCAACATTGCTGGCGAACATCAAAGACAGTCGATCTTTCTGGAAGACTGCGAAAATGATCAACAAGGCACCATTTTCAAAAGGAATCAAAGTGGAATCATCGATTTTAGCAGAACATTTTGAACAGCTACTCAATCCACAACTTAATCAAAATCCAATCCTATATGCTCTGCCTTACCAAGAAGTTATGATGTTAGACCGACCCATAGAAATTCAAGATGTCAAAAGAGTGCTAAATCGATGTGGAACAAATAAAGCTCAAGGAGAAGATCGAATCTCATATGAATTTTTCAAAAACGCTTCAGATGATTATCTTCAAAAACTAACACTGGCTTATAATTTTATATGGGATACAGGAGAAGTACCAGCAAGCTTCAAGAGAAGTGTCATTCTGCCAATCTTCAAAAAAGGAAACCCGAATGAGGCCGGCAACTACAGAGGCATATCATTTCTCAACGCTATAACGAAAATCTTCACAGGAATTTTACTGGAACGGCTTTCAGATTGGGTAAACGAAAACAACCTCTTAAGTGAATTCCAAGCGGGTTTTCGGAAGGAATATAGCACAGTGGATAACATCTTTTCCCTGACGAGCATCGCTCGAACGTATCTGGATAGAGGGAAAAAACTGTATGCGTTTTTCGTAGATTTTAAGGCAGCCTTTGATTGTATTGATAGAAAAGCCCTGTTTTACAAAGTGAGCAACCTTGGAGTATCAACCAAAATGTTAAATATTTTGCAAAAACTTTACGAAGAAAATAAATCGGCAGTTTGGGATGGAAATATTTTATCCAACTGGTTCGAAACAACAACTGGCGTAAAACAAGGATGTCTCTTGAGTCCGCTTCTCTTTTCAATTTATTTGGATGACCTAACTACATACCTGCCAGGAGGAATATCATTTGACGGACTACAAATAAAGCTCTTACTTTATGCCGATGACATTGTCATACTGGCTGAAACCCCAAACATGCTACAGATAATGATAAATAGACTGCAACATTATTGTTCAATCTGGAACCTGCAACTAAACACAAATAAATCCAAAATCATGATTTTCCGGAATGGAAGAGGACGCTACGCAAGAGACGAAAGTTGGACATGGCAAAATGAAACCCTTGAAACGGTGAAAGAATATAGGTACCTCGGAGTCACAATCACTTCAACGTTATCCTTTAAGAAACATCTGCAAGAAAAACTAAGAGAGTCAAAGCGAGCAATAAACAGCACCTGGAAAAACGTTCTAAGCAAACAAACCATTGCACCTAGTGCAAAGTTTAAAGTCTTCGAAGCAGTCGTAAGATCTATTATGTGCTACGCAGCGCAAGTCTGGGGTATCTTCGAGTTTGATGAAGTAGAAAAGCTTCTTAGATATTTCATCAAGAAAACCTTCAGACTACCGGAAAATACACCAACCTACATGTTGCACCTCGAAACTGGTCTACCTACGTTATATATACACACACTCCAACTGCATTTCTCATATATTGGGAAAATCATGAATCAACCAAATCATCGACTCACCAATAAGATAGTTTTATTTCTAAAAGACAGAAATCTTCAATTCTTTACGGAATGGACGAGACTGAGTGACATCCATGATGTTCAACCTCTCCAACACAATGGAAGATCTTTCGGTAGCAGCCTGCAGATGCTTTTAGGAAAAATTGAAGAATCAATATGGAATACTTTCAAACAGCAAAGTCAACAAAGCCAAACAAGAAGTACCTATAGACTACTGAGTCATGACCTTGGTGACAAAAATTATTTCGATGACCGAAACAGTATTGATTTTATATCAACAATCTTTAAAGCCAGGGGAGAACTCATCAACCTTAACTACTTGCCATATAGAGATGACAGAACTCCAGAATGTACTTTGTGCAACCTGCGATGCAGAGAAGATATATGTCACTTCATTGGTATCTGCCCCATCCTGAACTCGATCCGAAGGTTATCTTGGGGAAAAAATACTCTTTCATCAAATGAAATCATAAACGTATTAAATGGAGAAAATTGGAAAATCCTTTACAACTACCTGAAACCCGCTCTAAAATATCGACAACAAATTATTAACGAATCGTTTTGATATTGTACCTTTGTATAGTTATGTATTTTTATTTCGCGATATCTAAATCAACAAAGAACTTTATTGCTTTATAAATTAACTCATTTTTTTCGGCTGACGGCATATGCCAATGTCTTTTTGTGAAAATTGTTAACAAAGAACTATGTATAACTTTAAAACTATATTTGTTTATATATCAATAAAATCACTTTTTACTACTACTACTACTACTACTCGAATGAGTCTTGCAATAACTTAATAAATGATACTTTGATTATTATTAAGAAGTTAGAAACTCAGAAAGAACATTTTTAGTCCTTTTTTCGTCATCGTGGAGGATTAATGAGGTCCTTTTACAGTCGTTTTCTTGTGACAAGCTGACCATTTGTAAAAGATCTAAATTTGAGTTATATTTCTTAAGCTTAAGCTATTTTTTTTTTTTCTTTTTTTGACATTGGTAACTTATCGAGACTGTCCTATAATCTTCTCAAGAAGCATAACTCAGCGAAAGCACAATTATTTACTTTTAGATTAATTAAAGTGTAAAGAGCAACGGGTCGCCACGGTACTAAGTGTCTTGTGGTGGATGACTTGATTTTTAATAATAGTTTGAAGAAAACAAGAAAATTACAGTTTATTATTTGATGAATTGTATTTAGGTTGGTGTTTTATAAATACTTGTTACCTTTCACCGGCCAGCCCTACTTTTTTTAAAGGGTGTAAATGACTTCTTCTTTTAAGGTTCTAGAAGTTATGCTATCGATTGAAATATATATTTTTTAAAAAGGGGAAAAAACAAAAAAATTGATTCAAGGACTCTAGTCGAACGATTTTTTGTAACCCAAGATGTTTCAATCAATGAATGTTTTAAACTACATTTCTTGAACTTGAACCTATCCAATTTTCATAATTTTTAAGCAGTTGGCAACCACATACCACGTACGTACTTTTCATTTGCTTTGTTTCGTACCGCACGTGTGCTACACATTTTTCACTTTTCTAACTTTGAATTCAAAATGCAATATGAAATACAATAATATAAATGTACTCACTTTAATAGTTTATCATCGTTTTGATTATCTGAAAAGTCCGATATCGCCATCAGGTCAGTAGATGTTTCTGCATCCGATGTAGATGTAGACGACGACTTGGTTGAAAGCACCGGAGATATTGCAGTGTCACTTGCTATTGCAGCAGCAGGAGTTAAAACTGCTAAGCTTGCTACAGAACTTGGTGTTGCACCAGTTATTATTTGAGGTAGCTTTACTTTGGCACCAATTGGTGTTGTTTGTATTTCTATCACCTGTGGTAGAGGGCGCTTAGATGTTCCTGGGAATGCAGCAGCTGTCGACGGTGCTGCTGCAGCAGCAGAAGTCGAAGTTACTATCACTCTATTCGTACTTCCATCCGGATTAGTTTCGCATTTTATTGTATTGATTACTTGATTTGGCAGTTCTCGTTTCAGTGCAGGTATTTGTTTGATAATTATGATATTTTGATTTTTCGCGTGTTTATTCATTTTGTTTGGAAAATTTATTTTGTTCTTTGGCGGAAAATAAACAATTTGAAGTATTAGTCGATTATTTCAACAGCTGATATAAGGACACTTTCCATGACAGGTCTCAAATTTTTTCAACTACATCATTTCTCGCCCGAGCTGAAAAACAAAAAATAGAAATCAGAATTTTCATAGCTTGCGTACTTGAGGAAGAGGCAATTGTTGTGGCCATACTTATTATTAACAACCTCTGTATTTACTTAATAATCCCTATAAAGGGTCCGCCAACTAACGCTTTTTTTTTGTAACTAGTGCTTATTTCGTGAATGGTAACACTTAGCTCATGTCTAATTTTACAGATAACTAGTTTTATCCTTCCGCTGAACGAATATGGCTGTGTATACGCTTGAACAACGCTGGGAAATATTGCGACAATACTGTGAAAATCCGATGCCGATTTTGCAAAAAAAAAATCATCTTTTCAGATCAAGCTCATTTTGATCTTGGCGGGTATTAAACAAGCAAAATTTTCGAATTTGGGACACAGCAAACCCGAAAAGCCGATACACCCAAAACGAGTCACTGTTTGGTGCGGATTTTGGTAAAGAGGCATTCTCCGAAAATGGGCAAGGAGTGGCCGATCGTTATCGGGCCATGTTGAACGAATTTTTTTTCACAAAAATTGAAGAGGAGGATATTGGCAACATTTGGTTTCAACAGGCCGGTGCTACATGCCACACAGCCGAAGCTACACTGTTTTTGAAAAAAAAGTTATTTGGCGGACCTTTTAGTTTAAAAAGATTATTAATATTCAAACAAAAGTTTGAGCCTTTCAAGTTTCTCAATACCCTAATTTTTAGCATTTGTTGCAAATTTTTCTCTATAACACAAATCACAACCGAATCCACAACTTGGATAAAAGCAAACTAATATATTAATTAATCGCAACGAATGATTAATTAATTAGAAATATAAATATGCACACCAATGTGCCGCGGCGATGTTTATCGAATTTAATTTTAGGATGAACTGTCAAATGACAGCTGGGTGGATTTTAAAGGGAAAATAATGCAACAGATAGCAAGATAATATGCTGCCAATGCCAGCTGCTAGTTTTTATTGGTGCGTAGGTATAAATGATTTAATAAAAGCAAGGAATTAATGAAAAGAATACGAATCAATCAAAACACACAACTGGGTGTTTCGTACAATAAAGGGTGCCAGGAAATTTTTGTTTAAAATTTCCAAACCAACTTCAACACTGAAAATGGTCTTCAAATAGAATTAAAACGCGATTATTTTCCAAAAGGAATAAAATTATATTTTGTTCAGGAAACCTTTACAAGTATAGGTATAAAACCTGAAATCTTTTCATAAACAATTGGGAGTGTACAAAGTATGTAAAATCTGGCAAAGAGCCAGTTAACAATTTAAATACGTAGTACATCGGTGTCTACTTTCAAATCCTCTAGTATTTTGCTAAATGCTCGCACTGTGTTTTTACAACATTATAAGGGTAGTCATAACCCCTTGATGTGCGCGTTAATTATAAAAAAAAAATAAAAAAAATAGTATGAAATTTAAGTTTGAAGATGGGGTTTTACCCAGGTTAAAATTCAAAACAACAACTTGTTTGCACAATACACCCACAAACAAACGACTCTTTGGGAATTTTCCCGAGCAGACAACAAGGTCACTGAAAGGTCGCGCGTCCTGCAATCTCAGGATTAATAACAAAAGCGAAGGGTTACCGAAACAACAATATGACTCAATAGTCAAAGCCAAAACAAAGGTACTACTAACACTTTTTCCACTTTTATCAAATTAAAACACTAAGGTATAGAAATACTTAGCTTTCTTCTGACGAATCCTGCCTGAGTTCTATTGCCCGTACTAGCACTAACTCTCCTGAATTCCTGCCTGCTTGGAGCTTTCCTGCACAGACTTAAAACACTGTTTAGTTTGGCCTTCCAGCCAATCAAACACTATAACAATTTAAACTTGCACTACTTGCAAAGATTAAATACTCGATTAAAAATTCTCCGAACACTTTTTCAATTTTCAAAACTTTTTGGCACTATGTCTTTTTCAGAGGTCAACCAAGAAGTGCCATCTTCTTGGCGGTCTCTTCGTTCATCGCCGTATTCAGTAAATTCCACTCACTTCAACCAATCAGAGTCGTGGAGGTTCGTCACGGGGTATCTGCAGTACTCTCAGCAAATTCGTTGGGGCCTGCGCCGTAGGCGAAACGCATTCATCGCTCTCTTCTAAACAATTTCGTTGTGAATCTCTCGGTCGTTAGAGATTCGCAACAACTTGCCTGAATGAACGAATCCAGACCTGTTAAATTTCAATCCATTCCAGAACAGAAAATTGAAAAACTATTACTTTTAACAAATTCTCTCGGCTCAACCGACCAAAGTTACACTGTGCATTTAAGCTAGGATTCAGTTAACGAGGATTCGTAATTTTTCGCGAAAACTATTAAACTACTTCGGTGAACCTTCGCGCAGATTTGGGGGGATGGGGATAATTCTATAAAGAGTCATTTCCTTGCTGAGGTAAAGCACTTTAGGTTGGGCACTCGGCCTTTACGGTGGGCGCTCAGCCATTACGTTGGGCTCTTGGCCGTTGATATTGAAAAAGGCTTCAAATGCCAAAATCCGAAGATCACTGATATATATATATCAGTGTGCTAAAGGTGGGTAGCCATATCTGTACCTTATTGTACAAATATTAGGTTGTTAGTAACCTGCTGCTGCTGCTGTTGCGATGGACTTTCTCCAGAACCTTCCTGGTTCTTATTATTGCTGCTGCTTGAGTCTTCAGCCGTCCACTGTCTCAATGAAGGGTTACCTATTTGGGTTGCTTTTCCAAAATGCTTTGAAGTACACCACTAGCTGATGGACTAGGGTTGCTTTGTACTCTGCCAGCACCTTGAAGCCACAACAAAAGGAGGGGTGAAAATCGGAAGAGGAAGAAAGGTAAAGGTCTAACTTGTTGTGGTAAAATAGACCGCAACAGTTCGAAGTTTGACGTTCGATGTTCGAAATTCCAGTTTTGAAGTTCCATGTTTAACGTACATTTGAAATTCGATTTTCAACGACCCAAAAAAGCATTGTTTTTTTTTTAGGGTGTGACATAAAGCGGCAGCAAGTTTCCCTATTTTGTATTGTTCCACGTCTGAGACCAGCTACATAATAGTATACCTACATAACAGGGTACGGCACTGATCAGCAAACCGTCAAAACTAGAACAAAAATGAGAGCTCAGTGGCAGAGGGCAGAGCGTTGCCGATACCGCTCAGCTTTCAATTGTGTTCTAATGCTGACGCTCTGCCGCTTTGCCCTTCAGTGCGTGGCAGTGCTTTTATACTTGCCACGACATGGAGGCATGACCGCGGTAAGGAACCTTTCTTTCGAACCATGAAAGTCGCATTAAAAGTTTACTCACAACTCCTTTTCAACTCATTGAGCAAGACAATGGCAGATTTCTGAAAAACCGCCCTCTCAAAACAAAGGAACCTGTAAGTCTTCTCTTCCTTTTAACACAAAATTAATAATATTCTACAGAGGCTTTTTAATTGAGAGAAATATTTACTAACCATGTTTTGATCTAATACTCCAGCGCCAAGTGTTGTTTCTTTTTCCATAAAATAATGTTAATGTTAAGCAACATAAAAAGCAATCAAGAAGATTCTTCTATTTACTTTTTATTGACACCACATCAAAATTCTCTATATTGATCCAATAAAAAAAAAACCACCAAAAAATACATCGAGAAAACCACCAAGCATCTGACAGATTAAAAGCTTACAATCAATTTAACTCAAAAAAACAGTGAGTGTTAGTGGAGCTTTCATTTTTAAGAGAAAAGAACCTCAAGAGAACACGGAAGCCGGCGGAAATAGAAATTCGTATAAAAAAAAGACCATAAAACGGCTGATAATGATATATTTTACGTGTCCTTGAACAAATTTGGCATGTGTTTGTGTTGGACTCTTTTTTAAATATTTATTTTTTGGTTTTCACATGCATACAAACACACTTAGTACTGAGTATTTAAAAGTTTTCAATGTTATAATTTGACAAAGGGTAGACAACAAAACAAAAATCTTTCAAAGCAGGTACACCAGAGCTTTTTATATCAAGTGGAAGTTCAAGTGCGTAGTCAAAAAATAAAATTTCAATTTGGAATAGAGTAAAAAAAAAAACGATGATGAATTGAAAACTTTGTGTCAACACAAAATATGAAAGTGATGAACTTGGTACTTGGCTTGAGGGTGAGGCAAGTGGAAGAGCTATACAGTTTATGTTTATATATGCTATAAATAATAATCAAAGAGTTTTTGGGAGTAAGGAACAATACAAGTCGATTGAAAAAGTCTTGCTGATATTCCTGATGATTATTCATAATGAATTTCTATTTATTTTTCTCTTTGATTCCGCATTTTTAGCTTTCCTTCTTAGCTTATGACAGCAGTGTAAGCCAAGGAAAAATCTAAGAAACAATAACGAGTACCTAAGTTATAAATTGGGGGTAGGTTCATATAGGATTGGGTTGAAAACGTAGACTATTAATGACTCAATCGTAAATTGTGTTCTCCTTTTCATGAATCACTCATCATTGTCGATAAAATTTAGGGCAAATGTTTTTTATCTGATGCCATAAAATTATCTATGAAACACCGTCAACACAAGTGAAAGAATATAATCTTTAGTGACTTAAATTCGAAAAACTGCATTCATTCGAGCTTACTTTGACACTTCAGCTTCAAATTATTCAACCAACATCCATTTGATATTTGCTTTTTGGAAAATATACATATTTTGCACCGCTTTGTACTCTTATAGGCTCCGGCCACGGAATGAGCGACTGGGCGACGAGTCGCTATGCGACGCAAAAAAAAATTAAACACATGAAATCGTATGGAGGTGGCCACATAAATCCTTAGGAACTGAACGATTTTTTAAGCGACAGAGTGACGTCGCTCTGCAATCAAATCTGTTTTAATTTAGCTAAGCGACGAAGAAAGAAGATGATTAAAATAAACACTGAAAGTTTAATTTCAGCTGTCCAAAGCCGCCCAGTGCTATGACAGGATACCCACAAAGATTATAAAAAGAAGTAGAAAAAAAAAGAGGATAATGATGACCTTTCATTTTTCTTTTGCGATTTATGGCACAATTTAACAATTTCGAAAAACTTGAGATAAGAACTGACATTCAAAATATTGTATTGGCAAAACTTAAAAATACAAATAATAAAGAATAAAAAAATAAAAAAGTAAAATAACCTCAAACATAAAACCATTAAGTCTGGACTAATTGCTTTCCTTTGTCTTGTTAATTTTGGTCGAACTTTTTCGAACAGCAAATCAAAAGATGGTACTGACATACGACAATATTGCCAAAATCGATCTGGAAATCTGCAAAGGTTTTGATATAAATCATGAAATTCACCATAACTTGCCCTTTCACGATTTATAGGTTGTACACCAAATTTGCAGGTTCTCGATCTTATTAAAGATCTATAATAATTATGAACGCGACTTTCAACTAATAAGCTACGACGAGTCGCACTTGACATGGCATTTTTGCAACTAATCGCTCACCGATCGCTCAGATTCGTCGCCCAGCGAATCTTCGCTCAGTCACTCAGTCGCTCGTTTCTCATTGCGTGGCCAGAGCCTTAAAACCTATTTGTATTTGACTGTATTTTTTGGCAATCCTTTAATTTTGAGGACTTCAATTGCATTTTTTATTTTCAATTAATTGCACTTCTTATGGTAAAGGCTGTGTGGCATGGCACGCAGTCCTGCGTAAATTTTTTTGCACACAACTTAAGTAGAGCAGGCGTTGTTGCTGCTTCTTTTTATTACCAAAAACCCACTGTTTGAGCTACACAACGCAATCCATTATTTTCGCACCTTATTCCCAGATCGTTCTTTCATCCGACTTGGCAATGTCGATGAGACGCTTCGGAGCTGTGGTTCGACCCTTTTGAACTTTTGTGTGGGAAGCCGAGAAAGACCGATGTGATTGCAACACTCCACAAAAACTTTGCTAGTACCATCCAAGAAACGCCTGAGCCACAGCCCAAAACCATAAACAAGGTCTTGAGAAATTGGAGTGAAAGAATGCGCTGCAGCGATGCAACCACCTGAACGTCGCAACGTTATGTCTTGTGTTCCATAATTAATGGAAATTTTGATCTTACTTATAAAGCCATAATCCATGGAAATTGCTTAATTTATTGTAGTTTTTAAAAGAAACATGTATTCAGCCACTGCTATAGCCATCAGCTGTTTTACATTTAGCCTTTGTTAAGAAATCAGTTTAATTATTGGTTCTTTTCTAAATGCAAATCTGGTTTTCAATACAATTGACAACGTTTCAGTACAACTTTAAAAGTGTTCTTAGTACAACTGAAAAATGTCTTTTTCCATCCTTGACTCCAGGCAAATTAAAAAGAATCAATATGAATTTAAAGATTGAAACAAAAGAAATGCACAAAACACTGCAAAGATTGGAACAAAAAGCAACTAGTGCAAAAAATACAAGTATTGCAAAAAAAGAGTGCGTGGAGTCCCTCCGCGCGGTAGAAGTGAAACTTCCCAAAGTGGAAATGAAAATAGGAAGAGGTAGAAATTGATTTTTAGTGAACTCATATTGTTTCTTTAAAAGAAAAAGAAAAGAAATGGATGGCTTAGGTGTAACGCGGAAGTGTAACGCTTAAGTGTAACGCGGAAGTGTAACGCTTTCATGTTTGCAAGTCGCATAAGAAGTTTCACTTCAAAAAGTATGCAATCGAACACGGAAGTGTAACGCTTAAGTGTAACGCTTAAGTGTAACGCTTAAGTGTAACGCGGAAGTGTAACGCTTAAGTGTAACGCTTTCATGTTTGCAAGTCGCATAAGAAGTTTCACTTCAAAAAAAGATGCAAGTATTGGAAAAAAATTAAAAAGCCGAGAACGTAAATAAAGCAAATAATGTAAGAGTATGCAAGTTCTGGAAAGGAACACAAGGAATTTATAAAATGGAAAAGAATGCAAACAAATGCATTCAAGATTATAAGCTTTTGGTGCAAATGAATGGTGATTTCATAGTTGAATTTAGAGGTCTCAAAGTGAGACGACTAGCAAAGCACAAACAATGTATGAAAGCGCATTAACCTGGGGCCCTACTCTGTAATTCGTTTCGAAAGCCAATCCTATTCGAAAGTAATTTTCGATTCGTTTATGAATTCGTACTCTGTAAGGTTTTCGAATCGGACAAAAAAAGTACTTGTTCCTATTTTTAATTAGGGAATAGATTTGTCGAGTCTCGAATTATTTCTCAAGAGATCTGTCAAATCAAACCAAAAAAATTATAAAGCAAATTCGAAGCAAATAAGGAAATACATTTTTGAAGAATCAATTCATCTTTAAAATAAAATAATATGGATTCAGTTGCACTTTGGAGCGATGCAATAAAGAAGAACGACTTAAGGAAAATTATTCGGGATAAGTCAAATATTTTTGAAATGTCTGACAAAAGGTAAATTTATGGGTACGAAAAATTCGTTTCACATTTTAGCTATTGTTTTATTTTCTTTTAGTTTCGTACAGAACTTCGGATTGGATAAAAATGCTTTTTTGTATGTCTTAAATGCCATTCAAGAAGAACTCTCTACTCCCATAAGATCGACTGCAGTTCCAGCGGTCTTGAAAGTAACGGCCCTTTGCCAAATCAGAATGGCCCCTCATGAAATCAACCATAATTTCAAATTGTTTCTGCTTAGTGTTAGTGTTTTTTCCAGATGAATCCCTAAATTTAACTTGCTTGAATTCTGAATGAAACTAGTATATTCTTACAAAAAAACTTACATTTCTTTAATTTATACATATATTAAACTTGTTTTGGACCTCTTAATGCTTTTTTACAAAGCAAATTTACTTTCTGAAAATAAGTCTCTTCAACACTACCGTTGCTTTTACAGTTGAATTGATATTCGTTAGCTACTAAGCTGTCGAATAAAAATGTTTGTTTTCGAATGGTATTAGCGTTCGAAAACGCATTGCCAGGTACGAAAAATTCGTTTTCGGATTCGCATTTCCGAAAGTACTAGATTCGAATCCGTTTTCGAATTAAAGAGTACAAAATATTCGTTTTCGGAAAGTTTTGCTTTCGAAACGAATTACAGAGTAGGGCCCCTGCTAGTTTTAACGAGCAATTTGCAACAAGCGAAAAAAACGAAGATGAAGCAAAGCAGTGACAAGTAAGAATAGAACTGCATTCAAAATAAAAATGCAAATAGCTAAAATTTCAGAAGCTACAAGAAAAGACCAAAGAAGGAGTAATCCAGGTCCATGCAAGAAATACGGAACGCACAAACTAAGACTCGGCATAGAAATTTATGTCCAACGGCTGATGCCAAGGCAACCTACTCCAAAATCTAGAACAAAACATCGTCAACAAGAAAGAAACCATCTTCAAATCAAGGAGAAATAGTCGCGTGTAGTCGTGTAACGTTTGCAAGAATCCAAAAACGTAGCTCATGCTATAGCCTAGTATTCACTTCTTTGTGAAGTGAACGACTGACAGTGGAGAAACTGAATTTTGAACATTTCTCACAAGTACAGACTTGTGAACCCGCTGCGAATATTTGACGTTTAAACAACAAAATATTTTTTTCATCATTTTGAAAGTAAGAAATTATCACAACAATAATTAAACGCACTGCTACTCACTATACATATAATTTTTTTGAAGTGAAACTTCTTATGCGACTTGCAAACATGAAAGCGTTATATGAAAGCGTTACATTTCCGTGTTACACTCTTGTGTTACACTCCCGTGTTACATTCCCGTGTTACACTCCCGTGTTAAACGCTGTCTCTTATGCGACTTGCAAACATGAAAGCGTTACATGAAAGCGTTACATGAAAGCGTTACACTTCCGTGTTACACTCTTGTGTTACACTCCCGTGTTACATTCCCGTGTTACACTCCCGTGTTAAACGCTGTCTCTTATGCGACTTGCAAACATGAAAGCGTTACATGAAAGCGTGACACTTCCGTGTTACACTCTTGTGTTACATTCCCGTGTTACATTCCCGTGTTACACTCCCGTGTTAAACGCTGTCTCTTATGCGACTTGCAAACATGAAAGCGTTACACTTCCGTGTTACACTCTTGTGTTACACTCCCGTGTTACATTCCCGTGTTACACTCCCGTGTTAAACGCTGTCTCTTATGCGACTTGCAAAAATGAAAGCGTTACATGAAAGCGTTACACTCCCGTGTTACACTCCCGTGTTACACTCCCGTGTTACACTCCCGTGTTAAACGCTGTCATCAATTCCGCGCCATTCATCCCAACGATTTCACTGTAGTAAAATGTGTTTTTCGGTGGAAATATTTGAAGTGAAACTTCTTATGCGACTTGCAAACATGCAGCGTTACACTTCCGTGTTACATGCAGCGTTACACTTCCGTGTTAAAAATTATTGCTGTAGCAAATGGTATGTATTCGTTACTCAGTAACAAGTATTCTCTTTTGTACCGAATAACGAAACGTTACTCACAAAAAAATTTCGTTACTTTTACGATGCCGTTACTGTCGTTACTTTCGTTACTGTCGTTATTTTCGTTACTTTCGTTACCTTCGTTACTTTCGTTACTTTCGTTACTGTCGTTACTGTCGTTACTTTCGTTACTTTCGTTACTTTCGTTACTTTCGTTACTGTCGTTACTTTCGTTACTTTCGTTACTTTCGTTACTTTCGTTACTTTCGTTACTTTCGTTACTTTCGTTACTTTCATTACTTACGTTACTTTCGTTACTTTCGTTACTCGGTATTGGTATCGGCATTTCGTATGTTTAGTTACTTTGGGTAGTTAGGTATCGGATTGGCATTTGGTATGTTTAGTTACTTTGGGTAGTTTGGTACTCGGATAGTTAGTGGAGGCATAATCATGTATATATAAGCAATTTCCATTTACGCCCGGCTCAAAAATGTTCGATCATGTCTAAACATGTTTGATCATGTCTAAACATGTTTGATCATGTCTAAACATGTTTGATCATGTCTCAACATGTTTGATCATGTCTAAACATGTTTGATCATGTGTAAACATGTTTGTTCATGTCTGAACATGTTTGATCATTTCTAAAAATGTTTGATCATGTCTAAACATGTTTGATCATGTCTAAACATATTTGATCATGTCTTAACATGTTTGATCATGTCTAAACATGTATGTAAATGTTCTCCGTCTTGGGCTTAGGTGTTAAGACTGCGGTCTTCATTGGTCAGTCAGTCAGCTACCACTGACACTGGCCAATCAACGGTTTCAGAAAGGTTCCTGGTATTCTATTCCATACATAAGTACTATGTATGTACTTTAAAATCCTAGATTTCGTCCTCTTATCTCCACCAAAAAATAAAAAATTGTTCTATGAAATGGTGTTGTAGCTATCCCGTGAAAATTTACTCCGATCCATCTCTTTCATGTAACGCATCTCTTTCTTTTTCTTTTAAAGAAACAATACGAGTTCACTCAAAATAAATTTCTACCCCTTCCTATTTTCATTTTCATATTAGGAAGTTTCACTTCTTCCGCGCGGGGGGACTGCACGCACTATTTTTTTGAAGTGAAACTTCTTATGCGACTTGCAAACATGAAAGCGTTACACTTTCGCGTTACACTTAAGCGTTACACTTCCGCGTTACACTTCCGTGTTCGATTGCATACTTTTTGAAGTGAAACTTCTTATGCGACTTGCAAACATGAAAGCGTTACATGAAAGCGTTACATGAAAGCGTTACATGAAAGCGTTACACTCCCGTGTTACACTCCCGAGTTAAACGCTGTCATCTATTCCGCGCCATTCATCCCAACGATGTCATTGTAGTAAAATGTGTTTTTCGGTGGAAATATTTTGAAGAAAATCATGTCTGTGCGTGCGAAAATTATTTCAATTGCTCAGTGAATAATCGATCAGTGTTGTGTTTTCTTTTCTTCTCCAATGAAATGATAGAAAATATTTAATGCAGTTTCTCTTAATTTGTTTAATATATGTATGTATGTATGTATGATGTACGTAGATAAGTGCTTACTTATTGTGTAAATCGATTAAGTTAAATTATTCTAACAAAAAATAATTTGTGAAGCTTCTCCTCGAATGTGTTGACTGCGGAATTTTATTTGAAAGACAATATACAAATCAGAGCTTTTGGTGATAAGATGTAAGATGTTATTAGAATTTTAAGACAGTAGTGAGTATATACATAGTAGTTAGTGGAGGCATAATCCTAACTAATATTATAAATGTGAAAGTCCCTCTGTCTGTCCGGCTTTCTATGTTACCATCTCCCGCCCAAACTAATAAACCGATTTAAATGAAATTTTGTACAAAGATTGTTCTGAACTTAAGGACGGACATAGGCTATATTTCATTCGAATATTCCCACGGGAACCGGTCCTCACTATTATTATAAATGCAAAAGTAGCTCTGTCTGTTCACCTTTCTATGTTACCACTAATAACAGATTAAAATGAATTTTTGTACAAAGATTGCTCAGAACCTGAGGAAGGACATAGGCTATATATTTTTTCCCTATATTCCCACGGGAACGGGAACGTATACGGGAACTTAGAAACTGCAACACCGATTTCAAAAATGTTTCCACCGTTAGAATGCTACACTATCCTTGAATTACAAAAACTTTAATTTATTCACATATTCCTTCGGGAACGGGAGTCCTTACTAATATAATAAGTGTGAAAGGAGCTCTGTCTATCCGTCGTTCTATGTTACCATCTCCCGCCCAAACTAATAAACCGATTCAAATGAAATGTTGTACAAAGATTGTTCAGAACCTGAGGAAAGACATAGACTTTATATTTTTTCCCTATATTCCCACGGGAGCAGGAACGTATACGGGAACTTTTACACTACAGCACCGATTTCAAAAATTCTTTCACCGTTAGAATGCTACACTATCCCCGAGTAACATAAAAACTAATTCATCCCCATATTCCTACGGTTCCCTACATTCCCACGGGAGCAGGAACGTATACGGGAACTTTGACACTACAACACCGATTTCAAAAATTCTTCCACCGTTAGAATGCTACACTATTCCTGTGTAACATTATCTTTAATTCATCCACATATTCCCACGGGAACGGGAGTCTTTACTAATATTGAAAATGCGAATGTAGCTATGTCGATATGTTTTTCGTATATCTCCCGTTCAAACTGCTAAACAGATTTTATTAAATTAGCTACAAAGATGGTCTAGAACATGCAGAAGGATAAAGACTATACATATATCTATCCTTATATTCCCACGGGAACGGAAATGGGAATTCAAAAACTACGGTCTCAAAAGTATTTTTAACAGGGCTACAAGGTGTTGAAATAGGGGTTGAATGTTTTTTTTGGAAATATGTACCGCCATTTTTAAGGCTAGAAGTTTTATTTCCTAAGCCCGGCTCAAAAATGTATGTCTAAATATGTTATCATGTCTAAAAATGTTTGATCATGTCTAAACATGTTTGGTCATGTCTAAACGTGTTTGATCATGTATAAACGTGTTTGTTCATGTCTAAGTATGTTTGATCATGTCTAAACATGTTTGATCATGTCTAAACATGTATGTAAGTGTTCTCCGTCTTCGGCTTAGGTGTTAAGACTGCGGTCTTCATTAGTTTTGTCAGTCAGCTTCCACTTACACTAGCCAATCAACGGTTTCAGAAAGGTTCCTGGTATTGTATTCCATACATAAGTATGGATACAATACCATACATTCTATCATACATGATACATATACATGATATACATCTTCAAAGTCCTTCTAATCTCCACCAAAAAATAAAAAAATTGTTCTATGAAATGGTGTTAAGTACCTATCCCGTGAAAGTTAACTCCGATCCATTTCTTTTCTTTTTCTTTTAAAGAAACAATATGAGTTCACTAAAATTCAATTTCTACCTATTCCTATTTTCATTTCCACATTGGGAAGTTTCACTTCTACCGCGCGGAGGGACTCCACGCACTATTTTTTTTTTTTGAAGTGAAACTTCTTATGCGACTTGCAAACATGAAAGCGTTACACTTCCGCGTTACACTTAAGCGTTACACTTCCGCGTTACACTTCCGCGTTACACTTAAGCGTTACACTTTCGTGTTCGATTGCATACTTTTTGAAGTGAAACTTCTTATGCGACTTGCAAACATGAAAGCGTTACACTTCCGCGTTACACTTAAGCGTTACACTTCCGCGTTACACTTAAGCGTTTTTGGCACTGCTAATAAGTTGCTGTCATCATTCCCCACCATTCATCCCAACGATTTCATTGTAGTAAATTGTGTTTTTCGGTGGGAATATTTTGAAGAAAATCATGTCTGTGCGTGCGAAAATTATTTCAATTGCTCAGTGAATAATCGATCAGTGTTGTGTTTTCTTTTCTTCTCCAATGAAATGATAGAAAATATTTACTGCAGTTTCTTTTAATTTGTTTGATATATGTATGTGTGTATGATGTATGTTGACTGCGTAATTTTATTTGGAAGACAATACACAAATCAGAGCTTTTGGTGATAAGATGTAAGATGTTATTCGAATTTTAAGATATTAGTGAGTATATATGTATGTACATAGTAGTTAGTGGAGGCATAATCATGTATATATAAGCAATTTCCATTTAAGCCCGGCTCAAAAATGTTTATCATGTCTTAACATGTTATCATGTCTAAACATGTTTGATCATGTCCAAACATGTTTGTTCATGTCTAAACATGTTTGGTCATGTCTAAACATGTTTGGTCATGTCTAAACGTGTTTGATCATGTCTAAACGTGTTTGATCATATCTTAACATGTTTGATCATGTCTAAACATGTATGTAAGTGTTCTCCGTCTTCGACTTAGGTGTTAAGACTGCGGTCTTCATTAGTCTGTCAGTCAGCTTCCACTTACACTAGCCAATCAACGGTTTCAGAAAGGTTCCTGGTATTGTATCATAATTATGGATACAATACCATACATCCTACCATACATGATACATACATATGTACATCTTCAAAATCCTTCTAATCTCCACCAAAAAAAAAAAATTGTGCGTGGAGTCCCTCCGCGCGGTAGAAGTGAAACTTCCCAAAAATGAAAATAGGAAGAGGTAGAAATTGATTTTTGGTGAACTCATATTGTTTCTTTAAAAGAAAAAGAAAAGAAATGGATCGGAGTTAACTTTCACGGGATAGGCACTTAACACCATTTCATAGAACAATTTTTTTATTTTTTGGTGGAGATTAGAAGGACTTTGAAGATGTATGTATCATGTATGGTAGAATGTATGGTATTGTATCCATACTAATGTATGGAATACAGTACCAGGAACCTTTCTGAAACCGTTGATTGGCTAGTGTAAGTGGAAGCTGACTGACAGACTAATGAAGACCGCAGTCTTAACACCTAAGTCGAAGACGGAGAACACTTACATACATGTTTAGACATGATCAAACATGTTTAGATATGATCAAACACGTTTAGACATGATCAAACACGTTTAGACATGACCAAACATGTTTAGACATGGCCAAACATGTTTAGACATGAACAAACATGTTTGGACATGATCAAACATGTTTAGACATGATAACATGTTTAGACATGATAAACATTTTTGAGCCGGGCTTTAATGGAAATTGCTTATATATACATGATTATGCCTCCACTAACTACTATGTACATACATATATACTCACTAATATCTTAAAATTCGAATAACATCTTACATCTTATCACCAAAAGCTCTGATTTGTGTATTGTCTTCCAAATAAAATTACGCAGTCAACATACATCATACACACATACATATATCAAACAAATTAAAAGAAACTGCAGTAAATATTTTCTATCATTTCATTGGAGAAGAAAAGAAAACACAACACTGATCGATTATTCACTGAGCAATTGAAATAATTTTCGCACGCACAGACATGATTTTCTTCAAAATATTCTCACCGAAAAACACAATTTACTACAATGAAATCGTTGGGATGAATGGCGCGGAATGATGACAGCAACTTATTAGCAGTGCCAAAAACGCTTAAGTGTAACGCGGAAGTGTAACGCTTAAGTGTAACGTGGACGTGTAACGCTTTCATGTTTGCAAGTCGCATAAGAAGTTTCACTTTAAAAAGTATGCAATAGAACACGGAAGTGTAACGCTTAAGTGTAACGCGGAAGTGTAACGCTTAAGTGTAACGCGGAAGTGTAACGCTTTCATGTTTGCAAGTCGCATAAGAAGTTTCACTTCAAAAAGTATGCAATCGAACACTGAAGTGTAACTCTTAAGTGTAACGCGGAAGTGTAACGCTTAAGTGTAACGCTTTCATGTTTGCAAGTCGCATAAGAAGTTTCACTTCAATAAAAAAATTGTTCTATGAAATGGTGTTAAGTACCTATCCCGTGAAAGTTAACTCCGATCCATTTCTTTTCTTTTTCTTTTAAAGAAACAATATGAGTTAAAAATCAATTTCTACCTCTTCCTATTTTCATTTCCACATTGGGAAGTTTCACTTCTACCGCGCGGAGGGACTCCACGCACTCTTTTTTTTGAAGTGAAACTTCTTATGCGACTTGCAAACATGAAAGCGTTACACTTAAGCGTTACACTTCCGCGTTACACTTAAGAGTTACACTTCAGTGTTCGATTGCATACTTTTTGAAGTGAAACTTCTTATGCGACTTGCAAACATGAAAGCGTTACACTTCCGCGTTACACTTAAGCGTTACACTTCCGCGTTACACTTAAGCGTTACACTTCCGTGTTCTATTGCATACTTTTTAAAGTGAAACTTCTTATGCGACTTGCAAACATGAAAGCGTTACACGTCCACGTTACACTTAAGCGTTACACTTCCGCGTTACACTTAAGCGTTTTTGGCACTGCTAATAAGTTGCTGTCATCATTCCGCGCCATTCATCCCAACGATTTCATTGTAGTAAATTGTGTTTTTCGGTGAGAATATTTTGAAGAAAATCATGTCTGTGCGTGCGAAAATTATTTCAATTGCTCAGTGAATAATCGATCAGTGTTGTGTTTTCTTTTCTTCTCCAATGAAATGATAGAAAATATTTACTGCAGTTTCTTTTAATTTGTTTGATATATGTATGTATGTTTGATGTATGTTGACTGCGTAATTTTATTTGGAAGACAATACACAAATCAGAGCTTTTGGTGATAAGATGTAAGATGTTATTCGAATTTTAAGATATTAGTGAGTATATATGTATGTACATAGTAGTTAGTGGAGGCATAATCATGTATATATAAGCAATTTCCATTAAAGCCCGGCTCAAAAATGTTTATCATGTCTAAACATGTTATCATGTCTAAACATGTTTGATCATGTCCAAACATGTTTGTTCATGTCTAAACATGTTTGGCCATGTCTAAACATGTTTGGTCATGTCTAAACGTGTTTGATCATGTCTAAACGTGTTTGATCATATCTAAACATGTTTGATCATGTCTAAACATGTATGTAAGTGTTCTCCGTCTTCGACTTAGGTGTTAAGACTGCGGTCTTCATTAGTCTGTCAGTCAGCTTCCACTTACACTAGCCAATCAACGGTTTCAGAAAGGTTCCTGGTACTGTATTCCATACATTAGTATGGATACAATACCATACATTCTACCATACATGATACATACATCTTCAAAGTCCTTCTAATCTCCACCAAAAAATAAAAAAATTGTTCTATGAAATGGTGTTAAGTGCCTATCCCGTGAAAGTTAACTCCGATCCATTTCTTTTCTTTTTCTTTTAAAGAAACAATATGAGTTCACCAAAAATCAATTTCTACCTCTTCCTATTTTCATTTTTGGGAAGTTTCACTTCTACCGCGCGGAGGGACTCCACGCACAATTTTTTTTTTCCAATGAAACTGTCAGAGTTTCACGTCGCTACGTGTTCACGGCTCTTGAACGAAAACGCTCCACTTTGTTCTGCACACTGCTTCAAGAGCTAGTTCACGATTGAACGAAATTGTTAAATTTGTATAGATTCACAACATGGTTCACAAATGAGTACTAAGCTTAAAGGACAAACGCTTATCGAGGATGTATTCGATGGTCATTAAAATAACCATCATTAAAATAAACCAGCTACTCTTGCATATGGGTGCAATACTTAAAGACTACATTATACAACTTCAGTAACGAATTTGAACATTTGATAGACACCCGAGACCCGAAAGATCTAACATTAATTCGACTTTGAGAAATAGGCGTCAAACTGAACCCAACGTTGAAATCCAAGTCACAGATTTGTGCTTGATTTGTTAAGCGATAATTATGCTGTTCTGCTCTCTCTTTGTTTCTCTCTCTCTCTTTCTCTTAAAGAACAAACGTTTATCGAGGATGTATTCCGATAGTCATTTGAATCAACATTTAACCGTCTACACTTACATATACATCGCTGCACATAACTTTGTGAACTTAAAGTGGAAAAGAGAGCAGGGGCCGAATTACGGCACACGTGATCGAGTAATACGTGACTGAATCGTGGACTTGTTTTTGGCATTACTTAATCGAGCACTTTTGTACAAAAATTTGGAATTCTTCCCTCAATATTTGAACGAATTGAGGTCGAGAATTTGAACAGCAGACTGATTTTTTGTAATAAAGGACAAATTTCGAAAGAAAAATAGTACTGATGCGGTAATTCAATCTCAGATAGATTAAAAAAGGAGATAGGCCACCTAGGTGCCTAATTAAGGCAAGAATATCTCTCCCTCTCTCCCTCTCTCTCTCTCTCTCTCTCTCTCTCTCTCTCTCTCTCTCTCTCTCTCTCTCTCTCTCTCTCTCTCTCTCTCTATCTATCTATCTATCTATCTATCTATCTATCTATCTATCTATCTATCTATCTATCTATCTATCTATCTATCTATCTATCTATCTATCTCTCTCTCTCTCTCTCTCTCTCTCTCTCTCTCTCTCTCTCTCTCTCTGTCTCTCTCTCTCTCTCTCTCTCTCTCTCTCTCTCTCTCTCTCCCTGTCGCTCTCTCTCTCTCTCGCTATCTCTATCTCTCTCTTTCTATCTCTCTCTCTAGCTATCTCTCTCTCTCTCGCTATCTCTCTCTCGCTATCTCTCTATCGCTATCTCCCTATCGCTATCACTCTCTCTCGCTATCTCTCTCTCTCTCTCGCTATCTCTTTCTCTCTCGCTATCTCTCTCTCTCTCTCTCTCTCGCTATCTCTCTCTCTAGCTCGCTATCTCTCTCTATCTCGCTATCTCTCTCTATCTCGCTATCTCTCTCTCTCTCGCTATCTCTCTCCCTCTCTCGCTATCTATATTTTGCTATCTCTGTTTTGCGCTAACTCTCACAGACAGACAGACATGGCCTATTCCAGATATTAAGTGATAGGAAAAGAAAAGTTGATATAGCTGGGATTTTTGATAAAAGCTAAACAATTTGACCTGACAACATCAATCATCAATAAAGCGTAGATATAAATGACGTGGAGACAAAACTACGCCCTTTTTGCGATCGCAAAATGTACCAAAAACTGGAGGGAAGACTTCACCATGGTTGAAAATCCAAGTCACACACATACTTCCAAACTTTGAACAAAGTTCAAAGAATAAATGTCAATCAAAGGAAAGGGTCAAAGAACTTACGAGTAAGGAGAAGGTTGATTGTTCGCGTGTTAAAGCAACAATTCAACAATTCCCAATTCATATGAATTATTATTTGTAATACACCTACAAATAAATCACGTGAATGTCTATTCAAATATCCTTCAAGTAAAGCAAATTGAATTTTCTGAGAAGTTTTTTGATAAAAACAATAATATTATTTTCAATTTCTTCATAGTCGACCTCGTAACTTTTTGATGTACACACAACACCCGGCGCACGCTTCAATGTCGATTCGCTTCACTTGAGAAACCACATGCTACCACCTGTTGAGTTAATTTCCCATTCAAAGATAATGCAACAACACAATATACCCACCCTCGTCTCAATCAGGAGCACTTGTTTTCTCAATGGTTAGCTGTCATTATCCTCCGCTGGGATACGAATTTACGAATACACAAACGACAAATACAATTTGGTCATGGCGATGGCGGGCGGTGTGACCCTTTCGTTTTTAGTTTAACAATTCGTACTTTTTTTCTGTTTTTGCAAAAACAGCACAGCGCAGTTAAAGAGAAAAACTGTTTTCGTCTCATGTGGGTTTGTTTTGGCATAAGAAGGACTAATTTGAATCCTTTTAGTAATAAATTTACAGTGGGCTTTCATTAGGGAATCTCATTCTGATTCAAGTACATCGGCACAACATCGAACACAGCGGGATGGATAGTTAGTAGTGACTGTGTTCATCAAGTCTATTATCCTATTTTTCTCTTTAAGTGTATTTTTAGTTCTATCAAGGACCTATTTGTGGCCTACGTGCGCGTTGACACGTACACCATTTTTGTTCCAAGATTTTTATGATGATTATGTTTTAAACTTTAATAAAAAACAAGACCAGAGCTTTTTAGAGTTGCGTCGTAGAGTGATCATTTCAAAATGCGTAGGTATATTTTCGTTGCAACAGAAGCATTTATAATTGATTAAACAATAGAATTGATTGTTCTTTAACTTAAAACTTAATTAAGTAACTAATTTTAAAGGGAAACATAAGGTTTCATTAAATTTCGTTGGCAAATATTTTTCACTACTTATATTACTGCTTCAATATTTTCTGACACTTTTCTGTTGATTCCAAAGTGCTCACAAAAAAGTATCACAAGAATTATTGTGAAGTGCGCCTCTGAGAAGAACACAACTTTTCGACTTGCATTTTTTGAGCTATGTCGAGAAAAATACTGATAAAATAGAATTCGGCTAGTGGGTAAGCTTTTCATTTTTTTATTATTGCGAAGACACAGACACAGATTTCGAAAGAAATTTCACAACCATCTATCTTGCTTAGCAAACGCTACGCATAACCCCGAACCTGGAGGGCCAGGTCCTCTTGGTATCCTCTTGGACATAAACGGCCGGATAATCCGGAAGCAGTGCCCTGCTACAGAGGTATCTGCCACCATATCTACTTCAATACCCTGTTCTAGTATTGAAAGACCCTGAAAGACCTTTAAATCAAATATGTGGGAGTCGCTCATTCAGGGGTTCTGCTTTTTAACAGCTGAAGTCCACCGTTGATTCGAATTCATCCGCTGAGCCATTCCCAAAAAGTTCTGGTATACCACTGACGTTCGGGCAGTCCTCATTACTCGCAGATCATTGTAGTGTTGATCTACATATTTCTTCTTCTCTCTCTTCAACTCTCCGGGTGGAGCATATACCAGTTCCCAGTGGTTACCGCGTGGAGGTATAGTAAGCACAATTGACGTGTACTTTAAGTTGAAACATCTGGGCGCTGCGCCGCCAAATTGAAACCAATCAGAGCCTTCCCGAATAGTACACGCCCAACCACCTGGGTTATGGGTTTCAATCAACAAATGTTGATGCAAGAGAGAACAAGGGTTGCTTACGACCAGTTTAACAAGATCTACAAGTAGGGAAGAACACCGTATTCTCAAAAAGAAAAAGAAGCAGCATGAGAAGCGCCCGTTTGAGGAAATTGAGAGGTGCCATGACAAGAACAAGATTCGGAAGTTTTACAAAAAGGTAAAGAGATCCTGCTAGGGTGGCAAGCCCCGAACTGAAGCCTATAAGGACCAAATATAGTAGTAGAGTCACAGTCGCTGCTGAGAAGAAACCACTTCTGCAGACTACTTAGCGACGATGAAGACACAAATTCTGCTGTCAGGCAGAATGCCCCATTCAACTTGGACGATGATCAAGAATGTTTACCTCCCGACCCAGAAGAAGTTAAGATTGTCATATGCAAACTTAAATGAAATAAGACTGCAGGTACACATGGTCTTGATGCCGAGGTAGCTGGATACCAGTTGGAAAGGAGCATACACCAGCTGATCTGCATGATATGGTCGGAAGAAAGCATGCCCGATGAATGGAACCTCAGTATCGTATGCCCGATCCTAAGGAAGGGAGACCCTCACAATTGCGCCAATTTCAGAGGGATAAGCCTCCTTAACGTCACTTATAAGATCTTGTCTGCTGTAAATATGTGAACGTCTGAAACCCCACAACAACTTGATAGGTCCTTATCGCATTATGGCAGATCTTGGAATCAGCCCGAGAGTATAATATAATAGATAAACACCATCTGTACAGACCCATCTCTAGTTTCAGCATCTCTGCAAAACTTCTACGACTATGCAGGATAATTTTGGAAAATTCACCCTGTTTCATCAAAGTCGGTAAAGAACTCACCGAGACCTTAGATGTCGAAAAAGGCTTTAGGCAAGCGACAAAATGTCATGCGATTTTTTCAACATGCTGCTTGATGTACAAAACTCAAACGTCAACACCAGAGGAACAATCTTTCAAAAGTCTGTACAATTACTCGCCTACGCAGACGATTTTGACCTAATAGGAAGAAGGAAGCGTGGACTTTATCGAAAACGGATGAGGTTGTTTCGAAAGATAAATGCATCGGGATAGTGCATGTAGAGCGGATGGACCTAAACGCTCCAGCTCGGGTTTTCGAAAGCAAATTTCAGAGAAATCGCGGAAGGGAAAGACCTCTTTTAGGTGGCGCAATCAACTGGAAGAAATTGTTGGCGTAAGATGTTGGTTGAGACTCAGGTTCACCCTGAACTGTGATGCCAACCTAAGTCCCTTAAGGACACCTGCCTATAAGATCTCGTTGTTGTCGCTTGAATACTTTATCGAAGTCAACCATCACAACAAGCAAATTTTCTAATGAATCACGACTTTTGTCCAAGGATCCTTATACTTAGGATTAAATCTGTTGTTGCCTCACCTGCATTTTTTATCAGACAGCTTTCATTAATTTTCGCAGTTGGCTACCCAACTCCCGCTCAATGAACTTCAAAGTGTGTGACTTAGCGTAATCGGAAGGTAGTTATCATCCTTCCTTCCCTCTTCCCTTTACACATTGAAAGAAGATCACGTTCCCTCCATTCAGGCAAACTAAAATCTCTTGGACGAGAACCTTGACCTAAATGCGACCGAAATATGCCGTCTTCTTCCAAAACTCGTATAGCATTTCGTCTTACCCAGAACCATTGCTGTTTCTGGATCTCTTAACAGGCTTACTAACTCATTCGACTGTGATATCGTGTTATCTCAATAAGTTAAGTTCAGATTCTGAAATATGCTTTTAGCGAAACTTTTCGTTCAATTGGCACAGGTAGCGATAGTATTCTCACTGTCCCACCGCTACGTAAGCAAATTTGCTTATATCCACAAGAAACTGTTCTTGGGCGAACGAAACTCCTGAGCCTTTCTCCTTCTTTGAGCTGCTATTGCGAAGATGGCTTCCCATTAATATAGCTTCCTACTTTGGTTTCCAACTGAGGAATAATTTTTTCTAACTCTTGTCCATTCCATCAACTATTAAAGGTTTCCGATTAAAAAGCAACCAATATGCGTCATAATTTCCAAGGTAACTATTTAGCTATTAGCTTGTCTGTTATGCGCGCTTCCACCCTCAATTGTTTAGGTTGAATGAATACCATAAGTTGTAGGGCAACAATGCTAATAAGATTTCTTGTTCATTTCGCTTCAAGCCTACAGTTTCGGAAAACTGAAGAAAGAATAATATGATTGGTTTATGATTATGATTATAATAATATTTTGAGTTTAAAAGGGCATGAGCAAATAGCTGAACAAGCAGGTTAAAGTGTGAAAAAGAAGCCATAGAGGTAGATTTTTATTTATAGAATAAGTTAGAATTTTATTTAGAAAACTTTTACCCTAATACTGCATAGTAGGTGTTGGCTGTTGGTGTGCTCTTTCCCTCAAACCGCATTCACACTATACGAGTGTTTTCTCAAAGTCTGCGTCATCTATTTCTTTATTTGGGTTATTTTAAAAGCAAACAAATAGACGAGACGCACAATATCTATATTTATCAGAAATTTCCTTAATTTAACAATAAACCATATTGAGTAAAGCAGGTGTGTTCTTTTTCAATTGCGACATACTGAGATTGTCTCAGTATCTGACATAAGACAGAGCAGATAGTTAAGTTGAACTGGTGTGCAACTAGAATTTTTGATTATGATTCTAATACAAAATATAATTTCATACTAAAATGAGTTCAAGGTGGACAAATTTAGCATATCACGAGCCTGAGAAGAAAATTTCACTTCTGAATTTGAAGTGAGAATCCACTCAATTTGCACTACTAGGTACCTACATTTGACTTAAATGACAAAAGGAATGCGGTACCCGTGGCGTGATGGTTAGCATGTCCTCCTGCTAACCCAGAGGTTCAAGGTTCGAATCCCAACAGAGGCAAAAAAGTTTCTCCACGGGTATCACCTTTCGCGAGGAATTGGCAAGTCCTCCGTTAGTAGATTCATTGCCATGAAAACCGCTTTCTCGATTAGCCGTTCAGAACCGAGGTCCCCTCCATTCCCCCACGAGGCATGGTTGTGAGAAATGCGCTAGACCCTGGGGCTCCTCGCTCTGTTGCGCCACCCTATTTATATTAGCAACTGAAAAAGGATGACGTTTTTAGATTTTGGCTTGGAACATTTGGAATATTAAATTGAATATTTGTATTATTTTGCATGACTTTGTTCAATTTTCATAATTAATGTGTATTTGGTAGCCCTGCACCACCAATTCTATCTTCATTGTGGATGATTGCTCTCGACAACACTTGTCTTGTAATGATCCCTCGAAAAAACGTGGTTCTAATTCAGTTAAGATTCTTTTTTGAGAAAAGTTCTCTGATCTGTTCTTTCATTCGTTCAGCACAGTTCAATCGAAAGATCGTGCGAGTAGTAGATTGGTCCATTTCTACCTTTCCATTAACCAGCGTGTTATTCATCGAGCCAATCCTTAACTCCACGACCATAGTGGGCCAGAGCACCATAGAAAATGAGAGTGCTTCATAAAAGAAGTTTGGTTAAAAAGTTAAACAAAGAGATGTTTGCCTTGAATAAAACCTGACCTGAGTAATTATAAACAGTTTTGGACAGAGAAGAATCGATCTTCAGGTTTGGTTTGCGATTTTTTAAATAACTACACATTCAGTTTGAGATATTTGAGTTCAAACCGAAAAGTTTTTACCTGCAAACTACAATTGAGTTAATAAAATGATGGAACTCTTTAGCTAATTCAGTATGGCAAAATCAGATCACTAATGTGAAGCAGATTAGTGAGTTATGATCCCTTTGAGATCAGGATGATTGTGGTACCAATATGGAAAAGGAGCCCACTTGATTGGGTTCAAAACAGAGCTTCCAATTAGCTAGAACAACGTCGTAATATCACCTATCTCACTCTCTTTTATCTTTTTTTTTTCTATTAACCTTGCTCTAGGAATGGTCCTTAGTTTTACCTTGATCCCAAGTTCGGGCGCCAAGTAAAGAAATTCATATCTTAGCCGCTCTACCCGAATGTTGAATGCTTTACATGACTCTGTATTTCCCCCGCATCATTATCTTCAAGGACATAAAATCAATGTTCATCGGTATTACCTAGTTAATCCTCTCGTATCTTCGCACTGTGTTCCAGGACATTATAAGAATATTATTAATCACTTGATGTACGCGTAGGATCGCTTTTCTCTCTCTTTTATCGCTTCTTCTTTTGACAGTGCTCTAAACCAGGGATTGCTTTGTGGTCAACACAAAGTCTTTTTTGAAAAACCTAAACTCGACCTAAATATCAAACTGAGTGTTTTCTTAGACTTGGGTTTTCCCTCATGGCGCCCTGATGAAGCACTAGATTCCCGCTCGGGCGAGTTCAGGTAATGTATAGGGATGTCATATAATAGCATGTATTTTTCTACAAATGATAGGGATGATACCAGAAGCTGTGACAACTATCGTTCGATCAAGTTGATGTCCCACACTATGAAGATCGTTGAGCGGGTTTTGGATAGCCGACTGCGGAAAATAATAAGGCTGTCTGATGACCAATGCGGGTTTGTCGCGGGTAAGTCAACTACAGACGCAATCCAAAGCATAAGGATCATTATGGAAAAACACCGAGATGCCTTAGAGGATTTGCATATTGTGTTGGTTGACTTCGAAAAGGCATTCGATCGACAACCACGAGATCTGATATGGGTGGCCCTCAGACACCGAGGAGTTCCTGAAGCCTATGTGCGAATAATTATGGACATGTACGAGGGAGCAGTTACAAAAGTGAGATGCCCAGCTGGAGTCACCGAAGAATTCCAAATAACAGTAGGTGTACATCAGGGAAGTTTCTTGAGTCCACTGCTCTTTATTGCTGTTCTGGATTATTTGCTCGAAGGAAAAGTAACGGACAATAAAGTACAACAATTATTCTTTGCTGACGATGGAGCCATCATAAGCGAGGATCCTACATCCCTGCAACGAGCACTTGACGTTTGGATTGATGTTCTGGAAGGAAATGGGTACCGTATTAGCGCTAAAAAGACTGAATACCTGTGCTGCCCTTTTTCTGATCCAGACAAGCCTATTCCAGACATTTATTTGAATGGAAATGTGCTTCCCAAGTGTGAAAAGTTTAAATATCTGGGATCTATGATCAATAGTGAAGCATCTTGTGATGACGACATCAATCATCGAGTAAGCGTAGGGTGGATGAAGTGGCGAGAAAACTCCGCTATCTTCTGTGATCGAAAAATGCCCCCTAAGCTGAAGGGAAGACTCTACACAGCAGTTGTCCGTCCAGCTCTGACATACGGTTCACAATGTTGGACAATGTACAAAAAGTATGAGAGCAAATTGACGGCAGCCGAAATGAAGATGCTTCGGATGACAGCAGGAGTAACAAAGCTTGATCGAATTAGAAGTACTAAGATCCGTGGAAGCCTTCATGTCAAAAGTACCATCTTGGACAAAATTCAGCACGACCGGCTCAGTTGGTATTGTCATGTTCAAAGGAGAGATCCGCAGAACCCCGTCAAAAAGGCAATATCGTACAACGTTTCAACAAATTCGCGACGAAAAAGAAAAGGCAGGCCAAAACACTCTTGGTACAAGCAAATGCAAAAACAGCAGCATTTGGTTGGCCTCAGACATGGAACAATCCAAAACCGGGAGGCTTGCCGACGATTTCTGAGGTCAACGCGGCGTACCCCACAGGCGGATCACTAGTGTGAAGCAGCAAAGTGGGAGAGTTGTGATCGCTTCAAGATCACTACTCGTAACGCCGAAAATGAAGAAGAAGAAGAAGAAGAAGAAGATAGGGATGTGTCGTGATTTTGTGGCTAAGCGTTTTTTGAGAACTAAAAATAGAGACTTTTCTGACAACTCACAAGGTTGTCAAAGAAACCTGATAGTCAACCTTGGGTAAAGTTCAACGAACGAACCTTATTTACAAGGTGTTACATACTTTGGGATGTGATTCTTGGTCATATTCTAAGAAAAAAAAGCTAACTTTGGTGTACCCTGACCTGTGTTACATTCGATATCTTTGTTAATACTGTTGATAGAGACCTAATCTTAGACTCAATTTTTTGTAAAAACAACAATCCTCAAGTATTTAAGTTGAGCTTCCATAGGCTTAGGGTTGCCAGATTTTCAATTTTAAACGGTGTCCAAATTTTCTTCCCAAAGCAAAGTTTTGACTTTGAGGTAATTTTTTTTTTTTCAGAAAATGCCTGATAAATATAGAGTTTCTTTATTTTTTACAGATCAACAAAACAATTATAAAAAAACTCATCAATAAGTGCACTCAAAAACCCATACATTTAACGATACTTGAAAAAATACAAAATGGCTTTGAGTTTTGTTTGAATAAAACAATTTTAGTAGTTTTTTTTTTATGTATTTTATACAAACACAATTATAAAAAGTGCCCTCCTTCGTTTTGAATGCATGCCAGAACACGGTTTTGCATTTCTCTCCACGATAAGTAATTTTTTACAAAACTGGAGACTATTTTTCTTTCGCTTTTCATTCAGAGGTGATTTTTTCTTTTTAAATGTTAAGCACTCTAAATAATCCGTTTTATCGAAGCCACACCCACTTAACACCAGTGTTGATTCTAATTTGACGCGGAATCATGCGAATTAGAAGTAGCGCTAATGACTGCGCGTCTATCGGCCATTGATGTGGCCTTATAACTTTCCCCATTCATGGTTTTTTCCGTAGATTTTAATTGCGCAAATAATGACCCACTATATTTTGATTTCTTACATATTTTTTTTTTGTGATTTTTCTTTGGTTTTAGTCCTTATTTGCCAAATGCTTTTATTTCGCCCTTTTCTTTTTCGGTTAAGGGCTTTCGGGGGCCAATTTTTCTTGCTAAAAGGTTATAAGAAGTTCGATTTACAAAAAAACTTAATTTTAGCTACTCATCACCCACGCACATCAATTGAAATTCATTTTTTTTTTTTGCTGTCAAACCTATTCAGATGAGCAAAAGAAAACCTTAATTATTTTTCATAAATTAAGTTTAGTAGGCGTGTGAGAGTAACGATAAGCTTTTAAAAAAAATTCCCAAACTAAGCGCATAATAATGCTCTTTAATTATATTCATTACACAGACCTGCCATTGCCATATTTGTGCAGAGAGTTTTACAGTAAGATACGATAAACAACGAACCTATTTAGATGAGCGGCAGTGTACTATATATTTCAAGTGTATGTTACTTTAAGTTTGTTCGTTGAAGCCCTAGGGTCGTCCTGGGTTCGTCACACCTGAATATCAAAATGAGTGTTTTTTGAGCCTTAGGAAAGCCTAGGTTTTTCTGACAATTCATAGAGTTGTCAAGAAAACCTGGGTCAAGCCTGGGGAAAGTTTAACAAACAAAACATTTAACTGTTTGTAAATCTCTGTAATGTCCAGCCGTTCATTCACAGGTATAATTTAACATTTTTTTTGTGGAAGCAAGTTTTTCCTCACTTTAAGTACTATCGAGTTTTAAGGGCCGTTCAGACTATACAATTAGTTGGACAGACTTTGGCTTGAACGTCCAATGTTTGATAATGTGAATGCTCAGACGCCCGCTTGACAAATTTGTTGGATAGATTTTGAAGTTGGACGATTTGGAATAATATATGACATAAAGTTGGACGACAAGTTTGATAAGTCTGAACGCAAACTAGATCCGACCATCCAACATCCATCAAACGAAGCCTATCCACTGAACTCGGCAACTGTTTATATTTTTAAAAGTTCCAACCTGGCAGTTCCTTTGCAATTTGCTTAATTATCTTGTCTACTTATCAAAGTCTGCCATGTGTATACATATTCCGCTTTAAAAAGTCGAACCGATTATCATTTCGCCATTTGATTGTATGAATGTCACCCACTTGGTGTGTGACAACTGACAACACCTAAAACCATTCACGTATGAGGCAAAGTAAATAAAAAAACACAAAAAAATTAGACAGGTCAGTTACGTGACATAAACGAAAGGAAGGGGCTCGGAAGTCCGAATTAACCCCCTTAAAAGTGTCAATCCTTAAAAATACACACCCCAAATCAATATCACAACAGCCACTGCATAGAATAATGCGTTTCTTGGGGCACAACATTTGCATATTTGCCTCACTGGTACTTACCATGGATGTTTTATTAAATTACTGCATGTAGTGTTGTTAATACCGCTTTGGCACTTATTTCACAACTCTAGATGTCTGGTTCAGGTGCTTGTCGCATAAAGTTTTTGATTACACTACTTGTTTATGTAAGATAGACATAAACACACTTTAATATACTGCTTCCGCGTTGCTGTTCTTTTTTTGTTACTATTTTTTCATGCGAAATTATAAATGCTCATAACTAAATTCTAGTTGACAAGCGTTTAGTTTTAGCAGAATGAACTTTTTTTACACGTTTTGCACTTTATACCCGTTCACGTTCTAGTTTTACATTGCGCATTTAATTTTGCAGAGCAATCCTGATATAAATCTACAATTTCCCACTAATCATTTTATATAGCCCGCACTAGTTTGCACCTTTCTCCGCATCACCCTGTGCCTTAGCAATTGTTGACATTTGTTTCAAGGCCAACATATTATTGTAATCTTCGAGCACCGAAAACTAAAAAAACAAAAATGTTAAGCCACTAAAAAATTATGTTTGGCTACAGACGTTTTATTCCCGCACCGAATAAGAATTTTTATGCAAAAAGGATGAAGTGTTTTTCTTTTTGGTTTGGTTTTTTCAGATAACACAATACACAATAATTAGAATTGAAGTTTTGGACTGTAGGTATATTCAAGCAGCCATGTACTTGCACATATTTATTGTACATATTCGTTGGTGAAAAGCATTGAAGGTCGTTGAAAGCAGGGGGAATAATATATAATTAGTTGGTTGGGAGGGAATATAAACTCCGTCATCGTTGTCAAGTATACTCCAGTCGGCGTTGTTTTTTGTTTTACACAACCACGGAACATTTACACATAATAAATTGATTATTCGGTTAATAATATTATGATTTACTGTGTTGTTTTTTTAACGCAATTGTGAGATTGTGTGTGTGTGAGGTTTTCCTTAAAACTTTGTATTTAGAGGCAAACTTTTGACAGAAACGAATGAACTGGTGCCATTTTGGGGAATAAATTCGCCGCAATGTCAAGTGTCAGTAGTCACTTGATTATTGGCCGTGAAGTTGATGTAGGTTCTTTGTGTGTACGAAAGAAGCAGATATATAAATTCTGCGGCGATGAGAAAATCTGAAGCGACCGATAGCAGTGACATCTGTTGAGGAGTAGCATGCATCAGGCGAAAAATAGGTGTGTTCGTGTGCATCTGCAATTGAAAACTAATTTTCATTTGTTACAATGAAGAACGTTTCTTGAACTAAAGGCCTAAAGTAATGAAGTGTCTTTAAATGAAACTTCTCATAAGAATCGAGTAAATTTTAATGCAAAATGATTCTATTAATTGGGATATATTTATTTTTGACGAGAGATCGTTCTATAAGCAATCGATAGTGAGACGATATCGTTTTTACTATAGTACTGCTCTCCGTAACACAAGAAAACGCTGTGAAGTCGTATTTTTGACAGTATAAAATATAAACAAATGCATGAATTAATTTTTTTTTACTGGTTAAAAAACGGAATCCAGTAGATGCTGAAAATAATGGTGGATTTACAAGCATCTGCAAGTGCAGATGAAAAACGGAAAAAGACACAAGATGTAAAAGTCATACTTGTTTGATGGAGAGGGAACGCACCATCTGCACTTCCTTAGTTATAGCTGCAGATGAAAAATTATGGTTGCAGATGAACATGTTCATCTGCACCCATAATCCCTCTTCCGCAGCCATAATCCTATTCGTCTCTCTTTTTAACTTTTGTGTTTTATAATCTTCATCCGTCCCGCTTTACTTTTCTGCACTTCTGCAGTTGCAGATGCTTAAGTAATTTGCTTAAATTCTTAGTAAATTTTACTACTAAAAGATTTTCCTCCTCATTTTGAAAATAGATCCAATTGGATTTTGCCATTTTTAGACAAAAATGTCGTTTTTGGTGCCCATCTTTGATGAGGCAATAAGTTTCGTTAACAAATTACGATGACACATTTTTAACGATAGACGAAGCGATAGAACAAAGTAACGGAAAGCACCGTTTGGGCGCTATTGTCGACGATAGACGAACGAACGCTGATGTCAAATTGTGACGATCGTTCGATAGCTAATTTTCTCACACATTTTGTTGGCAAATAAACATGTTTTCGACTGTCTTGTGTTTGTTACTGAAATGGAAATTTCAGGGCAAGGGAACAAGTTAAAATTTATTCTTTAAAATGTTTATTTACGAAAATAAAAGATTTTTCTTTTAACCCTAGAACGGTAACCAGGACTATTCACATGAGCATGATCAACAAAGGACAAATAAATCAAGAAATGTGATTTTAAGTATATACCTTACATGCATAAATTACTCACGAATTTTTTAGGCGACGCGACGATGAAAATATAGATCCTACTTATTTTTACGTCCCATAACTCTTACTTTGAGCCGAAAATTAAAAAATTACAGAAAAAAAATGTATTCGTTACGAATAAATATTTAGTAGGTGTGAACTGTCAGACTTCATATTTCACATACAATCCTTCGGCTACACGATCAAGATATGGTAAGCCACATGCCTACATATACAATCTGTCAAATTCCTGTTCGTGTTTCGGATGTGATGTAGTCGAATTACAAATTGTCAAGCAGCTGGCTTGACGAAGCTGTCAATTTCATGGCTACTGAAACTGCTTCTCAGGTTTCAATTTCGAAAAGTTTGGATGTGTATGTAAGAAAGATTAAATGTATTGTAAATGGCTTACCATATCTTGATCGTGTAGCCCCGAGGTAGTACTTTAAAGACATTTCGAACACTTTTTAACTGCCAAATGAAATAGCAGATATATTGGTTGCGTTCGGATTTTTACCTAAGACGAACTAGATTCCTTTCGTGACATTTGTTGTTAGTGTAATCCCATGTTAAAAAGCAGCTGACTGCAAAACATCTTTTGAGGGGAAAGCGATCCAAAGGTACCTTAAAAATCATGGTATAGCAAGCTACCCAATTTGAAATTTGAGAACAGCTGACTTGGATTCATTTTTGTTTTGGTTTCTGTCATAGTGCTTTGTTGCAAAATTGTTTTTTGTAAACATAAAATTTAAAATATGGTGCTCCTAATTAATCTAAACAACATTGTTTACGAAGTAAACGATTGTGAAGAAGTTTGCAATCGAATAATAAGTGGTTCGTGTTGTTTGCAATTTTTAAAACATATTTGATTTGGTTTGTTTTCACTTCGATTTATCAGCTGTTTCTGATTTGACAGATACCTAATCTTAGTCGTTCGAAAACTTACCCGGATACAAAGGTATCCTAGTTACTGGCTGAACACAATGCAAAAACGGAGCTGGACTGCAAAATCGGAACTGGATGAGCTGTCAAAATTGCTGTACGTTTCGATTTTAGTCGGCCCACAATGCAGCTGTACAGCTTTTGACATTTCCATCATTTGAAACATTATTTTGTATTTTCTAAATTCGGTTTGAGTATTTTATAAACAAAACAAATTTGATATTGTTACTATGGATGAGGAAATAAATGATATTGTGTTGCTTGTTCCAATTATCAGAATGTTTTATTTGTATTTAAAGTACTATAAAAAAAGAAATAGGAGATGGTGGGTGCACAAAATTGTTATAAATTAAAAGTAAAAACCAAAAAACAAAAAACTTAAGTTACACTTGGCTGTCACACCATAATTTACACACAAAATGTCTTTTTTTTTCTTCAAAATAATAAACGTCAAATTTGCTGTACAGCAAAAGTTAAAAGTTGGTCAACTTGTCCAGTTCCGATTCCAGTTCCGTATGAAGCTCCGTCGCATTGTGTTCGCGCTATTGAATTTGTGTGTATTCAATAATTTGACAGCTCTTCCAGTTCCAGTTCCAGTTGCAGCTCCGTCTTCATTCTGTTCAGCCAGTTATGCTACCCATTTTTTCTCGAACGCACCCATTTATTAGTGCCTTTTCAAAAGCTGCACCCTTTGTCCTCTTCGCAATGGTTAGCATCTGACTATACCACAGAGGAGGTACAACAAGAGGGTAAACCACACACACACCACGGTATCTGTCCTCAAACTGACTTCACAAACACCATACTTTATTTGCAGCTTTCAAAACCAGTTCGAAATCCGAAAATAAAGTGGTGTTAGTAATTTAACTGGTCCAACTTTATATTCAGCTAAATGCGTGTATCACAGATAGATCTCGTGTTGCAAAAGCAACAATGTAAACAAATGGATGTTCCGGGTCAAGACAAGTAATGGTTTTCCCTCTTGTTCTTTACACGAATTCAGTTGGATACATTAGGCCTGTTTTTTTGGGAGGCTGTCCGGTACCTTGTATGGTAAATACATGTAAAGCAACAACAACAAAAGATACAAGGGATAAAAGGATGAGTAAAACTTACAAGGGATAGAATTCGAGTTCGAATGAGTTTTTCATTTTTAAATGTTGGTGCGACTAGAGGCTCGAACAACAAAAAAGGACGTGTTCACAAGTGAATGGAAATGAATTTTGTACAAGAATAGAATAGAGTAGAAAAGAATTTTGGTAACGATTTTTGAGTTGTAGAAATTTATTGATTTTGATTATTTAATTTGCAGGTTCATAGGTATATAATAATATATCGTAAAAGAAACGAAAAAAACTCTGTTAAACTATATTTTTGTTCTTTTTTGCATAGTTCCTTAACACATTTTTCGGTGAATGTTGACATTTTTTCCAATAGTATTTACTACGTCTTATCTTAAAATAGATTTATTTATTGATTACTAGCAGACGCGGCCACGCGTTGCTGTAGGTTGCCGTCTGTGAGGTGCAAGGGACAATGTTTTACAGTTCTCTGTAAAGAAATTCGCTTAAGGCGCCATCTGTTCTAGATTTATGCAATCTATGATTAATAACAACTAAAGCGCCATCTGTTCCAGACTTATTTAATCTACAATTAATAACCATTAAGGAATAGTAAACTCGATTTCGTTATTCGTTACATATATACCATGAAGCGGAAGTTGATTCTTATACAGATAAGTATCCGCTTGTGTCTTATTTCTTAAGACACTTTTAAAATATAAGTATTGAACTTTTAAACTTTTAAGTAATGTATTTTAGCGGATTACCGACATTTAAAAGTTTTCCGCACTTGTTCTCATTCACTCTCAAGTGAACTGAACCCAAGCGTGTAAACAGAGAAAAAAAACCACAAGAAAATACTTGCATACTTTTGTGAACACGGCTATTTTTGACATTTCCCAGTTGATTGAAAAAAAGTATATTTGTAAACAAACATGGCTCAAGAAAGAAAGAGGTAAGAAAAGATATTTTTATATTAATTATGTTCTAATGCATTACTTATTTGCAGAAAGCAGCGAATAAGTTGGACAAAGGAGCAGACGGATGGATTATTAGATTGTTATGACAATTGACAACTCGTCACGGATACCAACCATCAAACATAAAAACGCGAACCGTTTTTTTGGACTTACCATACAAGGTACCGGACAGCCTCCCAAAAAAACAGCCCTATTGCATCGCAGATAGATCTCGTGTTACAACAATAACTACTACATAAAAAGGGCGCTGATACAACTAGATAGCCAGTTTTTTTTTATTGTAAAGTGATGTTGTAAAGATTGAACAAGTGTCATAAATAGATTTGTTCGTCGGCCTAGGGTCGCCAAAAAGCGTTTTTTGAGAAACCTAAAGTCGCCCTAAGTATCAAACTTCGGGTTTACCTAGAACTTTCCTCCACTCGCTCTAGGTTTTAGCTGTGGCGAGTTGAGGGCTGTCAAATAACATGTGCTTTTTTAATGACAGGGATGTGTGGTCATTTGTAGTTTAGCGTTTTCTGAATCTGAATGAAGTTATCACGAAAACATAGGTCAGCCCTGTGGAAAGTTCAACGAACGAGCCTAATAATCGAATTGCATATTGAATAGTAGGCGCGTTTTATTGAACATTTTCTATGTGCACTTATGTGCTCTTATCAATAAAACGATTTTTGGTTATATGCACTTAGCATGTTCACTTTCAATTTTAACTTTCAAAGTTGGTACCCTTGGCACCTTATGTCAAAATTTTCATGTCAAATTTCAAAATACAATCAAGCAAAATTGTTGAAGAAAGGTAATCGCTCTTTTTTTATTAATAAAATTTTTCTCTTTAAACAAAATTTTTCTCTAGTAAACAAAACTTATCCTAGAAACGCATAGGGCTACTAAAAAAATAATACCGAAGGAAAGTAAAAAATAACTGAGTGCTAAAATAACTGGATGAACAACAATAGGCGCGTTTTATTGAAACTTTTCTATGTGCACTTATGTGCTCTTATCAATAAAACGATTTTTGGTTATATGCACTTAGCAAGTTCACTTTCAGTTTTAACTTTCAAGGTTGGTACCCTTTGCACTTGTTCTAAGGATAAGAAACATTAAAAATTTGCATTCTAAGGATATAAATGCATACCTTTTACTTTCCACTTCTATTTTTCTCTATTTAATTCTCGATTCTCCATTTATTTGCCGCATTTCAACTTTTTACTTTCGATGTAAACAAAACAAATGTCACTTTAATTTTTTTTCGCAAAAGCTGTGTTCAATAAGATTCATTTTTATTTTTAGGGTCGAATAATCGAATCGAATTAGGAATTAGGATTCAGATTTCGATGCAGGTATTTATATCACGGTTACTAGTTTGTGAATTAAAAACTCATTAAGTCATAAGTTAGTAAGTGACTTATGAATTAAATAAGTCAAAAGCTTAGAGAAATAAAGAACAAGAGGGAAAACCATTGCTTTTGCTGCTACCACCACCTTTTCTGACCGTGTGTGTGCGTGTGTGTTAGTAACTGCGTGTCTATTTATGTCCCCACCAAGTCACCACCTGACTCATCTATTAGCTATTAGGTGTGTTTCTTTACTGAAAATTTGCACGAAATGCACCGAAATTCGGCGAAAGTCAGTCTAATCCCGTTCCGATTTTTCGTAGCAGTGCACAAAAGAGAGTGCTCTCGAGAGAGTAAAAAAATTTCCCCGTCCTGCGAATTTCCGCCACCAAAATTTCTGTGGGCAGAAATCGTGCACAGCCAAAACAAATACCACAACTGTCAAACAGACGCTTTTCCAAGCGTTGCGCTGCTGCGAATGTTTTGTTCAAGGCGTTTCTTTACTTTTAAGACAAATACGCTCTTACAGAGAGTTTCTGAAAGAATTTAACAACCTTTCCTTAAAAAAAAATGTCTGTGCACAAAAAGTAAAGAAACAGACTTATTCAATCTGTTGTCGAAAATCAGAAATATGAATGAACACAACCCAAAGACTGCCAACCTCTGGATGCCAAAAAAAGAAATTTACCAACCATCCCTGTTGTGCAGTTAGCTTACTGCGATATTTATGTGCACTTAGGCTACTGACATAAGGAGTTGTTGTTTTCCCATGAGCGATGTTTTGCTGAAGTGCACACAAGTGCACATAGAATTTCAATAAAACTCGCCTAGTGTTATTTATAACTTAAGTGGAAAGCAAAGTCTTACTTTTTTCGAACTTAGCGAACGTTACAATAGAAAATATTATGAAGGTATTCTGTTTCAGCCCACAACCCTTTTGTGCGAGAAAAAAACCTTGCACTCAGCCCTAAGATTTTGATATTGTACTTAGCACAATAGCAAGTTTGTACGACTCCCATTTTTTGCATTTGAATCGGGAAAGAAAGCAATGTTTTTGAAATTTTTGAAGAAATCCCGATCTGAGTGTGGGAATTGAATAATTAAAATTATTAATGATTCAATGGTGCTGCTGTTTCTTTTAGCACTCGTACTTACACAAATACTCTTTGGCAAGTTGTAAAGTAAAGTAAACTTAGAATTTAATGGTGTCAACAACGCTCCCTACTGATGGTGAATAAGTCCTTGCATCTACAGAATTCAAGTACAAAGTTTGAATTATTAGCAGCATAGTAGTAGACGGTAGAAGTTATTGTTGTTTGTGTATAAAGGGGGATTGAAACTTTGTTCTTCAAAAATATTCGGTCGATAGAACAACACTACAAAAGAATTATTCACCCCGATCATGAGGCCCGTCCGTCGTAGCGTTTTCTGACTACGAATCCCAAAACGGAAGTATCACAGACGCCCTTGCAGTGAATGTTTTTATACAAAATTTATCATTATTAATAAAATTATTAACAACTTACAAATATCTGTTGCCAAACGTTTATTACGAAGATGCTTTTACTAATTTCTATTTGACATTCGTAGTCCGAAATCGCTACGACGGGCTACATGATAGGGGTGATTATGTTCTGCAACAAATGCTCCGATCGAGTTCCTTGTTCGAAAAGCAGGTCCAGTCATAGTCCTCGTCCTTCTTAAGTCAAACGAAATATCTGAAGAGTTGTTGATTTTTTGGTTGTATCTGAATGCGTGGAAAAAACATTTTTGCCTTTGTTGGGATTCGAACCACGAACCTCTGGATTACTATCATCACACCACAGGTACCACAAAAAAAGTACCTACCTTTGTTTTAATACAAAACTCCCCCGAACAAATGTAAGCATGGTAGATAAATTGGTTGTTCCAAGGCGATGTTAGGTTAGGTTAGGTATAAGTGGCTGTCAGCCAATGAGTACATTGCTCGACACACTTAGGCCGCAAGGGCCCATTGTGATACCACAAAGATCAGCAAGTTAATCACCTACTGATCTCAAAAACCCGATGTAAGATTAACGAGTTGATCACTTATTAATCATCTATTACGGGACTAGCCGGTTAATCACCCGCTAGTCGAACCACGCGGAACTTTTAATGTATTTCGAAAGACTTTTAGGGTAAATGTAAGCTAAGTGACTAGTATCATTGAAGAAGAATTCACCGAGATGAGTTTTCCTCCTATGAAGTAGTGCAGACCATGAGCAAAGAAGGTGTTGAACGGTCTCTGTCATCAAGCCTTTTTTCACAAACCATAAAAAGAAAATTAAACTCTAATAATAATCTTAAGTGGCAACTTGTGCTTTTTGCTTGTAAGAAAAAAATTGATCTAGTGACAGACTTACGTCGCTTTCATAGTGAAAGGGGAAATTCGTTAAGTCAAAGCAAAGATTGGGAGATAAGGGGGCGAATAAAAATTTGGAGATAAGAAGAGAGAAAAAGAAGCCATCTTTTTTTTGGGTTTAAGAAAAAGCGGCATCTTGTTTTTTTTAATGTAAGGTCTTTTGCATTGATTTTTTCGCTGTGATCGGCAGCATAGATTTTAAAGAAAAAGAAAAAGGTTAGAAATTAATGAATAGAAATTGAAAGAGCTGAATAGAAATTGAAATTGAATTGTTTAAAATCAAAAGTAAAGAATTGTTTAAAATCAAAAGTAAAGGATTAAAAATATAAAGTAGTTGATGCCAGTGAAGTTTACCAAATCGTAAGGAAAATATTTTATGAATATATGTACATATGTAAATCTAATATAAAATTTTATTAGGAAATAAAATCAACGTTATTCGTAACGCATCAGGTGTATGATTATTATTCTTCTGGAGGCTGGCAGCAACATTTTTTATTTCGATTTGATTGATCTGAAATTGATTATATTCAATTCCGTGGTGATTTACATAAGTTAATCATGGACCAATCGCAGATACCACACAGTTGTGAAGCAAAAGGTTGTGACCAGCCTGACACAGACGAGATGGTTTCCTGCGAAAAGTGCAAGCGTTGGTGGCACTATTCCTGTGTGATGTTTGATCAGGATCTTTATACGACTGACGTTCCGTGGTATTGCAAGGAAAGCGGATGCGTGTTTAGGGAGGAAGATCCCAAGGATGCTGAGTCAAGAAACGGCGTGAGTACTGAGCTAGATCAAGGTAAGAAAGTAGAAGTAGAGGTTGCCACTGTAGATTTATTGTTAGAGGCTGCGGCTGTAGCACAAGCGGCCGCTGCCGAAAAAGATGCTGAACTTCACACGTTGCGAAGTGAATTAGAGGAAGTTAAGAAAAAGTTGGTAGTTAACACAAATATGAATAAGGAGCATTTAAAGGGTTTTCGAAAAGAAGAATTAAGGGTTAAACAACCGGTCGCTAGGGTTTTTTCTGATGAAAGGCTGGAAATGATTAAACAAATCCAAGCCAATCATAAATCAATATTGAATAGTTCTGCGCGTCTTCGTCAATCCACTCCGATCCGTTCAACTGCCCACCAAGATAATTTCCACGATTCTTCAATTCAGCATGCCGACATGGCAAGTTTGCTTACCATTTTAAATAGGAGTAATGTCCAAGAGTTACCAAGTTTTTCAGGGAGCAATAAAAGAGAATGGCCTTATTTCGAAGAGGTATATAGAACGACGACCATAGAAGGAAAATATAGTGCTAAAGAGAATGTGGCTCGGCTTCGCAAAGCGCTTAAAGGGGAGGCATACCAGCTGGTCAGTGACCGTTTAAAGTATTCAACCGATGATGAAGCAATTATGAATTCTCTGCGTTCAATATTCGGTCGGTCTGATGTGTTAGTGCACGGGTTGACAGCAGATCTTCTTAAACTTCCAGTGTTAAAATCGAAGTGTGATCCAAATATACAGTTGTGGGCGGTTAAAGTAAACGGCTTCGTAGCTGATTTGAAGTCGATGAATAGAAGCGAAGATCTAATTAATGCATTTGTGTTGACCGACTTATCGGGTAAACTGGGGGCAGGTCTCTATCAAGACTGGCGCAAAAGACAGCTAACTAGTTCTCGAGCGTCAATAGAAGATCTTGCCAACTTTCTTACACAGAAGGTGGTTGATTTGCCACCGGAATTAGTTAGGCCTTTGGATACTTGTGTTCTCAAGAAGTCTCAACCAGTACAGAAGAATGCAAACAGGGTGTTAACGCATCAGCCACTTCCTACGTCAGCTTCGATGGTTTCTTGTGTTAGGTGCGACGGTAAGCATGCCCTCGTTGATTGCGGGGAATTTAAATCAATATCGCCAGAATTAAGAACGTCTTTTGCTCGGGAAAGAAAAATATGTTTTCGATGTTTGGACCCTGCCCAACATGATTGGAGGTCATGTACGAAGAAGAAGACCTGCGGTGTATCCGGATGTGTTGGTCGACACCATCCTCTTTTGCATAGGGCTACTGTTCCTCTGAATAAGGAATTAAATGTGTCAGCTGTTCCTTACGTTCCTCAAGCAAATTTCAATTCGTCCCATGTAAATACCAAGTTGCCCATAATGTTCAAAGTCGTGCCTATACGAATGTACGGCAATAATAAAAGGTTTGTTGACACCTTCGCATTTTTGGACGACGGGTCATCTTTGACTATGATGGAAAAAGATTTGTTTAATGAGCTTGGACTTGAGGGTCAGCCAGAACATCTAACTCTTCAATGGACGAAAGGGGTGTCAAGGAGAGAGGAGTCTATCAGAACGGAGTTAGCAGTATCGAGTGTTGGAAGGAAAAAACGTCATTTCTTGAAGAATGTATATACAGTAGAAGGGTTGGAGCTCCCAGTCCAATCAGTTGATGCGACTAAATTAAAAGAGCTTTACCCACATCTTCGAGGGTTGCCGCTGGTTGATCTCGTTGAGGCTAGACCTAAAATATTGGTAGGTTTAGACCATGCAAGGTTTCTTTTAGGCCACGGCCAAAGGCATGGTAGAGATGATGAGCCATGTGCACTGAAAACTCTTTTAGGTTGGATAGTCTATGGGAAGTCAGCGCCAACGGTCAGAGCGACTTGTGTGAACGAAGTCTCCAGGCCAGCAATGCGAATGCTTTTTCATGACGCTATAAAGTTTGAAGATGAGCTTCACGAGTTAGTAAAGCGCCATTTCACGACTGAGGACTTTGGGGTTATGGCGCCTAAAGGTGATTTGGTGAGTAAGGAAGTAAGCAGAGCCCTGGACATCATGGAAAGAACATTGAAATTCGAAGATAACCGTTACGAAATAGGACTGTTGTGGAACCACGACAACGTTAAGCTTCCTGATAGCTACCCAATGGCTATGAACCGACTAGTTTCATTGGAGAAGTCGCTGAAGAAAAAGCCACATCTTTTAGAATGGAAGAACAAGCACATGTTAACCCTCTTATCAAAAGGATATGCAAGGATTGCTTCCGAAGAGGAGCTTAAGAAGGAATGGCCAAGAATATGGTACCCACCCACATTTGTAATTGAGAACCCGAACAAAATATTGCCTAAGCCTAGGGATGTAGCTGACTTTGCGGCTAAAGTAAAGGGAGTGGCGCTGAATAGTTGTTGATTTTTTGGTTGTATCTGAATGCGTGGAAAAAACATTTTTGCCTTTGTTGGGATTCGAACCACGAACCTCTGGATTACTATCATCACACCACAGGTACCACAAAAAAAGTACCTACCTTTGTTTTAATACAAAACTCCCCCGAACAAATGTAAGCATGGTAGATAAATTGGTTGTTCCAAGGCGATGTTAGGTTAGGTTAGGTATAAGTGGCTGTCAGCCAATGAGTACATTGCTCGACACACTTAGGCCGCAAGGGCCCATTGTGATACCACAAAGATCAGCAAGTTAATCACCTACTGATCTCAAAAACCCGATGTAAGATTAACGAGTTGATCACTTATTAATCATCTATTACGGGACTAGCCGGTTAATCACCCGCTAGTCGAACCACGCGGAACTTTTAATGTATTTCGAAAGACTTTTAGGGTAAATGTAAGCTAAGTGACTAGTATCATTGAAGAAGAATTCACCGAGATGAGTTTTCCTCCTATGAAGTAGTGCAGACCATGAGCAAAGAAGGTGTTGAACGGTCTCTGTCATCAAGCCTTTTTTCACAAACCATAAAAAGAAAATTAAACTCTAATAATAATCTTAAGTGGCAACTTGTGCTTTTTGCTTGTAAGAAAAAAATTGATCTAGTGACAGACTTACGTCGCTTTCATAGTGAAAGGGGAAATTCGTTAAGTCAAAGCAAAGATTGGGAGATAAGGGGGCGAATAAAAATTTGGAGATAAGAAGAGAGAAAAAGAAGCCATCTTTTTTTTGGGTTTAAGAAAAAGCGGCATCTTGTTTTTTTTAATGTAAGGTCTTTTGCATTGATTTTTTCGCTGTGATCGGCAGCATAGATTTTAAAGAAAAAGAAAAAGGTTAGAAATTAATGAATAGAAATTGAAAGAGCTGAATAGAAATTGAAATTGAATTGTTTAAAATCAAAAGTAAAGAATTGTTTAAAATCAAAAGTAAAGGATTAAAAATATAAAGTAGTTGATGCCAGTGAAGTTTACCAAATCGTAAGGAAAATATTTTATGAATATATGTACATATGTAAATCTAATATAAAATTTTATTAGGAAATAAAATCAACGTTATTCGTAACGCATCAGGTGTATGATTATTATTCTTCTGGAGGCTGGCAGCAACATTTTTTATTTCGATTTGATTGATCTGAAATTGATTATATTCAATTCCGTGGTGATTTACATAAGTTAATCATGGACCAATCGCAGATACCACACAGTTGTGAAGCAAAAGGTTGTGACCAGCCTGACACAGACGAGATGGTTTCCTGCGAAAAGTGCAAGCGTTGGTGGCACTATTCCTGTGTGATGTTTGATCAGGATCTTTATACGACTGACGTTCCGTGGTATTGCAAGGAAAGCGGATGCGTGTTTAGGGAGGAAGATCCCAAGGATGCTGAGTCAAGAAACGGCGTGAGTACTGAGCTAGATCAAGGTAAGAAAGTAGAAGTAGAGGTTGCCACTGTAGATTTATTGTTAGAGGCTGCGGCTGTAGCACAAGCGGCCGCTGCCGAAAAAGATGCTGAACTTCACACGTTGCGAAGTGAATTAGAGGAAGTTAAGAAAAAGTTGGTAGTTAACACAAATATGAATAAGGAGCATTTAAAGGGTTTTCGAAAAGAAGAATTAAGGGTTAAACAACCGGTCGCTAGGGTTTTTTCTGATGAAAGGCTGGAAATGATTAAACAAATCCAAGCCAATCATAAATCAATATTGAATAGTTCTGCGCGTCTTCGTCAATCCACTCCGATCCGTTCAACTGCCCACCAAGATAATTTCCACGATTCTTCAATTCAGCATGCCGACATGGCAAGTTTGCTTACCATTTTAAATAGGAGTAATGTCCAAGAGTTACCAAGTTTTTCAGGGAGCAATAAAAGAGAATGGCCTTATTTCGAAGAGGTATATAGAACGACGACCATAGAAGGAAAATATAGTGCTAAAGAGAATGTGGCTCGGCTTCGCAAAGCGCTTAAAGGGGAGGCATACCAGCTGGTCAGTGACCGTTTAAAGTATTCAACCGATGATGAAGCAATTATGAATTCTCTGCGTTCAATATTCGGTCGGTCTGATGTGTTAGTGCACGGGTTGACAGCAGATCTTCTTAAACTTCCAGTGTTAAAATCGAAGTGTGATCCAAATATACAGTTGTGGGCGGTTAAAGTAAACGGCTTCGTAGCTGATTTGAAGTCGATGAATAGAAGCGAAGATCTAATTAATGCATTTGTGTTGACCGACTTATCGGGTAAACTGGGGGCAGGTCTCTATCAAGACTGGCGCAAAAGACAGCTAACTAGTTCTCGAGCGTCAATAGAAGATCTTGCCAACTTTCTTACACAGAAGGTGGTTGATTTGCCACCGGAATTAGTTAGGCCTTTGGATACTTGTGTTCTCAAGAAGTCTCAACCAGTACAGAAGAATGCAAACAGGGTGTTAACGCATCAGCCACTTCCTACGTCAGCTTCGATGGTTTCTTGTGTTAGGTGCGACGGTAAGCATGCCCTCGTTGATTGCGGGGAATTTAAATCAATATCGCCAGAATTAAGAACGTCTTTTGCTCGGGAAAGAAAAATATGTTTTCGATGTTTGGACCCTGCCCAACATGATTGGAGGTCATGTACGAAGAAGAAGACCTGCGGTGTATCCGGATGTGTTGGTCGACACCATCCTCTTTTGCATAGGGCTACTGTTCCTCTGAATAAGGAATTAAATGTGTCAGCTGTTCCTTACGTTCCTCAAGCAAATTTCAATTCGTCCCATGTAAATACCAAGTTGCCCATAATGTTCAAAGTCGTGCCTATACGAATGTACGGCAATAATAAAAGGTTTGTTGACACCTTCGCATTTTTGGACGACGGGTCATCTTTGACTATGATGGAAAAAGATTTGTTTAATGAGCTTGGACTTGAGGGTCAGCCAGAACATCTAACTCTTCAATGGACGAAAGGGGTGTCAAGGAGAGAGGAGTCTATCAGAACGGAGTTAGCAGTATCGAGTGTTGGAAGGAAAAAACGTCATTTCTTGAAGAATGTATATACAGTAGAAGGGTTGGAGCTCCCAGTCCAATCAGTTGATGCGACTAAATTAAAAGAGCTTTACCCACATCTTCGAGGGTTGCCGCTGGTTGATCTCGTTGAGGCTAGACCTAAAATATTGGTAGGTTTAGACCATGCAAGGTTTCTTTTAGGCCACGGCCAAAGGCATGGTAGAGATGATGAGCCATGTGCACTGAAAACTCTTTTAGGTTGGATAGTCTATGGGAAGTCAGCGCCAACGGTCAGAGCGACTTGTGTGAACGAAGTCTCCAGGCCAGCAATGCGAATGCTTTTTCATGACGCTATAAAGTTTGAAGATGAGCTTCACGAGTTAGTAAAGCGCCATTTCACGACTGAGGACTTTGGGGTTATGGCGCCTAAAGGTGATTTGGTGAGTAAGGAAGTAAGCAGAGCCCTGGACATCATGGAAAGAACATTGAAATTCGAAGATAACCGTTACGAAATAGGACTGTTGTGGAACCACGACAACGTTAAGCTTCCTGATAGCTACCCAATGGCTATGAACCGACTAGTTTCATTGGAGAAGTCGCTGAAGAAAAAGCCACATCTTTTAGAATGGAAGAACAAGCACATGTTAACCCTCTTATCAAAAGGATATGCAAGGATTGCTTCCGAAGAGGAGCTTAAGAAGGAATGGCCAAGAATATGGTACCCACCCACATTTGTAATTGAGAACCCGAACAAAATATTGCCTAAGCCTAGGGATGTAGCTGACTTTGCGGCTAAAGTAAAGGGAGTGGCGCTGAATACGCACCTGTTGAAAGGGCCAGATAATTTGGTTCCTCTCCATGCCGGAATTTTCAAGCTGCGGGAACGAAAGATCGCCGTGAATGCTGACGTAAGGGAAATGTTTCACCAGATCCGAATCAGGGAAGAGGACCAACATTGTCAACGCGTTCTTTGGAGGGATGGAGACATAACCAGAGCACCTACCGTTTATATCATGGAGGTGATGATGTTCGGTCCCAGGTGTTCTCCCTCATGTGCCCAATATGTAAAAAACACTCACGCTAACAAATTTAAAGAAGAATTCCCAGAAGCAGTGGATGGTTTAGTCAACCGAACATACGTTGACGACTACTTCAACAGTCATGATAGTGTGGAGCTAGCCTTATCTGTAACCAAAGAAGCAATCAACATTTGTAAAACTATGAGTTTCGACTTAGTAGGCGTTCAGTCAAACAGCTTAGAGTTCCTGAAGCAGATTCCAGAAAGCAACGTTAATTCCAGATTGATTAGTATGGACCCGAGTGAATCAGAAACCCACATCACTAAAGTTTTGGGTTTGTACTGGCATCCAGGCTCTGATCTTCTTACATACCGTGTTTCAGACGAAAACTTATTGAAGATGATGATAAACGAAGAGATTGGAATATCTAAACGAGAGGTGCTCAAAACTATCATGCGAATCTTCGACCCCTTGGGTCTCATCTCGCTTTATATAATCCGAGGGCGAGTGATCCTGCAAGAAGTATGGCGGGAAGGATTCAACTGGGATGAACCAATTTCAAAACATCTCAAGCTGCAATGGTTGGAATTCATCAAGGAGTTAATGAACATCGAAAAGCTGAAAATTCCGCGTTTATATGTCTCATGGTCACCTAACGATTCAAATGTTAGCCTGGTAGTTTTCGTGGATGCTTCGGAGAAGGCCTTTGCAGCAGTCTCATACTTACGTTTTCAAAAGGGAGATGCCGTGGAGGTAGCATTGGTAATGGCAAAGGCTAAAGTCACACCAGTTAAGAAGCTTTCAATACCGCGTTTAGAGCTGCAAGCCGCTGTACTGGGTGTGCGTCTAGCAGCAACTGTAAAATCTTCTCACTCTATTTCCATCCAAGAAGTGATATTCCTGTCTGATTCGAGAACTGTTCTTGCGTGGATCAATACTAAAGATTTCAAGTTTCCTTCGTTCGTCGCTGTAAGAATCGGAGAGATATTAGATTCAACATCTCCCCGACAATGGTATCACGTAGGCTCTGCGGATAACGTCGCCGATGATGGAACGAAATGGAGCGATTCGTTTATGGGAGATGCTGATACAAGGTGGTTCAAAGGACCGGATTTTCTCAAAGAACCTATTGAGCGTTGGCCTATCAAACCAAGCCAATCGGATGACTCGGGTACTATAATCGATGAGCCAGAAGCTGGAGTGATGGTTCATACTGGTCCATCAACAGTGTCGTATGACATTTTTGAAGAATTGAATCCAAGGTTTCAAGCGAGGTGGGGCTCCTCTGTAAGGGTAATCGCGTGGCTGCTTCGAGCCAAAGACATCTACTCGAAGAAGGAAATACAAAAGAATCATTTCATAACACCAACTGAATACGATCGAGCTGAAGATTGGATTTTCAGAAAGATACAGCAGGCCGCCTTCCCAGCTGAGCTTAATTCTCTGAGAGCAAACAACAAAGTAAAAAACTCCAGCACACTCTATAGCTTGTCACCGTTCGTAGATGAAGAAGGTACTATACGCATGAGTTCGAGGGCACAAAAGGCACTTATATCATATGCCTCTCGCAATCCAGCTATTTTGCCAAAGAATCATCCCTTAGTTGACATATTCATACAATACTATCACGATAGAAATCTTCACATCGGCACAGCTACTATCATTTCGGACATTCGCAAAAGGGCTTGGGTGATAAGTATAAGATCAGCTGTGCTCAGAATCAAGACTCGTTGTAATATGTGTAAGCTCATCAGAGCTAAGCCTCAAATGCCCCTGATGGGACAACTTCCGCTAGCTCGTATGTCTTTCAGTTCGAGACCGTTTACTCATGTGGGCGTAGATTGTTTTGGGCCACTACTAGTAAAATTTGGCAGAGGAACCGTCAAAAGGTACGGCATGATTTTCACGTGTCTAACTTTTAGAGCCGTCCAGATTGAGCTTCTCAACGACCTTTCATTAGACCAGTGTAATATGGCACTCCGAAGGTTCCTCATAAATCGGGTTGTAACCAAATTTTTATACAGTGATAACGGTCTCAATTTTGTCGGAACCAGAAATCTTATAGAAAAGGATGTCAAGGAAATGGAACAAGCCTTAAGTGACTATGCCGCAAGAAACGAAGGAATTGTTTGGCGATTTATTCCTGCGTACTCACCATGGATGGGAGGTGCTTGGGAAAGACTTATCAGATCAATTAAACAAACGGTTGAATTTATCCTAAGAGGAGTTGTGCCACGTGAAGATGTGCTGCGAAACGCGCTTGCAGAAGCCCAAGGGCAGATAAATCGTCGACCCCTAACACACATTCCTGTCGACCCTGAGGATCCGCAACCACTTACACCTAATTTGATGCTTTTTGGAGACGAAGATAGAAATGTAACGGCGCCTGGAGTTTTTTATGATAACGACAACAACAGTAAATTGTATAGTCGAAGGTCACAACATTTAATGGCAGAATTCGTGAAACGGTGGTATGTGGAATATCTGCCCGAAATAACTCGAAGAACTAAATGGCATGGAGAGACAAAACCAGTACGCGAAGACACTATAGTTATCTTAGTGGAACCAAACGACATTCGTTCCTCCTGGAAGATGGGCAGAGTAATAAAAGTGTATCCTGGGCCGGATGGAGTGGTACGCACTTGTGATGTTAAGTTATCGAACGGAGCAATTAAACCTAAGAGGTCAGTTGGTCGGCTTGCTGTGTTAGATATACAGTCTTCACCCTAGAGCTCAGACGGCCCCCGGAATGTCATCAAGCCTTTTTTCACAAACCATAAAAAGAAAATTAAACTCTAATAATAATCTTAAGTGGCAACTTGTGCTTTTTGCTTGTAAGAAAAAAATTGATCTAGTGACAGACTTACGTCGCTTTCATAGTGAAAGGGGAAATTCGTTAAGTCAAAGCAAAGATTGGGAGATAAGGGGGCGAATAAAAATTTGGAGATAAGAAGAGAGAAAAAGAAGCCATCTTTTTTTTGGGTTTAAGAAAAAGCGGCATCTTGTTTTTTTTAATGTAAGGTCTTTTGCATTGATTTTTTCGCTGTGATCGGCAGCATAGATTTTAAAGAAAAAGAAAAAGGTTAGAAATTAATGAATAGAAATTGAAAGAGCTGAATAGAAATTGAAATTGAATTGTTTAAAATCAAAAGTAAAGAATTGTTTAAAATCAAAAGTAAAGGATTAAAAATATAAAGTAGTTGATGCCAGTGAAGTTTACCAAATCGTAAGGAAAATATTTTATGAATATATGTACATATGTAAATCTAATATAAAATTTTATTAGGAAATAAAATCAACGTTATTCGTAACGCATCAGGTGTATGATTATTATTCTTCTGGAGGCTGGCAGCAACAGTCTCTTCCTCCTCGACCATGCAGCTTCTGCAGAAATCATTGGAAACCACACCAAGTCTTTTGGCGTGTCTTTCTATTAGACAGTGTCCCGTAAGAACACCTATGATAGAACCTAGATTCAGGCGGTTCAGGGCTAACAAACTCTTCGAGCGTTTTGAGTCTACACCCGGCCAAACTTTTTTGGTTGCAAGGCAGTTGTTACTCCCAGTCCATCTAGTGTTTGTTATCCTCGAAGCGTCTTGTCTAAGTAGGAGTTTACATGTAGCGATAGGTACACCTATGTTGTTCCATTCTGATCCATCCTCAGAGACATTTTACAATTTTGGAACGCGATGGACTTAGCACTTAGTAGAGACAGAGGCAAGAGATTTAAGGGCAGCTTGGCTGTCCGAGATGATTTGAATATCCGTGGAGGATATGACGTTTTCTTTGGAAGCCAAGACAGCAGCGCCTTAATCGCCAGAATTTCCGCTTGGAACACATTGCAAAATCAAATGAACGAATGTCAGACTCGTAAATTTTTATTTTTGAAAAAATTGGCAAGAACAATATCATTAGGGCCGTTTAGGCTATATACTTAGTTTGACAGACTTAGTTTGATGGATGTTGGATGGTCGGATGTAGTTTGAGTTCAGACTCATCAAACTTGTCCTTCAACTTTCTGTCATATATTCCTCCTCTCCGCTCCGTCCAACTTCAAAATTTCCAAAAATATTTGAAAACCATCCAACAAGTTGGTCAAGCGGTCGTCTGAGGGTTCACATTATCAAACATCGGTCATTCGAGTCAAAGTTTGCCCAAATAATTTTATAGTCTGTCTGAACGGCGCTATTATCGTTATTTCTATTTTATTTTTTTTTTGTTTTGATTTTTAAGGAATGTATTGAAAAATCTATTTTTTTTGGCAAACCTTATTTTGAGAATTCTTAATTAAATGACTACAAAAAAAAAAAAAAAAAAAACAGCCGAATGGATAGAGTCGTTCTGAACTTTTTAATGAATTCGATTTTTAAAACTTAGCTTAACTTATCAATTTGAACAGCCGCTCTAACTTTCGAACACGAATAGACGCTAACTCCAAGGCAAAAACCACAACCGATATAATTTTCATCCATACATAAATCCAATACATTGCTTGTAAACGTCTATTAGTGAGTGCCTCCTTTGGTGGTTGAGCTTTCGCCATACTGAGCAAAACGGCTTCCGTTGTCAAATTAAGCTTGAGCGTGTTTGTTATCCCCGAGTAGCCAAAAGCTTTTAATTTCTTGTTTATCGGATCCACCAGAATTGAATGCTTCTGAAAAAACATAACAAAATGATACATAAATACCACTTCGTTGACCATAGATAATTCAGTATAGCCCCAGTTGGACTTTTCCATGAAGTGTAAATAGCTTTCTCGAAGAACGGGAGTGGCATATTTTCCTCGGATTTTTTGCAACATCATGATTCTATTTGGGTATCCACCTACTGGAATAACAGTTGCAGGATGCTTCGAATAAATGTCCAACTCTGCTATCTCTGGGGAAACGAGAAGCTTGTATTTCCATTTGACGATCTCATCATATCCCGAAGGTGTCCTCACAAATCTATCTCTTCGAAACGCATCATACAAAGATCCTTGATAAGCGTTGCGAACAATTAAAGTAAACAGAAGCATTAACATGAAAATGAATCGTGCAAAGTTTCGACGTGGATTCCTGCAAACTGGATAGCCTAGAATGACGGCAAAGTAGTTTGTAAGAGGAGCTCGATTATCTTCTCCAAAGACAAACTCATGGACTGAATGCCTCTTCAAATTCAACACCAAAATAAATACTGATCCAACGATGAGTACTAGTACAAGAAGAAACCAAAGTTCAAAGCTAAATGGTTTCCCAAGGCGCTCCAATGCGCTAAGGACCCTTCCTCGCACAACATAAACGAACGGAGATGCATGATATGTTACAGATGGAGAAAAATGTCGTCTGCTAGGATCAGATCCACTAAAACCTCCCACCGCGATGTCTGCTCGGCCATTCTTTAACTACAAAGGAAATTGTTTATTTTTTATCAAAAACATCAGCATACGTCTTATTAAACAACGAACCTCTAAAAATGATCCATAAAAAGTTGAATTCTCAAAGTAACTCCTTTCGGTTGGAAGTGGTAACAACTTCAGTGTAAAATTAAGAGTTTTTGAAATTTCCCTTATCAACAATCCTTCCAACCCTGAAAGATTCTCCCAAACTCCAACTGGCTTTGGATCACTTTTGTTTCCAACAAGATCAAGAAAAGGTCCTTGTTCTCTTCCGGAAACACTCACAGGACATCCGTAGAAATTTGTCAGTTTATCGGGAAATAGTACTCGTAACTCCTCAAAGTCTTGACTGAACTTGAAGTAAAGATAAGGTTGAATGGATCGGCAGGTATTTTCGGAGAATAATTTGTAAGTGAACAGGGAGATTTGCTCTTTGGGATGATCTAAAATTATGTTAACATCGATGACGTTCAACTGATAGCAGAGTGTAAAGATGCCAATCATAACGTCGGTTAGGTTGTTAGTGAGCTGCGTTAGTACAATGAGATAACGAAAATGCCGTTCGTGATAGTTTTCCAGAAACAACTGATGTATCAATCTGTGAAGAAAAAAGGTCCATCAAAGTTCCCAAAAAAGGAGATTTTTTTACCTGAAGGCTTCAAATGAATCAACTATAAGAACATAATACTCCCATGGCTGCACATTTTGCGAGCCAATGTGCAATTGGACGGCAACATCTTCCTTCAGGTGCTGCAAAAAGTATTCTAAGACAATTCCATTGACATTGTTTGCATCTGGCATAGAAGTTCGTTCAGCAACAACAATTGTCGAAGTTAAATTCCTCAGATGTTTACAAGTAATTAAAATTAACACCTTGGCTAACTTGTTGTCATCGTCATAGTTAATATTCAAACTTATCGCTAAGGCTTCTAAAAGTAACCACCATACTATGCACTTAACGAAACTATTCACTTGTACCATTTTTTCCCAACTGATGAGTTTTCTATTTCGATAGCTAGCCATGCTCATTAATCGTTTGAGTAAATTAAATTAGTTGATAGACTCATAGAGAAATATTTATAGGATACTTTATATAATTAATGCGATAACTATCATAGGGTTGATTGGGAAGAGAGATTCGTCAGTCATATTCTTACAGTGGTTTAAATATATACCTATAATTTTCTGCAGCATGAAGAATGAATATTTTTGCTTTTTAGTTGAAGAAAGGGGCAACTTGCATTCGCATAGTTTTGTGATTTGTTTTTGAATTTTTAACTATTGTTATGAACTTTTCTCAATTAAACCAAATTTCTATGAAAACTTAAGAAAAGACAATAGGACTTTGTGCAGAGATACAGAGATCAAAGGTTTTATATAACCTCTCCAAAGGTTGAAAAACATCAAATAAATCACTAACCCTCTTCTTCATCTCAATTATTCATTTACGCATTAAGTAAAAGAGTGTTAGTTTTGTGAGAACAAATCCTAGTACCCAGAACTTATAGGGAGTTGGAAATCCCTCAACGCGATTTGACCAACTTTGGCTGCTTAAAACTGGCTCACATTCCCAATACTTGGAAGGAAGTGAAGGTAGTGTTGATATCAAAAGCTGACAATATTCCCTAACGATGCCCTTAAGATCTTCGACCTATTAGTCTATCTTCTTTTGTGCTTAAAACACTAGAGAAGTTGATTGATATCCACCTATGAAATACGATTAACAAGTCACTTCTTTCTCAAGCCCCACTGGCATATTGCAAGGATAAACATTCGAAACGGCTCTACACACGCTAATCCGTACAATAGAACACTCGCTGCGCCACAAGTAATTCTGTCCTCAGCGCACGTGCTGAAGAATAAACGGGTGGCTGTAAGCCTGTCCTCGATAACCTCGGAGGGAGGGGAAGGAGGAATAAACACAAGTAATTCTGTCCTCAGCTCAAATGCCGAAGAATAAACGGGTGACTATAAGCCTGTCCTCGATACCCTCAGAGGGAGGGGAAAGAGGAATAAACAAAGCTTCAGCCTTATGTCGAAGCACAAATACAATGGAATTATTGTTGAAGTTACCTTCACGTTAGTAAGTAACCTCTGAAGTCCGTGGTGATTCCAGACGGCAATCCACACGGAATAATCAGTTGGGCCTTTCCGGACTCTGCAAAACCAGTGATCGGAGAGAAGCTCGGATCGGTTAGAGATATATTTTTAGGAAATATATTTCCAATCCAACTAGAATCTTGGATAACTGTCTAGTAAACTAGTGCCTTCCTAAAAATATATTTTGAATCAGTACCAGGTAGTGGGCTCAGACGTTTCTATTGAGCACGATGTGCACTCTAAAGAAGCGGAGCAGTCGAGTCACACCCTAATACCTACATTTTATACTGTAAGCACATGTGAGCTACATAGTACTTATGTATGTAATAGAATACCAGGAACCTTTCTGAAACAGTTGATTGGCCAGTGTCAGTGGTAGCTGACTGACAATGAAGACCGCAGTCTTAACACCTAAGCCCAAGAGAACATTTACATACATGTTTAAACATGATCAAACATGTTTAGACATGATCAAAGATGTTTAGACATGATCAAACATGTTTAGACATGATCAAACATGTTTAGACATGATCAAACATGTTTAGACATGATCAAGCACGTTTAGACATGATCGAACATTTTTGGGCCAGGCTTAAATGGAAATTGCTTATATACATATACATGACTATGCCTCCGCTAACTACTACATACTCATTACTACATATACTAAAATTCTAATAAAATCTTACAGTTACCACTCACCAAAAGCTCTGACTTGTACATACATACATACATATGTATATTGTCTTCCTAATAAAATTCCGCAGTCAGCACATTCGAGGAGAAACTTAACAATTGGTTTTTTTGTTAGAATAATTTAACTCAATCGATTTACACATTTAGTAAGCACTTATCAACATACATATTTACATACATTTATGTATATTATACAAATTAAAAGAAACTGCTTTAGATATTTTCTATCGTTTCATTGAAGAAAAGAGTAAAACTCAACACTGATCGACTTTTCATTTTACGACTGAATATGTTTAACACGGAAGTGTAACGCTGCATGTAACACGAAAGTGTAACGCTTTCATGTAACGCTTTCATGTTTGCAAGTCGCATAAGAAGTTTCACTTCAATAAGTGAATTAAAATAATGTTCAATATGTTGCAAGTTTTGATTCTGGATATGGCATAACGTTTTCGGGAGAAAAAGTTCTTCCCGATGCCGTGGGAGTTATACCAGGCAATGGTAAATTATTTAATACCCCAGATGGTTCCAGGAAATAGCGAAACTTGAGATGAAGATGGAGGCAGTGATGTTAAATTAACATTTGAGATGGTTTCAGAATGTTTGGAACGTTATATGGACTTGGTCTATGAGTAACATCGGAAGGAGAAAACTCATCATCCGCGGTTGTAACGTGTTACAATTGTCCACTCAAAATTTTTTTTGAAGTGAAACTTCTTATGCGACTTGCAAACATGAAAGCGTTACACTTCCGCGTTACACTTAAGCGTTACACTTCCGCGTTACACTTAAGCGTTACACTTCCGTGTTCGATTGCATACTTTTGAAGTGAAACTTCTTATGCGACTTGCAAACATGAAAGCGTTACACTTCCGCGTTACACTTAAGCGTTACACTTCCGCGTTACACTTCCGTGTTCGATTGCATACTTTTTGAAGTGAAACTTCTTATGCGACTTGCAAACATGAAAGCGTTACACTTCCGCGTTACACTTAAGCGTTACACTTCCGCGTTACACTTAAGCACTTTGGCACTGCTAATAAGTTGCTGTCATCATTCCGCACCATTCATCCCAACGATTTCATTGAAGTTAATTGTGTTTTTTGGTGGGAATTTTTTTAAGAAAATCATGTCTGTGCGTGCGAAAATTATTTCAATTACTCAGTGAATAATCGATCAGTGTTGTGTTTTCTTTTCTTCTCCAATGAAATGATAGAAAATATTTACTGCAGTTTCTTTTAATTTGTTTGATATATGTATGTATGTATGATGTACGTAGATAAATGCTTACTAAATGTGTAAATCGATTAAGCTAAATTATTCTAACAAAAAATAATTTGTGAAGCTTTTCCTCGAATGTGTTGACTGCGTAATTTTATTTGGAAGACAATACACAAATCAGAGCTTTTGGTGATAAGATGTAAGATGTTATTCGAATTTTAAGATATTAGTGAGTATATATGTACATAGTAGTTAGTGGAGGCATAATCATGTATGTATATATAAGCAATTTCCATTTAAGCCCGGCTCAAAAATGTTTATCATGTCTAAACATGTTATGATGTCTAAACATGTTTGATCATGTCCAAACATGTTTGTTAATGTCTAAACATGTTTGGTCATGTCTAAACATGTTTGGTCATGTCTAAACGTGTTTGATCATGTCTAAACGTGTTTGATCATGTCTAAACATGTTTGATCATGTCTAAACATGTATGTAAGTGTTCTCCATCTTCGACTTAGGTGTTAAGACTGCGGTCTTCATTAGTCTGTCAGTCAGCTTCCACTTACACTAGCCAATCAACGGTTTCAGAAAGGTTCCTGGTATTGTATCATAATTATGGATACAATACCATACATGATACATACATACATCTTCAAAGTCCTTCTAATGTCCACCAAAAAATAAAAAAATTGTTCTTTGAAATGGTGTTAAGTACCTATCCCGTGAAAGTTAACTCCGATCCATTTCTTTTCTTTTTCTTTTAAAGAAACAATATGAGTTCACTAAAAATCAATTTCTACCTCTTCCTATTTTCATTTCCACATTGGGAAGTTTCACTTCTACCGCGCGGAGGGACTCCACGCACTATTTTTTTTTGAACTATCTGTCACACAGCTCAGTACTTTGACAATTGAAGTTTCGTGAGTGCATTCAGCCCCGAATAGCGAAGAGTTCTACATTTAAAAATGAAGGGTTACATCCTCAATTTTTATTTATAATTCAATGTTACAATTGCAACGCGTTACTTTCGACCACACTCTCTCCTACCTATACGTCTAGAGGTTTAATTGAGGACTAGACCTTAAGCAATACCGGCTTGTTTTCATTTGCATACCTACCACCTCAATTTTCTGTAATGCGGGGACTTCTACGTTTGTTTTTCTAGAAATGCCGACTGCGTCAAATTGCTCCAAATATCAATTTTACCCATCTCCTCCTACTAAGATTACACGAGAAAGTCCGTATGACCCAGCCGTTTTTTTCCAACGTACATACATTCTTCTCTATCAGAATCATCAAACGTATGACGTTTAATTACTTTAGTTGAAATAGACCATTTTCATTTTATTAATGCAAAAGACTTATACCTTCGTTTGATAGAAAAGCTATTCAATTGAAACTTGCGCTGTGTTTTTACAATTTAATTTCAATGATGGCCAAAGCGGGTAGTGTTTTGCTACTCGTATTATTGCTTTTGCCTAAGGACACTGTATGCTCAGTTCCACTTGAGGTCATCAAACAACAACCAACAAATTTGAGTTTGACAGAAGTGACCGCACATATTGTTCGTGATTATCTCAGCAAATTAACAAAAACTGTTGTGGTTGCAGAAAACAGCATTTTACCTCAAACTAACAATACGAACGAGATTCTATTGGAATATTTACTCAAATTCTTGGACTCGAATGTAGCAGTGGTGCGTTCCTAAATAGCTTCGATGTTACGCGATGTTGTAGTGTCAAAATCATCGTTGTTGTTGTATATGTTTGACTTTGTTACAAAATCATGATTGCATTTAGGAACGACTCGATGTTACACTTTGTTGGTCTGTCAAAAATAAGAATAAAGTATTGCTTAAAATATAAAACCAGCTAAAAGAAACTCGTTTTTGATGAAGAAAAAAGAAATCTGAAATGAACAAGATTGAAAATCAATAACTGCTTACAGAATTTTGAAAGATTAATGAAAAAAAAACCAAAACAAATCTGAGCAACAACAATTCTAGAGGGGTTTGACAGATCAACATCGAAACTCAAGTCCCAGAGATGAGTTGGAAAAAGTTACGAAACGTAACATTCTGACACTTCACCATTGCATTTAGGAACGACATCGATGTTACATCGCGTAACTTTTTTGCATTTAGGAACGACATAATGTTACCGGATGTTACATCGCGTAACATCCAAGAATAAAAGAACAGACCACAGTGCAGCTCTATATGTTCGACTATAATGACCGACCATGGGAATATAATATTTTCATAGTTGACTCCTTGGAGTCATTCAAGTAAGAAAGGCATCATAGAACTTCCCCCCATATTAACACTTTCATTTGCAGGGATATGTACGACAAGTTCACGTTTGACTCCTATGAACGACATTACCGATTACTAATTGCTGTAACGAAATACTCAAGAAACTATCGACAGGAGTTTATGGAAATCTTCATGCTTTGCTATCGTTTCGATGTTTTTGATGTGAATATCATTGTTGAACATCCGAGGGTGGGTGTTTACATGTATACGTACTTCCACTACTCCGAAAAAGTCTGTCGTGGCTCGTGGGTTTTTGCCTGTGGTTTTATACAAATTTAACGAAGGCTTTGACAATTTCAAAACAGTATTTCCAGAAAAATTCACCAACTTTCACAAGTGTCAAATGAAAGTAACCACTCACATCATTCCCCCTTATATAACATTTAAAGGAAATACTACTGACCCAAAATCCTTGGAAGTCTGGGAAAATCTTTCTGGATTGGAGGGAGAAATACTTAAATTACTGGCTGGAAGTCTGAACTTCACAATTCATTTGCTGCCTTTTCAAACTGAGCGAAGTCTTGTAAAGAACAACGTATCTTCTGGCTGTTTCTTAAAAGTGAATTCCCATTAATTCAATGCCCTCTTTTGTTTAAAATTTACACACTTTCTTACAGTTATGGCAGTTGAAAGCTGATATCGCTATTGGCAGCTTCAGGGGCTCAGACCCAACTCTACGGATCTTCTCACCAACAACCACATACCATAATTCTCCCTACATGTTTGTTGTTCGTGCTCGAAAAGACTTGAGTGCTTTCGGGCGCCTAAAACGACCATTTCAAGACGAAATATGGATTCTATTAGTGGTGCTTCTCATATTGATGGTCATTTTCATAATATTCCTGAAACATCTAGACAGTTGTAAATTCGTTTTTGGAGAAGAGAACCTTAGTCCGGTGATACACTTGTTCTCGATGTTTCTTGGGTATCCAGTTTGTCGAACTCCTCGCAGAAATTTCGCGCGGTGGATTTTCATGCTTTGGTTAATTTTTACACTGATTCTTCGCAGTGCTTACCAAGGATCTTTGTATGACGCTTTTCGAATAGATAAATTCTTAAAAACACCAAAGGGTTATGATGATCTCATCAAATGGAACTACACCTTTATTTTGCCTCCAGAACTTGGGTCCGAAACGTTGGATATTTTCCCGAACAGACAAGTATTTTCGTTAGACGATGATGGGTTTACACCGAGATTAGAGTTGCTAGAGCGTATGGAGGGAACTTATGCTACTCTAGCTATAAAGGATGCTTAGTTTTACTATATAGAAAAAGGAAGGATGAAAGAAAGTTCCTTGTATATGATTAATGAGGCGGTTTTTAGTTATCAGATGGTAATGTTTCTACCAAAGCATTCTATCTATTTGAATATTCTTAACAAAAAGTTAAAGCTATTCAAAAGTGCGGGAGTAATGACTAAATTAAGATCAATTTTCACTTCAAACCCAAGAACACTTGTTAAGCGCATGGAGCAGGCTAAGAACTTACCACTTACTCATAAGCATATTTTGGCAATGTACTACATTTTTGGCGCAATGATGCTTCTTTCGGCTGTGGTATTTGGTTTGGAGTTGGCTTCAGTTCGTTGTCAGAGGTTGCAAAGGATATTCAAATGGATAAGATAATAACAATAAATTATAAAAACGCAGTGCAACTTTGAAGTCCTTGGGTGGATAATGAAAAAATAAAATACATAATTGGTAAATGATATGTGATAGAATAAAAAAAATTTGCATACCGCTTGAGTACAGTTTTTAAGTGAATTGATCGAGCTTTGATTTCGTACGAACTTGGAACTTAAGATGGCCGTTCACGTTATGCCCGTCTTACAAACGATCGTATTTGTTACAGAATACTCGTTAGGTAGTATGTTCACACGGTATCATGTATCGAAGAAATAGGACAACATTTTCAAAAAACACCGTCGTGCAGTGGTTCCAGTTGACTTTTTTCTAACTTTTGGACGGATTAAGATATTGGCACTTTTTTTTGGTTAAAAGAAATTTCCAAGGCTATAAAAGTGGAGAATTAATTAATTTGTTCACAAGGTGTTTCGTAATCATTGGCTGAAATAAAATTTTCGTTGGAAAAAAATCTATACGAAATAAAAATTAAAATAAACCTTTAAAATTAGTTATAAATTTTGCGGAAAAATGTCTGTGACTATTTTATATTTATACATTATATTATATATTTTTTCAACAACATAGAATACAATCATATAAGACTTTTTTTTAACAATTACTACATCATAGTTTTCTTTTTGGAATTGTCATCATTTTTAACATTTCGAACTCTCGGTAAGACAAGGCCCGAAAAGCTTATTTTCAAATTGTTCAGGGCAGATATTTTAAGGTTTTTTTTAAGATTATTATGTTGTATTTTTTTTTAAGTAAATATATGAATTATATAATACAAAAGAGTGAATTATTTATTTATTTACACTTTAGTTATAGTTAAATTCTTAAACAAAATATACATACATAGGGATACATGTATTTCCAGTTGTTTCAACAAAGTGTTATTTTCTTTATTTTCAAAAAAGGCAAATGTCGCACAAAATCATAGAGGAATTTCAATCCTTAATTCTTTAAGAAATATTGTTTTCTTAAATTTTGTACGAACGATTGATAGAATGGATCGAGGAAACTAATCGCCTCAGTAAGTTTCAAGCAGGCTTTCGTTCTGGATTTTCTACGATGGATCATTTGTGTTTGCAATAACCAGCATAGCCAGTAAATTTGTCGAACAAAAGAAGAAGTTGTACGTATGTTTCATGGATTTCAAAGCTGCATTTGACAAAGTAAGCAGACAGGCTCTTATTTACAAACTATCTTGCCTAGGAATATCAGGAAAATTCCATTTAACGTTCCTGAGTTTTCTTTCATCCTCTAAGTCAACGTTCTGGGATGGATGCGATTTCTCAGAATGGTTCGAAACAACAAGTGGTGTGCCTCAAGGTAGTATCCTGATCCCGATTCTCTTTGCACAATCTATCGATGAAATCCAAAACATACTTCCTGGTGGAGTACTATTTGGAAGTGTTTTCGTAAAAGTCTTACTATATGCAGATGACCTGGTACTGATGGCGGATAACCATTTCAAATTAATAAACTTAACACTTTCGCAAGACTTGGGGCCTACAAATCAACGGCCAGAAACAAAAATCAACCTCAATATGGTTAAGCACGCTCAAATGAAGAGCAGCGAAGCCAAACTTACTTTAAATATGATGTGGCCGAAATTCTTTGCCAACCGGAATATTGATCTGGCCTCCAAGTGCCGTGTTTTCAATGCAACAGCTCGAGTCTGCAAATTCTTTGATGAAACAGATATTTTTTCGAACTCGCTCGGTTGCGAGAGTCCTCAAAGATCTCAACATACATAAATCCGCTGGTCCAGATGGTATCCCCGCCGTTATTCTGAAGAGGTGTTCTTCTACGCTGGCAAAACCACTGCGTAAACTTTTCCATCTTTCCTATTCTGCTGGGATTTTTCCGAGCAGATGGAAAACTGCATTTGTCCAGCCGGTCCCTAAAAAAGGCGAATCTTCCTCCCCTTCCAATTACCGTCCAATTGCACTAACGTCCCTTCTTTCCAAGGTCATGGAAACGTTGATAAACCGTCAACTTATGAAATATCTTGAAGAACGAAAGCTTCTTAATGACCGTCAGTACGGCTTTCGTAGCAAACGGTCCACTGGTGATTTGATGGCTTATCTCACCGAAAAGTGGAACCAATCTTTACATTGTTTTGGAGAAAGTAAGATTATTGCGCTTGATATTTCTAAAGCATTTGATAGAGTTTGGCATCAGGCTCTTTTATCGAAAATGCGTGCTTTTGGTATCGATGAGTCTCTTCTTCGTTGGATTAGAAACTACCTTTCCGACCGTTCAATACAAGTTGTGTTGGATGGTTTCAAGTCTGATACCCACTTCATAAATGCTGGTGTGCCCCAGGGCTCCGTTTTGTCTCCGACTCTCTTCCTCATTTTCATTAATGATCTCTTGTCTGAAACTTCTAATCCACTTAACTGTTTTGCTGACGACTCGACCCTCAGCTTTTCATATTCGTTTCCAAATTCACGTCCCTGCTCTTCGGATGTGGAACTGGAACGGTTGCGTATGATAAGCTCATTGAATTCTGACCTTGACAGCATTGTTGCATGGGGTATTATTGAAATGAAACATTCAAACTAAGTCGTGTTAAGTTTCTTGCTTATTTAAAATACTTTTCCTCCTGATATAAAGTACCTCCGCGATTGCAAATACGCTGTAAAATTGAACAAAGTGCCGTGGTTTCACATTAACTATTTCGTTACTTGGTTTGATTATTACTTTTATAGTAATCTTGTTTAAAAGTTGGCATTAATTTTCATCCGAATAAAATATAAATACCTACAAACTTACATATTCACAAATTAACTGCAATGTCTGCAAATAAAAACAAAACTGAAATGGATCAGCAACAAGTTGCCGAACTCAAGCGACAAGGAACGTCAAATTCATCCTCGAATTCTCCCTTGCCTCGACTTCGATCACAAATTGTTAGTCCCAACTCCAAAAATATACTAAAGGAAATGCAATGTCAACTGAAAAAACTAAACGACAATGTCGCAACCATATCAACAAAAATATCTAAAATCGATTCTTCCTTATGCAATGTTGATCAGCGAATTGGAGAGATTCAAACTAATATGAACAGCTTTAACACTCGATTAACACGAATTGAAGATGAACACATTAATTTCATAGAACAAAACACACAAATGCACAGTAAAATTGAAACTCTGAATAAGAACATTGCTTCTGTTATCTCGGATATTGATATTCTCAAGTTAAAAGCACAAACTGTCACGCAAAGCACAGCCTCAACGAACTGCATGAAGTCAGAAATTGCGATTGTTAAAGAAGCAGTTGAAACACTGGAGAATAATAGCATATCGACAGACGTTGTTTTGTATAATATACCTGCTGAACTTCCAAACTTAGGCAGTATATTTAATCACCTTTGCCTTTCTCTTGAGATTGTGGTACCCGCAGTTAGAAGCATGTTTCGCACTCGACATAGCAGAAGGTCCAACACAGCACCAATAATCGTTAAACTTTTTTCATCGCACGATAGAAACCACTTGCTTGTAAAAATAGCCGAATACCGAAGAACACACAAACGACAACTTGTACTGCACGACGTGGGAATAGAATCGCAAAGTCCGATTTATGTTCGCGAATGCCTCACCAAAAATAATCAAAAGATTCTCAATACCGCACTCAATCTAAAAAAGCAAAAACTAATCTCAACTGTGTTTACAATTCGGGGCAAGGTATACATAAAACAACAAACGCATGGTGATCCTGTCATAATAAATGATTTTGACACATTGATGAATTTGTTTAAAGATGTCATCGAAGAATCAACACCCAAAAGTATTGCCAGAGTCAAAAAGCATGTCGATAATGCAGCAGCACCGATAATGTAGCGCTGAGTATTTTAAATAGTAAGAGCTTATTTTTTTTCATGCCTTGATTTCATTCTTTTCAATTTTTTATTAAATTATCAATATTCTTTCATTTCTTCATTTAACTTTAGTAATAATTATTCATTTTCTTTGATTTTTGTTATAAAATTACTATTTATTTGTATATATATATATTTTATTATTTTATTTTTTTATCTTTCTATTCTATTCTTTTTTATAATGATGCATGCAATTTTAATTTTATTCCCACCCCAAATTTCAAACCCTGCCACTATTCCTACAGAAAACTTCGCGAGTAAATACTTTTTATTCATTATATTTGAGTCCTTCGTTCTTCTTGGTCTGCGTGTTTTTTCCCGGGTTTTAAATTATTATGATCATGGGTGACCAAAGTTATAGTTCTATTGTTTCCAACAGCGAGCAAAACGTTAATATCACAAAAGCAATGTTAAATATTTTAAACTCCCAAAATCAAGGTTTTAAAATTTGTCATTTGAATGCACAGAGTTTGTTTGGTAAAATTGATGAGTTTCGGGATTTGTTTGAGGGTTCGGATGTTGATGTTGTTGCGATTTCTGAAACATGGTTTAAAAACGATGTGAATGACAAAATTTATTCCATGAGAGGATATGCACTTTTTAGAGCAGATAGAATTGATCGAACTGGTGGTGGTGTTGCATTGTATGTTAAAGAGTCTTTGAGGTGCAGGGTTAAGTATACGTCTTTGCCGAGTTATTCCTTCCAGTGTTTATTCATCGAAATTAGCTGCAATAATGATAAACTGTTATTGGGAGTTGTGTATAGACCCTACTCCTATCTTGATTTAACTCCAATCAACTCATTTTTAGAAGATAACTGCGTTTTATTCCCTGATATTATTCTTTGTGGGGATTTAAATAGTAACCTTTTAGCTGATAGCAGTTTGACCGATGACATGAGAACATTTAATCTGTATCCAGTTAATGTTACTTGTCCAACACACTTCTCGCGTAACTCGAGTACTCTATTAGATGTGTTTTATGTTACTAATAGGAGCAAAGTGATATTATATGACCAATTATCAGCCCCGGGTTTTTCACGTCATGATCTCATATATCTCTCTTTTGACTTCTCACCTGTGAGACATCCATTGAAGTTTCAATATCGGGACTTTAAAAATTTAAATATGAGAGCTCTTGAGACTGATATTAGTCATATATGTTGGCAACATGTTTATTATATAGCATCTCCCTGCGAACAAATTGAGTTCATTGAAAGTAACTTAGCTAGACTATTTAATGCACACGTTCCTCTAAAGACGAAGGTTGTTAGGAATAGTGATAACCCTTGGTTTAGTGTGGAGATCCGCAATTGTATTAATCTAAGAAACCAGGCATATGCAAAATGGAAACGCTTCAGGATAGCCGAGGATCGCCAACAATACCGGCTGCTCCGAAACAATTGCGTAAAGCTAATAAATTCTGCAAAAACGAGGTGGTTCTCAAGGCATTTAAACATTTCGCAAAATGGTCGAAAGCTCTGGAAGAATCTCCGAGAAGTTGGAATTGGTAAGCAAAATTCACACAATTTGGACGCAGATTGTAATGTATTGAACCAGCTTTTTATTTCATCCGTCCCTCAGCCTACATTTTCGAATCCACCAAATGTTGAGTTGGAGCTACCGCCAACCACCCTCCCACGTTTTTTCAATTTCGAAGCTGTTACTCCCATAGACGTTGTGGAAAGTTTGATTTTAATAAAATCAAACGCCATTGGATTCGATCAACTGCACCCTACTTTTGTTAAAGCAGTAATGCCACTTATTTTACCATTTGTCACAACCGCCATAAACTCAGTTTTTACTAAGAGTTCATTTCCAGCCCAATGGAAGCTTTCTAAAATTATCCCAATACCAAAGAACCGCAGTGGAACAGAATTTCGACCTATATCCATTCTCCCATTCCTGTCGAAAGTCGTTGAAAAATTGATGCAAAAGCAAATCAGTCGTTTCTTAATAACTCATAGTCTCTTATCGGCTAGGCAGTCTGGTTTTCGATCTCATCACAGTAGTACTACTGCGCTCTTGGATGTAGTGGAGCAGGTAAGGAGAGCTATGGATGATGATGAAGTCACGTTCTTGGTCCTTCTTGACTACTCCAAAGCATTTGATACAATTGATCATGAGATCTTGTGTCGAAAGCTTTCGCAAAATTTTAATTTTGCTCCGGAAGCAGTCAAACTCATTTTTTCATATTTAACAGGAAGGAAACAGGCTGTAGTATCGGGTACTGAAATTTCCAACTTTCTTCCATTAATGCGTGGTGTCCCTCAAGGGTCAATTTTGGGGCCTCTTCTGTTTTCAACATATGTTAATGAAATTCCTTCCCTTGTAAAGTATGGGGATGTGCATATGTTTGCCGATGATGTCCAGTATTTTCAAAGCTCATCGTTAGGTCTAATAGAAAACTGTGTATGCAACATCAACGAAGATTTGAGTGCAATTTATAAATGGTCAAACGAAAGTGGACTGGTTTTAAATCCACTAAAAACGAAGTGCCTTGTCATTTCTAGGAAAATTCTTGACCTGACTTACTTTCCTGCTGTATTGTTAAATAATGTTCCTGTAGAGTTTGTTCATACGGCTAGGAACCTTGGAGTTTACTTTAATAGGACTCTGACCTGGAACGACCACATAAACTCAGCCGTTGGAAAGGCATATGGAGCCTTAAGAACATTATCTATTGCAAAAAAATTCACACCAATAGAAACTAGAAAAATGTTGGCTAAAACATTAGTAGTCCCAATACTAATTTTTTTAATTTTAATTTTGGTGGGGCTACCGCCCCATTTATTAGCTTAATACAAGCTTAAAATAACTTAAACATACTAAACTTAACTACTTAAAACTAATTAAAACTATTAACCTACAAGGATGAGAAATGGTTTAAAAGGAGGACTTTCAGGCAAGGGCTTGGAAGATTGAGGTCGAAAAGAGAAGGAACAGAATTAATCTTACTCATCATGCGGGTTAAGGGTTCGTTCAGACCATAGGATGTACGATGAGCAGGAAGGAAAAAAAATCGGGATGATCTTACGTTTCGGGGATTAGTGTTGAAAGAGATAAGGTCTAAAAGGGAGGAGCAATCAGTGTTACCAGTGAGAAGTCGGTGAACGAAAATGATGTCAAAGACATTCCTTCTGTTTTCTAGGGAGTGGAGATTAATGATTGCGAGACGTTCGCGGTAAGGAGGCAGGGTGAGAAAGTTTCTAACATCGTAGAGATCCCGAAGGGCAAACAGCAGAAAACGTCGTTGAACACTTTCGATCCTCGAGATATGAACCGCATGATATGGAGCCCACACTTGCGAAGCATACTCTAGGAGAGGGCGAACATAGGCAATATAGAGGGATTTCGTTACAAGAGGGTTATGGAACTCTTTGGACCATCTCTTGATAAAACCAAGGGCGGAATTAGCTCTTGAGACTACCTCGTCTATATGAGAACGAAAATTTAATTCGCTGTCGCATAGAACCCCCAAATCTCGGATAAGCTGCACACGGTTTAAAGGAATGTTCTGAAGATGATAGGATCTAGGGAGAGGTTTATTACTTTTACGAGAAAAAGTTATTGTTTCACATTTGGCAATGTTTAACTCAAGGAAGTTTTTAGAACACCAAAAGACGAATGACTCGAGGTCATTTTGAAGCTGGAGAGAATCTCGATCGGAGGTGATGACTTTGAAAATTTTAGCGTCATCCGCGTAAAGTGAGATAGAAGAATATTGGATGATCTTTTCGACATCATTAATGGCCAGGATGAAAAAGAGGGGTCCAAGATGGCTGCCTTGGGGTACACCGGAGGTGGCCACAAAAGGAACTGAAAGAGTAGAACGGAAACGAACTTTATATAGGCGGTGTTCAAGATATGAAGAGACCCATTTGAGTAGGATAGGACTAAATCCGAGGAAAGAAAGTTTAAAGAGGATTACAGAGTGAGAAATTTTGTCAAAAGCTTTGCTGAAATCTGTGGTGATCACGTCTACTTCCTTTCCTTTTTCCATCGCAGAGAGAGAGAAGGAAACAAACTCAACTAGATTAGTAGTTGTGGACCTTCCCTTAAAGAAACCATGCTGCTTGGAGGATATCATTGATTTGCACTGGAAAGAAAGTATTTCATACAGAATGCTTTCGAAAAGCTTAGGGATATGAGAGAGTTTGGCAATGGGTCTATAGTTAGAAATTAGGTTTTTGGGGCCTTTTTTATGGATAGGTGAAATAACAGATATTTTCCATAAGTCCGGAAAAACTCCACTTAAAAGGGATAGTTTGAAAAGGTTAGTGATAGGAAGGGCTAAACTGGAACAACATTTTTTAAGCAAAATGGCAGGAATGCCATCTGGACCTGGATTATACTCGTCTTTGAGTTTGAGGAGACCATTAAGAACAGTTGACTGATTAAAGCTAAGATTGGAAGGCCCAGTAGAGAAATGGCGAAGATAGGAAAAGTAAGTCTGGTCTAGATCAGGGGTTTTTTGAGCAAAAGACAGTTTAAAGTAACTTGCAAAAAAATTTGCGATTGTAGTTGGGTCGTTGGAAGATTGGCTATCGTAGTGAAGAGAAGGAGGGAAACCATCATTTTTCTTTTTATAGTTGATAAACTTATAAAACGATTTTGGCTCCGAAATTAGATTTGCTTGGGTGGTGGATGTAAAGTCGTTGTAAAGAGCTTCATTGAGGTTGGAAAACTTATAAAATACTCCAAGGTAATCAGAGTAATCAAAAACTGAACGGGACCGAAGAAATCTATTCCAGAGCTTGTTTCTCTTGTTTCGCAACTCACGAAGTTTACGATTGTACCAGGGAGGGGATGTTGAGTAGGGCTTATCACGCGAAAGGGGAACATAGAGATTTATGCAATGCAACAATTTCTCGTAAAACAGACTAGTTGCATCATTCATTGAAAGATTTTTAAAGTCGAATGAGGTATTAGAGAGGATTTCATTGATTTTCTTGAAGTTAGCTTTACGAAAGTTGAACGAATACTTACTTGGGCTAGGTAGAAATAAAGGTAAGGTTATAAAAAAAGACAGTGTGAGAGGCGGATGAAAGTTGTCAATAGTAGATAATGGGGATGTGGTTTCTGAGACAGATGAGTTAATGGGGTCGGAAGTGAAGATAAGATCAAGCTGTCGGCCCATATAGTTTTTAATACCACTCATTTGGGAAAGGCTTGAATCAGTAAGACCATCCACGAAGACAGATTCTTTGATGGAAACGGGTGAGGGAGTGAAGGCAATTTGATCTTCTGAAGTGTTCCATTGAAGATAGGGAAGATTGAAGTCACCGAAAATAATTATCTCATCTTGTGCTTCTGAGACGTCAAGCACTTTGTCAATAGCAGCTACCACCAATTTGTATGACTCAGTTGGTTCGCCGGGAAGGATGTAGAAACACATCAGGAAGATGGATTGATTAGAGAATGTTAGTTTAATAGAGATGTAGTCTAGAAGATTGGAAGAGGAGGATGAAACGAAAGAAGATTCGTATTTGTTATGGACAGCGATTAGGACGCCTCTATTTGGGGGTTCGCTATGAGGGTGTTCGTCATCACGAAAGACATTGAAAAACGAAGGAAACAGCTCTTGGCTTTTGATGTCCTGGGAAAGATTTGTTTCAGTAAGAGCAAATACATCAAAGGGAAGATTGTGGGACTGCAAGTACACTGAGTGAGTTTTAGATCGAAGACCTCTTACGTTTTGGTAATAAAAAGAAAGAGGGTGGAGATTAGAAGGTGGAAAACTGGATTCAGTGTTAGGAGCGATAAAACTTTTCAGTTTCGGATCGGATTCTTTGCAGATAAGAAATTCTTTTAGATTGAACGTACCGAGAGAAAGCTAAGAGATCTTTAGAGACTTGCAACGAAGAGATATTCAGGAGCTCGCTAACATATGGCTGCGAAATTTTTTGCAATATGGATTCCGTTTCTCGTAGGAAAATCAGCGTCGTTTTTAACAATATTGCTCGATATGTTTTTGGGCTAAATAGGTATGATCATATCTCCAGTTATTCTTCGAATTTATATGGTGTTAGTTGTATTAACCTTTTAAAATTTAAGACACTAACAATGCTATTCAAAATTGTCCAAACTAAACAGCCACCCGACCTCTACAATTGTATCCAGTTTTTGTCATCGAATAGAACCAACCAAATCTCAATTCCCAGTTTTACCTGTCTTACTACCGAACGACAGTTTTTTGTTAACGCTGCTCGCCTTTGGAATTCTCTCCCACGTGAATTAAGAAGAACGGATAGTATAAGTATATTTCAAAAGAAATTAATTGAATACTTATCAACGAATCATTAATTTCACCTTTTATGTTTCAAATCATTAAAATTGAACCTTTTTATGTTTCAAATCATTAAAATGGAATTTTTTTTTTTAGCAAGCATTCATAAATTTGCTGTTTATTTTTTTAATGAACATGATTGAGTCTCTGTATCATTATTTGGTAGGTGTTTGTTTTGGGGATGTTGTTTTTATAAAATAAAATTGCTTTTAATTATTTCTCTTTAATTATTTATTTATTTTTTTATATATATATATACAAAAATATGTAAATTCTATTCTCTTTTCTCTTTTTTAAATTCATTTTAATTTTAGTCGTACATTATCTAAGATATAAAATTTGAAATTTTGTATGTACAACTTGTTTTAATTTTGAATTAGTTACCATAAAATCCATCCACATCAAGGCTTAATTATCTAAAAGATGTAAATCTTAATATTAAGTTCTAAATAAATAAATACAAATACAAAATAAATATTATGAACCGAGTAGAATTCAATGCTTCGAAAACTCAATGCTGTCTCTTGTCGTTGACACTCCCCCATTACCATTATCCATGAATGGTACCTGCATCGAAGAAACCGAAAAGCTGTCAGTACTTGGTATGTGTGTAAACGATGATCTTCGTTGGAATGACCACATATTTGAAGTCGCCAAAAATGCTGCAAAATGCTTAGGCTTCTTGAGACGATGTAGGAAGTTCTTCACCCCTTCTGATCTGGCTACAATTTATAAGGCCTTCATCCGCCCAAAACTGGAGTATAACTCCCATATCTGGTCAGGTGCTTCTCAAACATCCTTGCACCTCCTTGATAGGGTACAAAATAGAGCGTTGAAATTGATAGGTGATAGTTCAATCGTAGAATCAATTGATTTTCTTGAACATCGTCGAAACGTTGCCTGTCTCACTCTCTTTTATCGCTTTTTTCATAAGCAGTGCTCTAGTGAAGTAGCCAGTTGCATTCCTCCCCTGAAACAATTTAGCCGCAACACCCGCCTCGCTAGGAATGTTCATCAGTTTTACCTTGAGCCCAACTTCGGGCGTACAGTCAAGTATAGAGATTCGTATTTCAGTCGCACCACCCGAATGTGGAATGCTTTACCTGGCTCAGTATTTCCCCTTCATTACGATTCGCAAAGATTCAAAAGCAACGTGCATCGGTGTCTCCATTCAAATCCTCTCCTATTTTCCTAAATGCTCGCACTGTGTTTAACAACATTATAAGGGTATTCATAACCCCTTGATGTGCGCGTTAATTATAAAAAAAAAAAAAAAAATACATGTTTGTGCTATGGAGCGCAGGTCTTCGGATATACACCTTTCGATGCTTTTGGGGCGATTCAAATGCTTTTCTTCAAACGTTTATTGTGTTTGCCGAACTCAACACCGAGCTATGCGATATAATATAAAGTCAAGAATACCGCCTGTTTACATTCAAAACCTTAAAGCAAATGCAAATTATGTTTCCAAAATTATGAACCGAGGTAATGAGAGTCTTCACAAGACTTTTTTGATTCGACTTCTTGATACAAACGCAATGCCATTCAAAGATTGGAATGAGCTCGCGTTGTTGCATGATGAAGTTCCTTCGTTGGATGAAATCAATACGGCAGAAAAATTTCGCAGATATGATCGCTAAGGTGAATGAAAAAAATGGGCACGACTAAGTCGCACGAACTTGCGATTGTGTTCTAAATACTATATCAACGGCTGAGTGAAAGGCTTTGGTATTCGTTCTTCATAATATATTCTGTGGTACAGGGTTGCCAACTACACATTAACTATGAAAATTGAATCAAATCACGCAAAATAATAAACCAATTTAATTAAATATTCCAAAGGTTTCAAGCCAAAATCTAAAAACGCCATTCTTTTGCAATTGCTAATACATATGAATGATAAAAACTTAATCAAAATCGTTGGACCAGTTTTTTCAAAAAACGGTTTTTTATTCTTAACTTTTTTTGAAAAACTGTTTTTTTAAAAATCAAGTATGCAGAGATCTAGATCTTGCTAGACGTTATTTTTACAAAAAACTTGAAAAAAATCAAAGTTATAGTTTTGAAGTAATTTTCAAAAACCAAAATGTTTTTAAAAAATTTATAAAAATTCCCAAAACTATTTTTTTTTTAAATATTGATATGCAGTCTTTCTTAAACAGTTTAAGAATTCTTAAATCCAAAATTTCGTCAAGATCATGTCAGCCATTAACGAGAAAGTCGGTTTTGGAAAAACGGTACTATAGGAGGTACCGTTTTTAAGCTTTTTCCAAAAAAAAATTTTATATTATAAATAAAACTATCTAAAATTAATCCTTCACACAAAATTTTATCGAAATCGTTGGAGCTGTTTTCGAGAAAAATAAGTATTATCATATCGGTTGTATGGCAGGTACCGTTATTTCAAGACCTAGAGACTCAATTCCAAAAACCCCTCTGTAGGCTGCTCCACAGACCCAAACTGCATTTTGAAGCAAATCGGTCAAGGGGTTCAGGCTGTAGATCCATATACAGACAGACAGACACACAGACAGACAGACAGAATTGCAGGACCCACTTTTTTCGTATTCTCTATCATCTTAATGTCATGTTTATTTGTTATCTCAAATTTTTTTTTCTGTACGATTGCAAGGCTTGCCTTATAGTACCTATAATCGCGAGTAAAAATAGAGATAGAGCATCTTCGTCTTTATCCAGAAGTGTGTACGAAAACTTAAATCACCAGTTGAGGTCTGATGAAAACTATTTCAGAAGAGATTTTTCATTCGAAGTCATAAGTAGGGTTGCAAACGATACATCGATGTTTTCAAAACATCGATGTCTATGACCAAAACATCGATTTTTTGAAAACATCGATGTATCGTTTGCAACCGTAAAACGATACATCGCCGATACATCGAAGGCAAAACTGAAAACATCGGAATCGCACATTCATTTCCTTGAACATTCCCTGCACGTGTAAAGTGTAATTATTAAACAAAAACGTTTTTTTATTACTGAATTGCAACAACAATCTACCTACAAACAAAAATAACATAAACAAGAGCCTGTTAATGTTTTGTTAGTTAGTAGATATGAAAATTAATTCTAAGAAAAGGGCAACCCGTGAAAAATATTTTTGTAAGAATCGGCTCAAGGATTTATTCACACAGACATAAGACGTAACTGGGGACAATTGTTGTTTAATTATTAAATGAGTGCACTATTCCTTTTCAATTGTCGGCAGAAATAGAGAAGTGCAAAGTACTTCAGTCATGTTTCGTTTGAGTTGCGACTTGCGAGTTGTCAAAGTTACGTTACACTTCTCATGATTCTGAGGAGTGACAGCCGCTTCTCGATTTGAAGTGAGAATCGACTTAAACCAACTCAAATGTCAAAAAGAAAATTTTCTTCAAGGAATATTTTTTAAGAGCCATAGGTGTTTTAGGGCCAGTTGCTCAATCGAATCATAAATTTAAGTTCTACATAAAGTTCTACTTTAGTATGGGGATTTTATGAAGAACTTAAGAATTCCGGAACGTCTCATACAAAAATGAAAACTTTATGTAGAACTTAAATTTATGATTCGATTGAGCAACTGGCCCTTACTCACACAAAGGAAATTACGTTAAACCGAATAGACACAATTTTGGGTGTTCCATTGGTTTTTAAAATGAGTGGTTCCCCGAGTGAAACCAATGGAAAGCGACATAAGTATATATTCAAAGAAGATCATATGAAATCCGTTTTTAAAAAGCATGCAAAAATTGTAATGCTTTATCTTCCCATCGTTGCCACGTCTGTCTCAAGCGAGCGTTTGTTCTCGGGAGTTGGGGCAAGAATTACTCAGGACAGAAATAGACTTCTGGGGACAAGACTATCAGAGCTTCTTTTGATTCGATCTCAAAATTCATGGATTTGATTAAATAATTTGAATATTTGTAATATTTATTACATTTAAATAAATGTTTTGTATCGCAATTTGCAAATGAACCCTGTTGATTTGAATTTGGAATTTACATATTTACGCACGTAAATAAAGCCAATTTTTTTCATTATTGACAAGATAATTAAAAAATCGGCAAAACATCGGCAAAACATCGATGTATCGTTGTTGACATCGATGTTTTTTTGACATCGATGTTAGTCGGAGACCATCGATGCTTTCCAACATCGATGTTTTTTACAACGATGTTGCAACCCTAGTCATAAGTGCTATTTTTCGAGCGCAATTCGCAATTTTAAATCTGAACTATGTATATGCCTGAGAAGACCTGCCACTGATTCCGATTTTGCAAGAGATTTGGCGACTTTATTTTCAACAAAAAGTTCTCACGTCACAACATCTATTTGAGGTACTGAATGGGGTAGCAGGTTGACTAAGTCTCTATCAGGATTGCCAGCACGCGCTCTCTTATCGCACGCAACAGCTTTCCTTAAACGAAGCAGTTATTGCAATTTAATTTAATTAAATTAATTAATTATCAAATTATCTTCTTCATATATATAATTCTGCTGTACGTGTGTATGTAATTAAAGTCCTCCTAAACGGCTTGACCGATTTAAATTAATTTTTCTGTATGCGTTTGAGTGGCGCTCTGGATGGTTTAGATTCACAAATCAGCCCAGCAGATGGAATTGGAATATAATAAAATTGACAATTCTTAACTGTAATGAATTAAAAATTAAATTCAAACAATGATTTTGTTTTTTTTTTTTTTTTTGACAACAAAAAATTAAAATAATAAATAACAAATAATAAGGTTTGTTTTGAAAAATTTTGCGCCCGAAGTAAGGGTCAAGGTAAAACTGATGGGCATTCCTTGCAAAGCGGGTGTTGCGACTAAATTGTCTCAGGGGAGGAATGCAACAAACTATTTCACTAGAGCACTATTTGTGAAAAAGGCGATAATAAAGGCGTAAAGATGTTTGAGAAGCACCTGACCAGATATGGGAGTTATACTCCAGTTTTGGGCGGATGAAAGCCTTATAAATTGTTAGATCAGAAGGGGTGAAGAACTTCCTGCATTGTCTTAAGAAATCTAAGCATTTAGCAGCGTCTTTGGCGACTTCAAATATGTGGTCATTCCAACGAAGATCGTCGTTTACACATATACCAAGTACTGACAGCTTTTCGGTTTCTTGAATGCAGGTACCATTCATGGATAATGGTAATGTGGGAATATTTAGATTCATCCTCAAATTCTCCCAGGGACGGTAATGGGAGCGGGATCGGAAATTCAAAAACCACTGGAACGAATTGTAATTTTTGTCACTATTACAGTACGATGTCATCCCCATATTCCCACGAGAATGGGGCGGGAACAAGAACATAAGCGGGAACTTGGAAAATACTGGACCAATTCCAAAAAATTTTCAACGTTAGAGTGTAAAGTGCTCCTGAGTAACAAAGACTATAATTATTTTCTTTACATATTCTTTCGGGAACGGAAGCGGGAATGGTGATATAGTCAAGAAAGTACTTAACTGGAAAGTGCTTAACTTATTCCAAATATTCTTTCATGGTTAGGTGCTTCAATGTCCCTGAGTAATATAGACTATAGTTCATCAACATTTACCCACAGGAACGGGAACCGGAATTCAAAAACCACTGTACTGATTTTAGTACGGTTTTCACCATTGCGATACGGTGCTACATAGACTATATTTCATCCCCATATAGGAATGGAACGGGAACTGGGACATATTCGGGAACTTGGAAAATGCTATACTGATCCCACAAATTCTGTCATCGTTAGAGTGCTTAATTGTCCCTGAGTAACATAAACTATATTTCATCCTCACTCTCCCACTAGAAGAGAAACTTTGAAACTACTCTACTTAACTTTTAATTTGATGAACGTAGGGCCTGAGCTACGCCGGGCGGGTCAGCTAGTAATTTATAATATTGTTACGAATCCCTGAATGCATTCATTGAAGTTGAACCTCTCACGGAAGTACGAACTGACGGCTAGACGTCTGAACAAGAGACCCCATCTGGTAGCGATTGACATCTGTCATTGTAGAATTGGATTTGATTGATTAAAAGTTTCTTAACAAGCTCACCTCGTTTTCTTTTTATTTTAAATCGTTGATTTATTCTTCCATCCATTCTTCGGGAATTCTAAAATCCGCGAATCCGCAACATTGGTGTCAGAAGTGGGATTCTCTAATCGATATGGAAGAGAATCTAGAGAAAATTGCCGCAAAACTTAATCTCTTGTGCACTGAATTGGAGCAGCAAAATGCTGCCATAACCAAAATTTCACAAGAACAGCAACGGCAGTCAGAGGAGCTTAAAACAATGAGTGCAACAACTTTTGTCAACAAAGTTTTTGATTGTTCCACTCCAGAACATAACGCCGCAAAGGAGAACAACGCTATTCAACAAGATAACGCCGCAATTGCACAAGCACAATGCCTTGCCAACATATTCCCTCAGTTGTTTAACCCCTTACCGCCTCCCTTTGACAGCAAAACAACACGCTGGCGAGATTATCATTTGCAATTCGACCTCATCGCTGAAGCTAACAATTGGACGTCTCAACAGAAAGCAAGAACACTCGCTTCTTTACTTCGCGGAGAAAGTGTGGCCGTGTTAGCAAACTTAGATGGTGCTGATCGTTCCGATTACGAAAAACTGGTTTCAGCTTTACAGCTAAGGTTTGTAGGCCAAGAAAAATACATCACTCATGCTACGTTTCGTTCTAGGCGACAGCGTCCCAATGAAGATCTAGGTGCATTCGCGAGCGACATACAGCGACTTACACGTATTGTTTTTAGCGATTGCCCATCCAACGCACAAGAGCGAATTGCCATAATGCAATTTCTCGACGGAATTCTCGATCGCAATGTTCAAGAGCTTGTAAGACTTGCGGATCCCAAGACCTTTACCGAAGCACTTTCAAAAGCTATCACCGTTGAAGCTGCTCGTCTAGCAACAAACCCTGTTCATCAGACTCGAACAATTGAAATCAACAATGAAGCAAGCTATGTGTCGGGAAACGACCAGCAGTCAGTGGTACGGGGTCAACACTGATGTCGTCTCCTCGACCCCAAATCTGCAATATTTATTCTCAGAAACTTCACAGCGGATTTATAGTCCCCGTTGAAATTGGCAAAGTGCCTTGTAAAATGCTCGTCGATACCGGCTCTTCAGTGACGTTGGTGAGTCGATCTATTATTCCTCCCAATGCTCATCTCGTGCCTAGCAACGTTTGTTTACAAACACTATGTGGAAACTCATTTCAAAGTTCTCATTTTTGGCGTACAGACATTACAATCGGGAGATTTAAACGCCCGCCGTGTAAAATTGTTGGTGTTCGATTATTCCTTACCCATTGGTTGCGAAGGAATTCTAGGTGTGGACGTTCTGCAAGCCACAAAAGGAGTTTTGAATTTTTCGTCTCAAAAATTCACTGTTGGTGGATGCCAAATTTCGATGACGAGTGAGAGTGACACAAACCGTTCTGGTGAAACACCTTTAGATGAAAGACCAAGAGTGGCATGTTTGAGAGCTGTTAGTGATTTTGTCATACCTCCTCGTGCAGAAACGATGGTCTCTACAGCTGTTCCCATCGACAACAATCTTTCTGAAGGAGTGGTATCTCCAATGGGAATGCAGCTACCGAAAGGATTGTTAATTGGAAAATCGGTAAATAGGAATTGTGATGGATGGAGTTGTGTTCGTACGAGTCGTAAATGTGGCGGATCATTCTGTGACTTTACCAAGTGACACACCTGTTGCACAGTTCGAAGAAGCTGAATGTTTGGAATCGACGTCAACCACCGGTGGTCTTCTGTCAACTTGTCTCATCGAATTTTTTAATAGATCAGTGGAGCATCTCGAACTAGCACAACAGTTATCCGCGAAAGAACTTCTCTGGGAATTTAAAGACATTTTTTCTTCTGGCCCAGATGATTTGGGAAGAACGAAAGTTGTGCAGCACCGAATTGATGTTGGATCATCCAAGCCTATTAAGCAAGCCCCACGTCGGCTTCCCATGGCCAAGCAGGAAGAATCAAGAGAAATAATTGATGACATGCTACGAAGGGGTATCATCGAACCAAGTACCAGTCCGTGGGCATCACCGATCGTAATGGTCAAGAAAAAGGATGGATCAACGCGATTTTGTGTCGATTATCGTCTTTTGAACTCCGTTACCATCAAGGATTCATTTCCGTTGCCCAGGATAGACGACACTTTAGATTCGGTATCAGGGTCAGAGTGGTTCTCCACCCTTGACTGTCAGTCAGGATACTGGCAGGTTGAAGTTCATCCAGATGACAGAGATAAAACTGCATTTGCGACTAGAGATGGCTTGTGGCAGTTTATTGTTATGAGTTTTGGTTTGACGAACGCACCAGCAACTTTCGAACGTCTTATGTCTAATGTGCTTAGAGGACTTCCATTAGAAGTTTGCCTTCCTTATTTGGATGACATACTCGTGCATGGTAAGACGTTCCATCAAATGTTAATCAATTTACGTTCTGTTTTCAGCCGCTTAAGGGATTCTGGTTTAAAATTGAACTCTTCCAAGTGCAACCTCTTCCGTCACGAAGTCAAGTTTTTGGGCCATGTGCTTAGTAAGAGAGGGCTCTCTCCAGACCCTTCGAAAATTGATGCTGTTCGTAACTGGCCTACTCCCGTGAATTTGACAGATTTACGAAGCTTCGTTGGACTTTGTACTTACTATCGGCAATTTGTACCACGATTCGCTGCCATCGCTCGTCCTCTTCATCAGCTTACGGAAAAGAGCATGCAATTTAAGTGGTCTGAACAATGTGCCAGTGCTTTCAATGATCTGAAAGAGGCTTTAACTTCTTTTCCAATATTGGGACATCTCCAGGTGGAAGGGGAACTCATACTCGACACCGATGCATGTGAATATGGTCTGGGAGCTGTACTCTCACAGCAGCAGGGGGGAACTGAAAGAGTTATTGCATATTACAGCCGGTCTCTCAATAAATCTGAACGCAATTACTGCACCACACGTAAGGAGCTTCTGGCATTGGTTAAAGCTATTGAGCACTTCCATGTGTATCTGTACGGTAGAGAGTTTTTAGTTCGCACTGATCACGCAGCATTGAATTGGCTGTTGTCGTTTAAAAATCTTGAAGGTCAACTTACACGGTGGATGGAACGCCTTCAGCAATATAATTTTCAAGTGCAACATCGAGCAGGAAAAAAACACCTTAATGCCGACGCTCTTTCACGCCGACCATGTGCGAATGAGATCTGCAATCATTGCGATGTCAAGGAAAGACGATTTCAAGTAGAAGATAACCTTGCAGTTCATGCCATTCGAATAGTTTCTAGTGACATTGATCTTGACAAACTTCGACGTGCACAAGAGACAGATGCAGTTCTTGCTGAAGTAAGCAGTTGGCTAAAGGAAGGAAGACGTCCTTTATGGAATGAAATTTCTAGCCAGAGTAGCGAGCTCAAGGTCTACTGGGCACAGTTTACGTGTCTTAAGGAACAAAACGGCATTTTGTGCAAAAAGTGGGTGCCAACATCACAACAACAACCACCACGCTTGCTGCCAATCATCCCGAGATCACTGTTTTGCGAAATAATTAAGCTGTATCATGACACCGTGTCCGGAGGTCACTTTGGATTCAACAAAACCTTTTCAAAGATAAGATCCCGGTTTTATTGGGTGGGAGCAAGACAGGAAGTTGAGCGCTATTGCTCTGAATGTGACATCTGTGCTGCAAAGCGTGGGCCTCAAAGAAGAACACAAGGTAATTTACAACTTTATTTGACCGGTGAACCATTTCAACGCGTAGCCATTGACATTTTGGGACCTTTACCTTCAACTAAACGAGGAAATAGGTATGTGTTGGTGCTAATGGATTACTTTTCCAAGTGGCTCGAAGTGTTCCCTCTCGTCGACCAAACAACGGATACGGTGGCTAGGACCTTAGTTAATGAAGTCTTCTGTCGTTATGGCGTCCCGACCGAATTGCATTCGGATCAAGGACGCAACTTTGAGTCCGAGGTTTTCAAAAGTGTTATGGAAATTATGGGTATTCGCAAAACCAGGACAACACCGCTTCACCCTCAGTCGGACGGTCTTGTGGAGCGAATGAACAGGACGATACTTCACTATCTCTCGAAATTCGTCAGCGATAAGCAGGATGACTGGGATGATCTTCTCCCACTATTTGCAATGGCATATCGTTCTTCAACTCAAGAATCCATCAAAGAAACGCCATTTACGATGTTGTATGGACGTGAAATGAGACTACCTCAAGATTTGTATTTCGAAACGGTTCCAAACAGCGATCCCAAGTCATATCGGGGATTCGCCCAACAGCTTCAGGACCAGCTCCGAGAAATTCATAATAGAGCTAGAATTGAACTTCTGCGTTCTGCTCACAAAATGAAAAGCAGGTATGATGTCAAAGCTAACTTTTCTAAATTTCAGATTGGAAGCTTTGTGTGGTTCCACAATCCTCAACGAAGAGTTCGAGTTTGCCCTAAGCTTCAATCAGATTGGGATGGACCCTATCGCGTAATAGAAATCATATCAGACGTCACCATAAAGATCCAGAAGACACCTCGATCAAAATTTAAAATTGTACACATTGATCGGGTCACCAGCTATCGAGGCAATAACTTAAGTGCTTGGCCTCCCGAAAATAGGCTTACGTTCCGGGAAGCTCCAGTCCAAGAAGGGGGGAGTGTTACGAATCCCTGAATGCATTCATTGAAGTTGAACCTCTCACGGAAGTACGAACTGACGGCTAGACGTCTGAACAAGAGACCCCATCTGGTAGCGATTGACATCTGTCATTGTAGAATTGGATTTGATTGATTAAAAGTTTCTTAACAAGCTCACCTCGTTTTCTTTTTATTTTAAATCGTTGATTTATTCTTCCATCCATTCTTCGGGAATTCTAAAATCCGCGAATCCGCAACAATATTATTATTAATAAGCCTAAATTATGAATTGTAAGCTCTTACTTTTGTATTTACTTGTTAATGTTTCAAATCATTAAAATTGTTATTTTACATTCCTCATACTTTTTACATAAAAATTTGTCTAAATCATCATGATATGTTATATCACGCAGATGGCTAAATTGCAATGTCCTTAATCTTAAGTTCTCTATTTGTTAACTTTTTGATGAAATAAAGAATTCATCTATCTCTCTATCTATGTACACAATATTTAATGAAACAATAATGTATGCATACAACTATGCCCTTTTTGCACCAAAATATTATTAGCTTTGTAACTGTGATTAAGGTCCCTATTATGAGTAGCGAATCGAACGTTCGACTGGAAGCGAATGTTTAAGAGAAACTCATTTATTGGATTACTATCATTAAACTTCTTCCATTCTCTTATCCGACATACCTTAAACGTCGAAAAAAAAAGTTTTTGTTTCTACAACCTGTAATACCGCTATAAAAGAAGCTCGCAAAAACATTCGCTTCCAATCGAACGTTCGATTTGCTACTCACAATAGGTAGGTACCTAAGTTAAGCACTTGGTTTTGTTTTATATGTGCTCTCAAATAAAGTACACAAATGTTATCATGTCTTTCCAGAATGTAAGGCAAAAAAAGGCATATTTAATTCAATGACCTTAAGGCTCCAATATTATTAAAAAAATGAACGAATGGTACAAAGGTACTACTACTCTCTGGCGGAAATAAACTAAGTCTAGAATAATTGAATCGGTCATTTCAAAAACCACTTGAGTCACATTTTTTCCATTGCTGAAAATGGCTCCCCACAGGTAGAGAACCATTTTCAGCAAAAATAAAAGCATGTTGGAAAAAATGTGACTTAAGTGGTTTTTGAAATGACCGATTCAATTAGGATTTACAACTGTTAAAGTAATTCGAAGAAACATAGTTACAGACATTTTCAGAGGTCTTTTTGAGATTTTATAAAAAGGGACATGGAAGTGGGTGGTGGATTTTTGAACGATCAAAATATTAACAAGACTATTTTAAATTGATACAAGAAGCAAATTTTGACCTCTTAGCTTTCTTACCTCACAAATAGAAGAAAATTTGTCTTCATTCCAAAGTGAGAGAACCGGAAATACGACTATTTTTAAACAAATATTTCGGTTTGTATATATATATATTCCGAAGTTTGTAAGTTATTGCAGCTACAAATATGGATATGGTAAAACACATAGTTGAGATCAACTACCACGGTCGGTTTTCCGCAGGACTCAGCGATACTTTTTTTGTAGCTCAACTCAAACCTAAAAAAAGGAATTTTTGTGTTATTTATTAAAATTTAGTTTTAATAAATAAATTTATTTAGTTTTCTTACAACATTTAAATACTGAACTACATTAAAAAAAACTGAGATGGCTCGTTAAATATTTTTAGTATTTTACGCCTCTCCCCTACTAAGATTACACGAGAAAGTCCGTATGACCCGACTTAAATTCTTCATAACATATCAATTATAATTACTTCAGTTGAAAAAGACCACTTGCCTTTTATTAATGCAAAAGACTTATGCCTTCATTTGATAGAAAAGCTATTCAATTGAAACTTGCATTGTGTTTTAACAGTTTAATTTTAATGATGGGGCCATCAATGTACACAGTATTGTGGAGCAAAAACCAACCAATGCGTTAAAGCGCGTTGACTCCTGTCATAAGTTGATTAAGTTTGCAACTCTTACTTTTTCAGTTCCTTACAAGTCATTGGCTAGTGTGGATTTGCTTATAATTCGAGTGGATAAGCTAACGATATTTTTTCAACAACTTATGAATATAATAAAATATTTAACTAATGGCCAAGGTGGGTAGTGTTTTGTTGCTCGTGTTATTGCTCTTGCCCAGCGGCACTGTAGGCACAGTTACACTAGAGGTCAATAAACAACAACCAGCAAATTTGAGTTTGGCAGAAGTGACCGCACTAATTGTTCGTGATTATATCAGCAAATCAACAAAAACTGTTGTGGTTGCAGAAAACAGTATCTTACCTCAAACTAACAATACGAACAAGATTCTATTCGAATATTTACTCAAATTCTTGGACTCGAATGTAGCAGTGCAGCTGTTTATGTTCGACTATGATGGCCAACCATGGGAGTATAATATTTTCATAGTTGACTCCTTGGAGTCATTCAAGTAAGAAAGGCATCATAGAACTTCCCCCCATATTAACACTTTCATTTGCAGGGATATGTACGACAAGTTTACGTTTGACTTTTATGAACGACATTTCCGATTACTAATTGTTGTAACGAAATACTCAAGAAACTATCGACAGGAGTTTATGGAAATCTTCAAGCTTTGCTATCGTTTTGATGTTTATGATGTGAATATCATTGTTGAACATCCAAGGGTGGGTGTTTACATGTATACGTACTTCCACTACTCCGAAAACGTCTGTCGTGGGTTTTTGCCTGTGGTCTTATACAAATTCAACAAAGGCTTTGAGAATTTCAAAACAGTTTTTCCAGAAAAGTTCACCAACTTTCACAAGTGTAAAATGAAAGTCACAACTCGCATTATTCCTCCTTTTCTAACATTCAAAGGAAACACCACTGACCCAAAGTCCTTGGAAGTCTGGAAAAATCTTTCTGGATTGGAGGGAGAAATGCTGAAGTTTCTGGCTGATTCCCTCAACTTCACAATTCATTTGCTGCCTTTTCAAACTGAGCGGAGCCTTGTAAAAAACAACCAAACTTTTGGCTGTTTCTCAGATGTGAATTTGCATTGATTAACGTCTTGATTTTATAATTCACTTATTTTTTGCAGTTATGGCAGACAAAAGCTGATATCGCTATCGGAAGCTTCAGAGGCTCAGACCCAACTCTACGGATCTTCTCACCAACAACCACATACCATAATTCTCCCTACATGTTTGTTGTTCGTGCCCGAAAAGACTTGAGTGCTTTCGGGCGCCTAGGACGACCATTTCAAGAAGAAATTTGGATTTTGTTGGTGGTGCTTCTCATATTGATTGTCATTTTCATAATATTCCTGAAACATCTAGACAGTTGTAAATTCGTTTTTGGAGAAGAGAACCTTAGTCCGGTGATACACTTGTTCTCGATGTTTCTTGGGTATCCAGTTTGTCGAACTCCTCGCAGAAATTTCGCACGCTGGATTTTCATGCTTTGGTTATTTTTTACACTAATTCTTCGCAGTGCTTACCAAGGATCTTTGTATGACGCTTTTCGAATAGATAAATTCTTAATGACACCAAAGGGGTATGATGATCTCATCAAATGGAACTACACCTTTATTCTACCCCCGGAACTTAGTTCCGCAACGTTGGATATTTTCCCAAACAGGCAAATATTTTCATTAGATGATGATGGGTTTACACCGAGATTAGAGTTGCTAGAGCGTATGGAGGGAGCTTATGCTACTCTAGCTTTAAAGGATGCTTACTTTTACTTTATAGAAAGAGGGTCGATGAAAGAAAGTTTCTTGTATATGATTAATGAGGCGGTTTTCAATTATCAGATGGTAATGTTTCTACCAAAGCATTCCATCTATTTGAATATTCTTGACAAAAAATTAAAACTATTGGCGAGTGCGGGAGTAATGAGTAAACTAAGATCAATTTTCACCTCAAACCCAACAACACTTGTTAAGCGTATGGAGCAGGCTAAGAATTTACCACTTACCCTAAAGCATCTTTTGGCAATGTACTATATTTTTGGTGCAATGATGCTACTTTCCGCTATGGTGTTCGGTTTGGAGTTAGCTTCAGTTCGTTGTCAGAAGTTGCAAGGGATATTCAAATGGTTAAAAAATTATAAAAATGCAGTGCAACTTTGAAATGCTTAGGTGGATGATGAAAAAATAAAATAAATTATAAAATTTTTACATACCACTTGAGCTAAGTTTTGAAGTCATTCGATCGAGCATTAACTTCGTATGAACTTAGAACTAAGCATTAATGTGGATGTATTTAATAACAAACTAATTTGAATAAGAAACTAGGTTGCATAAAAATAATTTCAAAGTTTAAAAATTCAAAAAATTTACGGGTTAAAATTTAAGATTTTCAAAGAAAGAATTAAAAAAAGAGAAGATCATTTACATATTTGTGTATATATATATATATCAATAAAAATTAGTATAAGTACCTATAATAAAAGAGAAAAGCAATTTAATTCACAAAACAACAACCTCAAAACAAACTCGTACAACTTAATGAGGGAGAGACTCTATATTCATAAGACACTCATTCATAAATAAAATGAAGTTTCAACAACTAGTTTATGAATTCTTATTGCAAAGAGTTAAATTTTCAATAAATGGAAACATAAAAAGGTTCAATTTTAATTATTTAAAACATAAAAAGGTAGGATTTATGGTTTTTTGATAAGTATGCAATTAAGTTCTTCTGAAATACACTATATTATTCTTGTAGAGGTCAGGTGGCTGTTTAGTTTGAATAATTTTCAATAACATTGGTAAAGTTTTAAAGTTTAAAAGGTTAGTAAAGCTAACACCATGTTAACTTGAAGAATAATAGGAGATATGCTCATGTCTATTTAGTTCAATAACATATCGAGCAACATTGTTAAAGACGACGATTATTTTTCTAAGAGAAACGGAATTCATATTACGAAAAATTACGCATCCATTTTCCTGGTTTCTATTGGTGTGAATTTTGTTGTATACTCTGTCCAACAAAGATTGTCAGTACAGGCCTTATAGGGCCCATACACTACTCATGCCTGCATGCGCAATCAGAAGATTGCGCAGTATTGCTTTCGCCCTACACTACTCATGCAAACTGCGCAATCTTCATTTGTATTTTGTAGCAGAGTAGACAAGTTGTATGGATGTGAAGCTAAAACTCCGCTGCTGCTCATCTGTTCATTTGAATTTTATCACTTGACTGAGCAATTTTGCCCACACACCACACATGCATGCATGCGCAAACAAGAAAATATCAGAAAATTCTGATTTTGCTCATGCCGCATGCACAACCACTCAGTCAACACCATACACCTTCAATCGGCATGCGCAATCACTTGATTGCGCATGCATGCATGTGTAGTGTATGGGCCCTATTATGGGAGAGCTTTTTTCGAAACTGTGGTGCCTGTCAACGCTCTCAGGACACCACACAAGTAATAATGTACATAGCGCCCACTGAAATAAAAACAACCCACTGACCTACCTATGAGTTTTTCATGTAGTTTTAATAAAAATTTTGCGATAGTCCCCCATACAACTTGTCTGCCACACAGTCGATCCGTAGGGATGTCCAAAATATATCGATATAAAAAAATATCGATATATTTCGTTCGATATATCGATATATATCGACGATATTTTTTTCACCGATATATCGATATATCGATATAAATATTTATGTATCGAAAAGGTATAAAAAACGATACTTTTTCGGGCACTAGAAACTAACCTGCAAACATACCAAAGGAGGTGGTGCATATTTCTATGGAGCCTGGGCCCAGGGCGTACACGGTACACCTATGAGACTAGTACCAAATGGAAGGTAACGTTCAGCCCAATCAGCCTGCCAAATATTTTTGAATTCGGTCTTGGTGATTTTGAGATAATTAGACTTGAAGTTGAGCGCCGGAAATGGGAAAAATCTGACATTTCTGCAAATAATTACGTATATGTATCTCGAAAAGCATAGCACGTAGGACAATAATTTTGGTATCATATGAAAGACCATAAAAATATCTTTCATTTCATTCAAAATACAGTTTTCAAAATGCTTACATTACATCTTGGTGAATAGCGATGCAAACGTAGCACATAGTTCGAACGCAATAAAAGCTTACTATTGTAACTGTCTCGTTGGAATGAGAACTGTTGGTTGTTGCGCTCATGTCATGAGTATTTTATGGTATTTGGGTTACGCAAGACACCAGAAAGCAATGAATATAGCACCAGCTTTGTTTTTGGATGGTATTTTGATAGATCTAAACGAAGATTAGTCTTTTTTTTCTCATTTGCAGCATTAAAATGTATTTTGTTTATATGTTTGGTAAAAAACAAAGTAGGAACTGCGAAAAATTAAATGAAAAAATGCTTTTTTGCAAAATTGCTGTGGAACATATTTTTTGTTTAATTTTTTTAAGGAATTGTGTATAATGTACGTGATATGCCTTATGTATGAAAGCGTAATTATATATCAAATTAAAGCTTAACAATTAAGGATAAAGTGGTGCAAAAAAAAAAATAAAAGGTCATCACTGATTTTGTCGAGATATTGGCTGGCAAACGTCAACGAAAATGTTTCTTTTCAAACAACTGTATTTTGAATGAAATGAAAGATATTTTTATGATCTTTCATATGATACCAAAATCATTGTTCTACGTGTGCTATGCTTTTCGAGATATACGTAATTATTTGCAGAAATGTCAGATTTTTCCCATTTCCGGCTCTCAACTTCAAGTCTAATTATCTCAAAATCACCAGGACCGAATTCAAAAATATTTGGCAGGCTGACTGGGCTGAACGTAAGTAGGTGTACGCCCTGGGCCCAAGTATGCACCACCTCCTTTCTTGCAAAAAAAAAACTTTTCTATACCTTTCACTATATTATTTTAGACAGGAAAATACCCATAAAATGTGTGCAACCATTCATTGACCACTAAGCAAATCATAATAACCAAAATATCGAACCCAAATAAAAAGGATTTGTAACCTAAGTGGTCAATGAATAGGTACATGAATTTTATGGGCCTTTTCCTGTATAATGTAGCAAATATACCTTGCATACATTTTTCATAGTTGGAAAACTCTTTTCTATACCTGTCTCTGCTGTAAATCTCACAGTGCCCAACAACAGAAGTCGGCTCACAGCTGAACACATAAATCAAAGAGTTTTTCTGCATTCTTTATCTCAAAAATATTGGTTTATTTATAAAAATACAGAAAAAGAATTAATTCTTTATGTTAGTTTCTCTCACTACTTTTTTTTTATTATTTTTTCTCATTTGTAAGGTCGCACATTTCATTAATTAAAATATATCGATATATCGATATATCGATATTTTTCTGATTCGATATATCGATACTTGATATTTTTTTTGATATATATCGATACGATATATATCGATATATTTTTCCATTTCCAACATCCCTAAGTCGATGGCAGAATGACTTGTGTTTGCTATTCAACCCTCGTTTATTTGCTGAGTGCAATGAGAATGCGTACATTCAGACGGCGTTGCCATGACCAAATTTGACCGAAATAATACAACTCTTCCTTCAGAGTTTGTTAAAGAACTTTGAAAAATAATGCTTTTCTGAAGCTTTTGAGATAAATTAAATATGTAAGTACTGCCATCAGTGTATGTTGTTTTACTTTTTTCTTTTGTGTGCAAATACGTTATAATGCAACTATATAATGATATTTCTCACTTTGGTTATACAGAAAAAAAAAATCCGTTATGAAAAATGATGTGGGACGTTGGAAATGAAAAATATATTGAACGACAATATTATTTTCATGCACGTGTGTCGCCACTGATTACAACTGTCTTTCAGGGAGGATTCGTTATGATGGATGATGGATGTTTTCACCGAAGAAGCCACAGAAAGGCTAGTTATAAATCTGAACGAAGATAGTAGCACTAGCAACTACTCGTCAGATTGTAATTAAGATCTTTTTCTATATTGAATAGATGTAAGTATCCAATTATTTAAATTAAAATTATTTTATGATGTTTTTGTTATGAAATGTATATTTTTATATTGTTAAATAGATTATTTTTAAATAAATGAAGTTATATTTATTTTTTGTTATTTATGTTGTTTTTGTTAAAAAAGGATTAGGCCTACTGGGGATACCTTTTAAAAAAAACGCACCTATTATCTTACCTCATGGTGGTGTGGAAAAAGATGATCAAATTTTTGTTTAAATCGTAATTGTGAAATTAAAAAGCAAAAGTGGTAGCGCTGGTACTTTTCTCTCTCATTTTGAAGCGATTTAGTATGATTTTTTATACATGCTATGGGAACGCTGAAAGAGCTTTCACGTGTGATAGACTTATGCAATATGTTGCAGCCAAAGTGAGATGCCAACGTCCTATCTTCCCTGTACTGACAATCTTTGTTGGACAGAGTGTAGTAGATAGTGCTCTAAAGCCTCCATAAGCCTTTCCAATAGCTGAGTTAATTTGGTTATCCCAAGTGAGAGTCCTATTAAATTAAATTCCAAGGTTCCTATAGTCGTTTGAACAAACTCCACTGGAACATTATTTTACAATACAGCGCAGGAAAATAAGTTAAGTCGAGTTTTTTTTTCTACATATGACAAAAATTCTACATAAAAAAAAAAAATTGTTTGAAGTGATTTTAAAACCAGCCCACATTAATTCGACCATTTCAATATCGCATTCAAATCTTCGTTGATGTTGCTTACAAAGTTTTCTATTAGACCTAACGGTGAGCTTTGGAAATACTGAATATCATTGGCAAAAATATGCACATACCCGTACTTTATAAGGAAAGCAATTTTATTCACATAAGTTGAAAAACGGACCCTTGAGGGACACCACGCATTAATGAAAGAAAGTTGGAGACTTCAGTACCCGAAACAACAGCCTCTTTCTTTTCGGTTTAATGTCTGTTAGTATAAATATCTAAAAACTATACGACTCAGTCCGGTGGATCACTCTCTAAGCTACTTACTTTACTATCTTGGAGTTTAAGAAATATGACAAAATTGTTCAAAAAACGGATTAAATTATTGACACAAATTCTCCTTAAAAGAGATTTCTCAAATGCAAATCACAGTAGAATTTTAAATTTCTAGAAAAAAATTTTTTCGCTTAAAAGGTGCTTTAGGGTCTTGAAAACAATATACCAAATAATGGAATTTGGCAAAAGTGTTCGAGCCCCAAATTTTTTCATTCTGCGGTTACGCCTAGGCGCCTCTCAAAAATTTGAAATATTCATATTGTTTTTCAATACTTAATACTTTAAACGCGTTTTTCTCGAAACCACTTCTTTTTAGCTCACCACGAAGACATAACTCGAGCAAGTCTTTATACCGAGCGACTTGAAATTTTGACAGTAGCTTCGAAATATCTTTCTCCACGGAGCAAAGTAGGATTTTTTTTACGAGTATTTTTATGGCGTCTTTATATTTTGGTAAAAATTTAATTTTATTTCCAAATATGCACCATTTTGTAAAAACTTCAATAAATCAAAAAAAAAATCCTACGTAACTCGCTAGGTGTTGTTATGACAAAACTTAAAAATTGTGGTCTTGTTGATGGTAAAAAAATAAGGAGTCTACATCTTCGGCCATCGACACGCTTTTAAAAATAGGAGCTTTGGGGCATATGCCACGCAGCCGCCATTTTTAAATATTTTCTATTGAAAAAATAACATTTTTTACTTTTTTAGTACTACTATAAAACCTACTTTACAGATTTTCGATTATAATTTTATTCATCGAAAATTAATTCCCGAAAATATGCCTTTTTTTGGTGTGCTACTGCGATGCCCCCCTTTAATAATAAATATAAAACATAATTTTTTTTCATTTTGCGACTCATGTCATCATGTTATTCTATGAAAATAAAACTGTTTATGTTATATGTTATATGATATATGAAACAGTGAAGGTTACAGGTAAACGGACACAAAAATCAAATAAAAAATTAAAATACATATACATTTTTAAAACAAAATAGAATACAAACAAGCATATGAAACTTTTTTGCAACAATTGGTACATCTTAGTTTTCAGTGCAAAATTCATTGGCATCATCATTTTCAACATTTAATAAACTTATAAGTTCTGGGTAATGAGTCTTTTTCAAATCGAACCTGCCTTAAAGATGAAACATACTTAGGGTTTTTAAACAGGGACAGGGACACCAAACGACGCCATATTTCTCGCCGCTCTTTTGACACTTCTCATCATTAAGGTTTGCCATTTCATGATGGAAAGATATACGAGCCAACAACGAGTCGAAATTATAAAAATCTACTACCGAAATTCGGAGTAGGTGGCCTCAACGTTAAGAGCGCTAAGTCCAATTTATGGTCGTCCATAGGCACAGTACAAAATGTTCCCGTGCAAGTGAGATAAAGAAGTGCCCGTAGTGTCCAGAATTTTACTGCCGCTGAGGCTTCAGTTGCAGAAAGCCCAAATATGTCTCTCACACGTCGTTCTTCAGCATTGACCATCTCTGTGACGTCATTGTGGTTTATGGGCTGGCGGCGGCGGCGTCATTGGGCCCTGATGATCAAGACCGGCACGTTACTGTGAATGGGGATCGCTAGACTACCGTTCAATGATAACCGAATATTTTTGGCCATTGTTCCAAACATAATGGCATCGAAGGTACTTCCACAGGACTAAAGAATTTCATTGATATCCAAAACTGTTTGAAATATTCATGTTCGTATTTAATTTGCACGCTCTGCTCTACAGCAAAGTCTTTTCAAAACTAACACTATTAACAAATTTATTTTCAGGTGTTCCTGAAGGAAGTCATTTGGGTCCTCCGCTTTTTAATTTGTTTATCAATGATTTCCCTACAGTATTATCAGTATGTGATACTTTGATTTATGCGGATGATATAAAGATGTTTAAAATCATTACAAATTATAATGATTGCAATTCTTTTCAACAAGATTTAAATAGTTTTCAAAATTGGTGTGATAGAAATTATCTGTTTTTGAACCTCTAAATGCTCGGTTTTAACACATAGTCATCTATCTAAACCGGTTATTTGTGACTATTTTCTTAAAGGAAATCATTTGAACAGAGTTAGTGAAATCAAAGATTTGGGAATTATTTTTGATGAAAAGATCACTTTTGAATCTCATGATGTGTCTTATATTGTCTCCAAAGCCGATTCTATGTAAGGGTTTCTTTAGCGAACTGACTTTAAAGGTCCGTATAATCTCAAATCTTTGTTTTGTTCCATTGTTCGTTCACTACTTGAGTACTATTCTTCTATATGGAACCCAGATACCAAAAAAAAAGAAAAGATAATAGAAAAGGTTCAAAAAAACTTTTTGAGGTTTGCCTTCCCTTAAGACACCTCTCAAGAAATGGGAACTTTCTGAACTACAATCGCAGGGTATGCAAACTCTTGAGGCTAGGTGTAGAATGTATAGTGCTTTGTTTGTTCGCGATATTCTTTGTTATAAAATAAATTGTTCTGATTTGCTTGCTCTTATTAATATTTATGCTCCTTGTAGACCATTGAGAATGAGGCAGTTTATTTTTGAAATTCCCCATGTGACTAACTAATGGGCAGCGTGAACCAATTTTGCATTGTTGTAAATTCTTTAATATGTACTAAAATGATCTTCATCTCTCAATGTCTAGACTTCAATTTAAGATAATTTTGTTACGTTTATTGCATAACCTCTCTCAATAATATTTATTTTCCTTAATTGTAATGTTGTATATAAATTCTTAATTTTTTTTATTATCTTAATGCGTGGATTGTATTATCGTAGATTCAATGAATAAATAAATAAATAAATAAATCATTGAACAGATGTTCATCACAGATAACAAACACTATTTATGTATTGTCATTGTTTATATACCTACCACAGATGCACCTGCACAGGCTGCTGAATGTGAGGTTCCACAGGAACATTATTCCTTATACTTGTTCTTTATTACATCATAAAATAATAATCAACAACTCAACAATTCTCTAAACTTTTTGTGATGAGTACGCATTATTTGCTTTATTAAATAATGCTTTTTTGTCAAGTGATTGTTTATAAGAACAATAAGAGGCCTTCGTTTTTGAGATAATTTATATAAAAAAGGAGGTGGAAGTGAGTGTATTTTTGAACGATCAAAATATTAACAAAACTATTTAAAATTGATATAAGAATGAAATTTCAAGCTCTCAGCTCTTTTACCTCACAAGTAATTGAAATATTCATTAAAGAAAATTAGTCTTTATGCCAAAGTAAGAGAACTGGAAGCACGAAAAAATTGAAGCACCTTCGAAGATTGCAAGTCATTGCAGCTATAGTTTTGCATATGGCTTGACAAAAAGTTGAGGTCAAGTAGCATGGTCGGTTTTCCGCAGGACTCAGCGATACTTCTTCTGTAGCTCTACTCAAACAAAAAAACTACTAAAAAAGAGGATTTTTGTTTTGTTTATTAAAATTATAAAGTATTTTCTTTTTTGGCAATAAAATTTTGATTTTCTTAATACATGAAAATACTGCACTATATTACTAAGACTGCTTGTAAAATGCTTTGAATATTATACCCATCTGCCCTTACTAAGATTACATATCAAGAGCATGGTGTATGACATTTAATTACTTTAGTTGAAATTAACTATTATCCTTTTATCAACGCAAAATACATACTATTCAAATGAAACGTGAGTTGTGTTTTTACAATTTAATTTCGATGATGGGAAAGTCGTTACAGTACACAGTATTGGGAAGCAAAAACCAACCAATCAGTTAAAGCGCGTTATCTGACTCCTGTCATAAGTTGATTAAGTTTGCAACTCTTACTTTTTCAGTTCCTTACAAGTCATTGGCTAGTGTGGATTTGCTTATAATTCGAGTGGATAAGCTAACGATATTTTTTCAACAACTTATGAATATAGTAAAATAATTAACTTATGGCCAAGGTGGGGCGTGTTTTGCTGTTCGTATTAATGCTCTTGCCAAGGGACACTGTAGGCACAGTTCCACTTGAGGTCATCAAACAACATCCAGCAAATTTGAGTTTGGCAGAAGTGACCGCACTAATTGTTCGTGATTATATCAGCAAATCAACAAAAACGGTTGTGGTTGGAGAAAACAGTATCTTACCTCAAACTAACAATACGAACGTGATTCTATTGGAATATTTACTCAAATTCTTGGACTCGAATGTAGCAGTGCAGCTGTTTTTGTTCGACTATGATGGCCAACCATGGGAGTATCATATTTTCATAGTTGATACTTTGCAGTCATACAAGTAAAAACGGCATCATACAACTTAGTTCCCATATTAACATTTTCGTTTGCAGGGATATGTACGACAAGTTTACGTTTGAATTATATGAACGACATTTTCGATTACTAATTGTTGTGACTGAATACTCAACAAACTTTCGAAAAGAACTGATGGAAATCTTCAAGATTTGCTACAGTTTTGACGTTGTAGATGTGAGTATCATTGTTGAACATCCAAGGGAGGGTGTTTGCATGTATACGTACTTCCATTACTCCGAAAACGTCTGTCGTGGGTTTTTGCCTGTGGTCTTATACAAATTCAACGAAGGCTTTGACAATTTCAAAACAGTTTTTCCAGAAAAGTTCACCAACTTTCACAAGTGTAAAATGAAAGTCACGACTCGTATTGTTCCTCCTTTTCTAACATTCAAGGGAAACACTACTAACCCAAAGTCCTTGGAAGTCTGGGAGAATCTTTCTGGATTGGAGGGAGAAATGCTGAAGTTTCTGGCTGCTTCCCTCAACTTCACAATTCATTTGCTGCCTTTTCAAACTGAGCGGAGCCTTGTAAAAAACAACCAAACTTTTGGCTGTTTCTCAGATGTGAATTTGCATTGATTAACATCTTGGTTTTATAATTCACTTTTTTTTTGCAGTTATGGCAGACAAAAGCTGATATCGCTATCGGAAGCTTCAGAGGCTCAGACCCAACTCTACGGATCTTCTCAACAACAACCACATACCATAATTCCCCATATATGTTTGTTATTCGAGCTCGAAAAGACTTGAGTGCTTTCGGGCGCCTAGGACGACCATTTCAAGACGAAATATGGATTCTATTAGTGGTGCTTCTTATATTGATTGTCATTTTCATAATATTCCTGAAACATCTAGACAGTTGTAAATTCGTTTTTGGAGAAGAGAACCTTAGTCCGGTGATACACTTGTTCTCGATGTTTCTTGGGTATCCAGTTTGTCGAACTCCTCGCAGAAATTTCGCACGGTGGATTTTCATGCTTTGGTTAATTTTTACACTGATTCTTCGCAGTGCTTACCAAGGATCTTTGTATGACGCTTTTCGAATAGATAAATTCTTAATGACACCAAAGGGTTATGATGATCTTATCAAATGGAACTACACCTTTATTTTGCCTCCAGAACTTGGGCCCGAAACGTTGGATATTTTCCCGAACAGACATGTATTTTCGTTAGACGATGATGGGTTTACACCGAGATTAGAGTTGCTAGAGCGTATGGAGGGAGCTTATGCTACTCTAGCTATAAGGGATGCTTACTATTACTTTATAGAAAGAGGGTGGATGAAAGAAAGTTCCTTGTATATGATTAATGAGGCAGTTTTTAGTTATCAGATGCTAATGTTTCTACCAAAGCATTCCATCTATTTAAATATTCTTGACAAAAAATTAAAGTTATTGGCAAGTGTGGGAGTAATGAGTAAACTAAGATCAATTTTCACTTCAAACCCAAGAACACTTCTTAAGCGTATGGAGCAGCCTAAGAATTTACCACTTACTCACAAGCATCTTTTGGCAATGTACTACATTTTTGGCGCAATGCTGTTACTTTCGGCTGTGGTATTTGGTTTGGAGTTAGCTTCAGTTCGTTGTCGGAGGCTGCAAGGGATATTCATTTGCTTATGATAATTTAAATGCTTAGTTGGATGATGAAAAAATAAAATAAATAGTTAATTATATGTGCTTGATTAGAAAAATACCACTTAAGCTAAGTTTTGAAGTGAATCGATTGAGCTTTAACTTCATACGAACTTAAAACTGAAGGTGACGTTGACGTTTTGTTATATTATGGATCATTCTTTAGGAAATATGACAACATTTTTTAAAAAACACCGTCGTATATTAACACTCCCATTCACTTTACAAACAAACTGCAGTGATAGATAGATAGATAGATATTACGAATAAACTGTTGTGACACTGCTACACTAGTGCGTTTTAGTTTATGTCAAGTTGAAGTGTCAAAATAGTAGTTGTTTTATTTATTTATTTATTCAAATAATTTACAAATAAATTTACAAATATATTTAGTTAAGGCATAAGGCATGCAAATTCATTAATAAATTATTCGTAGTTGTGTGAAAAATAAAAAAAAAAATAAAAAAAATTTAAAAATAAAAATTTAGCTATACATATGTATAAAAGAAATTAACAAATTATATTTCATTAAATTTGTTGTGAGCATCTAAGGCAATCTTTATCTTCTCAATTGTTTGATGATCTGCTGGATTAAGTATGATGGCTAATTGGAAGGGTATCCGAGTGCTTCCTAGCGAAGTATTAATTTGGCGAGATAGAGGTAGAGATAGCTTTCTACAGCTTCAGGGGCACTTAAAGCAACGAAAATAGACGCTCTGCGACTAGAAACAGAATTTTGGCAAAATAAGATGGGTTAACTTGGCCAGCAAGGCTCTAGCCGATCATATGCATCCTCTTTATAATACTGCAAAGGAAATTATGAGTACATAAGAAAGAAAAAGGAAAAACGACACCTCTGCTCTTGTTACAATACTTAGCTGGGTCACCAATCAAACGAACTTTAATTCCGATCCAGTTTCAACTGGACCTTTTTTACCACCTTGGAAAAAAAATAAAGTAAAAATTAATATGAACTTAGCAAAATTTAAAAAGGAAAACACTCCAGTTAGAATCTTTCAAATGCTACTCCAGGAGATGATCGACAATGCTTAACCGGATCATATTTTTTTACAGATGAATCACATAAAAATAATATCTCGTCTTATGCAGTAGTACAATGGGAACTTAATTCACAAACATCCACAGTCTGGCAAGGAATTCTCCCTAATGATGCAAGAGACAAGGCCATATGGCATATGCATTACAAAAACATACTGTGGACGTTGTCTTATATTGACAGATAACCTGGGAATTCTCAAAGGACTTAGAAACGAAAAACAACAGATGCCCTACACTGAAACTATATTAAGAAGAAAACTATTAGAAAACTTAGTATTAGCTTAGGTACCAGGGTATGTTGGAATCCAAGTCAACGAAGTAGCAGACGTTGCAGCCAAAGATGCCAAAAATTATCCACTGGTCACTGAATCACCAAACTTTTACCAATTGACTCGACAGGTAAAGTTGAGTCAACAGGGGGAGGAGCTTACTGACAATTGAAGTAATTCTCAAACATTCCTTCGTACCCACAACTCTCAACACCTTCGCATTCGATACAACTGTATACTGCAACTATAGTTGTTGTTGCATTTTATTAACTTGACAAAATTTTAAAAAACGGACGAATACGAAATTAGGAAGGTTTGACATTGCGTTAACGAACAACACAACGTAACGTCACAATCTAACACTGTCATATCTCGATAAAAAGGGAACATCAGCAAAAAACAAAAAGGCTTTTTTTTCTAGAGATGTTTACTTTTGCAAGAACGAAAAGGTAGTTCAAAAAATTGTTGAAGTGAAAAAACAAAACAAAACACAACATGGGCGTGGTGGTTTTTTTTAGAACAAAAAATTAAAAAAAAATTAAAAAAGAAAACCATTTTATTGATTTGGAAAAAACTACAAAATTAAAAACCAAAAAGAGGACTTGTCCGCTTAAAAACTTTCAATGGACTATACGTCGATACACGGTTTTTCGTCACACGGCCAGCTATTCAGCTATTCACTATTCTTCAATTGAATTGCAGAACTTTTGCTACTATGAATTGCTCACTACGAATAAGAGTTCATCTATTTGAGTGGAAAGATGTTACTAAATTGGAACGTTTTGGTCTCAGATCAAAAATCATTAGTCCATCGAAATATTATAAAAAATCGGACAAACCTTGTAGCTTACACAAGCCAGTTTGCGGAATTTATTTTGACCGTTCCAAAACCACCATCCTCCCCCCAATTCGTATCTTACAAAACCCCAAGCTATTCAACTCTGTTTTTGTTATATGTATTTGTTTTTGTTTGTAAGTCAAATCTATTCGAAAAGGACGGTGGAGCAGTTAATTATAAAAATCTATCTTTGGACATTAAGAAGGTTAAAAACGTCATAAAAAGAACCTAGTATTTACATCTTTAAGTTTCTGGAGAACAATTTCTAGAAACTGTGTCTAACTTCCGATATCACAGTCAAAGAAGTTAGTGAATCACTTACGAACTATAAAAAGGGTAAATGTGCGGGGTAAGGTGAGATGCCTTTTGACGAAAAAGATGAGGGGGGCTTAGATCGCTTTCGGTTCTTATTTCCAAGCTTAGGAGGTGATAGATAGTCTGCCTCAGCAATGGGGAGGGAATTATCATTTTCCAATGTACAAAGGGGATTGTGATCACTACCGTTCGATCAAACTGATGTCCATCATTTTGAAAATCGTGGAACTGGTATTGGGTAATCTATTGCGGGTTTATCGCAGGCAAGTCAACAACAAATTTAATCCCGAGTATGAGGATCCAAATGTTTATATGTTGTGCTGGTTGCCTTCGAAGAAACATTCGATCGGCTACCATACCAAATTTAATATTGGTGGCCTTCAGACAACGAGGACTCGGTGCGGATGATGATGTATGAAGGAGTGGTGACGAAGATTAAATGTCCATTTCTAGCTGAACATTATTTGGTATGAAAAACTCTTTTCGTCAACGTATAAATTAAATAACTTGTGTTTTGACAGGGTTAACTCTGATTTTCGTTCAAAAAGTTAAACGTCACTCCCAACATCCGGCAGATCAGAAACAAATTTGTGGAGTGTATGCTGCTGCCTTCGCGAAATCCATAATTCCTCGTTCCATAATCGTCAAATCAAAGATGCCTGCCACGACCCAATCTGCAAGTACCACATCTGGAATTTCGAGAATCGGTAGAAGCCGCTTGCTACTGTCCAATGAGCATTAAAAGCGAAAACAACTTGCTGCACTTAGAAGAGAGACAGCCAGTAAAATTATTATTGGAGTTCAGCTAGAAACACCAAATTAATTGAAGACAAACTTATTTATGGTTGAAAAAAGAATAAATTATAACTAAACTTAGTCGTTTCTGTTCTTAGGTGATTGAATTTGTGACTTCTTTTCCTGCCGCTAAATATATTAAAAGAATAGGCCCAAATACAGTCCCTTGGGGAATTCCATATTCAATGTTTTGCACGTTCGTTGTTAGGATGTTGGCTTCTATAAAAATCTTTGATTTTCTATAGAGTTTTATGATTCTACGCTTAATATCAAAATTAGTTCATGTATTTGGGCTGAAATCCAGCCCACCTTGTTCTGGGTTGACCTGAATAATGGGCGCGCACTACGTTTTGGCTTACTTTTTAGCTTTATAGATAAATTGATAGATTTATATAGATAGATAGATTTTATTCTTGTTTCATGTTGACATAGTATTTTGTGACATAAGTCTTAAAGCATGGCTTTGCCGTCTGCCTGAAATTATAACTATGACTTATGTTATCAATTTGAGAATACTCTGAAATCTCTGATACCGAACTGAAGCCAACTCCAAACCGAATACCATAATCGAATGCAACATCATTGCCCCATAAATGTAATATACTGCCATAATGTGCTTATTAGAAATCTGCATGGTCCTATCTTCCTTGATTGTTTTGAGATATTTAGTAGGATTTGGAGTGAATTTCAATCGTAATTTAATTAATATCCCCATATTAGCGAATAACTTTAATTTTTTGTTAAAAGCATTCAAATACATTGAATGCTTTGGTAGAAACATTGCAGTTTGATAGTTAAAAACCGCCTCATCAATAATATACAAGAAACTGTCGTTCGCAAATGTTCTCTCAATATGATAAAAGTATGTATCCTGTATCGCGACAGTAGCATACGTCCCTTCAATGCGCTCTAGCATCTCAAGGCTCGGTGTAAATCCATCATCATCCAACAAAAAAACTTGTCTGCTTGGGAAAATATTCAATGGTGCGTATCCGAATTCGGGGGGCAGAATAAAGGTGTAATTCGATTTGATAAGATCGTCATAGCCTTTTGGTGCTTTTAAGAAATTATCTGTTCGAAAAGCGTCATATAAAGATCCTTGGTAAGCACTGCGAAGAATCAGTGTAAAAATTAACCAAACCATGAAAATCCAGCGTGCGAAATTTCTGCGAGGAGCTCGACAAACTGGATACCCAAGAAACATCGAGAACAAATGTATCACCGGACTAAGGTTCTCCTCTCCAAAAACGAATTTACAACTGTCCAGATGTTTCAGGAATATTATGAAAATGAAAATCAATACGAAAAGCAGCACTAGGAGAATCCATATTTCGTCTTGAAATGGTCGTCGTAGGCGGCCGAAAGCACTTACATTTAGTTGAGCACGAATAGCGTACGTGCATGGTGAAAAGTGGTATGTGACTGTTGGTGAGAAGATCTGTAGAGTTGGATCTGTGCCTCTGAAGCATCCAATAGCGATATCAGCTTTCAACTGCCATAACTGTAAGAAAGTGTGTGAATTTCAAACAAAAGAGGTCGTCGAATTATATAATAAAAATTCACATCTAAGAAACAGCCAGAAGTTACGTTGTTCTTTACAAAACTTCGCTCAGTTTGAAATGGCAGCAAATGAATTGTGAAGTTCAGACTTTCAGCCAGTAATTTAAGTATTTCTCCCTCCAATCCAGAAAGATTTTCCCAGACTTCCAAGGATTTAGGGTCAGTAGTATTTCCTTTAAATGTTATATAAGGGGGAATAATGTGAGCGGTTACTTTCATTTGACACTTGTGAAAGTTGGTGAATTTTTCTGGAAAAACTGTTTTGAAATTCTCAAAGCCTTCATTAAATTTGTATAAGACCACAGGCAAAAAGCCACGACAAACGTTTTCGGAGTAATAGAAATACGTATACATGCAAATACCCTCCCTCGGATGTTCGACAATGATATTCACATCTACAACATCAAAGCTATAGCTAAGCTTGAAGATTTCCATCGATTCTTGTCGAAAGTATGTTGAGTATTTAGTAAAAACAATGAGAACTCGGAAGTGTCGTTCATAGAAGTCAAACGTGAATTTGCCGTACATATCCCTGCAAACGAAAGTGTAAATATGGGGAGGAAGTTCTGTAATGCATTTCTTACTTGAATGATTCCAAGGAATCAACTATGAAAATATAATACTCCCATGGTTGGTCTTTATAGTCGAACATAAAAAGCTCCACTGCTACATTCGAGTCCAAGAATTTGAGTAAATATTCCAATAGAATCTTGTTCGTATTGTTAGTTTGAGGTAAGATACTGTTTTCTGCAACCACAACAGTTTTTGTTAATTTGCTGATATAATCACGAACAATATGTGCGGTCACTTCTGCCAAACTCAAATATGCTGGATTTTGTTCGATGACATCAAGTGCAACAATGCCCATTGTCACCTTTACGGTTAACAGAAAAAACAACAGACAACCCACCTTGGCCATTAGATAGATTTTTTATTTAGTGGTAAATATGTAAGTAATTGAAAGATTCATGAAATTTGTGTAGGAATGATATTAATGTCGTGTGCCGTTCCATGCGATGTAACACCAAGCCAACACTTAGAACTGGACAAATAGAAAACCAAAAACTAAATCAGTTTAATATCGATATCTACTTGACAAAATGATTTTATTAATTGGCTTAGTTTTGCTCTGAAAAAATATTTATTGTTGATTCTTTCGTCGTTTAAATCAAATTGTAATAACACAACATACATGATCCGGCTTCCATTGGGGTAGCTTTATTACAATGCAAAGGCAAGTAAATATTTTGTAAAAATAAATGTAAGATGGCCAATGTCAATTATAATAATTAAAATGTACGTAGGTATATGCCTAGAGGAAGTAACTACTACTGGGAAGGTATTTATAGAGTTTTTTGCTTCAAGGTTTTAGAATAAATAAGATTTTTTTCTAGACTTTATTTCATTAGCTTACACCCTCAACTTTGTGTGACCAAGCAGCTTATGAGTTGAATATTTTTCAATTCATAATTCTCAAATTAGCTTATGAATTGACAGCCTTATTCATAATAAAAAGATAATACACTGATGATCGGCTGACTAGATACACACTGACTATCTTTTTAATCAGCTTCCTATTCATAATGCTTTTTCTCCTCGGAAATAGTTGGCACATACTTGTGTCAGAAAAAGTACCAAAAATTGTAAATCTATTCCATTTTTTTGACACAGCACAACTCAGCTGCTTGAAAAAAAAAAAGAAAAAAACTAAAGCGAAAAATAAATATTTTTTTTGGCCATCGCTAAGCGTCCATGGATTGAATCTGGACTTATATACTTTTCTCCTTCTTGGTCTTTAATTGAATGCATTTATAGCATTCCGGTCAGAAACGAAAGTGGAAAAAGAAAATGGCATTTTGATTTTTCCTATGGTATTTGAATTTTCGAAAGAAATTTTGAATTTAAAATTTAATTTTATCTATCAATTCAGATGTTTATTAACTCAAAATTTACAAGGCTTATTATTAGCTTATAGCTTACGGATTTTTTAATTCATAAACTCGAAACCCTGCCGCTAGTGTAGTATGCCGCATTCGAGAAATGTGATCTCGCAGAGAAAACTGCTCTCCCACTCAACTTCTTTTCACTTGTCATCCGCTAGTGGAGTAGGCCGTATTGACATCAGAATGCGTAGCAAAATCTCCTGGTTTTGGATTTTTTTTCTATATCTGAGGTTGATCAAATGCAGCTTTCGTTGCATTTGTATGTGCCAGGACTGTTTTGGCCTTTTCTTTCTCTGATTTTCCTTTGTGATCGTGTCTGAACGGCCTTTTTGACAGGGCTCTCTGAATCTCTCTCTGAAACATGAAAATACCAACTGAGCTGACATCAACGTTCATCGGCGCCTCCTACCTTCAGTTTTACCACTTCATTGGTCATACCTCATACATATAGTCATTATGTGAATTTAGTTTTCTTGTGAATAATTTCAACTAACAGCAAAAAACTTCACGTACCTACCCTCCTGTCCTTTTAATGATATCTTCAAAATGTAAACTTTATTTCTCACGCAATTTGTGTTATCGGATACGCCTTTGTCTTTTGTCTGCGGTTCGATAAATCCTTTCATTCAATGGCACCTAGCTAAGCCTCCCAAAACTGAACTACATAAAAAACTTAAAAATTTCAAGGAGGAAAGGAAAAGGGAACGGAATTTTTAACAAACAGCATTTTGTGTGACAACGAACTCATTTTGAGTGAGAACCAAGAATGAAAAAGAAACCAAAAACTACAGTGGTCAGTAAGTCTTGTGGTAAGTGCTTCATTCAAAAGTCAGATTGTGTATTTCATTATTTTTTGTTGACTTCTCAATAAGAGGTTTGAATGTATGTATGTTCAATGAAAATGTTTGTATTTCCTTCGGATCTCTACAAATGTCATTTTGTTAGCTCTCCTAGTGCCAATAACGCAAACGTTTGCTCTTTCATTATTGCAGCTTTATGATTATGACCAAGTTGTTATACGATGTCGACTTTCTTACTTTCTTGGATTGTATCGAAATTAATTTCTCTCGATTTTAGGAAAAGGCATATAAGTCAATTCCAAAAATGACCCTTGTGAACATATTTTATTGTAAACAAGCGGTTCGATTTAAACGAGGTCCAAATGTTATTTGTTTTAAAAATTAACTCACGGTACGAAAAACATTTTACAGAAACAACTGAGTCTGGTTGAACAGCAAATGACGACTTATACGAATATTAGAAATTTTAATTGCGTGCTCGTCCAACCGATCGGTTTTAATTGTTTCCTTTCATTAGAAGGCATTCAAAATAACTTTTTTTTGAGAACTGAAACATAACCATAACAAATTAGAAAGATATTTAATTTTTTATCTTCACCACAACTGAGCCAATCCAGATACAAAACTCATTTTCATTTAATACAACGAATACTACCCAAAGTAAGCCTCATTTAACTTGGGTAATTTCACAACCCAAGGTTTGCCGTGGGCCCAAGCGTCTAAGCGCGAAGGCGACTGGGTCGCAAGGACTTGTGAAAGTGTTCTAAGTATACATATATAAAAACCTGTTTTTTATTTATCATTCTTAGAAAAAAATTAGTTTTTGAAAAATCAAGTATGCAAGTTTTAAGATTTACCAAGAATTGATTGGGCAAAAAATTTGAAAAAAAAACCAAAGACAGTCATCACTACATCTAATACAGCCAAAAACGGAGAAATTAAAAAAAACCATCTGCATGTATACATTGTAGAATGTAAAGTATATATTTTTGTTTATACATACATAAAAGTTGATTATAAAATAGGAGTTTTGTGAATTTACAACATTTGTACTCACAAGAATAAGTATTTTAAAAATTATATTCCGAAATATTTTGTGCTAATGCTTTGAAGAAAAATAGCAATCGAAGAATTTTTTTGTTATAAGGAAAGAAATATTTTTGAATAACAATCCTTATATCAATTGAGTATAAGAATAAAGAAAAAAAAATTTAATTACAAATAATTGATCAATTATGTTATAATAAAAACTGGTTTCGTAGGAATCTACATCTACGAGTGCTTCTGACTCTGGCGCTGAGGAACTGTTCAAACTTTCCGCGTTTTTTTTTCGTCATGAACAGATGGAGCTGATAATAAATCGATTATATCAAGTGATAGAGACTTAAATGGCTTTACTGGTAAGTTAGTAAAAATGTATGGATCGTATGAAATTAGAAATCTTTTGAAAACCTCCTCCACCATTTTTCGCCTATAGTTTTTTCTTGTATAAGTAACGCGGTAAATGTTAAACAATTTATGACATGCATCGGGTATGCACAATGTGCATATTTCGTTTCTCTCTCTCAAATTGTATTACGAAAAAAGGTTATAAAAGATGAGTAGGAACCTCTTGGCAGCTGAATCTTGATTTATTTGGTAGCTAATATATAAATTATCATTTCAATAAGGTTTCAAAGCAGCGTTTTAATGCAGTATCATTTGAAAAGTCTGAGTCTAAGAAAAATTATGCAAAAAAATGACACTACAGTTTATGTTTTTCCTGAAATTCACTACTTAACAATTGATAAATGATTACTTTTTTTTACATGTTCTATAGTCACCTTCAAAAGTCGAATCCATTTGGTCTTATTGGATTTTCTGTATTACATAAAATTTTTCACCTGTATCTATAACCGTTCTCAGTGTATTGTAGAATGACGCTCGAGTGAAAGCCACATTCCAACTGAGAACTGAGCCTAAAGAAGGGGCATGGCGAATTAATCATTATTGCAGCCAACTCAAGGGTGAAAAAACCATAAAAAGAACTTGTTTTTTTTCGACCTTTGACGATTTGACCGCACTTTGCGCATTCGGCCGCAATGTTAGGCGGACAGACAGAGAAAATTGCAGGATCCACCTTTTTCGTATTCTCATCATTCGTATATTCATCGTAATGTCATATTTAACTGTTATCTCAAAGATTTTTTGCGCACAAATGCAAAACTTGTGTTATAGCACCTAAAAATGCAAGTAAAAAATGGATGTTTCTGGGATCCGAACCCCAAATTTCTATGCTCATTTTTACACAGGAATCTCATCGCTATAATTCAATAGGAAATAAAATCTTTTTTCAAAATTAGCCTTAAAACCAAAATTTAATCCTAATCCTAACTAATATTATAAATGTGAAAGTCACTCTGTCTGTCCGGATTTCTATGTTACCGTCTCCTGCCCAAACTATGGAACTGATTTAAATGAAATTTTGTACAGAGATAGTCTAGAACCTGAAGAAGGACATAGGCTATACAGTTTATCCCTATATTCCCACGGGAACGGGAACGTATACGTGAACTTAGAAACTACAACACCAATTTCAAAAATTTTTCCACCGATATAATGCTTCACTATCCCAGAGTAACATTAACTTTAATTCATCCACATATTCCTACGGGAACAGGAGTCCTTACTAATATAATAAGTGCGAAAGAATATCTGTCTGTCCGTCGTTCTATGTTACCGTCTCCCGCCCAAACTAATAAACCGATTTAAATGGAATTTTTTACAAAGATTATTCTGAGCTTAAAGACGAACATAGGCAGTATTTCATTCGAATATTCCCACGGGAACCGGTCCTCACTATTATTATGAATGCAAAAGTAGCTCTGTCTGTTCACCTTTCTATGTTACCATCTCCCGCTCAAACTAATGAACAGATTAAAATCAATTTTTGTACAAAGATTGTTCAGAACCTGAGGAAGGACATAGGTTTTATATTTTATCCCTATATTCCCACAGACACGGGAACATATACGGGAACTTAGACACTATAACACCGATTTCAAAAATTTTTCCACCGTTAGAATGCTACACTTTCTCCGAGTAACATAAACTTTTATTCATCCACACATTTCTACGGGAACGGGAGTCCATACTAATATAATAAGTGTGAAAGTAGCTCTGTCTGTCCGTCTTTTTATGTTACCATCTCCCGCCCAAACTAATAAGCCGATTTAAATGAAATTTCGTTCAGAATTTGAGGAAGGAAATAGGCTATATATATTTTCCCTATATTCCTACGGGAGCAGGAACGTATACGGGAACTTTTATACTACAGCACCGATTTCAAAAACTCTTACACCGTTGGAATTCTATATAAACCCCGAGCAACATTAACTTTTACTCATCCCCATATTCCTTACGGGAACGATCACCATGTTTCCACGGGAACGGGAGTCTTTACTAATATTATAAGTCCGAAGTTAAATCTGTCTGTCTATTGCTCTTTGTTACCATTAACCGCACAAACTATTGAACCTATTTATATGAATTTTGTTGCAGAGACAGTCTATAACCTGAGGATGGACAATGGACATATATATATGTACGGGAAATTGGAAAATACAGCACCCATTTCAAAAAATGTTCACCGTTAGAATACTACACTATTATCGAGTAATATAAACTGTAAGTCATCCTCCGGAAACGGCCCTCATATTATATATATTATAAATCCGAAATTAACGCTGTCTGTCTGTTTTTCTTTGTTTATATTTACCGCCCAAACTATTGAACCGATTTAAATGAATTTTGGTATAGAGATAGTCTAGAAACCGAAGATGGACATCCATACTAATATTACAAATCCAAAATAAACTCTGTCTGTTCGTGTTTCTTTGTTACCACTGATCCGATTTAAATGGAATTTTATTCAGAGATAGCCTAGAGCCTGAGGAAGGACATGGTCTTAATAAGTAATCCCAATATTTCTACGGGATCGACACCGTAAACGGAAACCTTAAAACTACTGGGTGGATAAAAAATCTTTCACTGCGGGGTGATTTCTGTCAAACTGTCGAAAATGCATTTGACCTGAGAAGAAATGTCTATCTTGATCTTCAAATAAAAATTGGCAATAGGGAATGGCTGTGTGAAAGGTCGATTTCGGCGCCGACTAATGAGATAGTTAACCATATAAACTAATAAATTATGTTTGACGTATTGGGGTATGTTTTCGAATGTCTATCAGTAGACAATATTATGGACATTGAGCAAGTCACATCATACCCTACGGAGTTTATCAATTCCTTTGAATTATCAGTAATGCCGTTCCTGTGCCAATAATGAGTAATCTAGAATTGTACACAGCTACAAATTACACATCTGAGATGAGGCATTATAAAAGTTTCAATAATGACTGAAACAGCGAAAGAAGAAAACGTTTTGAGTCCCCGTTTTCATTGGTCATTATAAATAAGGCTCAGATGCTTTAAGTTGCAGGTGTTCGTTTAGAAAAAATCCCATGGCAACTTTATGTGGCAGAATCACGTGTATCATTCCCACAAAACCTTTTTATTTCGCAAAAGATGGAAAAAATAAGAACGTCGCGGTCGTGTACAAACATATATACTTAAATAAAATAATGTAACAATTGTTTACTAAAACGTATGAACGTGTCTTATTTGCAAAATAAGTAGCCTAAAAAATTAAGAATGCTGCCGAAAGTCACTATTCCACGCGGACGAGGTCGCGGGCACAGCTAGTACCATAATAAGCTTGTTTATTTGATGTGGAATATTCACACACATTCGCTACATCAATGACACCAGACATTGCATCCCAGCAAGTTGTGAAACAAGTGACGTGCCGTCGAAATTCAAAGTTGGCTAAATGAAAAGACTGAAATGTAGTCTTCAGTACTGAGGGATAATATAGCATCCTTTTGTTAAAAAATTTTTTGAAATCGGTCCAGTTGTTTCTTAGTTTCTATTTCCAATCCAAAAGTTCCCGTGGGTATATGGAGATCGAACCTTTGCAGGCTTAATCCCTGGACTACACATTTCTTACACACAAGTGGAGGCGGTACGGAGCAGAGCTTTATAATTACAAGAACTAAAACATAAGAAACGCTGTAAAATACACTTAATACTTTCTATCTCATTTTCTCAAACGTATGATCCTATATATTTATGCGTCTATTTCTTTGTACTTAACGGGTTGGATAGGTTTCATTACTCAAGAAATGTATTCGTAAATTTTCAAGTTGATTCGAGTGATAGTTTTGGAGATACCGACAGTCTTGAGTCAAACATTTGAGATCAGCTCGGCTTACCGCTAAAATCTTTAAATACGTTTTTCTGGAAAATGTGCTTTTAGAATTGGTCGACTAGTTTTTTCAAGAACTACTCAACCGATCTTGATGAAATTTAACATGCGTCTTCAAAATATTTACTTTTCACAAGTAATTGAACGGAGAATTGCTTGATTTTACGATAAGAACTTTTTTAGGTCAAACTTTGAGTTTTTTGTAAAAATGTTTGCCAATAGTTCAATTTTGATTTTATTCCCTTTTCTCTGTTCAAGTTCTAGGTAGTTTATGGTTTTAACTTAAAGAGATTTTTTGTTCACTTCAGATAATGTACAGTTAAAAGTGCTGCTGTCCACGCGTGATTAATGTCGCAAAGGAAGAATTCTGATTACTCTTTTAAGAATGTACCAGTGTGCTTTTGTGACAACTTGATTCGAAACTATCTCATTCTCTTCGTTCAAACTTTTAGGAGATCTTGGACTCTCTTCTCTCCGTTCTTCGCGAGACCGCATTCTTGTTTTCCTTGCAAAATAAGAACATAATGTTCACATAGGTCAAAATATGAATATGCAAATTGCGTTTTTCATTTTTATTTTTGGCCTTTCTGCGAAATGAAACAGTTTATGAAAGGATTAAATGACCAACACACGAAAACAGAATAATTTTGACTGCTGCTTGGCAATTCGATAATTTTTTTTTAGGTCATGAATATAAACACTGAAACTATGTATTCCAAAAAAACATCGACTTATTGATTTTTATCAGGACTTTTAGCTTTTTGGACAACCGTGCGTCGATGCATTCGACAATCGAAAACGAGAAATTGAGTCCCTTCAAGTGCCATTGAAATTTCTCTTTGTTTCAACATCGGTCTTTATTTTAGAAAGCGGTTTGCGTCGAATGCAAAAATCCTTATGTGAGCTGTGACTGTTTGGTAGTTCTCCTCGTTTTTCCATTAAATACAAAAGAAAACCGGAATCTTCAAAATAAAACTTTTTATTTCACTTTTTATACCACACCAAAAAGAACCAAATTGAAAGAGAAACATTCAAGTACTTATGTATGTACAAGCTGAGCTCAACGATCAATTCAAGGGCCCTCTTTTCCCAGAGCGCAAATGATCGTGTCTCCGGTTACATCTCCAGAACCAATGCAAGTCACTCATTGGAAACTCCTCAGACATAAAGTCACCAAATGGTCAGAATACAGTGAAAAAAAAAGTTTTCAAACTTCCACCCGGTTCGTTCTGCAAGACGAAACGTTGCGTTCCTTCCTTCACCTTTATTCAACCCCTTACACATAACATTGTTACTCATCTGTATCCAATACGTTTCTTCCATGAAAGAATTTGCCCCCAACTATCTTCGTGCGTCGCGTCGAGTCGTTTCACTCGGCCAACATCATACCAAACGACAAACGTTTCTTGTTATTTTTTTCTTTCTTTCTTTTTTTTTTATCAAAAGTTGACTTCAACAATTACCATACATAAGGGGAAGTAGTAAGTAGTTGCCCGAGCAAATTAAAATCAGTTACGATCCGAACACGGTACACTCTAGACGTTCAACAAGATCACCGCGCTTTGTATCTTTGCAAATTGAAACTAATTTATTGCAAAAGTTGCATCGAGCATCGAATAATCAATTAAATAATTTTGCTTCGGGTTATTATTTCTATACCTAATCACGATTCACGATCATCTATGACAGAAAAACCGGTTCTCTGACATACCCACATGGCACAGGTGCTCATTTAACAGGAATTTGAATTGGAAAACTGAACCTTAATCAAGGCCATTGCAAATTTCATCAAAATGTGATTAAAAGCTAAAGTTTGACGCGTAATGCCAATCGACGAAATAAAAAGAAAACAAATGTGAACAAACATGATCCATACTCTTTATTGAAGATCTGTTTTTAGGAATCAAGAGAAAAATTTTGTCGTTGAATTTTGATGTAAACTACTCTCGAGGTCGAAAGTTTTAAGCCGGAGCTTTAAAAATTTACGAAAATTAAAAAAAAAGAAAGAAAACAAAAACAAAAACAAACATGCGTTCGGTTATTGGTGGCTTTGTGATCGCGATGCCGATCGTCAAAAGCGGGTCAGTGTTTTCATTGAGTTATTTCTTCGCAGTATTTCTGATTGTAATTAATTTGTGGCCGCGGGCGGTGACAGCAGCAGGGGTGGGCCAAAACACATCTTTAGCTTTCGATTCTTGGTTAAATGACACTGAAAGTGGATATGATGAGATCATCGTGAATTGTTTGGATAAATGTGACAAGGAGGTAAGGTTAAACGTTAACTTCATACTCAACTGCAAAATACGAACATTCATCATCGGGTATAGCGGAGTCAATGCTTTTAGACACTGCTTAAACGGCTTTGTTTTTATTTTTCTCATTTTTTTTTTTCATAATTTTGCATTTTGATGATTACTGGTTGACCAGATTCGAGTATTGGGTTCGTGAAAAAGATGTTGAATTCAAGAATCGTAAAGTAAAATCTTCTTTTTTAGGAGAAATTATCTTTATCTTTTATTTTCAATTAAAAGAAGACACAAAAAAATAAATAAACACTCAACTGAGTGTTTTTCTACCCTCAACTCGACCTAAATAGCACTGAGATAACAAATGGGACTGTCAAATGGCATACATTTTTCTTCAAATGAAAGGTTTATGTAGTTATTTGTTTATTAAACGTTTATAAAGAACAGAAAACCCCCTTTTTGAAAACAGATAGGGTTGTCAAGGAAACCTTTACCAACCCTGGGTAAATTTCAGCGAACAAACCTATTACTGTTTTCTCATAGATAACTCATGAAATTTAATCATTAAATACTAGCGACCCGCCCTGGCTTCTCACGGGTACAATGCTGATACTAAACCATGATATACGACGCGCTTTTATAGGCTCGCTCCCGCCGCCGCCCCAGCCGGCTGGTACCGCCGCAAACGCTGCGCAACGCAATTTTTAAATCTAGAATATCTTCGAAAATATTCATTTAGATCACAATTTTGATCGACATGAAAAGCACAACGTATCTAATATACTTTATTGGATAAGGAAAGATACTGAATCGTTTAAAATAACTAGGTAAATAACCCATTTTTTTGTAATATGTAAACGATAAAAATGGTTACTGTGGGTTATCCTTAGGAGATAAACAAATGTTGTCGCGGACTTATTTATTCATCTTTTTAAGATATACAATTCCGTAGTACATAAATTTGATCTATCTCGTAAGGTTTAGCCAGCGTTTGCAATGTAAAGCGCAGAAAAATATGTTTGTCAAGACATCACATTATAAATCTTTAAATTTCTTGGCTTTTCTCCACTATAATATGCATGTATTGTACATATAAAACTTCCTAACTTAAATAACTCTATTCACTAAAAAAAAACTAATCAAAATCCGTTGCGTAGTTTAAGAAATCTAAGCATTCATAGGGACATATGGACAGAGAAAGTATGGAGTGAAAGTGATAGTTTGCGGCATATGTTCGTAACGGCTATGAGTTACATAATCGATAAGCTCAATTTTACGCTTCATTTTTCAATACATCTAGGCGTAAGGTTCAATTCAAATGTGGCTTCAAAACTGGGCCCCAATGATTCAAGAGTTGCGTTGGTTTGTTAAAATAAAGCAGTACTTAAAGCAAGCCTTATTAAAAGTAATCCAATCCATAGGCGTTAAGTCGCATGAATAAGAGCACGATCTAATTGGAATCTAATAAGTATCATTGATACTTAACTAAATAATTCTTGGAAACAAATTCAACATAGGTCGAAAGTCCTTCACGATAACGGAAGTTCCTTCTTTATTTTAAAAGACAATTGAACCAAGGATGCCGCCAGTGTGTACACCTCACCAAACAGTCAATTTTAATGAATGGAATGGTGATTCGTGGTACCCGTATGGTGTGATGGATAGCATGTGCGCCTGTCAATCCAGAGGTTCGAGTTCGAATCCCAACAGAGGCAAAAATGTTTTTTACGGGCATCGCCTTTCGCGAGGAATTGGAAAGTCCTCCGTTAGTATTCATTGCCATTAAAAGCGCTATCTCAATTAGCCGTTGGGAACCGGCAGAAAATTGTAGGTCCCTTCCGGTCCCTCACAAGGCATGGTTGTGAGAAATGCGCTAGGCCCAGGGGCTCCTCGCTCTGTTGCGCCACCCTATTTATTTATAATGGTAATTCTTTAATGGTTTTGAATTGAGTAGAGTGACATTAGTGCGAAAAAGGTTAATAACTACACGAATTGCTTACCCACAGGACTGTAACGTGGACAAAGTGGTCAATGAAAATGAAAGGTTTCTTCGTTGAATCCCCGGATTTGACCTAAAATGAACAAAAAGCTCTTCATAAACCTTAACTCGCTCCAAATGTCAAAACTGAGTGTTTTTTTAAGCCTTGGGTTTGCCCTCATTGCCCTTAAGTATAGATATAGATATTTCCTGGCGCTACAAGTATTTCCTGGTAAGGAACAGGGCTGGCCAATGGCTGTCCATGGGCGGCCGTGGCGTAGTGAGACGAGGGCGGACCAATAAGTTCGTGGCAACACTGCTCCTGTCAACAGTCATCTGTCAGTTGGCCCTTGTCAAAAATTTAACAAGCTGCGACTAGTTTGTTTTTGACAGTCGTAACTATCAGACGCGTTGCCTGAAAAGTAAATGAAAAAAAGTGATTCACCCCGAGAAACTCCCTGTTTTGACTGCTGTTTGGTCTCCGGTGTATTGTGGTAGATACGCGTTTTGTCCACGGTTACGAAACGGTCCATTTTAATCGGGACCTCGCTCTTGAAGTTATATGTGAAACTCCAGCCACCTTACTACTTCCATCTACTGCACAGCAAACAAAAAAGTATAGGCTACTTCCTTGGTGGACCAATGAACCGGCAATTAGGTCTGAGTGATCCATATTAGCATAAGTTTCTTCTTTAAGAAAAAGAAAACAAAAAAATTATTTTTCTTCCAAACACAGGGATGTTTGGTGATGTTTTAAAAGAAAAGAAAAGTGACAGCCCAAGGTTTTTCACAACTTATGGGGTTTGCAAGGAAACCTTTGAGAAACCCTGATTTCCACAATATGAAAACCGTTGTTTTTGCGTTAAACGATTCATGATGATGATTGTTCAAACTTCAAAGTCCAACCTTATTAAACAGAAATGTTAAAACATTCTGACATCCTCAACTGTCAAACCATAGACAACAACCAATGAACCAGTTTCAACAGTTTGATAACTACAAGTCAGTCAACTGTTGAAGCAACAAAACCACCAAAATGATTACATAGTTTAACGAATCGGCAATTCCCACAAATTGGTGTAACAGAGAAGAAGCAGAAAACAGTCGCTTTATTCGCACGAAGTTTCAACCAATCGACCAATGTGAACTTCGCAATTGAGTGCATTATCAGAACTCCTGTTTTGGGAGAAAGGTTGTAGCTTCCTACTTCGATGTCAAAACTAAAAAGGGAATTTTAGGAATTCTGTACCCTTGAACTTTTGGGCGACATTTAAAAAAAAAAAAAGTTTCGAATTTTGGGAATTTTTGAATTGATAGTATTTCATTCTATGCATTAACATGTGCTGAGTACAAATACTCTACAAATTTCAAGTCATTCCACATTCATTTGAAACCGTTTCTGAGATACGAAGGACTATAGTTTGGAAAACACAGAAAAACGCGATTTACGTTTCAATTTAGCTTAGAATTATGAAACTAGGACAATTCTTCGAACTGCTGTTTCTTCAAAACGACTTCGATTTTTAAAAAATCAATTTAATCCCGTATTCTAGACAGGTTAGGAAAGTAATTTATGAAAAATCATATGGGATGACCCCCTTATAAAGAATATTCAAAACTTCGCCATGTGATGTCATTTTCGACATCCCTCGTGAAAAAGCTTCATCCACGTTGACAGTAGAGTTCTTTACAGCATGAGCATGAAGTTAACAAAAAAAAATGTTTTAGTTAAGACCATAAACTGGAACTTGGACAAAGGAAAAGAAAAAAAATTAAATTGGACTTTCGGCAGGTATTTTGGCGAAAGATAAAAACTTCAGTTGAAAAAACTCCACATTTTTTCTGTAAAAAAAAGTTGTCGTTGAAAAAAAAGTATTTAGTCCAAGTCTTTGTCGATTGTATTTCGGAGAGCTGTCCTAAGCTTCATCTAAATTGATAAATTGATGGAGTAGTTCTCAAGAAATCTTGACAACCGATTTTAAAAACACAGTTTCGGAAAAAACGTGTTTAAGTTATGAGTGATAAGCCTCGCTGACCCCGAGTATGCGACTTCTGAGGGCTGTTTCTCCAAAACTTTTACTTGAACTCGGACGAACTTGAAAATATACTAGCCTCAGGGCCTTGCGCATTTTTCACTACCATGCCTTGTGAGGGAATGGAGGGGACCTACAATTTTCTGCCGGTCCCGAACGGCTAATCGAGAAAGCGCTTTTCATGGCAGTGAATTTACTACGGAAGGGCTTGCCGATTCCTCGCGAAATGCGATACCCGCGGAAAAACATTATTGCCTGTGTTGGGCAAATTAAGGACACTATCTGAAAAAAAAATCGATTTCTTAAAGTTGTGAACGTCATGAAACCCCTAAAGGGACCATACATCCTATAGAATTTTGTATTGTCCCTTTTAACTAACTTACGTATCTTTCATATGTATACAATAAACAATATCTCGGTGGGCCTGCATGAGCAAATACCTACGACCAGGTCATAAATTTTATTTTCGCCAACCACAGAATATGCCGGTAACATATTCGTGTATTGCTGTGTTGTAATCACTTAGTATTTCCATTCCACAGCGTACTTACCTAGAAACCATTGCTATTATTATTTATTTCACTCCATTCAATGTGTTGCAATTAAATAATTGGCTGAGACACAGATAGTTCAAAGCTATCTGGAGCAAAATGAGCGACCGCTGACGGCAGCAACGAGCAAGTCCAGAATTTATCTTCAGATTCTTAGGTATATGTATGTAGGTGTGTATTGTCTGCCGTTTTGCTCATTGTGTCGCATGTCATGTCTGCTTTTTTTTTATTGTTGTTTTTATATTTTGAATGAGAAGCTTTAATTGAATTAAGTTTTCGGGCACAAGTAAAGTAGATATACTATATAAATTGTTAAGCCACTCTCTGACTGACAAATATGCAAAAAAGAAATATATTTAAATTCAAAATAGGTACACAAACAAAAGTTGCTGTTCAAATAGCATGGCGGGACGACATAAGAGCGTGTGGAATCATGCTATTGTGTGATCAACTTTCGGCTTTTAAAGTTGGGATCTGTTTTTTGCAATTGAGTTAAACAGCAATTTCGAATCGAAATGGAATCAGCTTAAACAGATTATTGTTTTTTTTTTCTTTTTTGCGCCGAATACATATGGAAGCTTCAATAAAAATCAATATGGGTGTTGATTCGCTTAAACACATTTCAGTTTTATGTGTGAATAAAATAAGATAAACAAGTAAACAGCTAATATTTGGCCAATTTTGATAAAACTGACGTCACAAGTTCAAACTGTAAACAAGCTCTATAGGCGCACATCTACAGTGAATTTGTTTGGGTTACAAACTTGAATCATAAAACGATATAAGATCTTCGTTCGGTAATCAAAATTGTAAGTCTTAAGTTATGGTAGGTAGAACGTTACCAATAATTTAATTAAAGAAGTTTGCATAAAAGAATGACACCGCTTGCAGGTTTTTCTTTTTAAGAACTTGGCTTGAAAAAAATGGGCACGACTGGGTCGCACGACCTTGAGATGAGTATTGGCTTGAGTTCAATATAACAATATCAAAGTTTTGAGGTTAGGAATTCTTTAATATAACATTTCGCCAGAATCGGGTAAGGTCTTAGACTTTTTCCCAAAAAAATTTACATCATTAGAAGGACCTTTGAGAAATAATCCACCACATAATTTTTTTTTTTTTTTAAATCGTTCGAGTCGTTTTCGAGAAAAATAAGTTTTATCCGAAAGGTTGTTTGGCAGTTACCGTTATCTAAAGACCTAGATGCTCAATTTCAAAAACTCCTCTGTAGACTGCCCCACAGATACTAACTGCAAAATTTGAAGAAAATCGGTCAAGCGGTTCAGGCTGTAGACCCAAGAAACAGACAGACAGATTTGCAGAACCCACTCTTTTCGTATTCTCTATCGTCGTAATGTCATAATTAATTATATATTCATTTATTTCAATTTACTCTACATATTCTAGCCAAAGAAACTTTTTTATATCAACATAGTCTTCATAACACAAGGAAGGTGCTATTGGCAAAAGTGATAGTTTTATGTTTTCATTGCGGATCCCATAACAAGCTTTACAGTCATAGGGTGTATTGAACCCATTCTTAATAATCTTGTTTCTATCTTCGCAAACGCGGCAGAGACACCATGCATGCTTTTTCCATTACTTCAACTTCCATGTTTGGTCAGGTCCTACTAAAAAATGACTGCGCTTAAATGATAGGGCTCTAAATAGAGCATGAAAGTTTATTTGTCAATGTTTCATATGTCCCTCTCTTTGTCTTCTATTTATGTGTTACATAGCAGAGTTCTAGGGAAATATCCAATTGGAATTAACAATGCCAACAATTTAAAGGAAACAACCGCTAGAAATGCTCATCAGTGTTTCCATCAGCCCGATTTCTGGTTTCCATAAAAGTACAGAGATTCATATTTTAGCCGCTCAAGCCGAATGTGCAATGCTTTACAAGATACATATATTCTTTCCATACATTTAGTATTTAAATCATGTGCGTTGGCATCTCTTTTGTAATCCTTTTCTTCTCTCCACACACATGGCTAAGAAAAAGTTCAATTTCGTCTGCGAATATCTACAAGTAGTGCGTCTTGTGTTGACATTAGAGTTTTTTGTACAATTCTTTCAACAATGATTTTAAAAGAAATTGCCTTTTTCGACATAAGGGTTGCAATTTAGATTAAGAAGTGTGCGTTCTCCAACATCATGCATTGAAGTCGAATGAGTTGTGCAAGAATGACAATTTTCGCAATGGCTTTGCAAAGCTCCGAAATTCTATGGTTGGTGGTAGAAAACGGATTTAAGTATAGTCAGCCATTACTCAATAAGCGAAACAGTGTAAGAATTTTCAACATTTCAACACTTGCCTTTATAAGTTTAACTGAGCACTTTCGGTCCGAAAATTCCTCTGTAAACTACCCGGCAAACAATAACTGAAAGTTTTATAGAAAATCGGCCAAGCGGTTCAAGCCTCACATCCATATACGGACAGACAGACAAAATTGCAGGGCCCAGTTTTTTTTCGTATTCTTTATCATCAAATCGTCAGGTTTAATTTTCTGTGCGATTGCAAAACTTGCTTTAATCGCAAGTAATAATGCAACAGAGTGGGGGAACTCCGGGACTTAGCGGATTTCTTGTAACCATACCTTATGTGGGAGTGGAAGGAGCTTAAAATGTTTTCCGATTTTGACCTTTTTATCAAGAAAGTGCTTTTGAGGGCAGGAAGTTACTATCGGAGAAATTGCGATACCGCTGAACAACCTTTTTCGCTCTTGATTTGTCTGTGATTTGAACCTCAAACATCCCATGTAACAGGGAAATCATTATGCCACGGGCACCACAGGCAGACAGGCGGCGATCTTTTGCGCCCAGTCTTTTTTTATCTCGTGATATCTTGCTTTATTATGAGCAGTAGCGTAGCTAGCATGGGTGGCACCTATGGCAATTATGGTGTCACCCCCAGAATGTTAAACAGTAAAATAAATCAAATTCCGCTAATCCATATATTGCGATTTCTTTATTTAAATTCAAATGTTTAAATCGCAGATTGTTGAGCATCTTTCCCGTTATTGCTGCCCGGAGGAAAGTTTTAATTAATTTGAGCTTACTTAAACTCCTTTCACGTGACGCAACTGACACATATTGTCATAAACGTTTATAATGCTACAGTGAGATTCGGAAAAGATTCTGCAAAGTCCCATTCAAGGATGAATTTCATAAAGCCTAAAGATAACTATTAACCAATTAGATGCTGTCACTTTAGCCGCTTTCAAATTACTTCTCAACCTTGGTATCTCTGAGAGAAGTTCTGACTCGGACACCTCATCATATTAGCAGATTTTGAAACAGCTATTTTCAAATCATTAACGTTTGCCTGTACAACTTCAAAAAATGAAGCCACCTCCTAAAAGACTTCTTGTTCGAAGTTCAGTGATGAATCGATCAAAGGACTCGAACATGTCTTTCCGGAGTTCAGCGCTCAGAGAAAGTCCTTGCGTCAATTGCCAACTCACCAGCCAATAGCTTTCTACGACGAATTCTTCTTTCTGCTGGCATGTCGTATTTCTCCGATGTTTTTATACCAATGTTAATTGCATCTTCTACGATCTATAACGCCATAGTATATATACTCCTTGGTAGCTTTTGGGTGTCACCCCCAAATGGGTGAGACCCGGGGCGGATCGCCCAACCCCACCCTCCTTACTACACCACTTATTATGAAATTACACATAATGATTGGTATACCACCTTCATCGTTTAAGGTGCGATTGGTAGGTAAGGTAGTTCATCAGCGAGTTCAGCGACTTTGCAGTTACTCGGAAAACATCTGTGCCCTGGCACACTGTTCGGTCGTTTCTATGACATATGGTCCACAGTTGCGGGCGTTATACATTCACGCCAACAATCGTGGCGTTGTTGCCGACATACGGCCTCAAATTCTCAGAAAAGTGGTTGAAAATTGAACCTATAGACTTGACGTCTTACATTATAATGGCATAATATTATCCTTCCAAGAAAGTCAAACTGATGAACGTTAAAACGATTTTATTTCAATACGAAGTTTTATACGCGTAAAAAACACCCTTTAATTGCAAAAGGACTTCGGAATCTTACCTCTCGAATCCGACAGGCGACAGGCAAGTCTCGCTATGGAGGCCACGATATTTCTTTTCTTTCACACAACTCTATATATCCAATCATGTATTCTTGATCCACCAACTAACTCTCAATTGCTCAATTTCTTCAGAAGTAAAATGAAAAAAAAAATAATTAAAACATTTCATTGAACAAAGTTGTTTTTGATTTGATAGTAAATCTTTCGAATTTCAATAAAATAAAAACGTACATATAAACAAAGTCCATATATTCCATCCCTTGATTTACTCATACCAAAACACAGCACATCCTTTGTAAGAGTACGTTGCGATGGGTGGAAAGGATTTTTATCCATCCACCCTAGATATTATTGATTTTTTGGCATGAAGATGAAGCGCTAATGTTCAAACACAACAGGGATGCTGCACAAGGACCGTGTGGCCTAATGGATAAGGCGTCGGACTTCGAATCCGAAGATTGCAGGTTCGAGTCCTGTCACGGTCGACAAAAATATCTTTTTTCCTGTGAATTCTTAGAATCAGAGTATCTTTGAGAACCGAGGAACAGTTTTTTCTTTTCCTTCTTTTTTAAAATACATTCTTCATTTCATTTTAAAGAATTTTTGTTTTCAATGTAAACCTCTAATCAATGTGTGCGTTTCTTTTATTTCAGGACCTGTTCTTTGGGAGTTTACAATCTGTCGGTTGTCGAAGTTACAAGGAACTGGTAAGTGTACAAAGGTTGAGTTACACGTATTGTGGGTATGTAAAAGAACGATCTGATCTCACGGTAGCAATAACATTCGGTATGAGCATTGTGTGCGTATAGCAAAAAAAAAAAAAAAAGTGGCGAGGGTGAAGCCTGTTGTCTTTTCGCACTTGACATTTGATATTGGTTGACTTGCGTAGCAATTAGCCCGTAAAATGTTTTGTGTAACCCAATACCACATAAGTTTAACTTTAAGCAAACTTTGAATCAGGGTCCTTCAATAGTTTCGCATGCATATGAGCCGGATATGCAACAACGTTTTCGAACTTGATGTAAGGGAGACGAGTGAGAAATTGTTAAGGTTGTAAGTTTGATCGTAGTATGCAACAGTCGTAAACCACATTTATCATAAGAATGAAGTGTATGGAAATGAAGTGCAGGAAGGTCACATTTAGTAAGTGAATTAAATAAAGCTCCTAATTCTTGGTAGATTTGTTGGTTCAATAAAAGGCACATTAAAAGCCTGGTAGCAACTAACAATTGCTTGAAAAATGGGTTTCCAACTACGTATTCAAAAAAGTACAAAAACAACAAAACGTCCTAGTGGAACAGCCAGTTTTAAATAATTTGTTTCCCTAACCTGAAGTCATTATTTAAAGACTTTTACGACCTAACAAGAGCTTTTCGGACTATCTTCTTTCTATGGCTAAGGAGTCAGGAACCATGGCGACCCAAGGTCTAATTGAGAACAAAGCCAAGGCTTTTGTATCGTTCATTGAGCTTTGGCCAATAATGTTAAATTAAGCTAATTTGTCTCATTCCGATTTCATTAAAACAAACAAAAACACTTCAGCCATTAACTTAAATGTTTAACTGTTTCAGTGCGCCAAAGGTTGCAACCAGTGGAAACTATCAACATTCTCGACATGCAAACACGTCTGCGTAAGTGGCATTTTATTAAAATTAAAAATTATTTTAAAGACCTCTCTAATCAAAGCCATTCATTTTAGCATGATGACACATGGCAAAGTAATTTATCGCCATGCGACTTAGCCTGTATTTCCGGTTGTAATCAAGCTGTTTATGGCATTGTAGATCATCTTAGCCAATTAAATGATTTCGAGACACCTCCAGTTGTGATAAATGGAACAGTTGGGGCATATTCTTTGACATTGTCATGGCCAGTTGAGCAAAGAAAATATTCAACAAAACGACTTGTTTTACAGTGGAGCTATGACAAACAGCCACTCAAATGGAGGTTTTCCTCAAATATCCAATGGTTTGAGAATTATACCTGTGAAATAGATAAATTGCTACCTTATACGGATTATAGGGTAAGTATGATGTGTACAGAGATGCAATTTAGAGTTAACGGATTGGTTTTGTGTTTTTAGTTTAGAATTGCTATGATGGTGACCACTGATCATTCTGACTTCATATACTCATCTGAATCAGATAGTTTCAAGACAATGCCAATGGGAGTGCCGATTTCCAAGCCGGAGATTGCCAAAGTTTTGGCAATGGATTACGATAAGATTGCTGTGTTTTGGAAACAAGGACGTTTTACTAATGGACCTATTGAAGGATATAGAATTGTTGCCAAGCAAATTGATTCAGATTTTATTATCGAAGTGGTAAGTTATGGAATGAACATTTTACTATGATTATGAAATATGGGGTAGGTCTCGTAGACTATGATCCCACCGATGAATTCAGCAGCCAACCCTAGGTTGCGGCTGACAGAGAGCAGACAACCCTATTTTTTACATTGCTAACATCATATTCTATCAAATAGTGTATCACATCAAAAAAAAACATCATAAAACAAATTACAGGTGACTGCGGCCGAAAGTAGTTACTTAACTGGTGCTCTTATAGTAAACCCCCGCCACTTACAAATGGTTGATAGAAGAATGCTCCAAGCAAACACAAATATTCTGTTTTCCAAACGATCGATTTGAAGACGTTGCTTAACGAAGTCAAAAAAAGAGCTAAAAGAGTTAAAATAGAATAAGGTAGTGAAAACCCGTAAGAATTGAGACCAGATAGTCGGTGAATAAAGACGAAGAATTAAAAACGAGTTCTTAGTTACTTTTTTGAATGACACGTTACTTTATTAAAGAACCAAGTACTTGAGTTGGACCACGGACCAATACATTGACACTATAAACCAAAAAGAAAGTATAGATCTCAAAATGATATCTGTGTACAAAAAAGGATACTCTACGTATGCACATACCTATGCGCAAGGGGAGAATTATATTGTCAGTTCGGTTATAGTAGGTACATCGGTAAAGTATTTGTGACCGAGATAAAAGATTTAATTGCACCTCACAGTTGAAGAGATGCTTTTCAACTTAGAACAAAAAAGACGAGCAAAACAGCTGTACGAGTATATCATACTTCATAGATGGCCAAGTTTGTAGAATCAAAACTTTGGCAGGTGCTTTACAATTGCTTGAAAGCAAGTGATTTGTATTTGTATTGTATACAAGCTGAGCCGCCCGGCGCTGCTGGGGTCACTGGTTTTAAGGTTTCTGTTCTCGTTCATGTGTTCCCGTAGGAATGTGAGGATGAAACACAATCTGAGTTATTGAGGGATAACGTAGCCTGTCTAGTAATTTTTAAGTTTCCGTTCTCAATCCCATTCCAGTAGAAATATGAAGATCAAACCTTGACAGGAACCATTCCTAAACTAAACTATGTATAAACTACCCTAAAAATTTTATTAGCATTGGTTGAGCGGTATCTATACCGGACTATTGAACAAACATACATCCATTTCCATATACATATATTATATATGTAGATGAAGTCAGCAAAAACTTTCTTTTAGGTGCAAAATCTGTTATATTCTTTTAAGGAGTCATATTGTTTGCTTTGGGTGCAAATTCAGAAAAAGTGCTCATACGCCACAGTGCATACGTTGAATCGCTATTTAAAATGAAGAAAAACACGTTGAATAAGTTACATAAGGATATAAAGCCAGTTTAATGACTAGAAACGATGATCTAGCAAATGAAAATATATAAACCTTCAAACTTTATCGTTTGCCCGTCAAAAGAAATCGTGAACTTAAGTTGATGAAATTAAAGTTAGAGAAAATTAAATCAATCTGTAGAAGTTCTTTCTAAGATGCATTATCTAAATCACATTCAAATTATATGCCAAAGACAGCTTGTGTTGTTTCTAACCCAACGCTGATAAAAGTCGTTTTTAAGTTAACTTTAGGGGAGTGGGAAAACATTAAAATTTGTTTAATGTTGTTGTACTTAAAACTTGATTGTCGTATCAAAATGTGAAACAGTTTAAAGCAAAATTAACGAAGATACACTCACCGCTTTGACCAAGTTTAAATAAATAATTGAATAGGGTGGTGTAACAGAGTGAGGAGCCCCAAGGCCTTGTGCATTTCTCACAACCATGGCATGTTAGGGAATGGAGGAGATCTACAATTTTCTGCCAATTCCGAACGACTGATCGAGAATGCGCTTTTCATGACAATGAATTTACAATCGGAGGACCTGCCAATTCCTCGCAAAAGATAAAACCCGTTGAAAAACTCTGTTAGGACTCGAAACACATCTGCGAACCCATTCGCTGCCAAGCAAAAAATTATCTATAGCCATTCCCATTGCTAATTCAAAAGCCTGCACCTGCATTTTAAAATATATTCTTAAAGTTGAGCTATTTTTAGCTAAATTCAAATTTTCGAGTAATAAGAGCATCAATTGCCTGTTAAAACATCTTGTTCTTAGCAATCATTTACTTGTAGCAAGCATTTCGCTACATTTTGGTTTGAAAACATTTTTCGGTCGTGAATTTTGAAAAAGCGTTTCAACATAAAAATATACTTGATTATTCCAAATTTTGGACAACACAAATCACCAGCCACTCCGATCCCTAGGTTTATGAGTCAGTGCTTAAAAAAAATCGATTGATTGTTTCTCTTCTTTTTGAAGAGAATTGCATTTAAATGCTTTCTTAGTGTTTGTTTCTGCTTTTTTTATCGTTTTATAAATTTCTTCAATATAATACAAAATATAAAAAAAAAATTCCCACAGTCTACACAGAACTGATACTTCCTCTGGAACTCCTTGTTGTCTGAAGGCCACCCTTATTAGAAGCAATAGGCGATAGTTTTGCTATTTTCTTTTTGACAACACTGATTTTGAGTTTTTGATAGCTCACGCACCTTTCGTCTTTTGCGTCACTGTCAAAAAACTTCATATTGGTCTATAATTTAACCATGAATTGTCTCACAAACGCAATTGATTTTGATATCAAAATGCGAGCTCTTTAAGGGAAGTTCATAGCGCGCTTCTTCTCTTTTTGGTCAGTTTTATCGGCCTATTGAGGCAGCTATTCGGGCGTCTCAGAGATTTAAGCGGTACTGAGGTTAGAGTGAGCTCAAATGTACACACTTATCTACGCTCTTCATCAAAAATGTAAGTGCTAGTATTAAAACAAGAAAAGCGAACAGCGACATAAATTTTAACACAAATTGAGTCCATCGATGAAACAAAATTAAACAAGAAAAACATTATTAAAAATATGGGAATAATTAAAACTACAATAAGTTTACAATAACTAATAATTAAATACAAAATCAAAGTCATCCATGTGGAGCACTGGCTTTTATTTTAAACTAGGTGTGCCATCGACTTCGTCGGCAAGAATTGGAATAACTTTTGTATTTATCAAACGATTGACATGAAATAGAAACTAAATGTTAAGTGAAGCTTACCACAATATATTACTGAAAACCCCATCTAGATAGGATAAGCCGTTTCTGAGATTAGCGTGCACAAACAAATAATCTGTTACGTTTTTATTATATGTATAGATAGATAGATATATAGATAGATATAGATCACTTTTACTGAGGTTAAAATCTGAAATAAAAGGGTTGGAGTTGTATTTTTACTCAGGCGAGCTATCGCCTAATGCATGCCATAGTTAGTTCTGTTTTGTTGGCAATGCAAAAACTTTAGATAAAGTAGTTGGTTAGATCCTCCGCGGTATTTGAATCATATGTGGGAGAGCAAGTCGGGAGCATCAATTGAAGCTTTTTTAGTTGATGAATAAATACTAAATCATTGCTGACCCGTCTTTGAGAAAGAGGCTGAAGATTCAAAAGTCGAATATGGTTTCATAAGGTGTGTAGACTAAAACAATCTCTCCATGGAACCCTTTTAAGGGCAAAACGTATAAATCTGTGCCGTACTGCCTCATTACGAGATTTATGAACTTCATATTGAGGTAACCAAACCCGAGAAGTATACTCGAGTTGGAGACAACATCACAGTTGTATAAGTAAATTGGGACATAGGGATCGTCAAATTCTTTTGCCCATCTCTTTCCAAGCCCTATCGTGTGTGACTTACTCGGATTATTGTCTTCACATACGTTTATTGTTCACACAAATGTAGAAGGATCCCACGGTATTATCTTTTAAACTTGATCTTAATACGAATATCTTAGCCTAAAACACTTGTGCTGGGAGCAGAGCAAATCGTTGGACGTACTTAGTTGAAAAGAATTATCCGGCACGATGAACTAGTTTTTGTTTGAAATTTATATTTTCAGTGATCACAATGACTCTTGCAACTAAAATATATTCACTTTCAGCTTCCGTCATAGATTAGGTAACAACAAAATATGGAAGTCTGACTGTCATGGTACAATGCGTTGCAATGGCATTAGCATTGGATGTCAATTCATCTCATGTTGTCGTTATCATTGAAACCATAGAAATTGTCTATAGACTCTATAGACATAGTGTCTGTCAGTGTTCACCTTCAAATAACATGTTTCAACGGATATCGTTCTACGAAAAGAATTGGTCTTTCGAGCTTAATTATTGGAATAAAAATTACAATTACAGCAAAATCAAAAAAAAAAACAATAATGATTCTTGAATTTTTTTTTTTGTAATCTACTACCTTTTCACCCGTTTAGACAAGCCCAGCAGACGCCAACTACACTATTCTTCATCATTTGATCCCACAACAAGCCTATGAAATAGAAGTATCAATGACAAATTCATTCGGGAGAGGTCCCTCAGCAGTAACCGCAGCCACAACTAGTAACCCTCCAGCTGAAATGCCAAATCCTACATTTATCGTGATTGGAGACTTTAAGGTTACTTTATTGAACACCAGTGCTGATGGATCCACGGCCTCGGAACTCTACGAGAGTGATCAGACAATTCTTGGATTTGATGTTCTGATCAGTCAGAGAATATTTTTTGTTTCTGATAAAAGTGGCCATATTTATTGGTAACAAAACATATTTTATTCTTACCCGATTAAAGGTTTAAGTATAAACCTTCCCCTCTTTTTTTTAAATAGGATCAACATGCAGAACTCTGGAGAACGCGATGCGATACTTTCGCCAAAGTCTTTTGATGGTTCGAAGCCATCATTGCTTACTGTCGATTGGCTAAATTCTCATCTCTATATTCTCGGAGAGTCAAAAAACGAGGTAAGGCACATCTCATATCACTATTAAAATTTTGAGATATCAACTTTTTCTTTCTTCCAGTTACCTTCGAAGTCTTGGATGATCACTCGAACAGGATTGAAAGGCAACGACATCAAAGTCATCCACGAAGGTTTAAATGAAAAGCCCTTGGGACTACATGTGGACCCTCTGAACGGATACCTCTTCTGGGTTACGAAGGAGTCAGGCGTGTTTCGATCGGATTTAGCTGATGGAAGTTGGAAAAATATTTTTGTCAAACAAAATCTTAGCACCTTTACTGTAGATCCTAAAGGTTTCTTCTTGACTGTGTTATCCAAGGACGAAAAGAAATTCATAAAAGTTTCATACGATGGCCGGTTTTTCTTCGACGCTGACATAGAAACCTCCTCGGAATTCATACTAGACCAAGTGAACTATGGCTCCAGTATCTTTTGGACTGACGGAAGTCAAATCAACAGCAACCAAACAGTTACGGTTCTTTTTGAAAAGTGCAAACTTTTTAAACTTTTTCATTCATCTGCCCAACCAATGCAGACAATCACTGAGCCACCTAGGGATCTAGAGGCTCTTCTTACGGCTGATAAAGCTAAACTCTCTTGGAAGCCTCCACAAAAAGATTATTTTCAGAGCCCGTCTCGTATGACAATTTTGAACTATGATCTCGAGGTTAAGGAGGAGGAAGAAGTAAGCGTGACTATAAGAAACATTCAAACTGAGTATTTCACCGTAGAAAAACTCAAGCCAAACGCTCAATACTGGTTTCGTGTCAGGGCAGCTTCTTCCGAAAACAGCAACAGTCCATGGAGTGATTGGTTTACATCAGAAACATGGATACCCTCTGAGAAGAGATATCTTCTGTGGACCTCCAATAAAGGTTTGTTTCGAACAGACGAAGTGGGAGACCATCAGGAGACAGTGCTTAACGGGTCCATTGAGTCAGTATCCTACATCAATGATACCTTTTTTGTTGTCAAAGAATCTCAACTTTACTACGGAGACACATCCAACTTAACCTCATTTGATGGGGACAACATTGCCAGCAATGTGGCATACGATTGGAAGGGAAGTAAATTGTTTTTCACAGACATCTCCAAGGGTATTCTGGTTCGGATGAACTTTGATGGAACAGACCGAGAAATTTTGCCAATATTGGAAGCCAAACACATGGCTCTCGACTCCGAAAACGGATACATATATTTCTCCACTGGCTTGAGGATAAAAGCTTGCAGATTGAATGGTAGGGCTTGCATGACCTACTACAGAACGTCTCTGTTCTCAGAGGAGGACCTCATTGGCCCTGTCTTAGATCTGCAAAACGAGCGTGTTTTATGGATCACTCAGTCTGACCATGATGGTTTTTTGTTTAGTGCAGCAATGGCCCATGTTCAGAGGATCGCTGACTCACCCGTAATGAAACCTTTGGAGAAGTATCAAGTGCAAAGTTGGTTTTCATATGTATCTGGAAGATTACTTTGGCCTACCAGCGATAGCTCAGTGGTTTTAGCGAACGGAGAAGGTGAAAATGAAGCCCTGATAAATTTCCAACATAGGATGAACGGTCTTTTGGTTATAGAACCAAATTTGAGACTGCGAGCGTCCAATGACATTATCCCCGTTAAAGTGGACGGTAGCACAATCAAAGCTGTTGGATTGTGGGACAACTTTAACATCACCTGGGAGCCAGTTCACATGGAAGTAGATTACAATGTCAGCTATTCTATCCAAATCGGCGATAATGTCTTCATTGAAAGCATTGAACCATTCGTTCATTATCCTCGAGATGATTTGCCACCATATTCCTCCTTGAAAGTCTGGATAACCAGCAGTTCACCGTGGAACAGCGGCCCAACGGTTATGGCTGACATCTTCTCACCCACTGCAGCTCCATCCAAACCCCAAAGAGTGAGAGTCTTTGTGAAGCGTATTGCCGATCCCATACGAGAATCCGATCAAATTTCAGCAATTGTTCGCTGGGAGCTGCCCGAACAACCAAACGGACCAATAATTCTCTATCGGACCGTTTGTCAGAAGGAAGGAGAGTTCATAGAAAGCATCAATTCGACTGGAAGTGAAGCGATCTTTTGGGACATTGAAGACAACACGACATATTCGTTTCAAGTACAGGCTTTCACTTCCGGAGCTGGTGGAGCCCTTTCCGAAGCTTCAGAAATATCGGTTAATGCAGAATATCAGTCAGTTCCTAGACTTCTTGTGGCAGGTGCTGGACAGATCGAGCTGTTGGACATTGATCTAAACTCTACAGAAATTTTAGCCAAAACTGAAGGACCTGTAAGGCATCTCACTGTGATTTCCGATGACAAGGAAAATTGGTTTATTTGGATCGATGGAACAGGACACATGATGTCATATTACAGGGGTAACGTAAGCATTCTCACTCACTTGGAGTCGAAAGTTCAAGGTCTTACAGTAGATTGGGTGTCACGAATAGCTTACTGGTGTCAATCGGATCACGGTGGCGGAAGTACAATTCATTCCCTCGACTTGAATCACTTTGAAGGAGAACCTCTGAGCGGGAAGCTGGTTATATCAAATCCAAAGCCAATCAAAAGTCTAGTAATGTTCCCATTAAGTCAAACTTTGCTTTGGCTTGAGTTGGATGGCAGTCTCAGAGGCTGGAACTTTAGAAAATTAACCGAAATCAATTTGCTATCCGAATTGAATGTCCCATACCAGAATTTGTATCCCGGATCATTTGAAGAGGATTTGGAATCAGTGATTTTGGTGGACGCAAACGAAAACATTTGTGTTCTTGATCTTCAAGCCGAATCTTGTCAGGCTTTGAGGATTGGTATTGACACAGATAATTTGAACATAGCTTGGGATAATGGATATTTTTATCTTTTGAAAAATCATTCGATACGAGCATACAATCGTACGACTCCAGAATCTCTTGAGTACATGGTGCACACAGATAATATCGACACAATTGCAGCCTTGACCTTGCAGCCGTACCCTGAAAGAAGATGCCTACTGCCTGATTTTGAGGAGGAGCCTCTGGTTGAAACTAATTTGCTAGTTCCTCAATTAATCAATTCTACCAAAAATAGTTTGGATTTGAAATTCCCAAAGATTTTGGCACCACCCGAATGTGGTTTTGATGTACCAGGATTGAAGTATACCGTGCTTTTGAAAGAAACCGAGAACGATGAAGATGGCATTTATCGGAGATTACACTGTTTTGAGCCTCAAATTAACATTACCGAACTTAAACCTTTTACAAAGTACTCTATCCAGCTCGAGATAAGCAACTACTACTCCGAAAAGTTTGAACTTCCAGGAGTCTCTGGGCCTAATGTTACATTTGCAACTGCACCTGGGGCTCCGTGGGCACCTCGTAATGTAACTGTCTCAGCGGTGAGTCCCAGAGACGGCCTCATCGAATGGATGGAACCGGAGGTTTTGAACAACGATCGTGTTTGGTATGAGGTACATTGGCAAACAGAAAACCCAGTCAGTGGAGTTGTTCACCGTCACCAAAAAATCATTCCCGAAACCACTGATGACAAGATGAACTCCTTTCTTCTATCGAGCTTGCGACCGGATCATACATATTGGGTCTGGATAAATGTATTCTCCACTCCTTCTGAATTTAACGAAAGCTCAAATTACACATTTGATACTTTTGCCGAACCTGAGAGCTTGGCTCTCCTCGATTCAACTTCAAGCGCTTTGACCCTCAGCTGGAACTCATCGGCTAATGTAACTTCAGCTTTTCTTCTTTACTCACCTCTTAGCATAGACGACTACATTAGCGTTAATATAACAGGTGATTCTCAAAAACTTGTTGTTGAACCTCTGGAGCCCAAAACGAAGTACAGCTTCCAGATGAAACTTTTCTACTCAAATACGGTGCATTCCTACGTTTGGCCATCAGATAACCGTTTCGTTTACGAGACACTTGGTGACCGCCCGGGTGCCCCAGGACAACCATTGATCGAGCACATCAAGGGAGAAGTTTTTAAGATATTTTGGGAGCCAGCAAGGAACAATGGTGCACCAATTTTGGAATATAGCTTAGAAGCTTTGCAATCGAGTCAAGCAAAGCGAGTGCGAAGGTCACATTACTATCCAGCGAGCTCAGATCGACAAGTGAGCAACAAAACCTTAGCAAGATTAGGACAGCTACCTTGGGCAGAGGAAATCCAACCGATTCAGGACAAATGGATTCCCTATTACAATGGAACCGAAACCAATTGCATCATTACCGAGCTTCATACATTGAGGCTGCTTATGTTTAGAGGTCGAGCCAGGAACTCATACGGCTGGGGACCATACAGTGATGATAGCGAGATGATTGCAGAGCCGTATGTCTCGCCACGCAAGCGGGACACACTAGTTTTTGCAATTGTGGCGCCAATAACTGTCGTTTCAACTTGCGTTAGCATGGCCTTCCTCATCAAATATAGTAAGTAGTTCTAGCTAGCCTTTAATCAAATGGCTTGTGGCTTCCGTTGAAGACCTACTCACCACTCATTTCTTTTTCTACTTTGCAGTCCATGGCCGACGGAAACATGCCAAGAAGATGATCGATGATCTACGACCGAGTATATGGGGACTGGATGTTGCCACACTACAACAGGTCGCTCGAAGCAGGAATTTCTCACAGACCAGTAGTATGCTTTACACGGGCAAACCCTTGACCGACGGGGACATTGCCCTCCTGCCGCAGATAGGACGTAATCAAATTGAAATGCAAAAGTTTCTAGGCAGTGGGGCATTTGGTGAAGTTTATGAGGGATTGGTAACATACTCAAGTGATGAAACAAAGGACAGAGTGGCTATTAAGGTACTATTTTTATGTCCTTTTAAATTCTTTTTATTCACTTGCTTTTTATCAGACTCTGCGAAAGGGCGCCATTAGTGAGCAAGAGCGAACTGAGCTTCTGCAGGAAGCTCATCTCATGAGTCACTTCAAGCATGAGAATATAGTAAAGCTGATTGGAGTGTGCTTTGAACTGGACTCGATCTGTATCATAATGGAATTGATGGAAGGTGGTGATTTACAGACATATCTGCGACAATCCCGTCCATCAATTGTCAGGGAAGGGACACTATCACTTCTCGAACTGGTCGGTATGTGTCTCGACGTGTGTACTGGTTGTCGCTACTTAGAAGACCTACACTTCCTCCATCGAGACTTAGCGTGCCGGAACTGCCTAGTCTCATCGACAGATCCACAATTTCGAGTTGTGAAAATTGGCGACTTTGGTTTAGCACGAGACATCTACAAAAGTGACTACTATCGCAAGGAAGGCGAAGGACTGCTCCCTGTGCGTTGGATGGCTCCGGAGTGCCTTGTCGATGGAGTGTTTACATCACAATCGGATATATGGTCATTTGGTATATTACTCTGGGAAATACTCAGTCTTGGCCAGCAACCCTATCCTGCGCAAAGCAACTTAGAAGTACTAAACTTTGTCAAGGAAGGTGGGAGGTTAGAACGACCTCATGACTGCCCCGAAAAACTGTAAGACCAAATTGGATTTGGTAAAAAAACTGATTTTGACTTGAGACTTTACATTGCAGATACAATTTGATGGTGGAGTGTTGGAGTCATGAACCCCAAGATAGGCCAACTTTCCAACGATGTCTCAACGAGCTGATGTCTGTCAAGGTTGAAGCCCTAAATATGGGCTCCACAAAATCATACGAAGGTGAGTTTTAAGCTGCATGTCTAAACTATTTTAAGACCTACAAATGGTTGTTTCAGGAGGTATTGCAAACCTATCCTACTCAGGGTCAGAGACGGATGAAGAGAGCATTTCCAAAGGTGAATTTGATGTTTATCCATAAAAAATTAACTTTCTACACAATTTCGCATGTCTATGATTTTAGAATACGTTGCCAGTAGTGTTAACACCGAGCAAACCAGTCTAAACTACAGCTTTGCAGAAAAACCAAACCAAAGAAATTTATCGGATGAAAGTCCAACGGAACTATCATCGTTTAAGATAACCGGAGCAGGAATCAATGGAAATCAGCCAAAGCCAAAGTCAGTTCATTACGTTAATGAAGGGCTATCCAGATTGTAGATTGTACAATTGTTGTTTAAATAATATATATGTAGGGTGTTTTGCGGTATCAATGTCAGGACTTTAGAAACTGGTTTTTTTTTGACATGTCCTTAATACAATTTTTTGCTCAGGAAGCAGCGTTGTTATGAGACATTATTGTTTTTAGTTTTTCTGATATTTGTCCAGTATAACAAACTATGTAGATAAAATAATATAATGAAATCCACAGAAGGGGTCCAAATCGGATTCATACACCCACCATTTTTTGGATTAAGGAAGAAGGGTATATAAAAGCTTCGATTAAAGTTTAAAAAGAAAGTAAATTGAATGCCGCATTATACCATTTTGTAAATCTAAAAAATTTGTATTTTGAAATAAATCCAAAGTATAGACATTAAGGGCTGAGGCACCCTGCATATGTTACTCGTATTTGTATTATGTATATTTATCTTCTACTGTAATTATTTACTTGTGATGTAATTGAATTAAAAGCTTTTATTAAAACGAATCGCTCGTTCTTTTGAATACAATGATGTGTTGAAATCTTAAATCCACAGAGCAGGTGTGGCCAACTTGATTGGACCCAAGATCTCTTGTTCACTAACGAGACCCTGTGCGATCTAACAATTACATACTTCTAGAAATCTTAAATGAATCAGCATGGTTCAGTACACAATGATGGCATAGAGTATATAATCGCCGATTATACTCTGTGACTCTGTGTTTAAACCAATCGGAGTTTTGGAAACTAGATTGGCAGTTCTTTATTTTCTATTTTTGAAAGTATTTAAAGTGTTTAAAACATATTTGTATTAGCAACCGTTAGTTGCTGGCTGCGGTATTTTGGATGATGACCTCTTTATAGTGGAATATGCTGAAGAGATGGTATAGAGGCAGTGGCTTCACTAGGTTCAATGATTACCGACTTGCTAATGCAGTCATCGCCGAGCGAAACGGGGATAACATACTGCTAAATCCTTAACATGCAAACAACTACAAAAAGCTATCCGCATATGATTTGAACGACCCCCTTCTCACCGTCAATCTTCGTTAGATAACCAAGGAAATTCGGTGAATTGATGACAGCAATAGCAGTGCCAAAAAGTATGCAATCGATAATATTCCGTGTTAAACGTGTAACGCTTTCATGTTTGCAAGTCGCATAAGAAGTTTCACTTCAAAAAAAATCTAATTGTACAATGTAAGTAGGTACATGCTTATAGCTAGAGAAATACGTAGGAGATTTTCAAAATATTGATTTTTGTGTGATTGGTGAGCAGCAATTGAATTAATTCGTTAAACTTTCAACAGAAGAAAGGATAATCATTTGTTAATAAAGAATGATTCAATTAACTTATCAAAAATCCCCGACGTATTTCTGTTCGAAATCTTATTTTCAAGATATTGTAAGAAATTCGAATTAAAAGAACGAAAACTATACGTACTACACTGACGTACTATTGATTAGAAATGCTTCTACTTGAATATAAATGCTTTATAATGACATCTGTTAGTGTATTTGAGAAGATAGAAAACAAAATGTAGAACATCTGACTCAAGTGTCGTTTCGGAGCAGTCCGACGCGCTTGGGGTTGAGTTCAAAATTACAAGAAAAATAGAAACTTTGGGGTATGAAATAGATTTTTAGATTTAGATAGATTTTAGATTTAGATTTATTATTTCGTAAATTTGGGTACATAATTAACAATATCAGTTTAAAAGCTTGGCTTTATGCCGTCTGCCTGGTTGACAAAACATAATTATTTCTATGAATTAGAAAAAAAAAAGAAATCTTCATTAATTTAAATTGATTGATTTTACTATTGAATAGATATGTGTCCTATAAAAGCAGTATAAGTTCAGAAAGTTTCAGTCATAATTTTGTGTCTATAATTTAAAGCAAGTTTGCAGTAGAGGTATAATTTTGGTACTTCAACTTCATTAAGCATTCGTATAACTTCGTTTTCCGTTATGAAATCGCTTCCAAAAGTGTTACGTCTGATCTCTTTCAGGACACGACATTTTCCCATAAAATGAAAAGTATCTTCTCTTTCGTTTAAATTGCAGAGCGAGCAGATAATAGGTAAATCTGGTCTATGTGGCATGAAGTTTAGCTGCAATAGTTCACCTCTTAACCTGGCCATCATCGCAATTTCGTTGACTCCATTTATGTCCTGAAAATAATTCCTCTCATTCAAATTGTGATTGAGTCTACAGTAGAGTTCTCTATGCAGCGATCCTGTTGCGTTATTCAGAAAACTTTCTCTACACTTGAGGTCCACTGAAGAAATAAGCTGATAAAGCGTTTTTTCCAATTAATGACATCATAATTATCCAGTATGAAATATTTTTCTCCATATTCTAAAAGGTTCAAAGTATTTTTTAAGCCTTAAAACCAAAAATCGATTTTTTGGAAAATTTAGTGGTGTTACCCCTTAAACTGAGCCGAAACAATTTTGAGTGACATAAATTTCCCATTTTGAGTTGATACAAAAGCGTTTATAGTTTTGTGTGTTCTATATTTTTTCTTTCCATTTACGAATTCTTCTGACCACCTCTTGGCCTAAAAACCATAAGGCATACAAGAGCAAGTGCGTACGTCTACGTACCACTCACCCAACATCTAATTTCACATTGACTGGACTAGTAGTCTGTTAGCTTAACAAGCCTTGCAAAGTTAAAAGCTACCTTACCTACTATCCCACATACAATGAGTGAAACTTATTAGAAAACTAGGTACTTACCTGCTTTGTTTTAATGATGGTACAATTATCAAGATAAAACTTCAATTACAATCATCCATCATTAAATATTAAATAAAGAAATCAAAAGCAAATGCTTACTGACACTGTAGTCTGCCATGCTCAATTTCCAAATCTAAGCTTAAAAAACAGTATAATTTCAATTATGAAAGTCATCAGACTTTCCATTCCTGCAAGCATCTTTTATCTCACTGTTATAAGTACAACGTTTGGATATGTGAGTTTGTGTTAACCATCAAAACTCAATCAAGACTATAAATTTAATCGAAAAACAATTATTTTAGCGAGAGTACATTGCTGTAGTGGATGAATTTAGGTGCTTTACCTACAATGATTTTTTTAAGAATGTTTCTTGTAAACTTTACAAACCAAGTACAATGAGCGCTTATATTGAAATGCAGAAGGAAGTAAATGATGTTCGACTAGACGCCATTTTAAACGTAACAATGAACAACAACATGGAAACAAAACAACTTTACAACTATAAAGGAATAAAAGCCTGCGACATTCTAAACGAGCCTGTCTTGAATCCTGTTTTAAGGATAATGAAACAAATGATGAGGGAATATTTAACTTTGCCCAAAAGGTGTCCTGTTCCATCAGTAAATAGAAGAAACAAAAATATCTCAATGAATTCTAAATATCTGCTTCTGTTTTTTCAGAATTTTGTGTTTCTATTATCAAACTGCACTTGGAACTCCGAAATCCTTCCTGTTGTTCTCCCAGAAGGTACATTTAAGTCTTATTGCAAACTGTATAGTGGAAAAATACTGGGCCTGGTAATAGAACTCAGGGGAAGGGTTGTACACAACAAAGTTAAGACAAAAGGTCGCAGAACAACTTCAAAACAAAAGCAAGCATTTTGGAATTTCGAAAAAGTGAACGAAAAAGTTTGATAATTTACATTGCTATATGTGGGTGCAATGGATTTGTTATAAATATTAAAAAAAATTATTGGTGTTGCCGTGCTGCAAAGATCTATGTACTTGAATAAATAAAACCTTCTAGTTCACAGAATCATCTTGTGGCAAAGACACAAATGCAAAATAATAATTTTCAAGGAATATTTAAGTTTCCGTTTAAATTTACACTGGGAACACTAATGTGGCTTTCCATTGGACAAAAAGAAGCGTCCAGGAGCGTTAAGAGACACTCTCAAAACGTTAAATCTCATGATTCTGAGAAGAATCCATTTAAGAAACACTAACATGTTACTCATCAGATGTCAAAATGAAAATTGTCTTCAATGAACATTTTTTATGAACCATAGGTGTTCCAATCACACAAAGACAGTTTGTCAAAACTGAACAGAAATAATTTTAGGTGTTCCATTGTTTTTAAAATGAGTGGTTCACCGAGTGAAACCAATGGAAAGCGACATAAATGGAACCACGCAAATAAGACTCTCAATGGGAGCACCTCTCGTTTGGAAGCAGTTTTGCTGACAAAGTGAGGAATTTTGAAAATTAAAGTGTCGTGAGAGTAACGGGAGGGCGCAAGAGAACGAGGAGCCCTAGGGCCCAGCGCATTTTTCACAACCATTCCTGGTGAGGAAATGGAGGGGACCTACAATTTTCAGTCGGTTCCGAAAGGGTTATCGAGAAAGCACTTTTCGTGGCAATGAATTTACTAACGAAGGACTAGTTTAGGCCTTGGCGTCGCCACAAAGCGTTTTTTGAGAAAACTAAAGTCGCCCTAAATGCCAAACAGTGTTTTTTTAGCCCTAGGGTTGACCTAGGTTTTCCCTCAACTCGGCTGTCAAATGGCATGTATTTTTTTTAATGACAGGGAGATGTGATGATTTGTGGCTTAGCGTTTTTTGAGGACTGGAAAACCGAGGTTTTTTTTGATAATTCATAGGGTTTAGAAAATTACAATAACAACAAAGAATTTTGTTTTTGTATTTTATATTTTTGGAGTTGAAAACTGAAATCAGACAGAGGATCAAGAGATCCAGTGACCTTACTCCATTGAAAATTGTGCGTTTCGCCCAGGTACGACAGAGGGCTCATCCTTCTAAGACGCAAATTTGTTTTGGGTAACACCAAAACACTTATAAAATCCGCAGCACTCGCATGCTGGTAAGGTCACTGGATCTCTTGATCCTCTGTCTGATTTCAACTCATAGGATTGTCAAGAAAATCTGTGTCAACCCTGGGGAAAGTTCAACGAACAGACCTATTACTTGTAGTGTTGCAAATTCAAATAGAATCTCGATTAAAATTACGCAAAATGAAAAGTTCCACTAGACATAGAACAAGGACTAGACTAAAAAATGGGCGCATCCTATTAATCTTGCACAGAGCACTGGTTTAGCTTAATCCGGCCTTGGTTCTAGGTATGTAACATCGACTTGGATCATTATTTTCTAGTCTAGTCTAGCTTCAATGTTGGAAAAATACTGTCTGTTGTGTGAAAAATCGAGGTTTGAAACCCAGAAACAAATTGCTTTGAGCCCAACGAACGGGCCTAAGAGTGCTAGCCGAGCTGACAGCCACTAACATTTAACCTACGCGAGCAATTGGCAATTTAAAGCAATCTCTCAAGCTGACCGAAATCGGTAGAAAATGTTGTGGGTCCCATCTATTGCTCACAAAGTATGGTTGGGCTAGACTTTGAGACGCCCCCAGCCACGGTGTACCACCATACTTATTTGTTTCAACTTTAAAATAGCAATCTTCCTTATAAATTTTCTAGAGATCTTTGTACAAAATCCAGAAGACGCTGTGCTCCTAAGTTACCAGTTTTTTAACCTCTAAGGATAGCGGCAGAGGAAGTACCTACTCCATATATGGTGTCATTCTTCTTTCTACAACAGTATCGCTCAAGCATGGACTGTTTCAATGCTTTGCAAAGGAGAAGTGATCCCTGGCAACGCAAACGAGTTTTATGAAGTAATTTCTGGCTAATATGTTCCACCTTTGTCGTTGGGGAGCATATTTCTAGTTTTTTCTGCTCCTGCAAAACCAATCCAATCGTTGATAAAAGCCTTCTTTAACACCTCAGGTAGACAAACCACTGGTTCAGGTCATAAGAAAGATTACAGAGACAGGTTTGTCACCGATCTCGCTCTTAGAGATTCCCTTGACTCTCTATATTCCCTTGATTCCCTTCCCTTGACAGTCTTGAACCAAAATAAAACTCAAGGAATTCTGTCTTCCAACTGCAATCGGAGAAATATCATTCCTGGTCATTAGTTTAGTAGGCGAATTGAGTAGAGTAGAGCACAGCTTGGCTGCATGATGACAATCACAGCAGACACAAATACTTTTCCCACACATTTCCTCGCTTCCAGCTAATTAACAAAAAGGTTAGCATGGGCTAGCTATTCATTTAGAGATATTTTATGGTGTATTAATTGTTTGAGAGATTAAGCGTGAGTCGTATCTCGTATAAGCTCTTTATGGTATTTTCGTTAACCTTATGTGATGAAGGACATAGGTTTGTTCGTTGAAGCCCTAGGGTCGCCCTGAGGTCGCCACAAAGCGTTTTTTGAGAAACCTTAAGTCGACCTGAATGTCAAACTGATTTTTTTTTTAGCTCTAGGGTTGACCTAGGTTTTCTCTCAACTCGCCCTAGGTTTTTGCTGTGGCGAGTTGAAGGCTGTCAAATGGCATGTATTTTTTTAATGACAGAGATGTGTGGGGATTTGTGGCTTATGAGGACTAGAAAACCCAGGTGAATAGGCTGCCTAGAACATATGATATCACACCACCAGATTTTTTCTTTTGGGGCTTTATAGTCACGCCGGGTACGATTGAGCAACTGGAAGCTAACATTGCTTACGTTAATCGCCAAATATCATTCGAAATGCTCAAAAACGTCATCAAAAATCGGAAATGCAGAGCGGATTATGTTAATCGTAGCAATTATCAACATTTGAAAAATGCAGTTTAAAAAAAATGTAAAGAATATATCGTAGTCTTTCAGTTAAACAAGTCTAGAAAAATACTTAGCTTTGTTTTAATGATGCTGCGATTATAAAGATAAGCTTTCAAAAGCAATCATGCATCATTAAATATTCAATCAAAAACAAATATTTAGTGACACTGCATAACCGAAGACAAAGCTACCAACAAAAATTAACAGTCTAATTTCAATTATGAAAGCCATCAGACTATCCGATCCTGCAAGTGTCTTTTATCTCACTATTTTAGTAGGTATTAATACAACGTTTGGATATGTGAGTTCTTGTCAGCCAACAAACTCCAATCAAGAATTCATTCAAAAAACAACTTTCTTCTTAGCGAGAGTACGATGCAGTTTTGGATGAATTTAAGTGCTTTACCTACAATAAATTTATTAAGAATGCATCTTGTAACCTTTACAAAGCAAGTGCTGTGAGCGCTTATATTGAAATGCAGAAAGAAGTAAGTGATGTTCGACTAGACACCGACTCAAACATAACAATAAGGAATATGGCTACAAAAGAATTATTCAACTATAAGGGAATAAAATTCTGCGACTTTTTAAAAGAATCTGTCTCGATTAATCCCGTTTTAAGGATGCTAAAACCGATGGTTGGGAAATATTTAACTTTGCCCGAAAGGTGTCCTGTCCCATCAGTAAATAGAAGAATCAAAAATATCTCAATGAATTTAAAATAACTGCTTCTGTTTTTTTCAGAATTTTGTGTTTCTATTGTCAAACTGGACTTTTACAGCAGATAATCTCCCTATTTTCCTCCCAGAAGGATCATTTAGGACTTATGCCAAATTTTTTAGTGGAAAAATACTGGACCTGATTTTGGAAATCAAAGGAAGGTTTGTACATAAAAAAGTTAAGTCAAATGGTCGCAAAACAACTTCAAAATAAAGATTTAAATGATTTTAAATTAAGGAAACTGTATACCAAAGTTCTCTCCTAATATCTCTAAATCTGGACTAATATATTTACAAAGAAGAAAAATATTCAATAACAGGACAGTAATCAAGTGTTGCAATGGGGTTGTCATCAAGACACTTGCGTCATTGAAGTTATTATAATTTCATGCATGGGTTGCAATCTGAGCCCGTGTTAAGAATTACGAAACGCGAGGTAATAAATGATAGCCATGACATAGACCGATTTATGAATAACGAGAATGGATCCATGAAAATGTTGGATGATAACAAAACGACCACCAAAAGCAACCGCGTAAATGACAGCGAGTATCGTCAAATGTAATCCCAACATAACGATAGTTATTGGGATATTTTACAGAAAATTAATTCCTAACTCAAGTTGCAGTATGTATCCAAAACATTCAAACCGTCTACCTATCAACAGACGACAATGAAAAAACCGAACCGCAGTCCAACTCGGTTTGACTTGACTCGGGATAAATTAATTTCCCGTATAGCTACAATTGATACATACTGCATACTTGGCTTCCTAAATGGCTTCGATGTTACGCGATGCTGTTGTGTCAAAATCATCGTTGTTGTTGTGTATGTTTGACTTTGTTACAAAATCATGGTTGCATTAAGGAACGACTCGATGTTACACTTTGTTGGTCTGTCAAAAATAAGAATAAAGTATTTCTTAAAATATAAAACCAGCTAAAAGAAACTCGTTTTTGATGAAGAAAAAAGAGTTCTGAAATGAACAAGATTGAAAATCAATAACTGCTTACAGAATTTTGAAAGATTAATGAAAAAAAACCAAAACAAATCTGAGCAACAACAATTCTAGAGGGGTTTGACAGATCAACATCGAAACTCAAGTCCCAGAGATGATTTGGAAAAAGTTACGAAACGTAACATTCTGACAGTTCAACATTGCATTTAGGAACGACTCGATGTTACATTTCGTAACTTTTTTGCATTTAGGAACGACATAATGTTACTCGATGTTACATCGCGTAAGATCCAAGAATAAAAGAACAGACACACAGCTCGAGTTAGGAATTAATTTATCCCGAGTCAAGTCAAACCTAGTTGGACTGCGGTTCGGTTTTTTCATTGTCGTCTGTTGATAGGTAGACGGTTTGAATGTTTTGGGTACATATCGCCACTCGAGTTAGGAATTAAATTTCTGTAAAATATCCCGAGTCAAGTCGGCTCGGTTCTTTCCTGTGTGATTATTTAGTAGGTACGCTTATTGCTTTTTTTTTTTTTTTTTTTTTTTTTTTTTTTTTTTTTTTTTTTATAAATTCATTTTGACTAAATCCGTTGAAGGAATTGAAGGAAAAAGCGCAAATATTATTTTTGTAAACCGAGTTAGCCAACTCGAGTTACAACTCGGGTTAATCAAAATCCAACTCGGGTTAACCCGGTTTGTAAATTTTACGGTTAGGCACATCACTATCTTGCGCTGGGCTTTGGAACCCGAGCCCACCATACTTATTTATTTCAACTGTAAAATAGCAATCTTCTTTATTATTATTTTAAGAGATCTTTGTAGAAAATTGAGAAAACGCTGCCATGATAACGATCCTAAATTACCAGTTTTTTTGCTTCTAATTAAAGAAATTGAAGGACAACTGCAGAGGAAGTTACTATACTCCGTGGTGTCAGTTTTCTTTCTAAAACAGAATCGCTCAAGCATAGACTATTTCAATGCTTTGCAAATGTAAAGTTGTCCCTGGCAACGCCAAAAAGTCTTATGAAGTCATTTCTGCTTAGAGGAAGGTAATATGTTCCTCCTTTAACATTGGGGAGCATACCTACTTTTAGTTTGTCTGCATCCATCGGAGGATACCAACTACGGTTGTTCTCTTGCAATCGTTGATAAAAGCTTTCTCTAAGGCGTCAGGTAGAAAAACCACTGGTTCAGGTCATAAGAAAGATTTCAGGGACAAGTTTATCACCGAACTCGCTCTTAGAGATTCCCTAATAGTCTTGAACCAAAATAAAACTCAAGGAATTCTGTCTTCTAACTGCATTCCTGGTCATTAGTTTAGTAAACGAATTGGGAAGAGCTCTAAGCACAGCTTGACTGCCTGATGGCTATCTCAGCAGACACAAATACTTTCCCATCTAACACTTTCTCGCTTCCAGCTTATTATCAATAAGAGTAGCATGGGCGTCGCTTTGGATGACTGACGAGATGTGGGTCAAAATATATGCAGCTTTTGAAATTTTGAAGGCTTCTGTGCGAGTTGTGCCAAAAATTACTCTTTTCAAAGAGAGTACCTAGGACCTTTATCAGCGTCAGAATTTCCGAATGAAATAGTTAACAACGGTTTGCGAAAGCAAGTAATAGCTTGTGATAACGGGTGATTCATTTACAGGTATTATGTAGTGTATTAATTGTTTGACAGATTAAGCGTGAGTGGTATAAACTCTCTATGGTATATTAGGTTTGTTCGTTGAAGCCCAAGGGTCGCCCTAAGGTCGCTACAAAGCGTTTTTTGAGAAACCTAAAGTCGCTCCGAATGTCAAACTGAGTGTTTTTTGAGCCCAGGGTTGACCTAGGTTTTCCCTCAACTCGCCCTAGGTTTTTGCTGTGGCGAGTTGAAGGCTGTTAAATGGCATGTATTTCTTTTTAATGACAGAGATGTGTTGGGAATTGTGGTTTATCGTTTTTTGAGGACTGGAAAACCCAGGTCTTTATGACTGGGGAAAGTTCAACGAACCCAAGTAACAATTTGTGGTTAAATGCCGGTTAATCTACCGGACGTCAACCGATGTTATATAACCTTCCCGGTTATAAATAGGTTTCAGTAATGACTAAATCACTTTACAGCAACGTTCTCAGGCCTGTAAATGGTCAGGTAAAATTTAACCACAGGCTTAAATAAGTTTATAATTAACGTTTCAATTAAGTTACAAAATAACTGTTTCTTGTTTTATAAACGTTATTTCGGAGTAAGTTTACAACCGTTTGAAAATGGTTTAAAAAAAAAACAGTATAACAACCGTTGTACAACCGTTTAAATAGGGTTCTTAAAAAACCCTACTTTGTTGAGTTCAGGTCATTTTTAAACGTTATTACGACGTATGTTTGCAACCGTTTCAAAATGGTTTGAAAAAAAAACCCTGTATTATGTCGTTTTTTGGTTACTTCACAACCGTTACAAAACCGTTTGGATAGGATTTTTATAAAACCTTACTTTGTTAAGTTACGGTTAGTTTCAAACCGTATTTTGACGTCTTTTTGAAACCGTTCAGAAATAGTCTCAAAAATACCTAAAATAACCGATGGTTATTTTGAGACGTTATTTTAACGGCTTTTATAAACCGTTTCCATACAGTATTCAAAATACCTAGCCCAATGCCACCCACGTAAAAATTGAACGATAGTAGTTTTGAGAATTGCTCTTTTCATACTTCCAGATGTGATAGAGAGAACAACTGTCAAAAGTACTACACGTTTCAAATAGACCTGGGTGATCTTGGGCCAAGTTTTCTGAACACTGAAAAGAAATGATCAAAAAAGCTATTAAAATAACATCTTAAAATTACCATCGTCCAGTAGCTCAAAATTCTTCCCATCTGAAAGTGAAGTCCCTCTCTTCTATAAATGATAAGAATAAATTTAAGTTTACATTACATATAGTTTCAGTTTATTGGAAAAAAAAATTATAAATGGAAAATTATAATTGGACTTGGTGGTTGTGATCTTTATTTCGCATGTGGTGGTGTCGCTGGTAGTGGTGTTGCAGGAGCTGGTGTCGCTTGAGCCGGTGTCACTGGTGGTGGCGTAGCTGGTGGTGCTGTAGCTGACGGGGATGCTTCACTGGTGGTGGTGTAGCTGGTGGTGCTGTAGCTGACGGTGCTGTAGCTGACGGTGGTGCTTCTCTGGTGGTGCTGTAGCTGACGGTGGTGCTTCACTGGTGGTGCTGTAGCTGACGGTGGTGTAGCTGACGGTGGTGTAGCTGACGGTGGTGCTTCACTGGTGGTGCTGTAGCTGACGGTGGTGTAGCTGACGGTGGTGTAGCTGACGGTGGTGCTTCACTGGTGGTGCTGTAGCTGACGGTGGTGCTTCACTGGTGGTGCTGTAGCTGACGGTGGCTTCGCAAGCAGATTGGTTCCTGTTAAAAAGAAACAAAAAAAATTAAGCAAATGTGAATTAGTTTGTCTCTAAAAGTATATGAAGTAATTTTGGCTAGGCTAAACTTAGTAATAGAAAATTAAGTACTTACAAAACTGGCTTTCCCGCTGAAAGGAGCGTGCTTTAAATAGTTTTTAACAAATGTTGACCCCTCGATGTCGGTGAAGCTGGGGTAGCGGAGCCTTAACGCCTCCATTATGGCAGAAAATGTAGCATGATACCTCCTGAAGCTTTTTTTGGTCGAAGTGCCATGCCAAGAAAAGTTGGAGAGCAGATTGTCGGAGAACATGGTCCTGCAAATAGTTCGCATATGGACTTAACTCCGTCCAACCCCCCCAAAGTGGACAACTTTTGGATCTACAATAAAAAAAGAAAAAACAAGATAATATTAAAATAATAAATAAATAAAGTGGAAAATTTGTTTTTATCTTACCAATTTTCTTTTATAGTGGATGTCCCCGCTTATCCTGCTCTCCAGGTCTTCTAGTTGTTCCGTTGTTTCAAGAGCAGTGAACTCTTGGAGCGCGTGGTCCGCCACAACTTCCCGCCCAACAATTTGGCAGGTCTTGTTCACAAGACAAGTGAGGGCAACTTCAGTCGTTGCAGCAAACTGCTGAATCGTTGTTTTTAGGCCCTCGACCTCACTTGCCAGTTTATTGTGGCTTTCCATCAGCTGCTCCAGCTTTACACCGAACTCCTTGAGAGCATCGTAGGTGGGAACTGAAAAGATTCAATATACACATCAAATAAGTAATCTTATTGAATTCATAATGATTTTTTAAGAAACAGCGCACCAAAAATCAAACAGATACTCTTGCGACTTGCGAACACGAATAAAAAAACGCTACTGAAGAATCTAGAACAAAATGACGAAACGAAAAATTCAGACAATAAAAAAAAACGGCGTTGATGGCGTCTCTGTTTGATTAGCGTCAAGCATGAGTTATTTTTTGGTTATTATAACCACAATATGTAGTCGATTATAAAATGGTTAAAAAAAGGTTGGAAAATAACCAAACACACAAATGAGTTGTGTTTAGGTTGAAATATGGGTACTTTGTGACTGAGAACCACGCTTGGTAAATTTTCAACCAATGAGTAACGAAATGCGTCTTACAATAAACCAACAAATGACACTAAACTACATAATTAATTTTTCGTTATTGTATTATTAATATATTTTAATGAGTTTTGTAGTAGAGATATTCCACGTGTTTTTTATCTAATAAATAAAGAGATTAATACAATTTTAAACAGTAAAAAACACTTTTTATATTTCCTCAAATGCACATTTCAGAAGCAATTGCTTCTATATATATTTATATTTCTTGAGGAAATATAAAAAGTGTTTTTTACTGTTTAAAATTGTATTAATCTCTTTATTTAATATATTTTAATGAATTTACTGTGGCTACTCACCTGAAGCAGTATTCTTTTTCTGCAATTACAAGCAACACAAGCACTTTACTCACTTTAGAAATTATTATTATTATTATTCACCCAAAAAGAACGCGACAACCGGACAGCACAATGCACAACAATAAACTGATTAAACGTGTACACTGTACATTTGCATGGGTATGACGATCAGTTTTGCATTGGAATGTGAGAGCGAGATGGGTATATCTGAAGGGTTGTTTTCAGTTGAATCGTGGTTGGAAATGAAATGAAATATTACCGGAGTTGTTAATTGGTTGAAATAAATGTAATTTATAACTGAGGTTTACTTGCGGTCGATTTCCAACGAATAAATAATGTTTTGGGTTGAAAAAGCGTAATTTAATGATTTATTCCAAACGTGTGTCTGGATTTCGTTTACTTTCAACCGATAATTAATACTGTGGGTTGAAAAAATAGTTATTTTACGACTTATTTTAAACATGTGTGTGCTCTAGGTTGAAAAAGCGTAATTTAATGACTTATTCCAAACGTGTGTCTGGATTTCGTTTAGTTTCAACCGATAATTAATACTGTGGGTTGAAAAAATAGTTATTTTAGGACTTATTTTCAACATTTGTGTGCTGTAGGTTGAAAAAGCGTAATATTGAAACTTATTCGTTTAGTTTCAACCGATAATTAATACTGTGGGTTGAAAAAATAGTTATTTTAGGACTTATTTTAAACATGTTGTGTGTGGTGTAGGTTGAAAAATCGTAGTTTAATGACTTATTCCAAACGTGTGTCTGGATTTCGTTTAGTTTCAACCGATAATTAATACTGTGGGTTGAAAAAATAGTTATTTTAGGACTTATTTTAAACATGTTGTGTGTGGTGTAGGTTGAAAAAGCGTAGTTTAATGACTTATTCCAAACGCGTGTCTGGATTTCGTTTAGTTTTAACCGATAATTACTAATACCTTGGGTTGAAAAAATAGTTATTTTAGGACTTATTTTAAACATTTGTGTGCTGTAGGTTGAAAAAGCGTAATATTGAAACTTATTCGTTTAGTTTCAACGGATAATTAATACTGTGGGTTGAAAAAATAGTTATTTTAGGACTTATTTTAAACATGTTGTGTGTGGTGTAGGTTGAAAAAGCGTAGTTTAATGACTTATTCCAAACGTGTGTCTGGATTTCGTTTAGTTTCAACCGATAATTAATACCTTGGGTTGAAAAAATAGTTATTTTAGGACTTATTTTAAACATTTGTGTGCTGTAGGTTGAAAAAGCGTAATATTGAAACTTATTCGTTTAGTTTCAACCGATAATTAATACTGTGGGTTGAAAAAATAGTTATTTTAGGACTTATTTTAAACATGTTGTGTGTGGTGTAGGTTGAAAAAGCGTAGTTTAATGACTTATTCCAAACGTGTGTCTGGATTTCGTTTAGTTTCAACCGATAATTAATACTGTGGGTTGAAAAAATAGTTATTTTAGGACTTATTTTAAACATTTGTGTGTTGTAGGTTGAAAAAGCGTAATATTGAAACTTATTCGTTTAGTTTCAACGGATAATTAATACTGTGGGTTGAAAAAATAGTTATTTTAGGACTTATTTTAAACATGTTGTGTGTGGTGTAGGTTGAAAAAACGTAGTTTAATGACTTATTCCAAACGTGTGTCCGGATTTCGTTTAGTTTTAACCGATAATTATTAATACTGTGGGTTGAAAAAATAGTTATTTTACGACTTATTTTAAACATTTGTGTGCTGTAGGTTGAAAAAGCGTAATATTGAAACTTATTCGTTTAGTTTCAACCGATAATTAATACTGTGGGTTGAAAAAATAGTTTTTTTTAGGACTTATTTTAAACATGTTGTGTGTGGTGTAGGTTGAAAAAACGTAGTTTAATGACTTATTCCAAACGTGTGTCTGGATTTCGTTTAGTTTCAACCGATAATTAATACTGTGGGTTGAAAAAATAGTTATTTTAGGACTTATTTTCAACATGTGTGTGCTGTAGGTTGAAAAAGCGTCATCTTAAAACTTATTCCAAACGTATGTCTGGATTTCGTTGCTTTTCAACCTGTTATGCAAGGAGTAAAATTTTAAAATTGTGTCTGTTTTTGGTAAATTTTTAACCAATACAAACTTTGTATTTAAAAATAATAGTAATTTAAGAACTTAATCCAGACTTGTGTCTACATTTGGTTGATTTTTAACAAAAAAAAAAATACTCTGTGTTGAATAAAGGTAATTTATTGTTTTATTCAAAACTTGAGTCAAAGTTTGGTTGATTATAAGCCAATAAAAAATACTCTGTGTCGAAAAAATCGTAATTTAAGGACTTATTCAAAACGTGTATTTAGATTTGGTTGATCTTTAACCAAAAAATAATACTCAGTGTTAAATAAAAGTATTTTATTGACTCATTCAAAACTTCTATTTGGATTTGGTTGATATGCAACCAATAAACAACTGAAGACTATTTTCGGTTAGTTCTCAACCAACATATAACAATGAGTGCTTAAAAAATCAGGTAATAAAAAACCTAATTCAAACTATTGAAATTAAGAATGAGTTGGAAAAGTACCTTAAATTGAGCTAGGTTATATAATAGTTATTTTAAACCATAAAAATGAAGGACGGGTTAGAAAATGGTCAACACAAATCGCACATTTGACCTCAAGGTTGTAAAATGAGTTTTTTTTAAACCGGAATTGGGAAAACAGTTCAAATTGAGTAAAAATCTTACTGCAAATCAACTTCAAAGTTAGAATGAGGGAACATTTTACCCCAAATCAAACCTAAATTATAATTTGGCTTTATTTATACCGTAAATTAACCGAAAGTTTTTAATTAACTCAATTAACACCCTGTTTATGACCACAGTTATTTTGGGTTTATTTATGACCTCAGTCATTTTGTGACGGTGGTTGGATTTCGTTACTTGGGAAGGGACCTAATATAACGTCGCTAATCGAGAATTTACGCGATGATTGCGAAGAATCGATATGGCGACGTTCGCAACAGTTTGGCTTATGCTATATAAACTTATTTGTGGTTTACTTAAGTATAATGGCTTAAAAGAATTTGGTGCCAAAAAGACTGCCTGACTTGCCACACAGACTTGGTGAATAGGCTGCCTAGAACATATTATGATATCACACCACTAGATTTTTTTTTGTTTTTTTTGTTTTTGAGCTTTATGGATACGCCGGGTACGATTGAGCAACTGGAAGCCAACATTACTTACGTTAATCGCCAAATACCATTCGAAATGCTCAGAAACGTCATCGAAAATTGGAAGTGCAGGGTGGATTATGTTAATCGTAGCAATTATCAACATTTGAAAGATGCAGTTTAAAAAAAATGTAAAGAATAGTTCGTAGTCTCTCAGCTAAACAAGTCTGGAAAAATACTAAGCTCTGTTTTAATGATGCTGCGATTATAAAGATAAAATAGCAATCATGCATCATTAAATATTCAATCAAAAACAAATACTTAATGACACTGCATAACCGAGGACAAAGCTACCAACAATAATTACCAGTATAATTTCAATTATGAAAGCCATCAGACTATCCATTCCTGCAAGTGTCCTCACTATTTTAATAGGTATTAATACAACGTTTGGATATGTGAGTTCTTGTCAGCCAACAAACTCCAATCAAGAATTTATTCAAAAAACAACTTTCTTCTTAGCGAGAGTACGATGCAGTTTTGGATGAATTTAAGTGCTTTACCTACAATAAATTTATTAAGAATGCATCTTGTAACCTTTGCAAACCAAATACAATGAGCGCTTATATTGAAATGCAGAAAGAAGTAAGTGATATTCGACTAGATATTGGCGCAAACTTAACAATAAAGAATATGGCTACAAAAGAATTATACAACTATAAGGGAATAAAATTCTGCGACTTTTTTAAAGAATCTGTCTCGAATCCTCCCGCTTTAAAGATGCTAAAACAGATGGTTGGGAAATATTTGACTTTGCCCGAAAGGTGTCCTGTCCCATCAGTAAATAGAAGAAACAAAAATATCTCAATGAATTTTAAATATCTGCTTCTGTTTTTTTCAGAATTTTGTGGTTCTATTGTCAAATTGCACTTTTACCGTAGATTATCTCCCTGATTTCCTCCCAGACGGATCATTTAGGGTTTATGGCAAATTTTTTAGTGGAAAAATACTGGACCTGATTTTGGAAATCAAAGGAAGGTTTGTACATAAAAAAGTTAAGTCAAATGGTCGCAAAACAACTTCAAAATAAAGATTTAAATGATTTTAAATTAAGGAAACTGTATACCAAAGTGCTCTCCAAATTTCTCTAAATCTGGACTCAATTATTTACAAAGAAGAGAAATATTAAGTGTGTTTAATGAAAAAAAAGCAGAGCAGCGCAGCTCAGAGCAGAGCAAGAAGCATGAAAAATGTCAGGCAACTTAGAGCAGAGTCAGCTGGCACCAAAAGTCAGCTGATAAGAAAGCAACAAACATTTTGTAACCTTAGCTAGTTTGAAAAATTATGTTTGGTATCCTATTATAATAAAAATCTGTTTTCGGAAACATTGGAATCAAAACTGAACTAACATGCGATGTTAATTCAATTGATTTTAAGTTAAATTCGATTTCAAATAGACTGCAAAAACGCAAATATAAACAAAAATATTTGAATCAAATGTCAACAGCTGATTTTGACACTTTGCTCAAATCTGCTCTTACTCAAAAGTAAGTGCAGAAAATGCTGCTCTAAAAGCTCTGGAGCAGGTCATTAAACACAAAAAGTTCTCGCTCGGAGTAGAAAAATTGTCATTAAACACCAAAAAGCTGCTTTTTTCTGCTCTAGATCGATCTAGAGCAGGTCATTAAACACGCTTATTCAATAACAGGACAGTAATCAAGTGTTGCAATGGGGTGTCATCAAGACATTTGCGTCATTGAACCTATTATAATTTCATGCATGGGTTGCAATCTGAGCCCGTATTAAGAATTTCGAAACACGAGGCAATAAATGATAGCCATGACATAGACCGATTTATGAACAGCAAGAATGGATCCCTGAAAATGTTGGAACGATAACAAAACGACTACCAAAAGCAACCGTAAATGGCAGTAAGTGACACAACGATAGCTGCGGGTTTTTTTTTAGAGAGTATCGTTATTTGCAATAAGGGCCTTGGTTGGTTCTTCTATGTTATTCGGAACTTTAAGTTTTGTTATCAGTTAATCGTAAGGTTTTGCCGACATGTGAATATGCCACGTACAATTGTCTAATGAGCAAAACACGTTAATAACGAATGGCGTCTCGGTTGTGGTTATCGAAGTCTTTGCAATGAAAATTTTCTAATTTCTGAATATCCTGTGAGAATGGTCGGGTTTTGAGTGGGTTCGAATCCCGCTCTGGGCATCTTCTTTTCTTTCAGCCTTTCAGTTTCATCACGACTCGACGCCCCCTTGAGTTTATATGTGAAATTACCAACACCTTATTTCCATATACTGCACCACAAAAAGGGAAGGCTGCTTCTCTGGGTAGAACAATGGACCGGAAATTAGATCCGAGTGCTCCAGATCAGCATAAGCCTCCTCTTCTAAAAAAAAAGTTGACCGAGTCAATCACATTCATTATCTGTTTTCTTGTCATTCAACGCGTTTCATTGTTTAGTTTTAGTCGATTTAGACTTCGAAGTATGATGACTGTGAGACCGAACAATCAATGCTGTGGTATTTAGTCAAACACATCCAAGGAGCTTAAAACACAGTTGACTGGATGGTGACTTTGTCTTATACAGAGTACCAAAAATTTCATTCCTCAATGATAAAGTTGATAAGTAGCAACCCCTTTATTGATAAATCGTTTTTAGATAAAAACAGCTTGCAAATGAAATCAATCAGCTCAATTTGTCAACAGGAACACCTTCATTACCAATATTCAGCAATTCTTCGAAGAAATATTCAGTGGATGGGTCTTTCCTCAGGTCAATGGAGGTAAACGTCTTTTTCATTAGCCGACTTTTTAGTTTAGTTATAGTTTAGTTTATTCGTGAAAGCTTATTCCTTTCATTGGGAATACATATGTAGGTTTGCAAAAGATAGGAAAATATCGGACATGAGAAAACAACAACGATTAATGACCAGCGATAAGTGAACAGAAATAAGTCTGTGTTCAGGAGTGAACAATAAATCGGAGAAATATTTCATTCCTGGTCATTAGTTTAGTAGGCGAATTGAGTAGAGTAGAGCACAGCTTGGCTGCATGATGACAATCACAGCAGACACAAATACTTTTCCCATACATTTCCTCGCTTCCAGCTTATTAACAAAAAGGTTAGCATGGGCTTCGCTTTGGATAACTGACGAGATGTGGGTCAAAATATTATGTAGCTTTTGAGATTTTGAAAGTTTCTGTGCGAGTTGTGCCAAAAATTACTCTTTTCAAACGGAAAATAGTCTTGAGAGCACCTAGGACCTGAATGTCAAACTCAGTGTTTTTTGAGCTCTAGGGTTGATTCGAGATCAAGTAGTCGTGACGATAAGTCGCAAAAAAATATTTATCTTGATTGTGAAAAAAAAAAAAATCCAAAAAATAGGATCTAAACTATTAAAACGATTTCTAATAACAAAAGACAAATTGAACTCAATATTATCAATCAACCACAAAAGTGGTAAAACCAGTGATTTTTTATCAAGAAAAAAATTAAAAAAAAAAATTTATTGAAGTTATATAAAATGAATAATACCGTTGGGTGGCCACCAGAGCCACCCTCTCAGCCCAACAAAAATTCAAAATCTCCATCAGAACTATTAATGGAAAGTGATTTTACCAACATATATAATAATATAGAGACATTTTGCAATAATATTCCGCAAAGACAAATCAACGAAAATAACGTAAGAAAATCATCCGCCATTCCGTTAGAACAAATAATGGAACAAAAGTTTGCTGCATCATCAACGAAGCTGCAACAGATGCTATCTAGCGACGATGACTGTTTTATCAAAATAAAAGAAAGAAGAAAGCGAAACATTCTGTCATCTAATTCTAAGAAATCAGCACACAATCAAAAGAACGATAAAGCCAATGCTGTCGTCAACAACAAAAATCAATTCAGCCTGCTTCAAGACATAGGTGATGATGATGAGCCCTCATCAAAACGAAACAACAACACAACCGTTATTGAATTCAAAATGGTGCCCTTATATTTATATATCATCAGGTTTAAAATCTAGCGCAATTCGAAATTTTATTCAAAGTGATTTTGCTGATGAAATCAACAATAACAATGTTTTACTAAGAACTGACGGATTTGGTAGAGTTCAGGTAAGAGTAAAGAATCCAATTTTACATACTGTCCTTTTCGATAATTTTAAAAAATCTAATAAGCTTGAAGGTCACTCCTTCACGCCTAAAGCTTTTCGAAACCCTTCAATTTTACTAAAGGGACTCTCTAGATTTAGATTTTAGATTTTAGATTAACAAATGCTTTATTTTTCTTTAGGTTTTACAAAGATTATATGTATATATAATTATAAACTAACATTTAAATAGAGCATGGCCTAAGCCGTCTGCCAGTTGACAATATAAACTTTAAAGTAGATTTAATGTAATTTTATTGACTAAAAAAGTTTAAAAAAGTTCATCTATAATTTTTTTCCTGAATGAAAGAGCAAGCTTGACAAATTGAAACAGAACTTTCCAATCAGCTCCATTGAGAAGGGTTATCATTTCCTCTTCATTGAGTAAACTCTTCCCGAAAACACTCCTCCGAGATTCCAAGCAAATGATTTTTTTCTAGCTTGTGAGCAGTCTCTGTCAAACCATTTGTCACGAGGAGTAAAAACCCTGTTATTGTTCATCCTCTCTAGCTGCTACTCTCCTGAAGAAGCCAGAGAGGAACTTATTAGAATTAATAGCTCGTTAAACATAGTTCAAATTAAACCATTTGTAACCAAATGGTCTTAAAGTCAAAATTTCGATTTAGATATTTTCTTATGTACAGTTAAGACCTAAGACTTAACCAAATTGAAAAAAATCAAAATTATCCTTCATCATAAGATCTGGTGGGATTCTATTAAAAGAGAGGGCCCGATTCAGTGCTTTAACTGCCAAAGATTCGGACATGGTAGTAGATACTGTGCTTACGAGTCGCGGTGCGTCAAATGCGGGAAAAAACATGACAAAACTGAAGATTGCGCAGCTAAAGCAAATGATGACGGCACTCCATTTAATGTTTTCTGTGTTAACTGTGGAGAGATTGGGCACCCAGCCAGTTTTCAATACGCTAATTTAAGAGATTCTAAAACATCAAAAAACATTTCAAGTAGATCTTATACTATGGCCGAAGTAAATTCAACATTGTTAAAAAGTTCTGTAACTTATGCAGACCAGCTAAAATCAAACTTGCAACCTGAAACATTGGTACCAAGGAAGACCAATAACAAAAAAGACGAATCTTCAATATTTGGAGATTTTATAAATGAATCAATCAAACTTTTCGGCATTCCGATCAATGTTCTGATGACTAAAGTCAAAACGTTTTGGCCTAAGTATAAACTGCTCAATGAAAACGAAAAACCAGGTGCCTATCTCGGGTTCGTTGCCTCACTAACACCATGAATATGAAAGCCCTCACCATTAACATCAACTCGCTAATCTCCAATGAAAAGTGTTCTGAAGTCGACCTTCTCATTGCTGATAGTCAACCTACTTTTGTCTTTATTCAAGAAACAAACATCAAATCCTATCACAAGAGATATTTCGAAAAATATAAATTTATCAGAAACGACTCAGGGGTCGGAACAGGAATTTTAATAAAAGATTCAATCAAATATTCTGTTGTTTCTTTTAACAACTATGTTATTAACACTACGATCATTTATATTGAATCCAATGATTCACATGGACAAAACGACAAAATAGCATTGGTATCTATATATATTCCATGCAACACAGGCCCACCAGTCCAACAAGCTTTTGACGAACTTCTTAATGTTCTTTCAACATTCAATCACTTTATTATAGGAGGTGATTTTAACTCCCGGCATCATTTCTGGGGAGATAGCGTCATCAATTCAAATGGACGCAACCTTTATAATTGGTTCCAAAATAATATACTACAAATCGACATAATATCTCCGGGAGAACCAACATATCCTATATTGATTTTTTTATGACATCTCCAAATCTAACAGCTCAAAACCATAGCTGCGTCACACTTGACACAATTTCGGAATATTTCTCGGTATTTTTTGCCTTAAATATCATGGACTTCAACCCAATACCTGACTTTCAAGAACATCCATTAACATTTAAAAACACGAATTGGACACATTGCAATAGAGATATAACATCAATCATTGCAGGTCACTCCATTCCCAACGACACTAATCTTTCAAATCATGAAATAGACCAACATTCTTCGATACTCAAAATTAAAAGTACTTACAAAAATATAAGCATAAATACTATTAACTTGATGAAGACTAGAAAAATATGGAAAAGACAACTAAAACGCATTTTCCACTTTCATGGAAACCGAGTTAATTCCACATACCTTGAACTTTCAGCCAGAATTTCATGCTTGAGTAAAATCATTAAAGATAGAATCAGAATTGATCTTAATGATAATCTCCAAATTAGACTACGTAATCTCAAACCTTCAGCAACAGTTTTCAAAGAAATAAACCAACCAACTTACCGGACGTAAAAAAAAATCAGACCCCTCTCAAATACCAATCTCATACAGAAATACCACTCTATTTTCGGAATCTGAAAAAATTAACGCTTTTCAAAATTATGTCAGTAACTTATACTCAAATCAAATCTCTACAACCAACCCACAGTCATTATTAGAAATTAATACAACAATAAATTCATTTTTAGCATGGCATAACAATCCTACCGTTTCATTTTTTTCGTTAACAAATAAATCAGACTGTCAGTCAACAAACGATTTTGTCTCTACTGATTTTGTTGAATCCATAATTAAAAATTTAAATAATAAGAAATCATCAGGGCCCGATAGCATTTCTAACTTCTTTTTAAAAAAATGTTATAAACCAATTCTGACACCATTGACTATATTAATCAATAATTGTATTAATAACTTCTACTTTCCAGAGATGTGGAAAGTAGCAATTCTATTACCAATAAAGAAAAAAGGTTCATGCAACGACGTCGAAAACTTTAGACCTACTTCACTTCTGTCTAACCTAGGGAATATCCTTGAACGAGCGATTTATAACAAAATTGAAACTTTTTGTGATGACAATAACATCATACCAAATACACAATTTGGCTTTAAGAAACATCATTCAACCGAACACGCAATCATGTATTTCGAAAATATCATTCTTGAAAATCTAAGAAGAAGAGAATGCACAGTTACATGTGCCATTGACTTAAAAAAAGCATTCGATTCAGTCTGGCACGACGGGCTCATTTATAAAATGATTTCGCTTAACTTCCCAGTTAATTCAATCAAAATTATATCTAACTACCTTTCTAACAGATCGTTCAAAATTAAAATCGGTTCAAATTTCTCAAACAATGTGCAAATTTCATGTGGAATACCCCAAGGTTCATACTTGGGCCCTTTCTTATATAACATATTCATACACGACTTACCTTCAACTTTCGGACCATCTCGAAGCATACAATATGCAGACGATACACTTTTTTTGCTTCACATGAAAGACCCCACGAAGCACTTCAATCAGTGAAACAACATGTTGAGCTTCTTGCAAATTACCTTAATTCTTGGGGTATTTCCATCAACTATCAAAAATCGAAATTAATTTGCTTTAGAAATGCTTCTCCTCGCGGTCATTATCTTGCCGTTAGGGAAAGCAAGCAAATAAAACTTAACATTAACGGCAATAACATCCCCCTAAACAATCAAATAAAATATTTAGGCATTAATTTAAATGAAAAACTTAGAATGAATCCACATGCTCGCATAGCACTTAAAAAAGGCAAAGCAGCAACATCACAAAGACACTATTTAGATCAAAATTTATCGACAAAAACACGAAACTTCTCTTATATAAAACCCTCGTCAGACCTGTTCTATCATATGGCTTCATAACTTGGTTCAAAATTTCACCAACAGTGGCCAAAGAGCTCCAAAGCTTTGAACGATACGTTCTAAGATATTGTATTAGCAAATACAAACGACCTAATGGCAAATGGTTTCAAAATAGTGTTATAATATAATGAATCGAAAATCAAACCTCTACTTGCATATCTTTCTGATCTGGCGACAAAAAAAAATTATCTCCTCATACAGTTACCACGAAAACCCTCTGATCAAAAATATCTATACGGAAAATATCTCCTTTAATATTGAAGACAGATATTATGTCTCTCCAATAAGTATTGCAAACTCATCAACAACAAGACTTCTCCAAATTGATGAAAATAATTTTCTCTCTGACTTCTATAGGAGTAGCAACCCAAACACTTATCGAGGCTGATCCCGACTCTACCAAATTTTAAGTTATTCTTAATTGTGGTCACAATATGAAAAAAAAAAAAAAAAAAAAAAAACAACAATAATGTGATTCATGTCACCACATTTATTTAACAAGTTCAAAAAAAATTTAACACCATGATTTAACTATTTAGTACAACAATAAGATACTTTGTAAGTACTTAATTTCATAAATACCTCCCTTTGGAAGGTTTCATGTAGACGAGAATCGACGATGGATTAATCATTATGATTCACCCACCGTCGAATCTAGTCTACACTTTCTTTTTCATTTTTTTAGTTATAAGTTTAGTTTATTAGTTAGTCTTTAAGTAATACCAAATAAACTTCATGAAAAGTGTCTTTGAGCATCACTTATAAAAACATTGTTCCAACTAAATAAGTTTATGAAAATTATGTTAGTAAGCCATTGTACCTTATAAATATACACCCACTATGTAAGAGCAAGACTAATTCTAGGTCAGCAATAAAATTTTCTTGTCATATAAAAAAAAAACCAATGTTAAAAAGAAAAGTCTCAATAAATTATTCATATTCATATGTATTCATGAGCTCTAGGGTTGACCTAGGTTTTCTCTCAACTCGCCCTAGGTTTTTGCTGTGGCGAGTTGAAGGCTGTCAAATGGCATGTATTTTTTTTAATGACAGAGATGTGTGGGGATTTGTGGCTTAGCGTTTTATGAGGACTAAAAAACCCAGGTGAATAGGCTGCCTAGAACATATGATATCACACCACCAGATTTTATCTTTTGGGGCTTTATGGTCACGCCGGGTACGATTGAGCAACTGGAAGCCAACATTGCTTACGTTAATCGCCAAATATCATTCGAAATGCTCAAAAACGTCATCAAAAATCGGAAATGTAGAGCGGATTATGTTAATCGTAGCAATTATCAACATTTGAAAAATGCAGTTTGAAAAAAAATGTAAAGAATATATCGTAGTCTTTCAGCTAAACAAGTATAAAAAAATACTAAAAAAAAAATAAATAGGGTGGCGCAACAGAGCGAGGAGCCCCTGGGCCTAGCGCATTTCTCACAACCATGCCTTGTGAGGGAATGGAGGGGACCTACAATTTTTCACCGTTTCCGAACGAAAAAAATACTAAGCTCTGTTTTAATGATGAAGATAACATTTCAATAGCAATCATGCATCATTAAATATTCAATCAAAAACAAAAACTTAGTGACACTGCATAACCGAGGACAAAGCTACCAACAATAATTACCAGTATAATTTCAATTATGAAAGCCATCAGACTATCCATTCCTGCAAGTGTCCTCACTATTTTAATAGGTATTAATACAACGTTTGGATATGTGAGTTCTTGTCAACCAACAAACCCCAATCAAGAATTTATTTAAAAAAAAACAACTTTCTTCTTAGCGAGAGTACGATGCAGTTTTGGATGAATTTAAGTGCTTTACCTACAATAAATTTATTAAGAATGCATCTTGTAACCTTTACAAACCAAGTACAATAAGCGTTTATATTGAAATGCAGAAAGAAGTAAGTGATGTTCGACTAGATACCGACTCAAACATAACAATAAAGAATATGGCTACAAAAGAATTTTTCAACTATAAGGGAATAAAATTCTGCGACTTTTTTAAAGAATCAGTCTCGATTAATCCCGCTTTAAGGATGCTTAAACAGATGGTTGGGAAATATTTAACTTTGCCCGAAAGGTGTCCTGTCCCATCAGTAAATACAAGAATCAAAAATATCTCAGTGAATTTTAAATATCTGCTTCTGTTTTTTTCAGAATTTTGTGTTTCTATTGTCAAACTGGACTTTTACCGCAGATTATCTCCCTGTTTTCCTCCCAGAAAAATCATTTAGGACTTATGGCAAATTTTTTTGTGAAAAAATACTGGACCTGATTTTGGAAATCAAAGGAAGGTTTGTACGTAGAAAAATTAAGTCAAAAGGTCGCAAAACAACTTCAAAATAAAATGATTTAAATGATTTTAAATTAAGGAGATTGTATACCAAAGTTCTCTCCTAATTTCTCTAAATCTGGACTAATATATTTACAAAGAAGAAAAAATGGTTGGTTCTTCTATGTTTTTCGGAACTTTAAGTTTTGTTATCAGTTAAACGTATGATTTTGCCGACACGTGAATATGCCACGTATAATTGACTTATGAGCAGAACATGTTAATAACGAATGGCGTCTCGAATGGGGTCATCGAAGTCTTTGTAATTAAAATTTTCTAATTTCTGAATATCCTATGAGAATGGTCGGGTTTGCGTGGTTTCGAATCCCGCTCTGGGCATCTTCTTTTCTTTCACCCTTTCAGTTTCATCAGGACGCCCCTTGAGGTTATATGTGAAATTACTAACACCTTATTTCCATATACTGCACCACAAAAAGGGAAGGCTGCTACTCTGGGTAGTACAATGGACCGGAAATTAGATCTGAGTGCTCCAGATCAGCAAAAGCCTCCTCTTCTAAAAAAAAAAAATTGGTCGGGTGAATCACATTCATTATCTGTTTTCTTGTCATTCAACGCGTTTCATTGTTTAGTTTTAGTCGATTTAGACTTCGAAGTATGATGACTATGAGACCGAACAATCAATGCTGTGGTATTTAGTCAAACACATCCAAGGAGCTTAAAACACAGTTGACTGGATGGTGACTTTGTCTTCGTTTGTTAAATCTAGACCCGTATACAGAGTACCAACAATTTCATTGCTCAATGATAAAGTTGATAAGTAGCAATCGCTTTATTGATAAATCGTTTTTAGATAAAAACAGCTTGCAAATGAAATCAATCAGCTCAATTTGTCAACAGGAACACCTTCATTACCTATATTCAGCAATTCTTCGAAGGAATATTCAGCGGATGGGTCTTTCCTCAGGTCAATGGAGGTAAACGTCTTTTTCATTAGTCGACTTTTTAGTTTAGTTATAGTTTAGTTTATTCGTGAAAGCTTATTCCTTTCATTGGGAATACATATGTAGGTTTGCAAAAGATAGGAAAATATCGGACATGAGAAAACAACAACGATTAGTGAACAGCGATAAGTGAACAGAAATAAGTGTGTTCAGGAGTGAACAACAGCGATGGCACCAGGTAAATGGTGTTTATGGTTTATATGTAGTTGCATCAGTGAGTATGCAGCGTTTAATTGAGACTCGTAGCTGCACAAGCTCTAAGATTCTCAATAAAACGTATCCATTGGCAACAGACGGTAATGGAAAGATTGACAGTGCTTGGCAAAAATCACCATTAAAATCATTGGGTCATCAAAACTTCTCTAGACTACTGCGCGGATCTTTCAGTCTTCTATCAGGTACTTTCAGTGCAAGCTTGTGCGTCATTGTGCATTTGTCCCAGATAATGATTTTAGATGATACTGGTGCTTTAGCAGTTGCGCAATGTTCGTGTCGACTTTCCATTTGTTTAAAGGTTTAACGGAAATTTAAAAAAAAATACTTCTTATATTACGGTCGGTATTCCAGAAGAAAATGTCGATTTTCACACAAACAGTGGCCAAAATCAATAACATGAGTAATGTCCTCCGAGTTCCACCGAAGGTAAGACAAGCCATCATGAATCGCCAATGAGTGACAATGGTGCCCGTGCCGCAAATATGACTGTAAGGTATGAGTTCAGTGTTTGAATCCTAGATTTATTCAATTGTTTTAGCACCAATATGATAGTCGTTTTAAAACAGTTCCCAGTTTTTTTTCGGAAGGAGCTGGCAAGTTCTCTGATAGCAATTTCAGTGTCATGAAAAACGCTATCTCACTTATCTTTTCGAGATCGACAAGGTACAAAGGAGATAAATTTTCTAGCCTCAAGGCTTTCCGATCTCTCTTTTATTTTATGTCGATCATATTCACGTTTAATTGCCAATTCTCGATTAAATGCCAAATCCATTCCTTTATCTGAGGCTGACTTACAAATTGCCGTAGATGAAGCAGCATATGTCTTCGTTGAAGAGAGCAAAGACTGGTTGAACATGGTCTCATTGACATCAAGATTGAGATTTCTTGAAATTTAATCGATGTAAAATGTCTTCTAAAATGCTATTCTTGTATTTGTTAAATAGGCCACGGCGCGGTGACCTCGAATATAGCAGAAATCATTCCGGTTCTTAATTGTTGCATGTCTGAGACAAACTAAAAGAAGATGACGCAGCATTTGGGTGTACCAGCAGTGTTTTAGTGCACCTTTCTTTTTTTTTTTGAGAATCGATCTGATCTGATCTGTAAGATAATACTTTTCTGATATGGTCTTTTGGACCTTTCCTTTAAACATGACAATTTCAACTGAGCCGGGCGTGCCCCCATTTTTCTGTTACAGAAGATGACTGAGTTTTCTCGCCACTTCATTCCCCCAACTCTTACTCGTAGAGTGATGTCGTCATCACAAGTTACTTCAGTATTGACTATTGATCCCAGATGTTCAAACTTTTCACACTTGGGAAGCCCATTTTCATTCGAAAAAATTACTAAAAAAAGTCATCAGAAAATAGGCAACACAATACGGTACCCAGAACCTCGATATGTTCTTCTTATATTGATGTAGGATCGTCACTTATTGTGGCTCCATCCTCAGCAAAGAATTGTGGATATACTTTGGTCTTCTGTACTTAAGATTCCAGGAAGTAGTCAAAAACTAAAATTTAGAGCAAAGGACTCATGACGCCTCTTAGGAATACACCTACTATTTGGGAGATTCGGTGACTCCAGTTTGACATCTAAGCTTTGTCACCGCTGATTTATTAATATCCCCAATCGTCCGCACATAGGCCATTGGAACTCATCGTTGTCTGTGAGCCACCCATATTAGATCTCGTTATTGTCGATCGAATGCTTTTTCAAAGTGGTTGACAGTGGCACAACATGTAGATCCTATAAGGAATCACGAGGTTTCTCCATTCGAATCCTTATACTTTAGATTCCATCTGTTGCTGCCTTGGCCGCGACAAACCCGCTTGGATCTTCTCTTACTCAAGTTGTTCTGTCGTCTTTCTTGAACAGCTTGGTTAGCATCAGTAGCCGTTCAAAAACCTCTTCCAGCTCCCGATACATGCCTTTCGTTCTATTTGCTTGAAGTTGAACATACTTTTCCTTCACTTATTTAATGCAGCTTTTGTATTCTAGTTCAAGGCGAGTCTTTTCATCTTCAGAGCAGCACTTTGACCATGCCTTCAAAGTCGCTTGTTTCTTACTTAACGTTGCCTTAGTTTCATCATTCCGCCATCATGTTTTTTGTCTTACTGATAATTTCGTCGTCATAGTCTGACATCCTGAACATTAAATAAACCATTGTCGATCATTTTCGAATACTATTTTGCTTATTTTGACTTATTGATGTAGTACTTATTGCAAAGGTGGGACATCAGACGTTACACACATCATGCCTCTACTTTGAGGCTCGTTTATTGGTGAACGTAGTGCAGTGGTAGAGTGTTCCGTAGAAAAGCCGGACAATTGGGTTCGAATTCCCATCTGGTCAACTACTTTTCTCTCAGCCGTTCCTCAGGTTACATGTGAAATTACAACCACCACCCTGCACAACGAAAAAAATAAGGAAAGCTGCTTTCTTGGTAGTACTGGCAATTAGCTCAGTGCTCCAGATTACCATAAGCCTCCTCTTTACAGAAAAAAAGAACGACTCGTTGGTTTTTTTGTTTTAGATTAATGCAAATATTTAACAACAACCTGATGGACACCTGCAAAGTCTAGAAAACTTTGAACCACCATTTTCTAACGAATGTTGAAGGATTACTGGGATGAAGTTGCGTAAGGTGGTAAGTAATCGACTGTTGTTTATAATAATTTTTCGAAAAATTTACAAAATAAAAATTCTAGTACATACCTTGATTCAACCAACGTGTTCACACACAGGCCGTTCTTCCCTTTCATCAGTTTTATGGCTTTTTTATTGTTGACAGACTTAAGATTTACTTCATATTTTCACTGTTGGTGCTTTCGCTAGCTCTAAAGATCTTAGTGCAAAAGAAGAATTGCTTTTCTTAAAATCGAAAAGAAGGGCATATAAGTTTATTTCGTCAAAAATTAAGGGGTAATCAGGGACATAAACAATTGGATTTTCGACATACGCAGAGTTCAGCTACAGAAACTATGAACACCTATTGAGGTTCGTTTTTGATTTCAATGCCAACGTCTTCCTGCTTATAATCATCGTCGTCTTCATCATCTTTGCTGTTCTCGTGCAGAAGGACGTATTCCCTCGAACTGAACCCAAACTTAAGTACATCTTTTTCCATTAACTCGACGTATCTTTTTGGGTCAATCTTCTTGCTGTTGAGAAACGTTCCATTGGCTGATTCCAAATCAATAGCGTAAGGGCGCACTCGACGTCCAGTGCTTCCGTCTTCCCGTGTAAAAGGGACTAACCGATACTGTAATGCAGCATGTTGCTTCGAACATGATGGATGGTCAACAGCCAGATCACAAACTTTCCGATCTCGACCGATGAGGAAACAACTCTGGCGATGAATGTGTAAAGTGGGGAGAGCCTTTTCGCCTTTGAAAGGGTATAATCGCCAACGACGTTTTGGCTTTCGTGCTTCGGGTGGTTCTGCATATTTGACAACAACCCCATTCACAGTGTTCGTGTCCTCGGTCAGTTTGCCACTAAGGCCGAAATTTGGTTTCTCCTTTTCAGCAGGACTTTGATCTTCTTCTTTCTTTACACGAGTTTCATCTTTTCGCCCACCCCACTCAAAATCTCTGTCGTTGTCTGTGTTGTCTCTCCTTGGGAAATTTCGAGCTTTTCTCGGACTGCGGCTTCGGCTAATTGTATAAAAAGAAATGGTTAACTAGTTTTATTCAAGTGAGAACAACTTACCGCCTTCCAGAATCTTTTTCTCGATCAGGTTGACGCTGTCTATCATTGCGATCGCCTCGGTCTCTATTATCTGATCGATCAAAAGGTCGCCTGTCCTCCGTTTCGTTCCTTCCTCGCTCGTCTTTCCGCCCTTTATCATCGTAACGTGATTTTTCGTCATTACGTTCTCTTTCCTCATTGCGTCTTGAGTCGTCTTGGTGTCTTCTCCCTCGAGATGATTGTCCTTCATCTCTTCGATCTCTTTCCCAATCTCGATCCCGATTACCGCCAAAACCGTCTCTGCCCCGGTAACCGTTGTCACGATTATTACGCCAGTCATTGTTCCAACCACGATTCCAATTATTACCGCCCCTTCGATCGTTGTTGCGGTTATTTTGATATCCTCCTCCTCCTCCACCCCCGAACCGACGGCCATCTCTTCCCGGACTATCCCATTTGGAACCATTTCCACCGTCGCTATTGCGGTCCAAAGACCTCGATTTTCTTGTTTCAGAACCTCGCCTGCCTTCCACTCGTTTAGTTTCTATTTCAACATGATCCGAATTTCTTCTCTTCGAATTTATTTGTTCATGTTCCTTTCGTTTTTTCTTTTTTGATGGTTTGCTATCTGAGTCCGAAGAGGACGAAGAAGACGAATCATCCGAATCAGATTCAGAACTTTGGTGTTTACGTTTTTTCTTCTTTTTATCTTTGTTGCTCGATTTTTTTTTAGATTTTTTAGTTTTTGAAGATTTTTTACTAACTTTTTTGCTTTTATCTGAAGATGAAGATGAAGATGTAGAGGAATTACTCTCTGATGAATCTGAATCCGCGCCGTTAGAAGCTTCGTCCTCTGAATCAGATTCCGTTTCTGGTTGTTTTTTCTTGGTTTTTGACATAATATTGCATTAAATCAAACTAATTATATTGTTAGAAGTTTACTTGAATATCTGAATGGAGTTAAACCATATTTATCGTCGAGTTGAATAATAAATAATGTGGAAAAAAATTGATAATTTTTGAAGCAACGCGATTGTTGGCAAAATATTTGGATTTCCTCGATGGATATGAAATGTCAGGTCAGCTGTCAATTTGACAACTAAAAGAGATCAAGTTTTTGCGGCGAATATACTCAAGCGCCACCTACTTGGGAATAGCGATAGAAAGAAAACTAGGCAAGAGGGCAGGTATGTTTAAAAATAAGGGCGACATGCAAATGAAGATGTCACGAAAATTAGTTCACGAATTTTTTTTTATTAAACGAATGAAATATACATAGTTTGTAGGGATTTGAAGATGCATAAATGCAAAAAAATTAATTCATCATGAATAAAAATCCAATATCTATCAAATTTTATTTTTTTACTATCAATTTTTCATTGGGATTTGTCTATCTATACATATAATAAAAACGTAACAGTTTGTTTGTTTGTGCACGCTAATCTCAGAAACGGCTTATCCTATCTAGATAAGGTTTTCAGTAATATATTGTGGTTTCTTCATTACCGCACGAATAATGTGTGTGACATGCTTTTAGCGAAGAGCAAATTCTCGTTCCCAGGTTATATGGTTTTGCTAGAGAAAGCATCTGTTTTTGTTGAATAAGTTTGTATGTTTTTGTACATTTGTCGTTGATAATCACGCTTGTGTGTCTTTTATAGTTGTGGGATACATTTACTCTAGAATTGAAATTACTCACAGCGTCCTAGAACGTCGCGTCAGCAGAAATTGAAACCAAATTGCAGACGAATGGGTAGAACCACAGATGGTTTTTTTGAACTTCTCTCCTAGGTAGTACCAAGGACGTCAACTACCGGTAACCACTAACGCACACATTATGACGAATCCTATTAAGACTCTCCTTGAATATTATCAGTGGGAAAGCGACACGTTTGGGTTTAACTTTTACGTACTTACTTTTCGGTTTTACTATGCCTTGTATGGTTTTGGCTATTCGTTTTAAGATCATTTTGAGTTAGTGCTGCTTCTAGTTTTTATTTGAGCACCATAAAGTCTGATGGTGCTAAAATAATTTTTGCTATAATTTTGCGAAAGCAACAAAAACTATCCATTAATTTTATTTTAACGTGACTGACCAAAGCAGCAGATTCGTGTGAGTTGTACCATGTCATATAATGGTTATATCATTTTGACATTACGCTTTGAGCCTGGACTGCAAAATAGACTTGTTTCAATAAAATGCACGAATAAGTCCAGGCTGTGGTGCCCTTGGCTGTTTCGCTGGAGGTTCGAGATTCGAGTCCCAACAGAAGCCAAAATGGTTTTCCACTGATATCGCCTTTTGCGAAGAATTGCCAAGTTCTTCGAAAGTTAGTTCATGGCCATGAAAAGCGTTTTCTCGATTATCTTTTCGGAATCGGCTGAAAATTGTATGTTCCCTCCATTCCTTCACAAAAGCAATGATTGTTAGAAATACTCAAAACCCCGGGGTTCCCCTCTCTGTTCCGCCACTCTATGTAAGCATGTATGTACGAAGTCCTAGCCGAGATAAAATGATAATATGTAGCATATTAGCCAACCAACTTTCTTCGACACTAGTTCAACCCTTCACTATATGGCTATGTTATCATCATAGGCTACGACTTCGATCCCCCACAGGTCTAGTTTTATCAGGATCTGGTGAACAAGTAAGAATCAGAGTAACGGAGATGAGACTCCATCTTGAGGAGATGAGACTCTATCTTTCGGAGTAGCCCTAGAGGTTTTGACTTTAAGGGTGCTTGCATCCATTTCTGCTATGCTGTTAGTATTTGGAACACGAGGTGTACCAGGTGTATATCTAATTCTCAGCAGTTCAAATCTCTAGAAACACACAGAAACTTCATTTTTATTAGCCGTGTTTTATTGGGAATTTCTATGTTCACTACACTTGCGTGTCTCAATAAAACGCTTTTTTGGCTATATTCACTAGTTCACTGTCACTGCTGTTCACTTTGGTAAGTGAGTTATTTTTGTCCACTTACGCTATTCAGTTGTTGTTTTTCCATGAGCGATGTTTTGCTGAAGTGAATATAAATTCCCACTTAACACGGCTATTAAATGTAAACAAACCTTCACTGCGATTTGCTGGCCAAATGGTATCTATCTATAAGTGTGTTTAATGGAAAAAAAAGCAGAGCAGCGCAGCTCAGAGCAGAGCAAGAAACATGAAAAATGTCAGGCAACTTAGAGCAGAGTCAGCTGGTGCCAAAATTCAGCTGATAAGAAAGCAACAAACATTTTGTAACCTTTTGAAAAATTATGTTTGGTATCCTATTATAATAAAAATCTGTTTTCGGAAACATTGGAATCAAAACTAAACTAGGTTACATGCGATGTTAATTGAGTTGATTTCAAGTTAAATTCGATTTCAAATAGATTGCAAAACGCAAAATATAAATAAAAATATTTGAATCAAATGTCAACAGCTGATTTTGACACTTTGCTCCAATCTGCTCTTACTCAAAAGTAAAGAGCCCGACCCATAGAATCCGTTGCGTCCGGTCGCTGCCGGATTCACCTGACAGCTCGATTAAATACACACGATCTTATGAGAGGTGACCCATAAGCATCGGATGCAACGGACGCAACGCAAAAAGTAGCCCAACTTTTAACTTTTTGCGTCCGGCAAAAGAGAGACATGCGCAGTAAGAACCAATTTGAAATTTTCTCTTCTGCTAACATGAGTGGTCTTGTTGAGTTGAGACACCGCAACGGATTCTATGGGTCACCTCAATCCGTTGTGTACGGTAAAACTCACAGCTGTCAGGTGAATCCGGCAGCGAACGGACGCAACGGATTCTATGGGTCGGGCTCTTAAGTGCAGAAAATGCTGCTCTAAAAGCTCCAGAGCAGGTCATTAAACACAAAAAGTTCTTGCTCGGAGTAGAAAGAAAAATTGTCATTAAACACCAAAAAGCTACTTTTTCTGCTCTAGATCGATCTAGAGCAGGTCATTATACACACTTTATATATATCTATCTATCTGTCCATGTAGAAACATCAGAACGCATAGGTGTGTGCCACTCCATAAGGTCACATGCGTTTCATTTTGACAGCAATCGCATCGTACGCACCAACCATGCTGGTTTTCGTGGGTTTTCAATCTTCGTTCAATTTTGTACTAGTTTTGAAGTCAAATATGTCGAATATTTGTTTTTCGCTGGTTATGCTCATGTGAATAGAATTGAATGGTTCACCCAAACCATTGCGCTTTTGTAATTGCGTCATTTTATGTAAAAGAAGCTGATGGTGCTTTTGCGTAAGAACTCAGCTATCCTATAAATCAGCTCAGCTCATCAATGCAGTTTAGCAATGAACATAAAAACAAATCGAATTGTACAAAAAGTGTTCATAATTGAATTGTCTTTGTGTTTAATGCTGAAATCCGTTGCTGAGCTGATAATAATGCCGTTTTCGTTTGCTTGCAAAAGTTACCCTCAGAGCAAATTTTGCTACTCTAGAAATTTTTTCAGAGTAAAAATCAGAGTACTCTAAAAAAAGGGTACTCTAGTTTTGCCAAACGAAAACCGCATAAATCTGCAGACTTGCGACGAAAACGCACCTAGTGTTTTTGACTACAGCAGCAGCAGTGCCAGAGAGGAAAAGGCTGTTTATGTCTCTGCCATTGTACGAAAATTTACATGTTGTTGCTAGTACGTTTGCAGAAATAAAGATGGATTTCTGGCACCGCTACTGCAATCGGTAGTAGTACGCAATTTAAGTATACAACAGCTGCGACAGTTAAAAATTTAGCTGTCAAATCATGTTTACATAGCAATATAAGAAAGTATCCACACTGACGCGACAGGAACGAGAACTACACTCAGTTGCATACATCTGCAGTTTTCGCGACAAAAATTATGTCAAAAGCGTTTCTGCCCCCAAAACCTGTTTAAGACAACCTTTGAGGTTCTCCCCAACTGATGTGTTTTTCTTATTACAGTAAAGGGCTCCCAGGAAACGTAAGGGAAAGCTTGGTATTAGAACCTCTTATTTCAAACCCAGTTTTCGGCATGTCTTATACGAAGTACGTGAAAAAAGATCTTGCTATTGGACGGAAGGGTTGTGCTTATGAGGAGGCGTCAAATAATTAATTTATAAGCACTTTCATCGCTGTCTAAGGAATGTCTAACTTTAGACACGGAAATTGGTTGAGTAAACTGTGGCTAAAGTGACAATTAATACAACAAAAAACAATTTTGTTGAAAATGTTATAAAACACTGTTGAGAGTGTTAAGATCGAAAAAATAAAGTAGTTTTTGGTGCAAAAATATTTCTTTCACCAATTAGATTCATAAATTCCACAAATTTCATAATTTTATGAGACTTGGAAGAGCTGGTTTTTTTTTTTTGCTCTAGTTTCACACTCTTTCAGAGCTTTTTATTTGTTGTACTCGTATATCAAAATACAAACAATCGTACGGCACGGATACATCATGAACGCCACTATTCAGTTTTTCGTTCAAAGTTGATAGTGTGTTGGCTAAGGCTTGTCCAACTCTTTAGACACCGTCTAGCTGGACAGTTGTCTAAGGATGTTCTAAGCAAATTTTTTAAATACGACTGCTAGTGTTTTATTCTTTTCAACGACTTAACGCACTCACCGTTTTTGTTTTTTTACTTAAAATCTACAAGTTATATCCGTAGATGTAGTAGGATCGTTTTACCGCTACTCAGCAGATCTTTAATTGATTCAGTACCTCACATTTCAAACTGAGCACTACCATTTCACCTATTGGCATGGTTAAACATGTCCGTTAAGAAAAATTGAAGTCATTGAAAAGATGATGACGGGAATTTCTTGTATTAATTTATTCACATTTTATAAACTTGACTAGCTGACCCGCCCGGCGTAGCTCAGGCCCTACGTTCATCAAATTGAAAGTTAAGTAAAGTCGAGGATGAAATATAGTTTATGTCACTGAGGGACAATTAAGCACTCTAACGATGACAGAATTTGTGGGATCGGTATAGCATTTTCCAAGTTCCCGAATATGTCCCAGTTCCCGTTCCATTCCCATATGGGGATGAAATATAGTCTATGTAGCACCGTATTGTAATGGCGAAAACCGTACTGAAATCAGTACAGTGGTTTTTGAATACCGGTTTCCGTTCCTGTGGGTAAATGTTGATGAACTATTGTCTGTATTACTCAGGGACATTGAAGCACTCTTACCATGAAAGAATTTTTGGAATTAGCTAAGTACTTTCCAGGTTATTGATTATGTCACCATTCCCGCTTCCGTTCCCGAAAGAATATGTAAATAAAATAATTATAGTCTTTATTACTCAGGAGGACTTTACACTCTAACGTTGAAAATTTTTTGGAATTGGTCCAGTATTTTCCAAGTTCCCGCTTATGTTCTTGTTCCCGTCCCATTCTCGTGGGAATATGGGGATGACATCGTACTGTAATAGCGACAAAAATTACAGTTCGTTCCAATGGTTTTTGAATTTCCGATCCCGTTCCCATTGCCGTTCCTGGGAGAATTTGAGGATGAATCTTAATATTCCCCCATTACCATTATCTATGAATGGTACCTGCATCCAAGAAACCAAAAAGCTGTCAGTACTTGGTAAGTGTGTAAACGATGATCTTCGTTAGAATGAATACATATTTGAAGTCACCAAAAACGCTGATAAATGCTTAGGTTTCTTAAGACAATGCAGGAAGTTTTTCACCCCTTCTGATCTGGCTACAATTTATAATTCATTCATCCGCCTTAAACTGAAGTATAACTGCCATATCTGGTCAGGTGCTTCTCAAACGTCTTTGCGCCTACTTGATAGGGTACAAAATAGAGCGTTAAAACTGATGGGTGATAGTTCAATCGTAGAATCGATTGATTCTCTTGAACATCGTCGAAACGTTACTTGTCACACTTTTTACTATCGCTTTTTTCACAAACAGTGCTCTAGTGAAATAGTCAGTTGCATTCTGAAACAATTTAGCCGCAACACCCACCTTGCTAAGAATGCCCATCAGTTTTACCTTGAGCCCAACTTCGGGCTTACAGTCAGATATAGAGGTTCTTATTTTAGTCGGACCACCCGTATGTGGAATGCTTTACCTGGCTCTGTATTTCAACTACATTACGATTGACAAAGGTTCAAAAGCAAGGTGTGTCGGTTTATCCTATAAAATCCTCTCCTATTTTCCTAAATGCTCGCACTGTACTCTATAACATTATAAGGGTAGTCATAACCCATTGATGTGTAGCTTATTATAAAACAAACAAAAATTTGTTTATGGTACTCAGGTGCAATAAATTAAAAAAATTTAAATCTTTATTCTTATCACATCAGTCAAAAAATTAAAAGAATTTTTCAAAACAAACCTTATTATTTGCTGCTTATTATTTTAATTTTTTGTTGTCAAAAAAAAAAAAATCATTGTTTGAATTTAATTTTTAATTCATTACAGTTAAGAATAATGAAATTGTCAATTTTACTATATTCCAAATCCATCTGTCGGGCTTATTTGTGAATCTAAACCATCCAGGGCGCCACTCAAACGCATACAGAAAAACTCATTTAAATCGATGAAGCCGTTTAGGAGGAGTTCAATTACATACACACGTACAGCAGAATTATATATATGTTACAGTCAAAGTGATTAAATAGCTATTATACATAATCACTGGTCATTATATATAATGGCCAAATTCACTAGACAAAGTAATAAATTAATCACTTTGTCTGGACAGTATTCATAATAACTTGTCAAAGTTAGTCAAAGTAATAAATACGGTCTAGCCGACTTGTTACCCCTCCCTCTCTTCATCCCGCTTCCGCGTTCCGTATGCAACAGCTTTCCGCATGGCCCGCTTCGCGGGGCTCATTATTTTAACCCTTTTTTCCGCAGGGTTAAGCTGCTCATGCTAAATATGAAAATAGCAATTAATTTCTGTATGCAACAGCATTCCGCATTTATTTTATAATTTAATTTTTTAAATAATCTTTGTGATTAGTTAAGGCGAATTGAAATATAATTTTATAATTTTAAACGCATACCTACGTGTTTTATTACATTATCCAAGTCATCGAAGATATTATATATAATAGCTAGTTAATGTGATTAATTTTGTGTCCATTATCACTTTAACCAAACTGAGTAGATATTATGCATAATGGCTAGCCATTATACATAATATCCAGATTTATTACTTTGGCTGTAACATATATAAAGATAAACATTTCTTTTCTTCTCCTCCCTTTTCGGCGTTACGATCATCGTGATCTGGAAGGGATAAAATATCTCCCACTTTTCTGCTTAGCACTATTGATCCGCTAGAGGCTAGACCGTAGAGTACGCCACATTGGCCTCAGAAAGCATTTGCAAGCCTCCCGTTTTTGCATTGTTCCATTTTTGAGGCTACACCAAATGCAGATATCGTTGCATTGTCTTCACCAAGATTGATTTTGTCTATACTTGTCGTTTTGGCTCCATTTTGTCTGCACGTCCTCATTTTTGACGGGTTTCCCTGTGTCTCTTCTTCGAATATGACAATTGACAACTTCAACTGAGCCGGCCGCTGACTCTTCTCTGCATGACATCATTTTTGACGTGAAATGCAAAACTAGAAAAATCACCAACCAAAACTTTTGCTTACAATCGATTAAAAGAATGCAGTAGAATTATTTTCATTTCAACAAAACTCAATAGCCAGGGGCGTAGCGAGGCTCCAAGCCTTGGGGGGGTGAATTTTAATGAAATGCCGACTAGTCTTCAGAATTTGCCGACTGCATCAAAAAATAAATCTATATACATATATAAAATAGGATGTATGTATGTTTGTATTTATGTCCGTTATAGACTGGTTTCTTATGAGATCTTCAGGGTAGACATAGTTCAAACCAGAGATGGTTCCTTTCAAGGTTTCATCTCCATACTCCCACAGGAATGGGGTTGGGAACGGAAACCTAGAAACTACTGAACAGATTTCAAAAATTCTTTCGCCATTGCGATGTCACATAATCCCACAGTAAAAAAAACTTATATTTTATACCCATATTTCTACGGAAGCGGAAGAACGAGAAAGGGAACCTTAAAACTACAGACTCGAGCAACACCGGTGGCTCAGATAATAAATAAATAAAACTATTTAAAAACGTAAAAGTGTTCATTTTACAAAAATTCATTTATTAAAATAAAATCAGTTTATAATTGCAATATACCTAACGATATAACAACAAAAAAATTAAAAGTATTTATAAGAAATAATATTACAATATAGTATTTGGTATGAGAAAGAGTACATATTCTTTGATTTTAGTCTTTAAAAATTTTATCATTATTCAAAAAAAAGTTCATCAATTGGAATTTAAACTCCAACTCTCCGGTGTTTTATTAATGCCCATTTTTTGACGACCTCACTAGGTTGAATACTATCAACAACATCCTTTGAGGAATACAGAAGCATTAATGAATTTAGCCTATCACTACCCATCGTCGTACGCAAATAATTAAGAACTATTTGAAGTTTACTAAATGACCGCTCACAAGAAGCCGACGTCACAGGAGCAGTTAACATGTAGCAAACTAGTTTAAAGGCTAACGGAATCACATATCTTAATTTGAATACCTCTTTGACAATATCATCGAAATTTGAGCATTTCTCACAAGTAAAAAGAAGAATTTGCAGTTCCGATAAAAAGCAGTCCACATCTTCTTTAAAAAAAAATGGATCTAATTCTATGATAGATTTGACTAGTTCTATGTTGGCATTTGCTCTGGAAGCGGGTATTTTAAAAATTTTTAAGAAAGGTTCAGAAATGGTAAAATTATCTGTTAGATTATCTTTAACGTGCGAAATAAAAGTTTGAAGAACCATTTTGAACTCTTTTCTATAAAATGTTTCTAGATCAAATACAAAAACAGTTTCAGAATTTTCATCAATTCTCTTTGGTAACCGACGCGTTCTATGATGTTTTAAAAAATCGTTTTCGGGACTTATCTTTAGTTTTTCAGCAGATGAAGAAGAACTTTTTATCAAAGCATTTAATTGAATGTCATCATCGTTCATTTCTTGAAATAACTCCAATGTGCTTCGAATCAGTCATGAAGCGTCAAAAACGATTAACTCTTCCACCTTTCAAATTTTTAACTTTAAACCAATAAAAGTCAACAAATGAATTTTTGTTTGCCAAATTCGCACAAAAACGCAAAAAATGTTTGTTAAAAACCCAAAGCAATTGCATAGAGTGGAAAATAAAAATATTCCGTAGTGAAATTAATGCAGGTAAACAATTTTTTTTGTTCGTTTTTTGTTAGTTCAGAAATGTCAAAAATAGGCCCGTTCACGAAGGTAACAAGGAATTTCTCTTGTATATTTTTGACTCTGTTTACATGCTGGGGTTGAATTCATATGAGATTGTGATTAATATGTGAGTTGGAAAAAATATTTTGTTACTTGTTTCAAACGAATAAAACTATTAATAATAAAAAAATAAAACCATATTTATGGAATACTTAACAATTACCATTTAATCAACAATCTTTCCAATGAAATCTGTGAAACAGAAAATTATATGTGATTTTCCATTTGCCATTTTTCATTTTCATAATTGAATTTTTTCACCGACTCATACGGCAATGAAAAGAAATTTATCATATGAAAAAAATTTGACATTTGAAGTTGGATTTTCACTAATTGAGACTCGAATTTTCGGTTAAGCTGTGATAAATGTTTTCACTTCACAGCTTCACAGATCGGGAATTGACCCCCAGGACCCTGATTATAGAATTACTAAGTTGAGACAAAAACGATTCCATTCGTGTCTTTCTGGTTGAGATCACTCGAGTCGGCATGGCAGTCGGGAAATCTACTTTGTTTTTCTACCTAAATTTGCCGACTTGTTATTTTTTTGTTGCCAAAAAACGACTGTCACAAACACTTCCATTCGTGTCTTTTTGATTGAGATCACTCGAGTCGGCATGGCAATCGGAAAATCTACTTTGTTTTTCTAACTTAATTTGCCGATTTGTTATTTTTTTGGCAACAAATCCACTGTCGCAAACACTTCCATTCGTGTCTTTTTGGTTGAGTTGACTTAACTCGACAAATCTACTTTCTTTTTCTTCCTCGATTTGCCGACTCGGAAAAATCGTGGGGGGGTGTTTTTATGTTTAGTAAAAAACAAAGTAGTAACTGCGAAGAATTAAATGAAAAATGCATTTCCTGTGGAACATATTTTTTGTTTAATTTTTTTTAGGAATTGTGTATAATGTACGTGATATGCTTTATGTATGATAGCGTAATTGTATATCAAATTCAAGCTTACCAATTAAGGATTAAAGTGGTGCAAAAAAAATTATAGGTCATCACTGATTTTTTCGAGATATTGGCTGTCAAACGTCAACGAAAATGCTTTTTTTAAACAACTTTTAGGTCTGTTTTTTCGAAATATAAGGCATTTTGAAAACTGTATTTTGAATGAAATGAAAGATATTTTTATGATCTTTCATATGATACCAAAATCATTGTCCTACGTGCTATGCTTTTCGAGATATTCGTAATTATTTGCAGAAATGTCAGATTTTTCCCATTTCCGGCACTCAACTTCAAGTCTAATTATCTCAAAATCACCAAGACCGAATTCAAAAATATTTGGCAGGCTGATTGGGCTGAACGTAAGCTTTCATTTGGTACTAGGTGTACGCTCTGGGCCCAAGTATGCACCACCTCCTTTCCTCATAATTTTTGCAACTTTTTGAATCTAAAGTTGGCACAACAAATTTAAAATAAATCGAATTATTATCCATTAATCGTTTGACACAGCAAATGTTTTTGCATGTGTGTGTGAAATCAGAGTAGATCTTCAAACCAAATGGGAGTAGATCTTTGGCGTTTAGAGTAACTCCGGATTATCTTCTTTTTTTTTTCAATGGAAAATGGAAAAGGAGTAAGTCTTTTCACAAAACTCTTTTCGTCAGTGAAAAACGCTATCAAAGTATTGTGTATACGGGTTGGCAAGGCTCTTTTTAGTTGTGAGAAATTAAGCGTGCTGGATCATATGAATTGTATTGTATTGTTTGTAGTCAATGTTGCATGTTAGTCTGAATTTGGCTCTTCCCAAGAAGTTCTGTCAATTCAATTAAAATATAACAGTAAAAATGAGCAAAAGTCTTTAAAGGGTTTTGTTTCTCTATTTCAAGATACGAGTATCCGATGCAGTCTATCCGATAGGTTCTTGAACGTACCCCGATTTTTTATTTTAGTGATTGGGTGGTACCCGTGGTGTGATGGATAGCATGTCCGCCTGTTAATCCAGAGGTTCGAGTTCGAATCCCAACAGAGGCAAAAACGTTTTTTCTACGGGTATCGCCTTTCGCGAGGAATTGGCAAGTCCTCCGTTAGTATTCATTGCCTTGAAAAGCGCTTTCTCGATTAGCCGTTCGGAACCGGCAGAAAATTGTAGTTCCCTTCCATTCCCTTACAAGGCATGGTTGTGAGAAATGCGCTAGGCCCAGGGGCTCCTCGCTCTGTTGCGCCACCCAATTTATTTATTTTATGATTGGGGGCGTTCAACAATCGTATCCGGATAGCTTTTTGTTGTTGTTTACGTGTTAAAACGCTTATCAGAGTCACAAACCCATTTCTACTAAAAAGCTATCTAAAGGCATCCAAGTATTTTTGGTATACCATTCGATTCAAGTGATCAGCTGATAGTAATTTTATTTTTATTTCTTTTCATGTTGACTTTTTGTTTTGGTTTGCATTCATTTTAGCATTATAGTCTTTTATAACGCATGGGAAATCCAAAAAAATCAAATGTTAATTGTATAGCAAAGATATTTTGAATGCTTTTCTGTTTCCAGAAGTCGAATTTTAATGTTTCACAGCTGTTGTCAGCAGCAAGATATCTGAAAAGTTCAAAAAGGTATCTGAATCGTTATAAAAGGTATAAGATACGGCTTTCCGAGATAGGCTATCCGATAGGTTCTTGAACGTGCCCAATGATAGAGAAAATACTTTTGTGGCTTTTTATTTATTTTGGTGTGTATTTGCTCCAGTATCAGAACCCCTTGAATTGCAAAGAAAATTTAAAAAAAAATCTTGTCGAATTTTGATTCCTGGCAAAGTCGCAGTTAACATTCTGTGCCCCTGTTCTGTAACTATCGCCTTGGCGATAAACGGTGGAAAATGGAACGAAATTCTATGAATTTCGTAGGATTTCGTTCCATTTTCCACCGTTTATCGCCTGCTTTTATCGAGGCGATAGTTACAGAACAGGGGCACTGCCTCTTTGCTCTCAAAGAGAAGAGACAACAAGTGGGTAAACCACACAAATATTACAACTCAAGGTCCGCAAGCTTAATTAGACCGTTAACCATAGAAGAAACAGAGAGTCGACTCCGGCAAAGTAGTGAAATTGTACCTACAAGCTAAATTAGACTGCGGAAACCAAGGACCACAGAGCAGATAATACTCTTTTTACTATAATAGAGTGTATTCTACTCTGTGCCCTGTGCTCCTGTTCTGTAGCTATCGCCTCTATAAAAGAAGGCGATAAACGGTGGAAAATGGAACAAAATTCTATAAATTTAGTAGGATTTCGTTCCGGTTTTCACAGTTTCTCGATCGATGTTATCGATGCGATAGTTGCAGAACAGGGGCACTGAAAAGAGAGAACCCTCGTCGCCATTTTTTTGCCGGTTGGTTTAAAATCAATTAAAAAAAGTTTCAACTTTTTGGTCATCAAAATGAAAAGTAGAACAAGAAAAGTGAAAATAATAAAGCTAAATTGCAGCGAGATATCAACTCAGTGCTGTGAATGTAACCAACTGTAAGCATAATTTCACAGAATCAACTCGTTAACTGTATGATACATGCAGGCGTAGCGTGTCGCAACAGAGCGAGGAGCATCGGGACCTTTCGCATTTCTCACACCCACAGTACCATGCCTGTGAAGGAATGGAGGGGACTTTCAATTTTTCTGCTGATTGCGAACGGTTTATCGAGAAAGCGCTTCTCATGAAATCAAATTTATTATCGGAGGATTTCCCAATTGCTCACGAAACGCGTTTTATAATGGACATTGCACTGGCCATGTGGAAAAAAATTTGAGCAACTTCGACCCTTTCAAGAGGGTTCTTTCATCTCGAGACAGCCCTTATAGCAGCCACTCTAAACAAGACAAACTCATATATTTGTTTGCTAAAATCAATTCCTAAAGAGAACCTTGTTAAAGGCTTCGAATAAAAAGTTTCATAGAGGAGTTCATTGACTTCCTCTACTTGACAGGCCTTATAGAGGCTTTATTAAACAGAACAGTCTTATTCCTCCTTACAACTTGTGAAATTAATTTCTTGATTGCAAAAAGTAATGAAGGTAGGTAATACTAAAAAATATATATAAAAAAAAAAATATTCAACAACCAGAACTATTCTTTATGGATGGCACCAGCTACTACAGAGGAAGATATCAAGCTTCAGATTGTACAGACAAGAAGACCTATTCTAAAAAGATTTAAAGAACATTTTGCACATCTTAAATATAATGAAAAAGAAAAGTCAAGTGTTGCAGAACATATGCTAGAAAATAGTCATAGTTTTAGTTTGCAAAATTTAAAATTAATAAGAAATGTAAATAGCAATTATGAATTAGATGCTTTTGAATCTTTTTATATATTTAAAAACAAAAATAATCTTATGAATAATGATGATGGACCAATCAAAGATTCAATATTCAAAAAATTTTTCAATAGATTCAACTCAACTCAACTGTAATTTTGTTTAGAAACATTTTTGTTTTTTGTTAGTTTTTTGACAAATAATTTAATTTAATTTAATTTATAAATCTCACTGATGATGGAAGCATTGCTTCTGAAATGTGCATTTGAGGAAATATAAAAAGTGTTTTTTACTGTTTAAAATTGTATTAATCTCTTTATTTATTAAATTTAAGAAATCAAACCTAATAGAAGTTAGGAGTGTTGATCTTATGCTTAGTTTTTTTTTCTTTTAAAGATGTAATACGTTGTTAAAAGTAACAAAATACTATAATGACGACCCCAAATTCTTGAGAAGTCTTAATTCAAAAAAATCCAAAACATGCTGAGAGACAGGGTACCAGTTTAGTGTTTCCCATTACTGGAAGAAATAATTGATCCGCTGTGATGTGGACTGTAGACATGATGGAACATGTCGCTATACGAGATGAGCAAGAAAAATACGTCAGACTACCCACACTCAAATCATATTAAATGGGCAACACTTCATAGAGAGGAACGAAATCCACATATACTCTGCTCACAACTCAAAACAAAAACCACTAAATAAAAAAATTTTTAAATTTTAGTACTGCATTTTTTATTTTTCATCTACCGGCACATGATTTAAAAGAAGAAATGATAAGGAGAGAAACATTCGCAAAAAGTCATGAATGGAAAATAAAGCAACAAGAACCGATGAAGTGCGACAAATTTCACCCTCAGTTGAAAATAACTTTGGTCAAATGGTGAAATAACTCACTGAGTTTTGAGTGCAAGTCGAATAGTATAAAACCACACTCGCTTGCCGGCACTTCTATCAGTTTCAATTGAGAGACTAGTTGAACTTGACGTTGTGTGTGATATTCCACAGAAACAGAAACCGAAACAAGTTTAATATGGAAAAATTAATTTCTTTCGTGGTTTTTCTTATTTTGGTTGGACTGGGGTGTGCTTCTGCTTGTTTACCCAACACCGTTCTAGACGTAGAGGGTGGCTGTCAGATTCCGACCAAAGTGAATGACATTTATCTCGTTCACGATATGCTGTTGAATTTTGTCGTAAGATTACCCGAGTGACATTGAAACTTACAAATAATTAATTTGTTATTATTTCTTTCAGTGAAACTATCAATTATATTGGAACCGTCACAAATGATATAAATTATGGTCTGCTGCACCATGTGGATAAAAATATTGAGATGAAGCTGAAACTGACAGCTAAGAGTGAAAGCTTTGGAGCTTTACCTCAGTTCGCTTGAGTGGAACCAAAGAGGCACAAACTATTTAATTGAAAAAAGCACCTCGCATTAAGTTAACCAATTTGTAGGAAAGTATTTCAGTTCTTATCAATTTTCTTCTAAGTTCAAAACAAAATTATTATTTGCACTATAAATTATTTGAATGAGTAGAGTCAAAGCAAATCAGTGTCAATAAAGTAAAATAACCAACGTACGTTATTTCTTGTGAATTCAATTCACCTTAACAGGTTGTCTTGTTCATCTTGATAACCGGAAACGGAATCGCTCAGTTTGAATTGTGGTTACCATCAGCGATGCCGCGAAGAAAAGTAAACTGAGGGCCTTTTTGAGGGCCATTTCCAAAAAGTGCGGGCCACTACACTACAGAGAAAAGTAAAAAAAAAAATTAGAAAAGTATAGAGGGCAACATAAATATTTATTAAAGATGTGTTCAATGGCTTTTTTTTAGATAAGAACAGCACAGCACAGAAGCAGTGAAAAACGTCAAGAAACTTAGAACACGCAAACTTGTCAAAAAAAGCAACAACAAAAATGAAAAAAAACTACTAAAGTTTTCTTTTTCTGATATCAACTTTATTTAGTGTATTTTCGTCACAAACAAGTAATTTTATTTTCAGCACAAGGTTAGGTGTTTTTTCCTGATTTTTTTTTTTATATTTTTGAACTTCTCGCAACAAATCAAAATTACATTGCGCTTAAAAAACTACGCGCAAAAAGAACAGCTGCTTTTGACAGTTTTCACCGAACTTGATCTTGCTCAAAAGGAGGTGCAGAAAACGCTTTGCTAAACTATTCTAGAACAGCTCATTGAACACAAAAAAGATCAGAAAAGAACAGAAAATTTCTCATTGAATACCAAAAGCCTGATCTTACCTCTCTGAAACTGTTCTAGAACAGCTGGCACGAGTACGATAACTTTGGCGACAAGAAATAATAACGGGATTTGGTGAAGGGGTTCAATACAAGCATTTTTTACTATGGGAGGGGGTCGGGGATCTCCCCCCGTTTAGGCGGTAGGGGCAATTTTATAAAAAGTGGCTTAACATTTAAAAAAAAATATTGTTGAACAACGGGAAAATTTACAGATACAATTTATACTTTTTATAAAAGCCAGAAATCTGTACTTTATAATAAATTTTAAATGAAGTGATTTCAATTTATAGTTTTTGAAATAAATGACTTCAAAGTCAAAATTTAGGATAAAAAATTTGAAAAAATCACTTTGAGTATTATGTTTCTCGTGTTAACAAATGCCAATAAAAAAAGTTTTATGAGTTAGTTGCTTTAATAAATTTTTTATCAACCGCTGTAAACTACTTTTTTCTATGTCTTACAGTTTTTGAGATACATAATTGAAAAATAGTAAAACTATTGAAGTATGCAATATTTAAAAAAAAATTATGGAAATACGTACGAATTAACAATAATGTTAGGGAATAGACTAGTGAAAGTATAAAAATTCATCAGACAGGTGCTTATGTGCAATTAATTTCCGTATGCAACAACTTTCCGCATGGCCCGCTTCGCGGGGGCTCATTATTTTAACCCTTTTTCCGCAGGGTTAAGCTGCTCATGTTGAATATGAAAATAGCAACAAAACTTTTTTAAGTTCAATCAAATAACTTGCAGCTAGAAAAACAATTGCTATTTTTATATTTAGCATGAGCAGCTAAACCCTGCGGAAAAAGGGTTAAAATAATGAACCCCCACGAAGCGGGCCATGCGGAAAGTTGTTGCATACGGAAATTAATTGCACATAAGCACCTGTCTGATGAATTTTTATACTTTCACTAGTCTATTCCCTAACATTATTGTTAATTCGTACGTATTTGAATTATTTTTTGAAGATATTGCATACTTCAATAGTTTTACTATTTTTCAATTATCTCAAAAACTGTAAGACATAGAAAAAAGAAAATTTATTAAAACAACTAACTACATCAAATTTTTTTTATTGGCATTTTTAATCACGAGAAACATAATACTCAAAGTGATTTTTCATTTTTTTTTTCCTAAATTTTGACTTTGAAATCATTTATTTCAAAAACTATAAATTGAAATCACTTCATTTAAAATTTATTATAAAGTGCAGATTTCTGGCTTTCATAAAAAGTATAAATTGTATCTGTAAGTTTTCCCGTTTTTCTGTAATATTTTTTTTTTTTTAGATTTTAAGCCACTTTTTATAAAATTGCCCCTACCGCCTAAACGGGGGGAGATAGACATAGTAAAAAAATGCTTGTATTGAACCCCTCCACCAAATCCCGTTATTATTTCTTGTCGCCAAAGTTATCGTACTCTCCCCGAACAGCTCATTGAACACTCTTTAAATGTCATGACGATGGCAATAAGAATGAACGAATTCAGTGATTTAAAATGTTTATGAAGGAAGCACAATGCAACTTTTAGCGATAAAATGATATGGGTGTGCTTCATACAATACCTATTTTGTTTGAGGAATACAAAAAAATACGATATGCGGGCCATTTCTTATTGGCCCCGGGCCAAGGGCCAAAATTAAAAACAGAGGGCCAAATGGCCCGTTCGGGCACATTATGGCAACGCTGGTTACCATTTAAGTTCGTAGGAAAAGTGGGCAGCTTTTCTTAATTGACTCTGATTGTTATTTTCTCTGTGGCACAGTGTAGAACCAAGGATTCAACTTGTACTTTCTCTACCCGAAACTGAATTAAATTTTTTGTCAAATTAATTTCACACAGCAATATATGAGAGTATTAAAAAAAGGTTCAAATAAACTAGCATTTCAATGACCACAACGGCCATTCTCCTTCTAGAGTTCTGGGTCAACTTATGTTGTGGGGTCAATAAACCATTCAGCGGAGTTGAATCCTTACCTTCTAATGCGCTCTGTGGGCTAGAAAAATTACCTAACATGATACGAGGGAAAAGTTACAACCCTCCGAAAATGTGTGTCACCATGGATAGACATAGACTTCAAAGGACAAAAAATTTAAATCAATTTAAGACAACAAAGCAGTTACTGGATAAAGCTCCCGCCAAAACGCTTCATTGGTAAAAAGTTAAATGAGAATCCCCAGTCGGTACTTAATTGTCAAAATGAGGTGGGGATCTTAACGTTGAGTCCCACTCTTAATAATTTTATATAAGAATGGAATTGATAGGGTATAAGTCGGCGGTTTACTGTAATGCCGCAAGAGTACCGGTGGGCGCATTCCATTTTGTAGTGACTACAAACGAAATCAATCCTAAAAAAAGCTAAAAGCCTAGCTTTGTCTGTTTAAGTAAAATATTATCACAAGCAATAGGTTACTTTAATATGTATGTGTTTCATTTCCAAAATTATTAACCTAAAAAAATGCTGCCGGAAGTCACTATTCCACGCGAATGAAGTCGCGGGTACAGCTAGTAAAATTAATAAAATGTATTTGAATATTGAACGATTATATTCATTTTGCACAGTTGGCAATCTTTCGTGTTTTTACCGAGCAGCTAATTGTGATAGGTCCAAGTAATTTTCTACTAACTTTGAGTCTGAAATTTTTACACTACGTCAAAGTTGAAATTTCAACTCAGATCATAGTTATATCTAACCAATCAGAATGTGCCCAATCTTAATTATTGTGATCTGGAGTAAGGTGTAGTTTTTGGCAGGTGGTGATCACAGAGCAGATACTACAGAGCTACAACTTGTAAGTCGTGCCCCTTTGCCTGGAACACCCTCTAATGATTTTTGAGGTGAAATCAGAGATAGCGTCTATATCCGGTTGCAACTGAGTTTCATAAGCATTCACTTTTTAAAGCTGACCAACAAAAAATGGTGATGACGGTTCCGGATGCAGTGGCCGACTTACAAGCTTGCCGATAGTAGGCTATTCAATTTTTGCCACCCCAACTGACCTTACGCTATAGTTTAGTTCGCAATCATATAAATTACATTTACTTTATAATTTGTGTTCTACTGTTTATTTAATAATTTAATAATTTCTATCAAATAATTTGTTAACAATCCGGTTATTGATAATAAAATCAATCAACTTTTACATAATCATTTTGTGAGATTTTAAATGCGCAAAAGCATTAGGTAACTAACATTAACATTAACATTAGTTCTGAATCTATGCAATGACACATTAAGCTTTTCTTGAGTCAAAGTAAGTCGTTAAGAGTTTTTTATCCTTTCAAAGCATCGTCTGGTGTTCATAGAGCCATGCGAATTGCTTAATCCAAGTTTGGATAAATGTTCTCCAAATTCCATTTTCGCAGAAACAAAGATAAACTTTGTAACGATCCCCAATCTGGTCTTATCAAAAATTTTTGAGAAGAAATGTGGCATTTCCGAACTTTATAATTTGCTAAGTCATAAGGATACACTTTTCCAACGAAATCATTTTTACCGCCCAATACGGTCGAGTGTCGACGGTAACAACTCACTCATTATTGGTGGTGAAAAACGAAAACTTCTCCGTTGTAGGCCTTTTCCCGTTTTTCTTACTCGGACGCAAGTCAGTCTATGAGTACAAGATCATGTTAGCCCTGTTTCACGCGGAACCATTAGAATAACTTCTTAAGATATTTCATGAAATTGTTTTGATGTCAGAAAAGAATGCTCCGATACGCTTGGTTACATCTAAATTTCTTCGAAATACTTGAAGTTATGAATGTAATTCAACATGCTAAAGAGGGAAAAGCTCTAGGGGATGACCGAATACCTGTGGAGTTTTATAAGAAATGTTCAACAGTATTTATCGATGCACTGACTGAGGAATTCAATAGAATATTTGAGACAGCAAATGTTCCCGGAAGCTTCAAAAAAGCAATAATATATCCTCTCCACAAAAAAGGTAGTTATAACAACCCAGAGAACTATAGGGGAATTTCATTTCTGAACACATCAGTTAAACTATTTAGCTCGTTGATATTTAACAGACTGACACAGTGGATTGATAAAAAAAAAATACTTAATGAGTTCCAAGCTGGGTTTAGGAAAAACTACTCGTTTCAAAAAGAAGAATAAGAAGCTTTATGCTTTTTTCGCGTGGACTTCCGTGCAGCTTTTGATTCTATTCCTCGAGAGGCGCTTTTCTATAAACTGTATGTGATGGGGATTTCAACTAAAGTTGTTACTGTTCTTAAAGCGATGTATGAAAACAACGTGTCTTATGTTTGGGATGGAGAATTCATTTCGGAAGACTTTGCCACTCAAATGGGAGTCAAACAAGGGTGTGTGTTGAGTACCTTACTTTTCATTCTATTTATAAACGATATTATGGATTCAATCGGAGGAGGAATAGATTATGGACGAGTGCGGATACCAGGCCTTGTTTTCGCTGATGACATCGTTTTTCTGGCGGAAACTGTAGATGGCATGCAGCGAATGATTAACCGGCTCGAAAGATACTGTGACCTTTGGAACCTATCCGTTAATACTGCAATATCCAAAATGATGATCTTCAGAGATGGTGTTGGGAGATATTCCATAAATGAAACGTGGAAGTATAAAGGAGAAATTTTAACGATTGTGCGTGAATACAAGTATCTAGGTGTGTTAATAATTTCGAACCTCAACTTTAAAAAGCATTTTCTGTCGAAGCTAGCCGAGGCGAAAAGAGCTATTTCATCAGTATGGGGACGTTGCATGAACAGTAAGTTTGTCGATCATAGTGCAAAGATGAAGCTATTTCGTTCAACTGCAGCCTCAATATTGCTGTACGGTGCACAAGTGTGGGGATACTGCAAATATGATGAAGTGGAAAGGCTTTTAAGGTACTTCCTCAAGCGAATTTTTCGATTGCCGGCATGTACACCAAATTATATTCTTCATTTGGAAACTTCTGTGCCGCCACTTTTTTTAGACACACTCAAACTACATTTTGAGTACATATTAAAAGTGTTTGAGATGGAAGAAGGACGGCTTCCTAAGTTTGTGCTCAAAAATATTATGTTGTCTAGAGGTAGCCTTGTTAAAAAGTGGGAGGAGTTAGACGGGGAAACCGCTAGTATTCAGGCGGATATTAGTGTCGTCGACTTAAAATGCTACTTTGGAAAGTTGTTAGCAAACGAGAGCCGCTCTGCATTTGAGGGATATACGACCGAAGCTCAATCTTCTCAATATAGGATGATATATAGTCAACTTAACTTAAATCTTCAAGAAGAAACGTACCTACTAAATCGGTTTCCTATTGAAATGATAAATTTAATTTTTAAAGCAAGAGGTGAAATAATAAAATTGAACTACATACCGCACCGGCCGGACCTGCCGATTTTGTGCGACCTTTGCAACCTAAAGGAAAGAGAGGATGTATACCATTTTATTGCCATATATGCCCGGTTTTAAGAGAGTTCAGAGTGAGTTACTTTGGTAAAACATCGTTGGATATGAACGAAGTGATATTTATTCTAAACTAGCAAGACCCCGCCCGCTTCGCAGGGCGAAAATAAAAAGTAAAATATTAGTTTTTTTGTTTTAAATCTGTTTTATTGAATATTCTTTACCCTAATGCTTTTTTATAAACAACATTTTTGGTTTTTCCATTGTTGGCGGTATAAATGAATAAAGCTGATGGTTTCCCAACACGTGAACAACCAACATAAAGTTGACCATGAGAAAAAACTGGGTGTTCCAAATGTATACCACAGATTTTAAGCGTTTGCCCTTGATTTATTAATTGTCATGCCAAAAGCAATACGAATAGGCAACTGCAAACGCTTAAATTCAAATGGTAGATCAGGTGGAATCATTGGTATACGTGGTATTAAGACATCTTCGCCTTTGAATTTACCAGTTAAAATGGTCGCTTCAATAACATTATTCTTTAATCGTTTAACTACTAACCTGGTGCCATTACATAATCTTGGATGATTCAAATTTCTTAACATTATAATTGGAATACCGACTTTTAATTGTAAATAATGAGGCGGGATACCTGGTAGATCCAATGAATTTAAAAATTCGATCGGATAGTTCACAGCTTCATCCGGATTCATAACGGTATCAATAGATTTATAAACTACGTTTACACCTGGTATTCTGTTCATGACTTCCACATTGATACTAATAACCTCTCTATTCGTACATGCCAATATACATCTTTGACTTAACCAATCATGATTTTGGCAATTACTTAAAATATTGGGAAACACGCTCTGTACTAACGCAGCAGTTGATTCTGATAAGGAACAAAAATTATCTGGCAATGTTATTTTACCATCAATATCTAGAGGCAATTCTCCATTTCCATTTTTCAATAATTGCTTTGAAAATTCTTCAGCTGTTGAGTCGTTCTGTAATAAAACTCTTACATCTTCGGTGAGAGAAAGCGTTTTCACATGTTTCCATAACGTTGAAGATTTCAAGCTAGCATTTAATTCGTCAGCAGCAGTGGATCGAGGAATAACCGGAAGTGTTTGCCGGAAGTCACCAGCAAATAACACCAATGCACCACCGAAAAGACGATTATTACCTCTCAAACCTTGTAAGGTTCGATTGAATGCTTCTAAGGATTTCTTGTGTGCCATGGTGCATTCGTCCCAAATAATTAATTTACACTGCTGAAAAACTTTTGCCATTCCAGATCTTTTTGAAATGTTGCATGTTGGCGCTTCTAAAATATGAACGTTTAAAGGTAATTTTAAAGCCGAGTGAGCAGTTCGCCCACCATCCAATAAAGTTCCAGCAATTCCAGACGATGCAAGAGCTAACGCTATATCTTTATTCGTTCGTACAGTAGCTAAAAACAATGACAGTAAAAATGTTTTACCAGTGCTGCCAGGAGAATCCAAAAAATAAAATCCACCATTTCCAGCATTAATTTCGCTCATGATTTGAAAGTAAGCTTCTTTTTGTTTTTCATTCAATAATGGAACATTTCTTTGAACATATTGATTTAAACAATTTGCATCATAATCTCGTTCACGATTTAAATCCAAATTGAAAGTGTCGTGTATTGAACGATCAGGTGAAATCATTCCTAATTGTGATAGCAATTTATTTGACATTGCTAAACACAAATTTTCTATAATGATCAACGCTTCGTTGTGTATTTCTGGCGTACAATCCAATTGCGGATTCATTCTTGCACGACGAACTGTATGCAAAATATCTTCTGACAAATGATCACAATGACTTCTCCATAACTCACGTAGATTCGTCGGACTGCACGCAGATATTATAATTGCAAATAATGAACGCATTTGATGTGGAGTTGCCGTAAGAGCTGAATCTTCTAAGGTGTTATTCCAATGTTTATCATCTTCCAGTAAATTTAAACACCTGCATGCTTCACGATATGTAGGACATAAAAACCCATCAACTGTTCGTAAATCTGCAAAAGATTTTGGCCCACGAACATTATTTAGTAATAAACGCAAAAAATAACATTCCTCAGTATTTGTTTACACTTTTCAAGCAGCGAAATGTAATAAGGAATACATCTAGGAGTATTAGATATACTCTGTTCTAAAATACATACATTGTGAGCATCTAGGCTGTCTGTATTGTAATTTTGCATGGGAAAATAATTGAAACTTAATTATTTTTTTAAACACACTTCCCTTATTTGAAAAAAAATTTTTTTTGTCCTAAGCCTTCTACTCTTACTCTTCTTTAATTTAAAAAAAAAAAAAATTAAGAAAATCGGTCAATCGGTTTGGCTGGTTAGTGAACGAACACAAAACCAAACTTTATTTTATATAAATATAGATGTTGGTCTTGGATGGGAAATTTTATATAAATATTTAACCATAGCACTAAGATATAGAACCCGAATTATTGAAGAAGACTTTTAAAATAAAAAAAAAAAAAAAAAAACCAAACTTGTTAAATACCCATAAATTCAATAATAAAAAAAAAATTTTATGTAAAAATATTGTCAATCTGGTAGACGGCCTTTGGCCAAACCATATTAAACTTTAGTATATCCAAATTGTTTACTTTTATAATATACAAATGAATTTAAATAAAGTTTCTTAAAGTAACTACTTGAAATTCTATCGTTCAGCTACGACGACTTACGGAGTTATTCGTAAAGATCGGTAACGGTGATCAAACCTACGCCGGAAACCTGAATTTGATTATTTTAAAACAACAACCATTACCGTCGTTTCCGGTTTCTCCGAATTCAAAAGAATTTATGTCGTAATATCATCATTGAGTGATTGAGTGATGAACCTCGTACCAAGAATCTCTCAAAATTTAATTCTTCTTTACGTCTTCTCTCGTTGGCCAACGTGTCAGATTAACATCAGGTTTAAATTTCATTTTTATATTTTAAAATAGTGTCCATTTACTTTAAAAAATTGGTAAAAGTTACAAAATTTAAATTTTAATTATTTTTGAAACACTTTTGGGATTTTTCCAAAATTCATTATCGCAAAAGTACACATATCGGTGCACATATCGTTACAGTGCGTTAAGTATTCCTTTATATACGGATTCGGACCGGACGTAAGAGTGTTCAGTACAATGTGCCTTACTAAAATACTCAAATTGTTGCCACTCCTTTCTTTCTATATAATAATCTTTTTCTATATTATTGCTGTAAGACAAAACAATGGTTGGACCAGATTTGCCGTCCTTTGAAATCTGCCGCCCTAGGCTCCAGCCTGCTCAGCCTATTGGTAAATCCAGGACAGGGTTGAGGTGTTGGCAAGTGACTGTTAAACTGTGTACTTTTCTTTAGTTTTTTAAGTAAATAATTTGTTTTTTTTGTGGTTTTTATTTTTAAATAATAAGCAGTTGGTTTGTTGAAGTTGTTTTAGTAACGCAAAAAAGTGATTTGAAAGCGTGATATTTGTTTAAAATTAAAGTCAACATACTGGTCAAGAGATCCTAGAGTCTAGACTAGACCATTCAAGACTTTTGAGAGAGATTAATTAAAAGATCATGGTGCTTGATACAATAGCATTTTTATCTCCATGCCAATATCTGCATATAGATCTTCCTGTTACAATTTTTCTAATTTTCGCTTATTACGTAATTTTCGCGCTGATATCCGCAAAGTTTCTTGGTAGTGCATCAAAAACGGTTCATGTTTTGAACTTGAAGAAATGCAGATAAAGTAGCTCCTTTTTACCCTTATGTTACGATCACCCTGTATCTAATAGTACATTTTTCTATCTCTTTCATCGACTATAAGACGCAACACCTTATAATTTTCTTCAGATCTTATTTAATTGTAGCAAATTTGTAAGAAGAGTTGATTCGTGTTTTATCGAGGTGATGTGTAGCCGCGGAAAAGACTCCCACGAAATCTGACGAGCAAAGCCGGACATCGCCGGCATACCAGGTTCTCGCTATAGACATTCTTTTCTCTCTTTTATTTTTTTTCCTTTCTATTCTCAACTTTTCCCTGTCCTACCCTTCCATTTTATCTCTTTGCCGTCGAATTCCTTACTTTATCCACTTCACAATTTAGTCCGCGCGGTACCTTTCCTCAGTTCCAATTTCAATTTTAACCAAAACTCCTCCAAAGCCGTGACGCCGTTCCTTACACTCAAATATCTCTAAATTGAGTTCGTCTAAAGCTCTTACGGTACCTTTAGTTACTTTCTCTGCTGGGCTGTTTCTCATCAAAGTTGTGACAGAAAATATAAGGACTTCATTCATAATTTCGAAAATGCTTTCAGAGATCTAAGTCAGTTCAAGCCATTTAGAGAGAATGAAAAAAGAAAACACGTGCAATGAGTAATAGCCCTTAGAAAATAATATCAGTTAAGCTATTGCCACAGGGGAGCTTAATAAAACTCTTTAATAAAAAGTTATCAGCAAAATTGGTGTTCAATAGAAATTCGATCGAACATATTGAGCTGCATAATCAGGGCGGTATTATACCCAATTGATTGATAAGATAACACGGCCATTGAAAAATATTCTGTTCTGTGTGGATAAAACTGTTTTTAGAGTAGGAAGCACAACAATATCGAAAACTGTATTATTTTTTAAATAACTGCGATTCGGTTGACATCGAACTAAAAGAGTTTCAAGTTCGTGTCGTCCTTGACTTGGATTTCTACTTTCAAAATTGTCTTTCTATTATTTGCCTGGCCCAAAATATTAAAAAAGACAAACGACTAATCCTAATATGAATTTAATTGGTTTTTTAATCCTGTGTGTGTTGAAAGTTGGTTCTTCTGGTGAGTGTGTTGAAAAAAGAACTCTTGCATTTGTTTTTTCATAACTTTGAATAGTAGCAGATATTACTGATTTTAATGTAAACTAAGCACTCGTGATTTGATCATTGTGTTAAAGTGAATGCAAACAATACTCAAACAGAAGATTGATGTTTGCTTACAAAGAAAAGAATGGGTTGTTCAATAAAGTGCCTTTCCACAAAGTGTTTGTTTTGATATTATTTTATTCTACCTGAAGAGTTTTTCTTGGCCATTTGAAAAGGACTGTAATTTCTGTAAGAGATTAGAAGTAATAAAGACGACTTTCGTGATTCAAAACTTAAGCAGTCAAGAAACTATAGCAACAGTAGTGAACAGAGATTTAATGACATATTAATGACAGCTTGAAAAATAGATTGAATGAATCATCGGATATCTGATTACTTCATATGAGATTTGCACATTACACCTATTCTAAACCAAATATTTAGTAAAGTGTACTCATAAGAAACACCAAATGTTCGTTGACTTACTTTTGTTTCAAGTCAAACCAATAGAAGGCTTTTGTTGTTGTTTTCATTTTATCGTTTTATTATTATCCCTCTAACTTTACCTTCATAACCAAACATGAGATAGCCGCTCATTAAACTCAGTGTACTCAGTGTGTTTTCAACAGTTAATATTGTTCACATCAAAATATTTCAAGCAACCAATAGTGGGACAATAAGAAAATAGCGCACTCATTTTGCCATCAAGTGATCAAGTAGTGTTTAGTTTACGGGCATTTCTCCACTAAATGGAAAATTGCTGTCCCAAGCAAATTTTATGTATTAAATTTAAATTTTTCTCAGCTTTTTGTATCAATAATGACATAGTATTATGCATTCTTGGCAACCCACAGCTTATTAAGAATTTTAATAATGTTATATTTGAATAAATAAACCTCAAACACCCCAAAAAACAGTCCCTTGGTACGTTCCTTTTAAAGAATTATAAGCCTTGTTACCAATATTATTTTTTTTGCCGTTGATAACTAAATAAAAAATATCCAAATACATAAAAATAACATTAAATATCTTTATACTACACAATTATATTTTTTTACAATATAATTTATTCAAAATATCTATGTGCGAATGCTGTCCTCAAATTTTTGAAACAGTCCTCTGTTAAAATTTGAAAACAGCGCTGGAGTCAAATTTTGTTTTGGCGCGAAACATTTAGATCGTGAAACGAAACGCAATCGGTGTGAAGTTCGTTCGGTTATGGAGCTAAGCGAGCAGCTGCCATTTTTTTTAGTGTGACTGCATCTGCTAGTGATCCACGAGTTTCGGCAGTCAGGTAAACAGTCCCCTGGCAAGCTTTTTTTATACTGTTTTAGCAGTTTTAATAACGACAACTTGTTTAAAATAATTAATTATCTAGTATGGAGCCACATCTGTTTCGATAATCTGCTATGTTTAAATGATTTTGTTTTATTAAATATTTATGAAAAAATGACAGTCCCCTGGCCAACAGTCCCCTGTCATTTCATAGCATGGTTGTGATAAATGATTAGCTGTAGTAATTTTTCTTTGTTTATATTTTGGTTTTTTATTATTATAAAGACTGACTTTAGTGTCATAAATTAGTTTTAAAAAACCGATGAACTAAGAAGTTGATTTTGTTAAGTTTAACACAAATGTTATGAGCCCTAAGAAAATTCACTTTAATAAGTAAAACTTGTTTTAATACTGTTGATTTATTCCAAAAAATTACATATTTCAAAAACGATAAAGAAAAATAAAGACTTTGACTACTTTAATAAACCAAAATACTCGTTTTTGTCCTTAAAACATATTCCAATGAATAGTTACAACAGTCCCCTGTCAGGGTTTTGCATAAAATCGTCCAGAACTAAAAAACAAAGAGGAAAATGTGTGGGCTTTTTAAAGATATATATTTAGTATGCTACTGCCCTTCATTTAACTAGCAAATATTCTCAATATTTCAAAAAATTTGCTTAGGACACCCCTGTATGGACGAATTTCCAAATAGCAGAGAAACACCATTACAATAACCGTCTCTTGTTATGTTCACTCTGTGGTAATCTCTCACTCTTTTTTACTGTACACTGTTGAATAATTGATGTGAATAATGAGCCTAATACCTACATTGAAGAAGTTAAGGGATCATCTCAGTGTGACCGCCCGAAAAATCACTGATTTTCGCGATTTCTTTTCATGGTTAGGACATGAAATCGGCATAAGTTTTTTTGAATAAAGGTCCGTTCGTTGAACTTTCCCCAGAGTTGACCCAGGTTTTCTTGACAGCCCTATGAGTTGTCAAAAAAACCTAGGTTTTCCAGTCCTCAAAAAACGCTAAACCACAAATCACCACACATCACTGTCATTAAAAAAAAAAAAATACATGCCATTTGACAGCCCTCAAACTGCTACAGCAAAAACCTAGGGCGAGTTGGGGGAAAACCTATGTCAACCCTAGGGCTCAAAAAACACTCAATTTGACATTCAGGGCGACTTTAGGTTTCTCAAAAACCGCTTTGTGGCGATCCCAGGGCGACCCTAGGGCTTCAACGAACAAACCATAAATTGAAGCAGCGATGAAGAATACAAAATGATTTTGTTGCGGTGATTTTTTAGTTTCTTATTAATTGTTATTAACTTTCAAAAATGTTGTTAAAAAAAAGAGTCGGGCTCAGTTTGATGTGAAACAAAAAAACCAAAAAGTTTTATTAATCTGTAGGACGACCGCTATCGTCCTATGAAGTTTTTTTTTAAAAAACATTTTCCACAAAATGGCGGCGATTTGAACTAAAAGTTGTGAATTTGGTCTTATTTCGACAGTTTTTCGAGAAAAAAGTATTAAGTTTAAAAAAAGCTTCCAATAGGTTGATAGAGAATGACAAGAAGAATGTTCTGTTAAAATTTGAAATCGATAACTTGATAACTTTTCCCTCGGCAGCGGATACCGTTTTGAAAAACACTATTCCGCGCTTAAACTTTGGAGATCAGGAATTTTCAGATAAATGACTCATTTACAATCGATCGGCGGTGGCAGATCACAGGTTATACAATTTTCCTTCGGGTTCTTCGATCTCCTCCATAAAGAAGTGAATACCGATAGAAGGTCACTCGCATCAGGTAGGAGCACAACAAAAGGAATAACGGTTAAACGACAGACGGACGCGCAGATGTGACGCTCTGTTCCCGTTCTCTAAGAAATACTTTATGGTGAACCGGGGCAGATTCAGTAAGTAAAAATAAATAAATAAGATGGCGCAACAGAGCGAGGAGCCCCTGGACTTAGTGCATTTCGCTCAACCATGTCTTGTGAGGGAATGGAGTGGACCTACATTTTTTTGCCGGTTCCGAACGGCTAATTGAGAAATTGCTTTTCATGGCAATGAATTCCTCACGAAAGGCGACACCCGTGGAAACACATTTTTGCTGGGATTCGAACCTCAAACCCCTGGGTTAGCAGGTGGACATGCTAACCATCACGCCACGGGTACCACGGGACACATTCATTATCGGGGCACATTCGTCAAAGCTGTTTTCGATGGGATGCATTCTGAATTAGGAAATGAAAATAACTTTGAACTAACCCTTTACTTAAGTCATGAACATGCTCTTAGTTTGAAATTTGTATTTAAGCATTCAAAAAAGTAGTATGTTGTTTTGTGTTTGTGTGATCTCCGATGTAACTTTGGTTAGTAGATACGTAAGTGATTATATATCAAGGTGAAGAATTAATGGCCGGTTCGTTGATTTCCAAGTTCAATAGATAAGTGCATGCAATCTTATTTAGAAAAATTAGGTTTTCAAAGAAAAAAATATTTTAGAAGTCCGGGCAGATTTGGCACTTGGAATGAGGCACATTTAGCAGGTGCCAAATGTGCCCCGGACTATTAAAAAACTAAAATCCGCTAAAAGAGTCATAAAACTTTCGAAAGAGCAAAAAAAAGGTAAAACCCCCTGTGTTTCTTCTTCTGACGAAAGCGATAAGGAAATACACTTTGCGGAATTACATAAATCGGCAGGAGGTTTGCTTGAAATTTATATACATAGTTCTTCAAGTAGTCTTTATGCGGACGCGGAGCCTAAAAACTTTGAAAGCTGTTCAAATACGTTCAAAGCTGATTCTTTTGCAGTCGAAGACTATGTCTTAGTGAAATTGAACAACAATCTAAAACAAGAAGTTTCTTATGTGGGCTTCGTAGAAAAAAAAAAAATTAGTGACATTGCTCCAAATGTAAGTTCTCTTCGAAAAGTATTTAATTCAACAACAGATTTTTTGACCCTCCAAATAAAGGCAAATCGGTTGCTTTAAAAAGTTAAATTGAGCTCAAAACTCCTAGTTCAACTACCTACTTCATCAGCTTTCAAAGTTTATAAAAAAATATCGCTTCAATTTTGGCTTTAAGAATTACAAAGTTAAATAATATGTCCATCTAACATCGCACTGGGTAACTAAAAGCTCAATACCTAGCAACTATAATTTCCCTTTTTTGTTCTGTTTAGAAAAACAAAAATAACATATAAAATTATGGTTTTTTGATTTTATATTATTTTGCTATGACCTGTGTTATTTTTGTTTTTTGAATTTGAGCTACCTGTCAAACCAAAAAGAATTATGTTGAAAGTATAAGTAGCAGTAATATAGGACGTTCGGGGTGAGTACAGTAGTGCACTCATTTTATATATTTTTAATATTAACGCGGCTAATCCGAAATCATAAATCATTTTAAAAAGTAATATGGGCGTCTGAAAAAAAGGAATGTAAGTGCTAGGGCACTGTAGTGACAAAAATAATTCGAATTGCCTTCAGGCAGATCTCTAGTAGGAAATACAGAGAGTCAGCTGTCTCAATTCGAACTTTCCCTGCTAAGACACCATCGATTCAATTTCTTTTCAGTTGAATTTTTGCGATGTGGTTTGCAATTTAGCTTTAAAATTTCCTATCTTTTTCTTTTTTGTGTATGGCTGATGTTGTTTATAAATGCAGCTTTAATTAATAATTTAAACTTCCTCCACTTTAAGAAAGCTTAAAAAATTGTGACTGCGTTTTCCCAGGAGCATCTTTTCTCCGAAATCGAGTTTCCAAGCAGAATATTACTACCTTACCGCAGTTGGCTCTCTGATTTTTCTCCTCCACTGGGTGAAAGCATACAAGTGCAGGGTGCAGCTTGATTTTACCCAGAAAGTCTTACTTACATATTGAGGGAGGTATTACAGTTCGGGGTGAACCTCGGTCTCCAACAACATCTTTCGATAACAATTTGTACTTCGGGCTACTCTTTCCAGTTTTGCAACTTCAGTCAGTTGAGGTCTTCTTTGTTTTTCGAAAACCCGTTGAACCACGTTGATGTGATTCCTCTATACTTGTCCCAGGTTTTGTAATCTCGCGATGCGTAATCTTCTAACAATGCCAATGTCGCGGTACAGATCATACACCGCTCGTTGTTATATCTTCTTTCCACACATTGTCATCGTATTTTGAGCCAAAGATCATTTGGAGTATTTTTCTTTCGAAACGACCAAGGGTTTCCGCATCCTCTTTCGATGAGGTCCACGCTTGTAACGCAGCACTGAAATGATCAAGGTCTTATAAAGGGTTACCTTGGTTTATCTCAAGATCGTTTTATTTCTCACTTCTTCTAAACACAAAAAGCTAACTTGTTCTCCGTTTGATATCTGCACTGATGTTGTTTCCCGTGTCTATTGCGGATTTGAAGTAGACGAAGTCCTGTACTACCTCGAAGTTTTGTGACGTTCTGTGCAATTCGTTCATGTTCTTTGTAAATGTTTAATGTTAGAATAAAATTCGTTTTGCCCTCATTGACAATCAAACCCATGTTTTACCTCTTTTGTTTTAATGCTTGCAAAAGCATATGACATCACGCTTGTTTCTTTCCATTACGTCAATATCGTCGACGCAAGTGAGTAGCTGCACAGACTTTTTTAGGATCGGACATAAATGATACTGAGGTTCTATTCAACGAGCATACTTTCCTCCGACCATATTATGCAGATCAGATGGTTCATGCTCCTCAGGGATTATACGTTCAATACACAGAGGTCGTTCCATATTCAGTGGTCTTTGTCCCTTAAGACTTTCGAACCAAAAATATGGAGAAGCTCATTCAGGGGTTTCTGCTTTTTTGACGGATGAAGTCCACTGTAGAAACGAAATATTAAACAGCCAATTTGATTCTTTAAAGCTATAGTAGAAAACAAAAATTAATTCATTCATTTTAATACCAAAATTTGCATTTCAGACACTAGTGTTGATTCTCGCATCTACGGTGGAAATGCTATCGACATCTCTACTGCACCTTATCAGGTTTCAATACGATTGAAGAGCAGAGAAGCTGAACGATTTGGCACCGGTCATTTATGTGGTGGCTCTATTATAACGAGCCGTGTCATCATAACTGCTGCTCATTGCATTGCCATGTGAAATAATTAATTCATTACAAAAAATCTGTTAACAATAGAATTTGAACATTTTCTCTGTTTAGATCAATGGATGTCAAGCCTCTGCAATATCGCAGAGCTGGTGATTACACTCTTGTAATGGGTGACACTTATCTTCTTCTAAGACCGGTAGGAACATTAGAGTTTAATGTACAGCAAATAGTGGTACATCCCGACTTTAACCAGCCGGCGACTTTGCAAAATGACATTGCTCTTATGCTCTTCAATGGGAAAATACCTGAAATTAATAACCCATACATCAGAGCTATTGCTCTTAATACTCTTCCCGTCGCTACAAACGTTCGCTGTCAGGTATCTGGATGGGGTAAAGTCAACGAGGTAAGTTCTTGTTTTGTCTTCATTTCATTGTAATGTAATAACACTGCCAGGTATCTAATACTTGGAGGGCGGCCGTGGTGCAGTGGTAGAGTGTTCAGTAGGTAGGCCGGATGCGTGGGTTCGAATCCCGCTCTGGGCATCTACTTTTCTTTCAGCCTCCTAGTTTCGCCGCCCTTGAGGTTATATGTGAAATAACTAACACCTTATTTCCACTACTGCAACACAGAAAAAAGGGAAGGCTGCTACCCTGGTAGTACAATGGACCGGTAATTAAGTCTGAGTTCTCCAGGTTAGCTATAAGCCTCTTCTTTTTTAATAAAAAAAAATAAAAAAAAAAAAATCTAATATGAACTATTTCCATAGGTTCAAATTTCCAACAACTTAATGGCGGCTGTAGTTCCCATTATTAGTTACCGCACTTGTGAGACGAACTATGGCCAATTACCGCTAAGTATGATCTGTGCGGGATACATGATCTCTGGTGGAATAGATGCATGTCAAGGTGATTCCGGTGGGCCACTTGTCTGTGACGATCGGTTGGCAGGCGTTGTATCTTGGGGAAATGGATGTGCCGAACCTGGGTACCCCGGAATCTACACAAATATCTCGTACTATGTTGGTTGGATTGAGAGTACGAACGCGACATTCAACTATAGCCACTTTGCTGATGGAGGTGCATTGCTGAAAAGCTCAATCATATTGATCGTTTTAACTGCAATCGTGCAAGCACTTAAATAAATTAATAAAAATAAAAAGAAAATTTGAAATGCTGAACAATGTACACATCTTACTTCATACAAGTGTAGTTTTAATAAGCAGATAGCCACAAGACAAAGATTTGTACTTGGTTTACTTTAGGACAAAAATTGCTGAATCAAATTAATTTTTTTTTGCTATGAGCTTAGAACAATTGAAAAGACATAAAACATCAAGATGCAGACTCCCAACGGATATGCTTTTCCTATTCCAGAGGTCATATTTCTTATCCATTCCGAGTGAAAATTAACATCGGTATAAACACCTGGAAAGTCCTTCAGGGCACATCCTACCCCAAAAGAAACGATTCCCGTCAATGTGCCATTACAAACAAGAGGTCCTCCGGAGTCTCCCTCGCAAGAATCTGCTTCTCCATTCATATATCCGGCACAAATCATCCCTTCTGAGACCAATCCTTCATAGTTCGTAACACAAATCGTATGATTGACAATTGGCACATCCAAACTCATCAAGTCATCTGATGTAAAGCCCTAAAAATTAAAAGCATACAAAGGTATTGGCTTTCGAATGAAAATAAAGAATAAGATATTTGTAACTCACTGCTTCAGTCACTCCCCACCCGGCGACTTGGCAAATAGTACCAACTGGAACAACAACTCCCCATTTGATGTCAAGTGGTTTGATATTTTTCTGACTCGCCTGAACTGCGCCATTCAAAATCATTAAGGCGATGTCATCAACGTACGTTGTAATATTGAAAGTCTTCTTATAACGGTATTCTAGGACTTCGAAAGTGGTGCTCCCAGTACGATTAAGGACAGACATGGACCCCATAGACACGGTGAATTCATTGGCCTCCCGTAAGACTTTCAAGTCATAGCTAAATAAGATATTTTTCTGATTATTCAAAAAAAATTTCAAAAGAACAAATCTTAGAAAATGTAATTTTATTCTAATGTTTTATTGCTTTCTTATGTCATTGCCAAAATTCGACAAAAGTGTTTCATGTGTGAAGCACTTAAGAACCACAGAGTAAAACAGGAAGTCAACTTGTATCCGCTTTGCTTGAAACACCCTCAATTTATTGTTGACGTGAAATCAATGGAAACTTATTTGAATTAACGGCTATTTCCGGCTGCAATTGAGTTTCATTATTTCCTTTTTTTTAGTGTAGTTTAAACTTTGATGGCAAATAACGTTTATTGGGCAGTTTTAAATAAGGCTTTCAAGATTCTTAACTTCAACTACAAAGATATCGAAAAAATATTCACTTTTTTAAATGAATTTCAAATCAACCGGCAAACAAATTGGGATGTGGGTTCCTGAAGGAAAAAATCACACTACCTTGCCGCAGTTGAGTCTCTGGTTCTACTCTGTGTCAGGAACTACATACAAGGTTCGTTCGTTGAACTTTCCTTAAGGTTGACCAAGGTTTTCTTGACGACGAGATGTGATGTCAAAAAAAGAAACCTGGGTTTTCGGTACTCGAAAACCGCTAAACAGCGAAGTCGCTACCTTTATGCCATTTGACAGCCCTGTTCGTTACCTCATCTGTACTCGCTTTAGCAAAAACGAAGTTCTACTTAAGAGCTAGTTGTGGGCAAACTCAAGGTTCAAAAAACACTCAATTTGGCATTCAGGTCGAGTTGAATTTTTTTTTCTTTTTTTTTCTTTCAAAAAACGCTTTTTTGCGACCACAGAGTAACGAGCAAGCCTATAGTCATTGAATATATAGTTATTCAATGCTATAGTGTTCTACAGCACTTAAGAACTAAAAATTCATATAAAAACAACTTACTTGTATAAACAGTGGGCTGCAGTAATGACAACTGATGGCTTGATGAGAGCACCACCACAAATATGACCTGCACCAAAGAACATGTCCCTAGATTTGAGATGAATCGACGCTTGATGCTTATTTTTCTCTGGCAAGGCAATAGTTCCGTTGATGATTTTAGGTTCAATGGAAATAGACATGCCTTTTAGTTGAAGCATACTTTTGGGAGCTGAAAAATTCAAAGTGAATATGACGTTTTAGATCAAAATTAAAAACTGTTTTGGGTTTGAATATTTTTTTTGGAGTATGGATCACTCTTTTGAATATAACTTCAACAACTGAACCGGTCGTACTTAATTTTCGCAAGCAGGTTGCCAGAAGCTTTTTGGCTGTAGGCGCCCAAATCTTGAAAAAATGTAGCCCAATATCGTTGCCCTAAAAGTAGCCCAAATATCGTTGAAAATAAAAGTCGATTGTTATTTTTTATAATGAAACAGATATTTTTATTTAAAGAAAAAAACAAGATATCACAATGACTTATGATTTAACAACGTTGCTTTGTTCCGCGGACAAAAGTTCGCCAAGTTGATCAATGCTCTGAGGAGCGGAATGACACGCAACAAAAGATGTGTTCAATGGCTTTTTTTTAGATCAGAACAGCACAGCACAGCACAGAAGCAGTGAAAAACGTCAGGCAAGTTAGAACAAGCAAACTTGTCAAAATAAGCAACAACAAAAACGAAAAAAAAACAACCACCAATTTTCCTTTTCTGATATCAATTTAATTTGGCGTATTTTTGTCACGAATAAGTAATTTTATTTTCAGCACAAGGCTAGAGGTTATTTTCCTGATTTTTTAAAATATTTCTGAATTTTTCACAACAAATTAAAATTACAATTCGCTTGAAAAACTACCAGCAAAAAGTCAACAGCTGCTTTTGACAGTTTTCACCAAACTTGCAATTGCTCAAAAGGAGGTGCAGAAAATGCTGTGCTAAACTGTTCATTGAACACAAAAAAGATCAGAAAAGAACAGAAAATTTCTCATTGAACACCAAAAGACTGATCTTTTCTGTCTGAAACTGTTCTAGAACAGGTCATTGAACACTCTTAAAGTGAGCAAGTTGTTACGGCTGTTACATAGCACCACGCTACCCCAACCGAAAATTTGAATAGTAAAGACACAAGCCAGTGGTGATCTCAGAAAAAAACAAACTTCAAGAAGAAATTAGCTACTGACAGATGAATAACCAGTTGGTCGGTAGGGTAGGTTTTTGAAATTTGGGACACGGATGCTAGGCCATTCAGGGGTAAGGTAGAGGCGGGGAAATGCCAAGTGAAGCGGTCGGGGAACAGGAAGAGGGATAGCCAATGGGAAGAGAGGAAATAAGGAAAAACGGATGAGGAGGAATACGGCAAAATTGCGTGATCAGGTGGATTGAACTACAACGGGGATCGAGTGGGCTCATCGATTAGCGGGAAAAGTAAATTAGACCGAGGTGATAAATACCAGCTGATCGAGGGGGATCGTCAAATAATCCTCAGCATCGGTGATGAAGAGTCAACTTGGGACGTAAAAAAAAAAATCGAACACTTAAAATTGCTACGGATAAGTAACGTCACCATAAAAACGTATAGAGAAAAATATAAATCAAGTATATGGATCGGAAGTGATCGCGCCGAGCGTTAATTTAAATATCTGAATGTTTTTTTTTTTTTGTTAAATCGCAGCGCGAATCGTAACACGTAAAGTGCGGTACACGTCGGGTAAAATCATGTGAAAAAAAAACACGAAAAACAAAAAAAAAGACAGGAAGGTCAGTAAAAAAACCCCTCAAAAAGAAAAAAAACGTTAGAAGTGTTTAAATTGCAAAAAGTAAAGAAAAAAAAGTGTAGGTTTTCTCAATAGAAAATTAATAATAAAAGTGTTAAAGATTGTGATCTATTGTAGTGATAGTGAGGCGCTATTTTTCTTTTCTTCTTGTTAGAAGATGCATAATAGCCGATAAGCCTGGAGGATATAAGAGAAGGTGGTGAGTGGTAACCGACACCCCATGAAACCTCACATATGTAATGTAAGTCATATTTTTTATTACGTATTTAGCGCCACAGCCACTAATAAAAGCTAAAGAGAAGGCGAAGGCCAAACAAGGCGGCGGTTACAGGCCAGACCAGAAGTCTGAACCGCCGAGTTTTTTTTTGGGAGCTGACCACCAAAACCAGGCTGCTCAGCCATTAATTACTTAAGCCAGGCGTGATATTTTTTTTTGTTTTTTTGTGTAATTCAAATTACCTTTTTTTTCGTGATTATATTATTCAGTTTTTTTGTAGTATAAGTTTGATAGGGCGTAAGTTCACTTGGACTTTAAAAATTTTTTATTGAAAAATTGGTAGTTCGGGATAGTGGAATTTAAAGAGGGATTATCGCCCGTAGAACTGGTTCCCTTAGTGCCATCTATTGTTTTTTTTGTGTCTTTGTGTTGGTGCGTGAGGAGATTTATACCACGCCATACGCTACGTACCCCTACAAAGAGCTCTTTATAGGTAGGTTAAAAGTGCTTTAGCTTTTAAGCCCAGAAAGGGGCAGAGTTAGAGGGCAGTAAAGGGAGTGGGCCGAAGGGAGTTAAGGCCTCAAAACCACCCCTATTTGCACATCAATATAATAAAAAAAAGGGAAAATAAAAAAAAATAAAACCCCAAAGAAAAGAGAAGAATAATATTAAAAATAATTTAAGTAAGCATACGCCTTGTCTACTTCAGGGTTGCCGCTATAGGTTAATTAAGTTTATTATAGAAGCATTAATCAAAGCAAGTTATCGTTTAGGATAATCTCGTTTTTTTTTTTTGATTATTTTCTTTAATTTTTTTTTGTTTACATTTGTCAAACCTTAATAATTAAAGTAAGGATTAACAAGTTTATTTGTTTAAGTGTAGGTTAGTTTTTTTTGTTGTACTTTAAGCTCGGCGACCCATTTGTTTTGCCATACGAATATTAAATTTATCCAAAATATGATTGAATAAAGGAAATTTATTGTAAATCACGACCTGTGAAAGAAAACAAACATCGACTTTCTTTGCGTAGCTCGAAAAAAGTTTAATGGATTGCTAAGGAGATTTTAAGGGGGAGGAAGATGGTGGGCTGAAGATGCTATTCGGTGAAGGGGGTTGAAGTTCTTTTTTTTCAGGATCCAATGGAGTAAGGGGGAGTTCTAGACACTGGCTACAGAATTCCTAGGTAGGGAGGGCGAATCAGGCCATACTGCGCTACATCTGCAGCCCAAGCGTGTGGTGAGTCGAACTCAGGTGGTGGGAGAAAAAATGTATGTTTTGTCTTGGCACGATTTATGTAATTTGTTGTAGGCGTTTTCTGCATGGAGAGGTAAGATCCCCCCCACATCCGGCGAGCTTAGCCGAGCTTAACAAGCGTGCCATTTCCTCTCGATGCAGATCATCCTGTTTCTCACAGCTCCCGATTCCCATCCGTCGTTTCCGTTCCTGTGGGTTTCCTTTTCCTTTTTCTCGTTTCCTTTTCCTATTCCTGCTGTTTCCTAGTCCTGACCTGCAACAAAGTTTAAGATCAAATGCTTTGGTTTTAGGATTGACTTCTGAAACAAGTCCATATTCACTTATTTTTTTTGTTTTTACGTTAATTTTCTGCATGTTCAATTTATGAACATTTCTGGATGCGTGACGCTCAAGGTCACTTTTTTGTGCGCGCAAATCGACTTCATAGATCTTGCAATATGCATGCATTTTATCTTTTTTGCTTGCCGTAATCCAATCTATGCATATAAAATTAAATAAAATAAAAACGTAGTACATATTATGTAATACTTACTTTTGAATTGGGGAAGATTTTCCCAACTTTTTATGTATTTTTTTTTGGTACTTTTCCCACTTTCCCATTTTAGGCGCCGCATGAACTAACTACGTATATCTTTTTAACTTTCGCTTGGTTGTGTCTCTCAAATCCAAATGACCAAAAGTAATGCAAAAGAAATCGCAAATTGGTCTTACGTTACAGGAATGAGGAAAAAGATAAAAAACCATTGTTTCTCTTGCCCCGCGCCGCAACTTCCATTAGCTAGATTACATTGTAAAGAAACAACAAACACCACTTTACTTTCTTTTCACACTGGTTTTGATTTTTGAAATCTGAAAATAAAGTATGGTGTTTGTAAAGGCAGCTAATGGTTGCTGTTTGTGAACGGATGCAACTATGTGTGTGAGGTTTGGTCTTTTGTTCTTTCATATTATACCTCTATGGTTCGATGTCATTATCCCACTTTCAAAGTCAGAGAGTCACATGAAGGCAAAAATGCTGCCAAATTAAAAAAATGTGGGTTCGTTCGTGAAAAAATATTTTTTTTTAGTTTTGTGAGAGAATAAAACAATCAAAAATTACAAAACAGAAAATTCAACGATATGTAGCCCAAAATTCCATTGGGCGCTCTGGAAAAAAATGTCTATCGTTTTTTTTTTTTTTTAAAAAGTAGCCCAAAATACGATAAAGCGCCCAATCTGGCATCTCTGTTCGCAAGATGGTAATTTTGACGTGAAAAATCAAAGGCTGCCTTTTGATGTTTATGGTTTTCAATTTACTTTCTTCGAAGTTTGCCTTCTTGACAGCTGTCGCTTGATTTGTGCTCATTTTGGTTTGTCAATTCATGGTAGAAGAATTATAGCAGCACGAAAGTTGGGCAATGCGTTCGTTTGATAAATTGTCTCAAAACGAAATCGCTATTGACAACGATTTTTGTACAATTTCTTGTTTTCAACCTGTGAGCTACCTCCAAGATCGGGCGATCTAATACCACTGGGCTATTTTTCGTAGGTTAAGTGAAGTCGTTGGTCTACGCAGATAGACCCAAAACCATTGATACCTTGGAAAAGACTATTCAACTCGTTATTGCTGACATATACGACCCAAAACTATGCAAAAAGTTCACGAAAATTGGGCCTCACAACTGGAATTTAATTGAAATTTTTTTAATGGCAAACCCTTATCTTTATTATAAAGCTAAATTCTTGGTCATAACACTTGGGGTAAACCGTCCTATTGTTGGCACACACCAATGATTGGCACTTACCTCATAAAAGGCTTAAAATATCGGATCTTAAATTCTTTTTTAATACTATCCTTACTTATTTCCGCATAGTTTGGAATCATTTTTATTCCCCTTGAGGTTGATAGCCGTGGAAATACAGCTGTCAAAAATGTTGCCTTAATTTCGCGCCAAATTTAAGTTAAACCTTGTGAAATGCACAAGCAAAATAGAGCGCTTATTGCGAAGGAAAATAGTGGAAAAAAGGTCAATACCGTTGTGAAGTTTTGTTTTTTTAAATTATTAAACTGCAAAGAAAACGTAAGTTATTTTTTTTTTTAAATATTTCAAGTAGAATATAGTATTTATCAGGGTTGCTAACTATCGGATTAAAATTTCAGGCCTAGGCCAGTGATTTGCGCATGAAAGGGTGCCAATCATTGGGTTGATTGGCACTGTGCCAATCATTGGAATCCATGCCAATCATTAGGAAAAATGCCAATCGCTGGGTTGATTGGCACTATATCATTGGACACGTAATAAATTACAAATTTGGTAACTCTTACCAATTTTCCTTACAAATCCAATGTGCCAATGATTGGATTGGCTAGTGCCAATGATTGGAAAATTGTGCCATTCATTGGGTATGTAGATATTGATGAACTTTTTATTCATTAATTAATCTTTTATTGTATGAATTAAGCTTCCGTTTACTTTAATAAAGAAAAAAATATATAAAAAAATTAAAAATCAAAAAAATGTGGAATATTTTCTGCTATTCGGAATTATTATGGCCCAAAAAAGTTGAGATTTCGCTTAAGGTGCCAATGATTGGGTGGTTCACCCTAATTATTTCCGTTTTAATTCTTCTTGAAAACCACACGTCTAAAAACACCTTTTGCCAGAAAGGATTCGAAGTTTGATTGCCTATTGAAGTAAACACTTGCTGTTTCGTATAACGTCTATGGCTGTTATCGAAAAGTTTGTATAATTTTTCTAATTTCGCAACATTAAACCTGACAAAAATGTCGCCATCTGTCATCTGTTGTCGTTTAATTTGTGATCTGCAACCTGTCATCTACAGTGTATCTTGCGCCTACAAAAGTGTAGTGTAAGCTTTTAGTTAGACTAGCATAAGTGTGATATAAAAGTGTTCTTAGAATATAATAATAGTTTAGTACGTCGCCATAATGAGGGGACCACTCTCTACAACGAGATTAGATTGAAGTTTAGCTCAAGAAGACACACACGTGTTTTACTGAATATTAAGACATCACAACGAGCAATTCAAGTTTTAAATTTTGCATTTTTGACTCTTACAAATTATAACTCAAACTTGATTCAATGATGAAAGTCGAATCATAAATTCAAAAGAAATGTAGAAAGGCGGAGTCCTCACACCTCTTGTCTAGAATATGGTGGTTAATGAACTACTGACAAACCTGCAGACGATGTTGCCATTTCAGTCACAGGAAATCATCTTAGCACATTAAAAGACATGCTTCAACATACTCTTAAGAAAGTTTCAAAATGGACCAGTAAAAGTGTGGAAATAAATAAAATTGAAATAAATTCTCATAAGACTGTTTTTAAAAAAAAAAAAAAGAAGAAGAGGCTTATATGCTAACCTGGAGAACTCAGACTTAATTACTGGTCCATTGTACTACCAGGGTAGCAGCCTTCCCTTTTTTCTGTGTTGCAGTAGTGGAAATAAGGTGTTAGTTATTTCACATATAACCTCCAGGGCGGCGAAACTAGGAGGCTGAAAGAAAAGTAGATGCCCAGAGCGGGATTCGAACCCACGCATCCGGCCTACCTACTGAACACTCTACCACTGCACCACGGCCGCCCCTCTCATAAGACTGTACTGGTTCTCTTCTCCAGGAAATGCAAAACGCCGCACATAGACTCTCCTTTCTTTACCGGCACACAACTAACTTTCTCCAATGAGGTTAAATACTTGGGACTAGTTTTAGATAGAAAGCTAAATTGGCAGCCAAATATACTATAGAAAGAGTGAAAAAAGCTACAGCAGAACTCTTTTCATGCAAAAAGGACATAGAAATAAGAAGGGTCTTCAACCCCGCATCACACATTGGCTTTACATCTCGGTCGTCAGACCTATTCTCACTTAAGGTGTTACAGTATGGTGGCCTGCACTATATAAAGCAATTTATTGTAACAGTCTCATCAAACTCCAACCTTCGGCATGTATAGGTATGAGTGGAGCCTTACACACAATTCCTTCTGTTTCACCTGTTTCACCTAATGCCACTTGACATCTATAGTAAACAAACAGTAAACAAACAGCAGTGAATTCGGCTATTCGATTACAAGAAATCTCCCAATTGGCCAGCAACATAATTGGCCATGTTGACATACGGAGCAAGTGCGGAATACCTTATCTAAAAACAGACTAAACCACACCTAAACTCGAACTTGGTATAAAATTCAGAGCGACCAATCCATCAAGAGCAGATTGGGAGGACCAATCATTCTTGGAAAACGATTACGTCCTTTTTCATACAGACGATTCGAAAACAAATGAAGGACTAGGTTAAGGTGTCTATCAAACATCACGCTTCGTCTTTCAGATCATTGAAGCTTGTTCCAAGCGGAGATTATGGTAATTAGCTCTGTCTTGGCTCAGAGAAAACATGATATCCAAAAAGAATGTATGAATCTTCTCAGACAGTCAGGCGGCCACCAAATCTATAACGTCAAATTCCTTCAACTCTATTCTACATCTTAACTACCTATCATCGCTCAGGACGATGTCAGAGTAGTTGAACATTTACCTGTGCTGAGTGCCGGGGCAGATGAACTCGTTAGAAACGAAACAGTTCTTCCCTTCTTACCGAAAACGGAGAGTATCGGCATATCAATCGCTATACATGCAAGGTCTTGCTCAAGCAGGACGTTTATATAGAATATAGCAGGGCCCTATTTCATAAACATTGACAACAGCGACAGGTGACAGGTGACAATTTGTAAATGACAACTTGGAAATTCTCTGTATTCTGTCCCATAGAAAAATTGACAATTTTGTAGAATTGTCGGGAAATCTGCGACACTTGTCGTAATTTCGTCTCATAAAAAAATTTTCATGACATCGAATTGTCAGGGATTTTTTTAAAATTGTCATAAATTACCCGACAAATTTGTAGTGACAATTTTTTTTACTGAACAGAAAAGTTATACAAATCACAATTTTGTCAGTATGTAATTGACAATTGTGACAGGCAATTGAGTTTCGGTCGAAAAGTGACAAGTTAATTTAAAAATGTCGAATATTATTTCTTCAAGTGAAAGCGATAATGAGTCTGAGATACGTACAAGTTCGCGAAATACGTCGTCCTCGAATTTTTAAGGACAGATTTAACAATGATTTTGCTGCATTAAGTGATTTTCAATTTAATGAAAAATTTCGCGTCGCATATAGTTTCTTCTAGCTAAATTCAGTCTCTTGCATACATTGCAAGAAATTTGTCAAAATAAATGATAATGACAAAATTTTCATTACAAATTTATCACAGTCTGACAGCGACAAATTTGTCACTACAAAATTGTCATATGCGACCTGTCAATGCGATATGAAATGGAAATTTGTCAGAAAACTGCGACAAATTTGTAGAATTGTCACTTTTCGATGTTTATGAAATAGGGCCCAGGACGTATACATATATATAAGATCAGTCTGAGATGGTCAAGCAGTTTAACGTGTCACGTAACGAAATTGTCTTATTAGAAGACATGCCGCAATTCTAGGCGTCGCGTGGCCTTAAACGATTTTTGCAGAAGCTGTATGGATGAGGAGGAGGAGGAGGCTATTAACCACCTTTTCTGTTCATGCCGCGCCTTAGCTCACAAACGTAGGATACACATAGGTTCGTGTTTCTTTAATGGACTTAGTTATCTTGCTCACAACGGTGAGTTGCGTTTCTCCCGCTTTATTGCAAGTTCAAAATTATTCCATTAGGATGAGGATACATAAGAACCCTTGTGGTATCACAATAGGCCTGAGTTTGTTTGCCGAGCTGATAGCCACTTTAACCTGACCTAACTTAACCTCGTATAGTTTTTAAGTTAGCTAGGTTTATGGAAGTTTTCAATGAATAAAAATACACGTATGTTTTTAAATTTTAACTTTTTTTAATAAGAAAAAATAAAAAATGCAAAACTTTTGTCCGACCGAAGGTCGATTTCTAGCCGAAGCCGAAGCCGATTATTCGGCTTGACATTAACCTTCGGCCGAAGCTTCAATAACTTAAGGAATTTTTGTTCCAGATTGACTAAAACTAAAAAAAATAATAATTTTGTGGATTTTTTCATAGAAAAGGTTCATTTGTTGAAGCCATGGGGTCGCTCTGTGGTTGCCACAAAGCATTTTTTGAAAAACCTAAACTCGCCCTGAATGTCAAACTCAGTGTTTTTTAGCCCTGGGGTTGGCCTGGTTTGGTTCAGAAAGACTCGCCCTAGGTTTCCGCTTAGGCGAAATGAGGGCTGTCAAATGACAAGTATTTTTATTCAAATGACAGGAATGTGTGGTGATTTTGTGGTTTTGTGTGTTTTGAGCACTCATAGAGTTCTCAAAAAAACCTGGGTCAATTCTGGGTAAAGCTCAAAACAAATCTTATGTATGCATGTAGTCACCAAATTAACGGGATAAATTAAATTAAAGTTTCAAAAGTAATTACAAATTGAACTAGTATTAATATTTTATTGAAATTAAGGAAAAGAACAACAAATAACTCAACACGGTTCTACGTTCTACGAAAACGAAATTGAATTCTTTTCAGCCCCTACCATAACGCACGACAGCCAAAAACTAAACCTTCGGCTTCTGCCAAAACTTCGGCCTATTTTGACCGAAGCCGAAGGTTTAGCCGATTGTAGTTTTTTTAGCCGAATGTGGCCGAAGCCGAAGACGAAGCCGAAGCTTCGGTCGGACACTATGCAAAAGTTTCAAATTGTCATTTGCAACAAATTGCTCCTTTAGAAGGTTCATACCTCCCGAAAAATGTTTTTTTTAAATTCATTGTAGCACTAGCTGACTCACCCAGCGCAGCGTAGCTCAGACCACACGTTGATCGAATTGAACAAATTAAGTGTAGTAGTTTTTAATTTTTCATTATAAAGTGGGAATGTGGAAAAGAGATATACAGGGTGATTCGCATAAGGTGTGACAAAAAGATAGGGTGTGTAGGTTGGACCTAGACAAGCAAAAAATCGTATGGGAGGGGGGGGGGTCCATTTTCCCCCGTTTAGGCGGGAGGGGCAATTTAAGAAAAAAATCACTAAAAATGGGAAAAAAATTATTTTAAGAAAACGGTAATACCTACAGAGTCGTGCTATAGCATTTTGAAAAGCCAAAAACCTATACTTTCATTTAAATTTTAAAATAAGTTGTTCAAATGAATAGTTTTTGAAATATTAATTTTCAAAGTCAAAATTTTGAAAAAAAAAACATAATTTTTTATTTTTAAACCATTTTTTTTCAAAATTTTACATTATTAAGTAGTATTTTTCTGGCTAATTTTCAATGCTCTTGTTTATTTTTGATCAAACACAAAAAACCGGATGTCAAAATAACCTGTAGTTTTTGAGAAAACCAAAAATTACAAAAACGACTTTTTTAAATTTTTTGTTTTTTTAAAGTTTTTTTTTCGTTATTGGATTTTTAAGTGAATTCTCAATAAAAAAAGTAAAGAAAAAATTCATCCTTTATTTCGTAAGTTCACTTAAGAATCCAATAACGAAAAAAAAACTTTAAAAAAACAAAAAATTTAAAAATGTCGTTTTTGTAATTTTTGGTTTTCTCAAAAACTACAGGTTATTTTGACATCCGGTTTTTTGTGTTAAAAATAAAAAATTATGTTTTTTTTTTCAAAATTTTGACTTTGAAAATTAATATTTCAAAAACTATTCATTTAAACAACTTATTTTAAAATTTAAATGAAAGTATAGGTTTTTGGCTTTTCAAAATGCTATAGCACGACTCTGTAGGTATTACCGTTTTCTTAAAATAATTTTTTCCCCATTTTTAGTGATTTTTTTCTTAAATTGCCCCTCCCGCCTAAACGGGGGAAAATGGACCCCCCCTCCCATACGATTTTTTGCTTGTCTAGGTCCAACCTACACACCCTATCTTTTTGTCACACCTTATGCGAATCACCCTGTATAGTCTATGTTACTCAGGTGCAATCAAGCGCTCTAGCGTTGACAACATTTTTGGAACCGATCTGCGCAACCGTATTCTAATAGTGAAAAAAATTGAAATCGATACAGTGGTTTTTGAATTTCTGTTAACGTTCATGTGGGGAAAATGGAGATGAGAGAATTTTTGGAATCGCTTCAGTACTTTCTAGGTTCCCGGTTACAGCGCCTTTTCATTTGGCGGTGTATTTGTGGCTTGTACTTTTTGAAACTTCACGAATGGATTGGCTTCAGAACAACGCTTGCAAATTGTTATTGCCGTTTTATGGCTCCAGTTGCCGGAATTTGGAATTTCTTATTACACTTCATTCAAATCAAACGTTGGGCTCATGTGCGTTGGGCTCATCGTTCATAAGCACTAACGGCATAAGAAAGTCTTTTGTTTAAAAAGAATTCCATGACAACATAACTTATTTTAACGGATTTATTTCATTTTGAAAAACACACTTAATTTATGGGACCCTGTTTTTGGTTTTATAAATTTTTCTTTGTTTAGTTTAAAAAGAATTCCATGACAACAAAACTTATTTTAACGGATTTATTTCATTTTGAAAAACACACTTAATTTATGGGACCCTGTTTTTGGTTTTATAAATTTTTCTTTGTTTAGTTTCGTTTAAGGAAGATAAATTCCGTCCTAAACTAAGACACATTCGAAATTGAACAAAACATAAAAGTTTTCAGTGAAATCCGACAAACACTATCAGAGATCTCTTTTGACAATAACAATAAAATAGTCAGACGAGATCCTTTCAACTCTAAAGCTTACGTTTATTTAAAAATCACATACAGACACTTCGATTTAAGGTATTGAATTCCCACTCTCCCCGTTTTCATGGACATTTTTTTTCGCTTCATTCACACAAAACTTTAGCACATAAAAAAAGAAAATTCTATCACAAAGTATTAAATAAGAAGTTTTCTTACATGCTGTGGAAACGTAGAGAGTTAATTTCAAAACACAAAATATTAAAATTTTGACCCACATTGTAACACTTGTCTTCAATGTTCAAAAATTAACTAAATCAAAACGGCATTGTTCCCCAAGAACTCATTTCTTGTAAAGGTAGTATTTGCCTTATCACAAACATTTCTGTTGAAGTCATTGCCATTTCCACTCAAGACAAAATTAGCTTCGATCAATGTTTGATCACAATAATTGCGCTGCACCTATCAACACAATCAAGAAAATAAATTTTTATTCTGTGCAAATAAATATTAAAATTTGATTTCAAAGAATATCCAAAAGCACAATATAAATGAATAGATATCGAAATAGTCTAATAACTCTTTGTTTGGAAAAAATTGATAATGTTAACTTACGATTATGACAAATTATTTGCATTGAATATTTGCGGATGTGTCATTAACATTAATTTTAAAAGCAACGCAACGTTTTGCCACTCAAATTCAATTAAGTGTGTTCTAGGCTAATACAAGTAGTAAAACAATAGAACTCGGTAAACCTTTTCAAAAGTTTACAACGCAATCAGATTGAAACTATATTGTTTAATATACAATAAAAAATACATTTTAATAACGCGTTAGTAAATAGTCAAAGTAGAACTATCACTTTCATTGGGCCACTCTAGTGCAGCAATACACTTCGGTAAAGTCTTACATAACTTTTCACCGCTTTCCATTTCACTTATCTGACACTTGACCAGTTACACTATATTTCTATTACATTTAACCTACTCGAAGTGATATTGTACAAAAATTAGCAATGTTCTTTTAATATGAAAAGGTGCCAGAATTGCACCATTGATTGTGCGACATCAGCGACGCAGTAGAGATCTACATTTATGTTCTGATAATCAATCAATTTCATTTGGTGCCAATAGTTCAACTCGTGGAAAAATATGTATTTGTTATTTTGTAGAGTCGGAAACCTTGGATTTAGAATGATGTAGAATATAGTAGATTTTATTATCACCGGAACTTAAGGTTTTTCGTCTATTCAAAGCAACTTGAATAAGGGAACAAACATCTTCAATAACAAAAAAGTTTTGTTATTGTCGTGGTTTTTGTCCTGGAGTTGTAGTTGTTTAAAATACAAAAACCTAAAAAGAAATAAATTTCTTTAAGGCATGTTAAATGATCGTGAAGATCAACCTTATAACTCCAAACTTGCGTTGGATGAGCCCATTGCCGTACCTGGGCGAAACGCAAGTTTGGAGTTATAAGGCTGATCTTCACGATCATTTAACATGCCTTTAAGAAATTTATTTCTTTTTAGGTTTTTGTATTTTAAACATCTTCAATTTAGCCGCTCAATGAATGAAGAAAAAATGCTCTGGGGACTCTTTCGTCGAAGTTGTCAAAGACAGTTGCTTTTGGATAACCACAAAATTCTTAACAGCTAGCGCCAGTTTTGTGATAGCCTTTTGAACGAACAGTTTCCTCGAGTGTACTTTCCAGAAGCTGAACTTAGCATAACGGAAATACCCGGCATTATAGTCGAAAAAGTTAGAGAAGCAAGTAAGAACCCCAAAAAAGTAAACGTGGTAAGCTACCATAAGTTAAACTTTTAAAAAGATGTAGTATGTATGTATGTTTATGTATGTATCTTATTTCAATCTTATTTCAAAAATCTTCGAGAAAAGCTTCGTGAGAAGTCTCGAGAGAAATTTTCATAGAAATTTCGAGAGAAATATGGAGAGAAGTTTCGAGAGAAGTTTCGAAAGAAATTTCGAGAGAAATATCGAGAAAAGTTTCGAGAGAAATATCGAGATGAGTTTCGAGAGAAATCTCCAAAGAAGTTTCGAGAGAAATTTCGAAAGAAGTTTCGAGAGAAATTTCGAAAGAATTTTCTAGAGAAATTTCGAAACAAGTTTCGAGAGATATTTCGAGAGAAGTTTCGAGAGAAATTTCGAGAGAAGTCTCGTGCGAAATTTCGAGAGAAGTTTCGAGAGAAATTTCGAGAGAAGTTTCGAGAGAAATTTCGAGAGAAGTTTCGAGAGAAGTTTCGAGAGAAGTTTCGAGAGAAATTTTGAGAGAAGTTTCGAGAGAAGTTTCGAGAGAAATTTCGAAAGAAGTTCCAAAAGAAGTTTCGGGAGAAGTTTCGAGAGAAATTTTGAGAGAAGTTTCGAGAGAAGTTTCGAAAGAAATTTCGAGAGAAGTTTCGAGAGAAGTTTCGAGAGAAGTTTCAAGAGAAGTTTCGAGAGAAGTTTCGAGAGAAGGTTCGAGAGAAGTTTCGAGAGAAGTTTCGAAAGAAGTTTCGAGAGAAGTTTCGAGAGAAGTTTCGAGAGAAATTTCGAGAGAATTTTCGAGAGAAGTTTCAAGAGAAGTTTCGAGAGAAGTTTCGAGAGAAATTTCGAGAGAAGTTTCGAGAGAAATTTCGAGACAATTTTCGGGAGAAGTTTCGAGAGAAGTTTCGATAGAAATTTCGAGAGAAGTTTCGAGAGAAGTTTCGAAAGAAATTTCGAGAGAAGTTTTGAGAGAAGTTTCGAGAGAAGTTTCGAGAGAAATTTCGAGAGAAGTTTCGAAAGAAGTTTGGAGAGAAATTTCGAGAGAAGTTTCGAAAGAAGTTTGGAGAGAAATTTCGAGAGAAGTTTCGAGAGAAGTTTCGAGAGAAGTTTCGGGAGAAGTTTCGAGAGAAGTTTCGAGAGAAATTTCGAGAGAATTTTCGAGAGAAGTTTCGAGAGAAGTTTCGAGAGAAGTTTCGAGAGAAGTTTCGAGAGAAATTTCGAGAGAAGTTTCGAGAGAAGTTTCGGGAGAAGTTTGGAGAGAAGTTTGGAGAGAAGTTTCGAGAGAAGGTTCGAGAGAAGTTTTGAGAGAAGTTTCGAGAGAAGTTTCGAAAGAAGTTTCGAGAGAAGTTTCGAGAGAAGTTTCGAGAGAAATTTCGAGAGAATTTTCGAGAGAAGTTTCGAGAGAAGTTTCGAGAGAAATTTCGAGAGAAATTTCGAGAGAAGTTTCAAGAGAAATTTCGAGAGAAGTTTCGAGAGAAATTTCGAGAGAATTTTCGGGAGAAGTTTCGAGAGAAGTTTCGATAGAAATTTCGAGAGAAGTTTCGAGAGAAGTTTCGAGAGAAGTTTCGAGAGAGGTTTCGAGAAAAGTTTCGAGAGAAGTTTGGAGAGAAGTTTGGAGAGAAGTTTCGAGAGAAGTTTCGAGAGAAATTTTGAGAGAAGTTTCGAGAGAAGTTTCGAAAGAAATTTCAAGAGAAGTTTCGAGAGAAGTTTCGAGAGAAAATTCGAGAGAAATTTCGAGAGAAGTTTCGAAAGAAGTTTGGAGAGAAATTTCGAGAGAAGTTTCGAGAGAAGTTTCGAAAGAAGTTTGGAGAGAAATTTCGAGAGAAGTTTCGAGAGAAGTTTCGAAAGAAGTTTCGAGAGAAGTTTCGAGAGAAGTTTCGAGAGAAATTTCGAGAGAATTTTCGAGAGAAATTTCGAGAGAAGTTTCGAGAGAAGTTTCGAGAGAAGTTTCGAGAGAAGTTTCGAGAGAAATTTCGAGAGAAGTTTCGAGAGAAGTTTCGAGAGAAGTTTCGAGAGAAGTTTCGAAAGAAATTTCGAGAGAAGTTTCGAGAGAAATTTCGAGAGAAGTTTCGAAAGAAGTTTGGAGAGAAATTTCGAGAGAAGTTTCGAGAGAAGTTTCGAAAGAAGTTTCGAGAGAAGTTTCGAGAGAAGTTTCGAGAGAAGTTTCGAGAGAATTTTCGAGAGAAGTTTCGAGAGAAGTTTCGAGAGAAATTTCGAGGGAAGTTTCGAGAGAAGTTTCGAGAGAAGTTTCGAGAGAAGTTTCGAGAGAAGTTTCGAGAGAAGTTTCGAGAGAAATTTCGAGAGAAGTTTCGAGAGAAATTTCGAGAGAATTTTCGGGAGAAGTTTCGAGAGAAATTTCGAGAGAAGTTTCGAGAGAAGTTTCGAGAGAAGTTTCGAGAGAAATTTCGAGAGAAGTTTCGAAAGAAGTTTCGAGAGAAGTTTCGAGAGAAGTTTCGAGAGAAGTTTCGAGAGAAGTTTCGAAAGAAGTTTCGAGAGAAGTTTCGAGAGAAATTTTGAGAGAAGTTTCGAGAGAAGTTTCGAGAGAGATTTCGAGAGAAGTTTCGAGAGAAGTTTCGAGAGAAGTTTCGAGAGAAGTTTCGAGAGAAGTTTCGAGAGAAATTTCGAGAGAAGTTTCGAAAGAAGTTTGGAGAGAAATTTCGAGAGAAATTTCGAGAGAAGTTTCGAGAGAAGTTTCGAAAGAAGTTTCGAGAGAAGTTTCGAGAGAAATTTTGAGAGAAGTTTCGAGAGAAATTTCGAGAGAAGTTTCGAGAGAAGTTTCGAGAGAAGTTTCGAGAGAAGTTTCTAGAGAAGTTTCGAAAGAAGTTTCGAGAGAAGTTTCGAGAGAAGTTTCGAGAGAAATTTCGAGAGAAATTTTGAGAGAAGTTTCGAGAGAAATTTCGAGAGAAGTTTCGAGAGAAGTTTCGAGAGAAGTTTCGAGAGAAGTTTCTAGAGAAGTTTCGAAAGAAGTTTCGAGAGAAGTTTCGAGAGAAGTTTCGAGAGAAGTTTCGAGAGAAATTTTGAGAGAAGTTTCGAGAGAAGTTTCGAGAGAAATTTCGAAAGAAGTTCCAAAAGAAGTTTCGGGAGAAGTTTCGAGAGAAATTTTGAGAGAAGTTTCGAGAGAAGTTTCGAAAGAAATTTCGAGAGAAGTTTCGAGAGAAGTTTCGAGAGAAGTTTCAAGAGAAGTTTCGAGAGAAGTTTCGAGAGAAGGTTCGAGAGAAGTTTCGAGAGAAGTTTCGAAAGAAGTTTCGAGAGAAGTTTCGAGAGAAGTTTCGAGAGAAATTTCGAGAGAATTTTCGAGAGAAGTTTCAAGAGAAGTTTCGAGAGAAGTTTCGAGAGAAATTTCGAGAGAAGTTTCGAGAGAAATTTCGAGACAATTTTCGGGAGAAGTTTCGAGAGAAGTTTCGATAGAAATTTCGAGAGAAGTTTCGAGAGAAGTTTCGAGAGAAGTTTCGAGAGAAGTTTCGAGAGAGGTTTCGAGAAAAGTTTCGAGAGAAGTTTGGAGAGAAGTTTCGAGAGAAATTTTGAGAGAAGTTTCGAGAGAAGTTTCGAAAGAAATTTCGAGAGAAGTTTTGAGAGAAGTTTCGAGAGAAATTTCGAGAGAAGTTTCGAAAGAAGTTTGGAGAGAAATTTCGAGAGAAGTTTCGAAAGAAGTTTGGAGAGAAATTTCGAGAGAAGTTTCGAGAGAAGTTTCGAGAGAAGTTTCGAGAGAAGTTTCGAGAGAAGTTTCGAGAGAAATTTCGAGAGAATTTTCGAGAGAAGTTTCGAGAGAAGTTTCGAGAGAAGTTTCGAGAGAAATTTCGAGAGAAGTTTCGAGAGAAGTTTCGGGAGAAGTTTGGAGAGAAGTTTGGAGAGAAGTTTCGAGAGAAGGTTCGAGAGAAGTTTTGAGAGAAGTTTCGAGAGAAGTTTCGAAAGAAGTTTCGAGAGAAGTTTCGAGAGAAGTTTCGAGAGAAATTTCGAGAGAATTTTCGAGAGAAGTTTCGAGAGAAGTTTCGAGAGAAATTTCGAGAGAAATTTCGAGAGAAGTTTCAAGAGAAATTTCGAGAGAAGTTTCGAGAGAAATTTCGAGAGAATTTTCGGGAGAAGTTTCGAGAGAAGTTTCGATAGAAATTTCGAGAGAAGTTTCGAGAGAAGTTTCGAGAGAAGTTTCGAGAGAGGTTTCGAGAAAAGTTTCGAGAGAAGTTTGGAGAGAAGTTTGGAGAGAAGTTTGGAGAGAAGTTTCGAGAGAAGTTTCGAGAGAAATTTTGAGAGAAGTTTCGAGAGAAGTTTCGAAAGAAATTTCAAGAGAAGTTTCGAGAGAAGTTTCGAGAGAAAATTCGAGAGAAATTTCGAGAGAAGTTTCGAAAGAAGTTTGGAGAGAAATTTCGAGAGAAGTTTCGAGAGAAGTTTCGAAAGAAGTTTGGAGAGAAATTTCGAGAGAAGTTTCGAGAGAAGTTTCGAAAGAAGTTTCGAGAGAAGTTTCGAGAGAAGTTTCGTGAGAAATTTCGAGAGAATTTTCGAGAGAAATTTCGAGAGAAGTTTCGAGAGAAGTTTCGAGAGAAGTTTCGAGAGAAGTTTCGAGAGAAATTTCGAGAGAAGTTTCGAGAGAAGTTTCGAGAGAAGTTTCGAGAGAAGTTTCGAAAGAAATTTCGAGAGAAGTTTCGAGAGAAATTTCGAGAGAAGTTTCGAAAGAAGTTTGGAGAGAAATTTCGAGAGAAGTTTCGAGAGAAGTTTCGAAAGAAGTTTCGAGAGAAGTTTCGAGAGAAGTTTCGAGAGAAGTTTCGAGAGAATTTTCGAGAGAAGTTTCGAGAGAAGTTTCGAGAGAAATTTCGAGGGAAGTTTCGAGAGAAGTTTCGAGAGAAGTTTCGAGAGAAGTTTCGAGAGAAATTTCGAGAGAAGTTTCGAGAGAAATTTCGAGAGAAGTTTCGAGAGAAATTTCGAGAGAATTTTCGGGAGAAGTTTCGAGAGAAATTTCGAGAGAAGTTTCGAGAGAAGTTTCGAGAGAAGTTTTGAGAGAAATTTCGAGAGAAGTTTCGAAAGAAGTTTCGAGAGAAGTTTCGAGAGAAGTTTCGAGAGAAGTTTCGAGAGAAGTTTCGAAAGAAGTTTCGAGAGAAGTTTCGAGAGAAATTTTGAGAGAAGTTTCGAGAGAAGTTTCGAGAGAGATTTCGAGAGAAGTTTCGAGAGAAGTTTCGAGAGAAGTTTCGAGAGAATTTTCGAGAGAAGTTTCGAGAGAAATTTCGAGAGAAGTTTCGAAAGAAGTTTGGAGAGAAATTTCGAGAGAAATTTCGAGAGAAGTTTCGAGAGAAGTTTCGAAAGAAGTTTCGAGAGAAGTTTCGAGAGAAATTTTGAGAGAAGTTTCGAGAGAAATTTCGAGAGAAGTTTCGAGAGAAGTTTCGAGAGAAGTTTCGAGAGAAGTTTCTAGAGAAGTTTCGAAAGAAGTTTCGAGAGAAGTTTCGAGAGAAGTTTCGAGAGAAATTTCGAGAGAATTTTCGAGAGAAGTTTCGAGAGAAGTTTCGAGAGAAATTTCGAGAGAAGTTTCGAGACAAATTTTGAGAGAAGTTTCGAGAGAAATTTCGAGAGAAGTTCCAAAAGAAGTTTCGGGAGAAGTTTCGAGAGAAATTTTGAGAGAAGTTTCGAGAGAAGTTTCGAAAGAAATTTCGAGAGAAGTTTCGAGAGAAGTTTCGAGAGAAGTTTCGAAAGAAATTTTGAGAGAATTTTCGAGAGAAGTTTCGAGAGAAGTTTCGAGAGAAATTTCGAGAGAAGTTTCGAGAGAAGTTTCGAGAGAAGTTTCAAGAGAAGTTTCGAGAGAAGTTTCGAGAGAAGTTTCGAAAGAAATTTTGAGAGAAGTTTGGAGAGAAGTTTCGAAAGAAATTTTGAGAGAAGTTTGGAGAGAAGTTTCGAGAGAAAGTTCGAGAGAAGTTTTGAGAGAAGTTTCGAGAGAAGTTTCGAAAGAAGTTTCGAGAGAAGTTTCGAGAGAAATTTCGAGAGAATTTTCGAGAGAAGTTTCGAGAGAAGTTTCGAGAGAAGTTTCGAGAGAAGTTTCGAGAGAAATTTCGAGAGAAGTTCCAAAAGAAGTTTCGGGAGAAGTTTCGAGAGAAATTTTGAGAGAAGTTTCGAGAGAAGTTTCGAAAGAAATTTCGAGAGAAGTTTCGAGAGAAGTTTCGAGAGAAGTTTCAAGAGAAGTTTCGAGAGAAGTTTCGAGAGAAGTTTCGAAAGAAATTTCGAGAGAAGTTTCGAGAGAAGTTTCGGGAGAAGTTTGGAGAGAAGTTTGGAGAGAAGTTTCGAGAGAAGGTTCGAGAGAAGTTTTGAGAGAAGTTTCGAGAGAAGTTTCGAAAGAAGTTTCGAGAGAAGTTTCGAAAGAAGTTTCGAGAGAAATTTCGAGAGAAGTTCCAAAAGAAGTTTCGGGAGAAGTTTCGAGAGAAATTTTGAGAGAAGTTTCGAGAGAAGTTTCGAAAGAAATTTCGAGAGAAGTTTCGAGAGAAGTTTCGAGAGAAGTTTCAAGAGAAGTTTCGAGAGAAGTTTCGAGAGAAGTTTCGAGAGAAGTTTCGAGAGAAGTTTCGAGAGAAGTTTCGAGAGAAATTTCGAGAGAATTTTCGAGAGAAGTTTCGAGAGAAGTTTCGAGAGAAATTTCGAGAGAAGTTTCGAGAGAAGTTTCGAGAGAAGTTTCGAGAGAAGTTTCGAAAGAAGTTTCGAGAGAAGTTTCGAGAGAAGTTTGGAGAGAAATTTCGAGAGAATTTTCGAGAGAAGTTTCGAGAGAAGTTTCGAGAGAAATTTCGAGAGAAGTTTCGAGAGAAGTTTCGAGAGAAGTTTCGAGAGAAGTTTCGAGAGAAGTTTCGAAAGAAGTTTCGAGAGAAGTTTCGGGAGAAGTTTCGAGAGAAATTTTGAGAGAAGTTTCGAGAGAAGTTTCGAAAGAAATTTCGAGAGAAGTTTCGAGAGAAGTTTCGAGAGAAGTTTCAAGAGAAGTTTCGAGAGAAGTTTCGAGAGAAGTTTCGAAAGAAATTTCGAGAGAAGTTTCGAGAGAAGTTTCGGGAGAAGTTTGTAGAGAAGTTTGGAGAGAAGTTTCGAGAGAAGGTTCGAGAGAAGTTTTGAGAGAAGTTTCGAGAGAAGTTTCGAACGAAGTTTCGAGAGAAGTTTCGAGAGAAATTTCGAGAGAAGTTTCGAGAGAAGTTTCGAGAGAAATTTCGAGAGAAGTTTCGAGAGAAATTTCGAGAGAATTTTCGGGAGAAGTTTCGAGAGAAGTTTCGATAGAAATTTCGAGAGAAGTTTCGAGAGAAGTTTCGAGAGAAGTTTCGAGAGAAGTTTCGAGAGAGGTTTCGAGAAAAGTTTCGAGAGAAATTTGGAGAGAAGTTTCGAGAGAAGTTTCGAGAGAAGTTTCGAGAGAAGTTTCGAGAGATATTTTGAGAGAAGTTTCGAGAGAAGTTTCGAGAGAAATTTCGAGAAAAGTTTCGAGAGAAGTTTCGAGAGAAGTTTCGAGAGAAGTTTCGAAAGAAGTTTCGAGAAAAGTTTCGAGAGAAGTTTCGAGAGAAATTTCGAGAGAAGTATCGAGAGAAATTTCGAGAGAAGTTTCGAGAGAAGTTTCGAAAGAAGTTTCGAGAGAAGTTTCGAGAGAAGTTTCGAAAGAAGTTTCGAGAGAAGTTTCGAGTGAAATTTCGAGAGAAGTTTCGAAAGAAGTTTCGAGAGAAGTTTCGAGAGAAATTTTGAGAGAAGTTTCGAGAGAAGTTTCGAGAGAAATTTTGAGAGAAATTTCGAGAGAAGTTTCGAGAGAAATTTCGAGAGAAGTTTCGAGAGAAGTTTCGAGAGAAGTTTCGAGAGAAGTTTCGAGAGAAGTTTCGAAAGAAGTTTCGAGAGAAGTTTCGAGAGAAGTTTCTAGAGAAATTTCGAGAGAATTTTCGAGAGAAGTTTCGAGAGAAGTTTCGAGAGAAGTTTCGATAGAAGTTTCGAGAGAAATTTCGAGAGAAGTTAAAAAAGAAGTTTCGGGAGAAGTTTCGAGAGAAATTTTGAGAGAAGTTTCGAGAGAAGTTTCGAAAGAAATTTCGAGAGAAGTTTCGAGAGAAGTTTCGAGAGAAATTTCGAGAGAAGTTTCGAGAGAAGTTTCGAGAGAAGTTTCGAGAAAAGTTTCGAGAGAAGTTTCGAGAGAAGTTTCGAGAGAAATTTCGAGAGTTTCGAGAGAAATTTCGAGAGAATTTTCGAGAGAAGTTTCGAGAGAAGTTTCGAGAGAAATTTCGAGAGAAGTTTCGAGAGAAGTTTCGAGAGAAGTTTCGAGAGAAGTTTCGAGAGAAGTTTCGAGAGAAATTTCGAGAGAAGTTCCAAAAGAAGTTTCGGGAGAAGAGTTTCGAGAGAAATTTTGAGAGAAGTTTCGAGAGAAGTTTCGAAAGACATTTCGAGAGAAGTTTCGAGAGAAGTTTCGAGAGAAGTTTCAAGAGAAGGTTCGAGAGAAGTTTCGAGAGAAGTTTCGAGAGAAATTTCGAGAAAAGTTTCGAGAGAAGTTTCGAGAAAAGTTTCGAGAGAAGTTTCGAGAGAAGTTTCGAAAGAAGTTTCGAGAGAAGTTTCGGGAGAAGTTTGGAGAGAAGTTTTGAGAGAAGTTTAGAGGGAAGGTTCGAGAGAAGTTTTGAGAGAAGTTTCGAGAGAAGTTTCGAAAGAAGTTTCGAGAGAAGTTTCGAGAGAAGTTTCGAGAGAAATTTCGAGAGAATTTTCGAGAGAAGTTTCGAGAGAAGTTTCGAGAGAAATTTCGAGAGAAGTTCTTCTTCTCTCGAAATTTCTTTCGAAACTTCTCTCGAAACTTCTCTCACAATTTCTCTCGAAACTTCTCCCGAAACTTCTTTTGGAACTTCTCTCGAAATTTCTCTCGAAACTTCTCTCGAAACTTCTCTCGAAATTTCTTTCGAAACTTCTCTCGAAACTTCTCTCGAAAATTCTCTCGAAATTTCTCTCGAAACTTCTCTCGAAGCTTCTCTCGAAACTTCTCTCGAAACTTCTTTCGAAACTTCTCTCGAAACTTCTCTCGAAACTTCTCTCGAAATTTCTCTCCAAACTTCTTTCGAAATTTCTCTCGAATTTTCTCTCGAAACTTCTCTCGAAACTTCTCTCGAAACTTCTCTCGAAATTTCTCTCGAAACTTCTCCCGAAAATTCTCTCGAAATTTCTCTCGAAACTTCTCTCGAAACTTCTCTCGAAATTTCTCTCGAAACTTCTCTCGAAACTTCTCTCGAAACTTCTCTCGAAATTTCTCTCGAAACTTCTCTCGAAACTTCTCTCGAAAATTCTCTCGAAATTTCTCTCGAAACTTCTCTCGAAACTTCTCTCGAAACTTCTCTCGAAACTTCTCTCGAAACTTCTCTCGAAACTTCTCTCGAAACTTCTCTCGAAACTTCTCTCGAAATTTCTCTCGAAACTTCTCTCGAAACTTCTTTCGAAACTTCTCTCGAAACTTCTCTCAAAACTTCTCTCGAACCTTCTCTCAAAACTTCTCTCCAAACTTCTCCCGAAACTTCTCTCGAAACTTCTCTCGAAATTTCTCTCGAAACTTCTCTCGAAACTTCTCTCAAAATTTCTCTCGAAACTTCTCCCGAAACTTCTTTTTTAACTTCTCTCGAAATTTCTCTCGAAACTTCTCTCGAAACTTCTCTCGAAACTTCTCTCGAAACTTCTCTCGAAAATTCTCTCGAAATTTCTCTCGAAACTTCTCTCGAAACTTCTCTCGAAACTTCTCTCGAAACTTCTCTCGAAACTTCTCTCGAAACTTCTCTCAAAACTTCTCTCGAAACTTCTCTCGAAACTTCTCTCAAAATTTCTCTCGAAACTTCTCTCGAAACTTCTTTCGAAACTTCTCTCGAAATTTCACTCGAAACTTCTCTCGAAACTTCTTTCGAAACTTCTCTCGAAACTTCTCTCGAAACTTCTTTCGAAACTTCTCTCTAAACTTCTCTCGAAATTTCTCTCGATACTTCTCTCGAAATTTCTCTCGAAACTTCTCTCGAAACTTCTCTCGAAACTTCTTTCGAAACTTCTCTCGAAACTTCTCTCGAAACTTCTCTCGAAACTTCTCTCGAAACTTCTCTCGAAATTTCTCTCGAAACTTCTCTCGAAACTTCTCTCAAAATATCTCTCGAAACTTCTCTCGAAACTTCTCTCGAAATTTCTCTCGAAACTTCTCTCCAAATTTCTCTCGAAACTTTTCTCAAAACCTCTCTCGAAACTTCTCTCGAAACTTCTCTCGAAACTTCTCTCGAAACTTCTCTCGAAATTTCTATCGAAACTTCTCTCGAAACTTCTCCCGAAAATTCTCTCGAAATTTCTCTCGAAACTTCTCTCGAAATTTCTCTCGAAACTTCTCTCGAAACTTCTCTCGAAACTTCTCTCGAAATTTCTCTCGAAATTTCTCTCGAAATTTCTCTCGAAGCTTCTCTCGAAACTTCTCTCGAAACTTCTCTCGAAACTTCTCTCGAAACTTCTCTCAAAACTTCTCTCGAAACTTCTCTCGAAACTTCTCTCGAAACTTCTCTCCAAACTTCTCCCGAAATTTCTCTCGAAACTTCTCTCGAAATTTCTTTCGAAACTTCTCTCGAAACTTCTCTTGAAACTTCTCTCGAAACTTCTCTCGAAACTTCTCTCGAAATTTCTTTCGAAACTTCTCTCGAAACTTCTCTCAAAATTTCTCTCGAAACTTCTCCCGAAACTTCTTTTGGAACTTCTCTCGAAATTTCTCTCGAAACTTCTCTCGAAACTTCTCTCGAAACTTCTCTCGAAACTTCTCTCGAAAATTCTCTCGAAATTTTTCTCGAAACTTCTCTCGAAACTTCTCTCGAAACTTCTTTCGAAACTTCTCTCGAAACTTCTCTCAAAACTTCTCTCGAACCTTCTCTCGAAACTTCTCTCCAAACTTCTCTCCAAACTTCTCCCGAAACTTCTCTCGAAACTTCTCTCGAAATTTCTTTCGAAACTTCTCTCGAAACTTCTCTCGAAACTTCTTTCGAAACTTCTCTCGAAACTTCTCTCGAAACTTCTCTCGAAATTTCTTTCGAAACTTCTCTCGAAATTTCTTTCGAAACTTCTCTCGAAACTTCTCTCAAAATTTCTCTCGAAACTTCTCCCGAAACTTCTTTTGGAACTTCTCTCGAAATTTCTCTCGAAACTTCTCTCGAAACTTCTCTCGAAATTTCTCTCGAAAATTCTCTCGAAATTTCTCTCGAAACTTCTCTCGAAACTTCTCTCGAAACTTCTCTCGAAACTTCTCTCGAAATTTCTCTCGAAACTTCTCTCGAAACTTCTCTCGAAACTTCTCTCGAAACTTCTATCGAAATTTCTCTCGAAACTTCTCTCGAAACTTCTCTCGAAATTTCTCTCGAAACTTCTCTCGAAACTTCTCTCAAAACTTCTCTCGAAATTTCTTTCGAAACTTCTCTCGAAACTTCTCTCAAAATTTCTCTCGAAATTTCTCTCGAAACTTCTCTCCAAACTTCTCTCGAAACTTTTCTCGAAACCTCTCTCGAAACTTCTCTCGAAACTTCTCTCGAAACTTCTCTCGAAACTTCTCTCGAAATTTCTCTCGAAACTTCTCTCGAAACTTCTCTCGAAACTTCTATCGAAACTTCTCTTGAAACTTCTCTCGAAACTTTTCTCGAAACCTCTCTCGAAACTTCTCTCGAAACTTCTCTCGAAACTTCTCTCGAAACTTCTCTCGAAATTTCTCTCGAAACTTCTCTCGAAACTTCTCTCGAAACTTCTCCCGAAACTTCTTTTATAACTTCTCTCGAAATTTCTCTCAAAACTTCTCTCGAAATTTCTCTCGAAACTTGTCTCGAAACTTGTCTCGAAACTTCTCTCGAAAATTCTCTCGAAATTTCTCTCGAAACTTCTCTCGAAACTTCTTTCGAAACTTCTCTCGAAACTTCTCTCGAAACTTCTCTCGAAACTTCTCTCGAAATTTCTCTCGAAACTTCTCTCGAAACTTCTCTCAAAATTTCTCTCGAAACTTCTCTCGAAACTTCTCTCAAAATTTCTCTAGAAACTTCTCTCGAAACTTCTTTCGAAACTTCTCTCGAAACTTCTCTCGAAACTTCTTTCGAAACTTCTCTCGAAACTTCTCTCGAAACTTCTCTCGAAACTTCTCTCGAAACTTCTCTCGAAATTTCTTTCGAAACTTCTCTCGAAACTTCTCTCAAAATTTCTCTCGAAACTTCTCCCGAAACTTCTTTTGGAACTTCTCTCAAAATTTCTCTCGAAACTTCTCTCGAAACTTCTCTCGAAACCTCTCTCGAAACTTCTCTCGAAACTTCTCTCGAAATTTCTCTCCAAACTTCTTTCGAAACTTCTCTCGAAATTTCTCTCGAAACTTCTCTCGAAACTTCTCTCGAAACTTCTCTCGAAATTTCTCTCGAAACTTCTCCCGAAAATTCTCTCGAAATTTCTCTCGAAACTTCTCTCGAAATTTCTCTCGAAACTTCTCTCGAAACTTCTCTCGAAATTTCTCTCGAAACTTCTCTCGAAACTTCTCTCGAAATTTCTCTCGAAAATTCTCTCGAAATTTCTCTCGAAACTTCTCTCGAAACTTCTCTCGAAACTTCTTTCGAAACTTCTCTCGAAACTTTTCTCGAAACTTCTCTCGAAATTTCTCTCCAAACTTCTTTCGAAACTTCTCTCGAAACTTCTCTCAAAACTTCTCTCGAAATTTCTCTCCAAACTTCTTTCGAAACTTCTCTCGAAATTTCTCTCGAAACTTCTCTCGAAACTTCTCTCGAAACTTCTCTCGAAATTTCTCTCGAAACTTCTCCCGAAAATTCTCTCGAAATTTCTCTCGAAACTTCAAATTTCGAGAGAAGTTTCGAGAGAAATTTCGAGAGAAGTTTCAAATAACTTATAATTGTCTTGTCTTCAGGTTGCTAGAGTTCCAAACACCAGCAGCATGAACGAAGAACTGTTGTTTAGAAATTCTATATTTAAAAGCTTGAATAATAAGAATGTGGTTTCTTTGTGAAAGAGGGAAAATGAGCTTTTCGTAGGGATAATTGGGGGTTTTCTCATGCATAAGTTTAAACAGAAAAGTTAACGTTAGAAAATCAAGGTATTTGTAAAACGACATATTAAAAACACTCAAAGCGTGAACAGAAATGTGATCGAAGTGTCGCAATCCGTATATAAAACGAACAACTTTTACTGGCGCCATTCATACATCAAAAAATTGGTCAACCATAGAGCAAATTGGATAAACAAGAGTTTTATCATACCAAGCGGATAACTCAAGTGAGTTTGTACATCATCAGCGTACATATGAATTTTGCTGTGCTTGAGTATCGATGGTAAGTCATTGTTAAATAGAGTAAACAAGAGTGGACCTAATATAGATCCTTGAGAGACAACTGTATGGGTAGGAAGAAAATTGGAAAGTTTGGAGTTTGCAAACACTGCCTGGCACTGCTCTGCCTGTGGAGACACCGGGCTTATAGATTCTCATCTCCAAGAGCGTAATTTGAAGGCAATCGAGGAAAAGCTACCGCATAAACCAATAAACGAAGGAAAAGGAAATACGATAGAGCTGATATGCGACACTGTGAACATCGTTGAACGGGTATTGGTATGAGGTACCAACATCTGATAACAAATTCGGGCTTAAAGCGGCCAAGTCAACAACTGATTCAATCCAATTAAAAGGATCCGAATCCAAATGGAAGAGCATCGTGATTCCTTAGAGGATCTGCGGTACCTGCCATACAACTTAATGATAATACATATTTTTCTCGAAAACAACTCTAACGACTACGATAAAATTTTATGTGAGAGATTATTTCTTAGTTGGCATTCTTGTGATGCAAGAAAATTTGTGGAAAAAGGCATCGAAACCGACTTTCTCGCATATTGCACAAATAAGACGTCCAACGACGTTAATGGCGACTTTTCTGCATTTATATGAAAATGCAACTGCAACTGCAAAAAATTAATTTGTTAGATTTTCGCCTAAGACCTTTGGGATATTTTATTTATTTTTGTCAGTTTTTTATGTGATTCTATTCAATTTTCATAATTACGGTTGAGTTGGCAGCCCTGTGCCTCAAGTACATATATATGAAAAATGCCAGAGGTCGTCTAAGTCCATGCCATCAATTAAAAAAAAGTGGGTCAACATTCGCAACGCCAACCGATAATGGAAGCGTAGACACGTGTTAATGGAGTTTCACACTCTGGGCTACACCAGCCAAATTCCAGTCCATGTAGATCGTACCACGGAGACCATGAAAGTTGGCCACTAGTATCACATTAAGCACAAACTTGCTAGCTAACAGCGATGAACTGGTGCTTCATTTCGGCCAAAACTTCTTTTAAGAATGGCACACTTAGCACTAACTTAGGACACTAGGTCTCAACACTTCTTTGTTCAACCGAGGAGCGACTTATCTCGTTCCATAGAGGTATGATACTGGCTTTCTGTCCGATGTTCATAACGAACAGCAGCTATCAGTGTCAAAATAACCCACAAATTGAAAAGAAAAAATCTGTTGGTCCACCCTTTACTTATGTCGCTTTCCATTGGTTTCACTCGAAAAGGCACTCATTTTAAAATCCAATGGAACACTCAAAATTGTTTCTATTCAGTTTAACGTAATTTCCTTTGGCTCTTAAAAAATATAAAATATAAAAATATATATACAGGGTGATTCGCATAAGGTGTGACAAAAAGATAGGGTGTGTAGGTTGGACCTAGACAAGCAAAAAATCGTATGGGAGGGGGGGGTCCATTTTCCCCCGTTTAGGCGGGAGGGGCAATTTATGAAAAAAGTCACTAAAAATTGGAAAACAATTATTTAAAAATAACGGTAGTACCTACAGAGTCGTTCTATAGCATTTTGAAAAGCCAAAAACTTAAACATTAATTTAAATTTTAAACTAAGTTGTTCAAGTAAATAGTTTTTGAAATATTAATTTTCAAAGTCAAAATTTTGAAAAAAAACATTTATTTTTTTCTTAAAACCACTTTTTTTCCAAATTTTACGTTATTAAGTAGTATTTTTCTAGCTTATTTTCAATGCTCTTATTTATTTTTGATCAAACACAAAAAACCGGATGTCAAAATAACCTGTAGTTTTTGAGAAAACCAAAAACTACAAAAACGACTTTCGACAAATTTTTTTTTTTTTTTAATTTTTTTTTTCGTTATTGGACTTTTAAGTGAATTCTCAATAAAAAAAGTAAAGAGAAAATCCATCCTTTATTTCGTTAGTTCACTTAAGAATCCAATAACGAAAAAAAAAACTTAAAAAAAAAATTTTTGACAAAAGTCGTTTTTGTAATTTTTGGTTTTCTCAAAAACTACAAGTGATTTTGACATCCGGTTTCTTGTATTTGATCAAAAATAAATAAGAGCATTGAAAATAAGCCAAAAAAATATTACTTAATTACGTAAAATTTGGAAGAAAAGTGGTTTTAAGAAAAAAATAAATGTTTTTTTTTCAAAATTTTGACTTTGAAAATTAATATTTCAAAAACTATTTACTTGAACAACTTAGTTTAAAATTTAGATTAATGTTTAAGTTTTTGGCTTTTCAAAATGCTATAGTAAGACTCTGTAGGTACTACCGTTATTTTTAAATAATTTTTTTCCAATTTTTAGTGACTTTTTTCTTAAATTGCCCCTCCCGCCTAAACGGGGGAAAATGGACCCCCCCCTCCCATACGATTTTTTGCTTGTCTAGATCCAACCTACACACCCTGTCTTTTTGTCACACCTTATGCGAATCACCCTGTATATATAAAATTTCGCTGTCACAATGTTAGTTACCGTACTCCTCCGAAACGGCTTTACCGATTTTTACCAAATTTTATATGCGTATTCAGTAGGTCTGAGAATCGGCTACTAATTATTTTCCATACCTCCAAGTGATAAGAGCCATCTACCCTTAACATTGTTTCTTTAATTTACACTGTGACACGAGAATTTTATATATTAGATTTTACAGTCTCAGTGTAAATGTCATGTGTATCAATTTTTAAAAAACATGTTCTGAAATCACATTTTTTGCTCAGAGAATTGCGATAGCAAAACACATTGTGCTTTCCATCGAGCAAACTGCATTTCAAAAATATGCAAGTGGCATTCCATAAGCTGAACGAATTTCTATGTATTTCGAATACCAAACCTAACGAAATAAAATGGAGAGAAGAACCCTGAGATTAATCTTACATCTTAATAAGAGCGTGGAGGGAGGCACTTTTTTTTAATGTTTAAATAGAAGCCTTAAGGTGTTTCACGCGTCAGTTTTAAAACGAAATCGAAACGAATTTGAAATGATAGTGTGATGCCTCTTAAATCGGTTATACTTATACATACAAAAAATGGTCTGAGATGTTGTCAGGATATCTTCCCCAAATTGAATGTACCTAATCAGGTGAAAAAAGAGCATTTTGGCTAGATTTTTAGAATCTACTAATATATAGAAATTCCATGTCTGAGAATCAGCTACTATCTATGTATTTTCCATACCCCTAAACGATAAGGGCCATCTACCCATAACATTGTTTTTTTAATTTACACTGTGAGCCGAGCTGACCCGGCAACGCGTTGCTGTGGCTTACGTAACATAAATTGAGATGTAAGCTATCCTATTTTTCAAGTTGGATCAAACTGTACACGCTGTATAAATTTGATTAAAATCAGTTAAGTAGTTTAGGAGTCCATCGCGGACAAACATCGTGATACGTAATTTATATATATTAAGATTAGATTTTACAGTCTCAGTGTAAATGTCATATCAACTATATTCTTTAGTAAATTTATTATTAATTTGTTTTATAACATTTTGAAATGGAAATTTTATATAAATGTATGTTATGTATTAGATTCTTATTCATTTAATAGAAAATATTGTTGGGGTGATAAAAAAGTTCGGGGTAAGTTAGATTTTTATTAGATTTGGGCAATTTAATTTTTTTGTTTACTAACATAATAAGAGCTCTAACTTCCACATAATTTTAATGGGTCGGAGAAAGGAATGGGAACCGTAACGGTAACGGTTACTATAATACTTACATTATTGTTATTGATGTTTGGATATTCTGTTTTGTAAATTAATATTAAATGTGAATTTATCAACAAGGATAATATATTTTTGAGGGTACACGATTTCAATTTTTGTTGTCAAAGTTGAGTAAATTGAATGCAATTTGAATAGTTAAAAAATTCGTATGTTTTGCAATTACTTTTACTACCAAGTAACAACTATTTAGAATCAAAAGGTGAATCACAGTTCCATTTTAAGTCTAACACAAGGTCACAGAAGAGTTTCGAAGTTTCGAAGCTGCAATGAACGCGAGCAATCTAAGGGAGTCACCGTTGTGTTTATAGTCAGATCGTTCAACTTGAAAACTGATTCTCAGACCTACTGAATACGTATATAAAATTTGGTGAAAATCGGTAAAGCCGTTTCGGAGGAGTATACGGTAACTAACATTGTAACGTGGAAATTTTATATATATACCTAAAGATAATAAGTAAGTTACTTTTTGTCTACACTAGAATTTATCTAGAAACTAGAAATAATTTATAAGGCAAAACAACGTTTGCCGGGTCAGCTAGTATATGTATAAGGATAAAATATATATAAAAATATAATATAGTAACATGTGTTGGTGCTTCTTGAGTCGATTCTCACTTCAAAACGAGAAGCGGCTATCACTCCTCAGAATCATGAGAAGAGATCTTTTTGAACCAATGGAACGGTTTGAGAATGCTCCTGGACGCTCATGGACGGTTCTTTTCGACCAAGTGACATTAAAAAACTTTTTTTTCCAAGAAAAGCATACATTTCTTTTAACTTTCCAAATCTACTCTGGAAACTTAGGATTCACACAACTTTTTTTCTAAATTTGCTCAAAAAATTTCATAACTGAGGTTCGAACTCTTATATTTATCTTTCATTTAAGTGCTTGAAGGATTGCTGTAAAAACGATCAATATGATTGAGGTTTTCAGCAATGCACATCCGTCAGCATAGTGGCTGTAGTTGAATGTCGCGTTCGTACTCTCAATCCAGCCAACATAAAACGAGACATTTGTATAGATTCCTGGGAAATAAGGTTGGGCACATCCATTTCCCCAGGATACAATGCCTGTCAAACGATCATCACAAACAAGTGGGCCACCGGAATCACCTTGACATGCATCTATTCCACCAGTCCTCATGTATCCTGCGCACATCATACTCAATGGCATTTTACCATAGCCAATCTCACATATGCTGCTACTTACCATAGGAACCGCCGCTCTCAGTAGGTTGTCTGATACTCGAGCCTAGAAGGATATTACGTCAAATACCAAAGTTCTTTTGACAGAGAGTCAATAAAAAAATACTTTTTCGGTTTTACCCCATCCGGAAACCCAACAGTTAGTGTCTGCTGCAGTTGGTACTGTGTTAAGGGCTATAGCTCTTATGATGGTATGATCAGTTACACGAATGTTTCCATTAAATAAAATGAGAGCAATGTCGTTTTCCATACTCCGCGGTTTGTCGAAACTCGGATGCACAACTATTTGTTGTACATTATACTGAACCGTTCGTGAGGTTTTGAAAAAGAGAAATGTGTCACCCATTACAATAACGAGATCACCAGCCTTGCGGTATACCAGAGGTCTGTTCATTGATCTAAACAGACAAGTTGTGAAAATACTGTTAGAAACAAATTATTTTATTAAACTCACGTGGTAATGCAGTGAGCAGCAGTTAACACAACACGGTTTGTTATAACTGATCCACCACAAACATGGCCGGTGCCAAATGTTTGAGCTTCAGCTCTCTTCAATCGTATTGAGACTTGGTAGGGTACATTGCTGATGTCTGTTGGTATTCCACCAATTATGCGGGGACCAATATTGGCGTCTGAAACACAAATTGTATTGCATTTTAACAAGAACTTGGTTCCTCACATTTAAAAGCAATTTTTTCGACCTAACGATGGCGCAACAGGTTTACAGTAAGCGTGAAAACGATTTAATCACGAAAGTAAAAATCTTTTGACATTCGGAGCGGGTAGAAGTTTTCAAAAAAAAAACTTTGTTGGGACCGCAGGGAAAACTCTGGGCTTCAACGAACATACCTAACATTTTTTGCTTTATTTTTCAACACACTCACCAAAAGAACCAATCACGCACACGCTACTACTCAGGATTATAAAACCAACTAAGTTCATTTTATATGCGTCCTTTTATTACTTAGCTTTCGTTACGTATTTTTTCGTCTTTACTTTCTTTATTGCGCAAAAGATAAATCAAACATGAGACTTTTGAAAATAGAAACCCTACCCTAATCGAAGGCAAGACGAACTTGAAACTCTTTCAATCCATCACTGTGAAACGACTCTAACCTTAAGTATTTGGATGGGTCATGGAATTTTGAAAGCAACTTTGTGCGAACAAATTATAAAAACACTTCCAATGGCTAAGCTATCTTACCAATTGATTTTGGAATAATGCCATCCTGATAACCTATACGGCAGCTCACTGATATTTTGTGATTTGTTGTTTTTTTCTTTATCAATTAGTTTGATTTGATAAGCCTAAGCACCACCGTGGTAATAGGTTAACTAATAGGATGTTTTAAAGGTTAGTTATCATTGTATGTGTTTTTTCTTGTTTCATACTCTCTTAAATAATTTGGATCTTTCAAAGATAAGCAAAGACAATTTTAGATATGATAAGGAAAAACTGAAATGATATTGGCTTCAGTAGAGAGTGAGTATTTTAAAAGCAATGTTAAATGAGACTCCAAAATGGTTTTGGCTAGTAAAGGGTGTTTTTTTATAGACGTGAGGTTTTCAGTCTGGCGATACTTTTGTTGAAGCTGGTCGTTTTGACAGCTATCACTTGATTAATGCTCAATTTGTTTGGCCGTTTTATCTTAAAAGAATTGAAGCTGTGCGATTACTAGGCACTGCGTACGTTCGGTAAATTGTCTCAAAACGAAATTGCTGTTGACAACGATTTTTGCATAGTTTCTTGTTTTAAACCTTTGTGCTACCTCTAAGATCGATTGACTATTATTTGTATGGTTCATGGAAGTCGCTTGTAGATAACCGGAAGACGATTGACTCATTAGAAAATAGTATTCGGTGTGCAGCGAAAAGTGGTCAAAATTTGGGCCTCCCAGTTGGAGTATATACGAACCAGCCACGGCGGTTTCTTGAGCGAAATCATTATCTTAAAAATAACGCTTAATTCTTGGCCATAACATTGAATTACATATATGCATTTTATTTCTTCTTGAAAATCATTCTGCTAAACAAAACCCCTTTTTGAAGAAAAAGCGAATGGAGGAGAGAAAGACGACATCCACTTCCTTGTTAGTCTATTTGGGCGAAATATTGCGATGGGTTTGAAACTAACTTTTCGATGAGATGTACTCTTAAAATTATGACCATAGCTAGAAGTAGACAATAAAATTATATGAAAAAGGAAATAGTAGAAAGAAAGCAAAAAGGAGGAGAGAAGACGATACTTACAAAAAGTATATTTCCGAATAGCTAAAGACTTGAAATTTGGATTATTGCCCAGAAGTGGAAAACAATGCATGAAAATGTGAAAATAAAAATAATGATCTAAAAGATGAAGAAAGAAGCGATTTGAAATTAATTTCCCAACGACGTTACTTAGGTGAGAATTACAGTTCGGGCTGAGCCAATGAGTTTCAACCAACATCTTTCGATAATGACTACTATTTCGGACGTGCTCTCTGCAGTTTTACACTCTAAGTCAGTTGAGGCCTTCTTCCAGTCGATTGCGCCACCTAAGACGAAGTCTTCCCCTTCCGCAATTTTCCTGCAATGTGCTTTAGAAAACTCGTTGAGCCGGTGGGTGCGTTGTCCATCCGCTGTATACATAACCCAGCCACTTATTTCGCCTTGCTATGCGTTCTCTTCTAGCTATGCCCATGTTGCAGTAAGGCTCATACAGCTCATTATTGAATCTTCTTCACTACACATCCAAAGATCATTCGCAGTATTTTTTTTAGTAGCAGGACCGGAATCATCAAGTTCCAATAAAGGGTTACCTTGGTTCTTCTAATGAGGGTTTTGTTTCTCAATTGCCTTCTTTACCTAAAGAAGCAGTGGTTGGCAAGAGTAATTTTACGTTTGATATCCTCGTTTTCCGTGTCTATATTGGATCCTAGGTAGACGAAATCTTGTACTACCTCGAAGTTATGTCTCTCTATTGTGACGTTTTGTCCAATTCGTCGACGTTCTGTGTCCTTGTTTGATGACAACATATACTTCGTTTTGCCCTCATTAACCATCAAACCCATTTTTGCCGCTTCTGTTTCAATACTCGCAAAAGCACCTATGACATCACGCTTTTTTCTTCCCATTACGTCAATATCGTCTGCATATGCGAGTAATTGCACAGACTTTTGAAAGATTGTTCCTCTGGTGTTGACGTTTGAGTTTCTCACAATCTGTTCAAGTATGATGTTGAAGAAATCGCATGACAGCTTGTCGCCTTGCTTAAAACCTTTTTCGACATCAAAGGTCTCGGTGAGTTTTTTACCGACCTTGACGGAGCAGCGTGAATTCTCCAAAATCATCCTGCATAGTCGTACGAGTTTTGCAGACATGCCGAAACTAGACATGGCTCTGTACAGCTCGTCTCTGTAAATGCTGTCATACGCGGCCTTGAAATCGATAAAAAGATGATGTATATCGATATTATACTCTCGATTTTTTTCCAAGATCTGCCGTAGTGTAAAAATTTGGTCTATTGTGGACTTCTCTTCTCTAAAACCACATACAAGATCTTATAAGCGACGTTAAAGAGGCTTATCCCTCTATAATTGGCGCAATTGTGAGGGTCTCCTTTTTTTAGGATCGTGCATACAATACTGAGGTTCCATTCATCGGGCATGCTTTCTTCTGACCATATCATGCAAATCAAATCAGCTGGTGCATGATGCTCCCTTCCATCTGGTCTCCAGCTGCCTTGAAAAGTTCGGCATCAAGGCCATCTGCACCTGCAGTTTTATTTGATTTAAGCTTGCATATAGCAAGCTTAACTTCTTCTAGGTCGGGAGGACGGCATTCTTGATCATCGTCCAAGCTGAATAGGTCAATCTGCTTGACAGCGGAATTTGTGTCCTCATCGCTGCCAAGCTGGCTGCAGAAGTGATCTTTCCAGATCCTCAGAAGCGACTGAACTTCTATTACTATATTTCCTTACAGGCTTTAGTTCGGGGTCTTCCACCCCGTCAGTATCTTTTTACCTTTCGCTAAGACTCCGAATCTCATTCCTGTCATGACATCTCTAAATTTCCTCAAACAAGATATTCTAATGATGCTTCTTGCCTTCTTTTCTCTTTGTAATGAACTGGAAACTGTGTAAATTGAACCATTGCTTAGATTCACGTTATCAATTAAATTATCTATAAAAGACATTCCATAGTTTCATTCACATAGCACTAAAATGCAGATAATAAAGAGATAATTTGCAAATGGTCGCCGCCGCAGCTGACCCAAACTAATTCCAGCCGAGCGGCCCAACTTTCCACCACTTTTTGCAGCACTTGGGGAAGCGCGGCAGATTCTGTTTCAAGGAGTCAATTGTCTTAGGCTTATCTGCGAAAACAAGCGACTTTACATAACCCCACTAAAAGTAGTCTAGCGCTATAAAATCGCCCTATCTTGGAAGTAACTCTCAGTTTCAAAACTCGGAATTTTGGAAAAATCAACAGCGCTTCCTTTTCGAAATAATGTAACGAAAGTAAAAGTACACAGTCCTCAGTGTTTGTGCGGATTCAATTCTTCTACGATGAAATGGTTAACCAAAGTGAGCATTAATAAAGTGAAAGTCAACAAGAACACCACAGACCACACATCAAAAAAAGCAGCACCCTTTAGAGTTTAAATTATGTGGTAGGTATCCACTTTGAACTCCAATTCTTCCTTTTATCACCTGGCACCTCAGTTTGTATACTTAAGTTTACTGATACAATGAACAGAGACCTGGAAGTAGAACTATTAGGTAACTGCAATCTCTGCAAGCTCTCTTTTTTGATTCCGAGAAACATTAAAGGTTAGCTATTACATATTAAAGCGCTTTTCATCCATTCCCTCACAAGGTTTGGTTGTGAGAAATGCGCTAGGCCCAGGGGCTCCTCGCTCTGTTGCGCCATCCCATTTATTTATTTTTATTTTTATTACATATTAAACTCAAAAAATGATCCGGTGTGTTTGGAAATAGAATTATATTACAACAAACAACCTTACAACTAATTTTATTTACAGTTATCTTTTATTCTTCTTTCATTTTAAGGTTTTTGTTTCTTGATTATTTGACGAGCTTTCAAGATGCCACATCATTTTCATATTAAAAAAAACTTTTTGTTTTTAAACAAGTGGTACGAAGTGTACGCAATATCCAGAGTCGAGTCAATTTCAAAGTATTTTACACTCTGAAAGCTTAGCAACGACGTTTTATTCCTAAGACAATGCTAAATGCCCCAAATCAATTGAGTTTGCTTATCTCTGAGACGTGATATTAGGCTAATCTCTAAAATAATGGAATTGATTTTTCCAAAAGATGTTATTTATCTTGGAGAGTTTGATAAGATTTCCGAGGGGCACTCTCTCACTAGCTATAGTCAATGGCTGTATTCATTAGTTCAAAATCATCTAGTCACGAAATGGCTGCCCTCTACTTCATCATTTTTGGGATCCTCTTCGTCCCCTTTATTGGTAAATTATGTCACTTTCGTGTTCAAGTGATTCAATTATGAACAATTTCTTTTCATAATCGAATACAGCGGCCATGTCATTAGAGCCCAAGGTCATCAACGGAACAGAAGCAACTTTTAACAATACCCGCCATCAAGTGTCTGTGCGTATGAGGAGAATCGAATATGTCTACGGGAGTGGCCATATCTGTGGTGGTTCATTGATTGCACCAAAAGTTGTCCTCTCAGCCGCACATTGCTTTTATAAGTAAATTGAAACAATCACTGATTTTCAACATTCAGTCTCTTAACAAAAAAGTCTTTGGGTAACTTTTAGTGATCAGGCGGATAATGGAAGTTTCTACAAAGCAAGCGATTACTACGTAGTTTTGGGATCGTTGAATCGCTTTGAGATAGACAACAATACGGTTATACTTAACATATCAAAAATGGTGTTTGCTGATTTTGACAGGCCGACCTTCAAAAACGATGCTGTCTTGATATTCTTGAATGACACTGTTCCATTGTCAAATCCAGGCGTAAGTGTAATTGAAATGAACAGAGAAGAAGTTCCTGTCGGCACAGTGTGCCAATTGACCGGATGGGGTGTCACGGAAACTGTAAGTATAGTTATACCTACGTTTTTCTCTTTAGTAAGAAAATTCAAATTTTTTTGTAGGGTGACGATTCATTAATACTCAGAACTGTTGACGTGCCTATCATTGACACGGAAACATGTTCAACAAACTATCCAAACAACACCATTTTGGATGGAATGATTTGTGCTGGTTATATGGAAGGACAGAGGGATGGATGTCAAGGTGATTCTGGAGGTCCTTTAGTGTGTAATGGAAAACTAGCGGGTATTGTTTCATTTGGAGATGATTGCGCCAAACCTGGTTACCCTGGAATCCACACTAATGTTAGCTATCACGCCAAATGGATAGACGAAACTATAAAGGCAAATACTGCTTCTGTGAGTGATCTCAGCAATGTGGCAATTCTATTGGTTGGTTTTTTAATTGCTTTCTTAAAATAAACAATTGTTTTGATATCGCATAAAAAGAGAGGTAGACGCTATCAGTTGAAATAGACGGAAAGTTGTAAAAATGCAGTTAATCACGGCATTGATAAAAGCTGTTGATAAAGAAAAAATAAAATAAAAAAAAACGGGTACCTTAATCAAGTCAAGTAATTAAAAAATCATTGGACACGTGTGATTGACTTCTCAAAGCACTTCATAGAATGACATTTTTAAGGAACGCTTATAGATATGCGGCTTATTTAACCAGGTTTGGGAGTAAATAAATTACGAGTCATTAATTGAAAACATCTATCTATGCATATTTAGGTATACCTATGCGATAATGACTAAGCGCCATGGGCAATAGTGGCAAATATAAATTTTTTGAAGAGTGTACCTCTATAAATACATAAAAACATAGACAAGAAACATTGTATTTAAGCAAATACGTACAGGTAGGTTTAAAGTAAATAGATTGTTGCGCCACAATAGCTCGCAAAGTTTCAAAACCTTATGAGATGATGTCACACCTAAGTCAAGGTGTGACATCAGAAAAGCAACATTTGCCGGTAACTAATTCGATTCTGGACTGGAGCTATATTCAGTTTTGTGCTCTAAGTCGGCTGAGGTTATTTTACACTTGATTGCGCCACCTAAGACGAAGTCTTGCACTTCCGCGATTTCCCCTTACTATGTTCTCGAAAATCTGTCGAGCCGGAGTGTTGATGTCCATCCGCTCTACAAGACCCAGCCATCGTATTCTCGCGATGCGTATACTTTTAAGCTATGCCAATGTTGCGGTACAGTTCCTTGTTGTATCTTCTTTCCAGACATTGTCGTCGCATTCGGGATCTAAGATTATTTTAAGTGTTTTTCTTTCAAAACGACCAAGGGTTTCCTCATCCGCTTTCGATGAAGTCAACGCTTCCGCCCCGCGTCACAGCCGCCGTAAAGCAGGACAGGGATGATCAAGGTCTTGTTAAGGATTACCTTGGTTTTTCTATACAGGGTTTTGATTCCCAATTGCCTTCATAACCCAAAGAAGCAGCGGTTGGCAAGAGATATTTTCCATTTGATCTTCACACTGATGTTGTTCTCCGAGTCTGTAGCGGACGGAACCATGGTTAACTACTTCTAAATTATGTCTGTCTATTGTCATGTTTTTTCCAATCAACGATGTTCGCTGTCCTTCGTTTTGCACTCATTCATCATCAAACCCATGTCTCCCACTTTTGTTAAAATGTTCCCAAATACTAATAAGACATAACACAGACTTGCTTCCCATTACGTCAATATCGTTTGCGTAGCTGAATAATTGTACTACTGAGGTTCCATTCATCTGGCATACTTTCTTGCGACCATATCATTCAGATCATCTGATCTGCATGCTTCTTTTCAACTAAACTCCAGCTGCCTTGAAAAGAAAAACATCAGGGCCATCTGCACTGGAAGAGGGCTCTGCGTCGATCGCTACATTGATTGATTCAAGGATCGCCATGTACCTTCATGAATTTGGAGATACAGGAATTATTATTAACTTCAAGATTTAGCCCCTCAAAAAATCCATCAGGCTGTGTCCGTTTTCGAAGGATTTCTTATGCAGGCTATGCCTTCCAATAATATTTCCAAAAATGTCCTCCTTATACCATAATAGCACTTCAATTCAAATAAGTCAAGAACTTTTGAAGGGAACCAAGTGCACAGTTTGAATGAAATTGTAATCACACTCATTCGAAAAAAAGTTTAAAGATTGATTTTCATGTGAACTAAGTTTAATTCAATACAATGAACTCGGTACCAGGCCCTTCGCTAAACTTAATTTCGCCCCATACACACGTTTTTCTTATTATAATGCCATAGTTTTGTTAATTAACTGTTGACTGGTGGATCAGTTTAGTGCTAACAATGAAACTGAACTAGTTCGTTAAATTCAGTTCATTTTAAATGAACTTAGATCGAAACAATTTAGAAGTATATTTTTCCTGGTATGGAATTTTTCTCCAACAATGAAAAAAAGAATTAAATAAAAAATACTAAAAAAAAATCCTATAAGCTGTCAAAAATAAAGGGCCTTCTGGTTTTGAAAAAAGCTATGGCACATTACTGTCATTTGAAGAAAGACATTTTTGATTTGACAGCCCTCTTCATTATCTGAACTCATCTCAGCTAACTAATGAGAATTCCTTGCGGAAGGAATTTATCTTGTCAATATGAATCAATTCTGCAGTCTTCTATGATGTGCAAAGAAATTTTGAATAAAGAAGAGCATAGCTTCTTAAATGGCCAGTGAATTTAATTTGTATGAAAGTCTAAATTACTACACACAAATTACTACTACACCTATTTAACTGAATGAAGTGGGCCATATAGTGGAAACTTTTTAAATCACAGGTTTTTTTGAGGCTGACAGGTGTTTTCCATTCAAAATTTGGAGTGTTAGTATTATATCTCTCGGCACAAAGAAATGCGTTGTTTAACGTTTGAATTACTTTGGGAAAGTCAAAAATCTAGTTCTAAAGTGAAGGCTTTGTGGTGCAAACAACGCATTTTTTTAAGGGAAGTCTTGACCGAAGTGTCAATGAAGTCCTGAAATGACTGAAAGAACCGATGTTATGCCAACAATACGGAAACGATTAAAGCATTTAAAGCCAATATCATCCAAGCAATCCGTAACCTTCAGCCCCAAACTTAGCCTTGGTCTTGGTAAATTGGCAGCCTCTTGTACGCTAGACCGAGAATGTGTTCCATAGTTAATGAGAATGTTTGCTCTTACTACTAAAGCCATGAAGCATGAAAAAAAAATTAATTTGGTCACTTTATTGCATTTTCAAAATAAAACCTTCATGTAGACCAGGTTCAGTAGTTCATTACATTGAAGGTCATTGGACCAGCTCATAAGTCAGTCCTTTACAAAGCTACCACTGGGACTCATTAGAGTCATCGTGTTTCCATAGTTGGCTCAATTTTTAAGTATTGTAAATCAGCTTTCTACACAAAAAGCTTATAAGTAATATTATGTTTCCTACCGACACTTAATCTAAATTAACACACAACATAATCAAGGACTAAAGTCTGATTGATTTCTCTTACAAAACGAGACCTCACTTCGTATACTCGTATGTAAACGATATCAAGGGTTGATAAGCCTTTGGGAAACATGGTGCCGTGAAATAAGGTCGAAAACAACAACAAAAATATTTTTCTACCTTATTTCCTATTGAAAAGGTAATAATGTCGAAAAGAAAAAAACGAAAATATTTGACAAAAATAAGAATGCCAAAAGTTGAGAAATAAAGTCGAAATCCGTTGAGTAATAAAATCGAATTTAATTTCTGTTGGATAAAGAAGAAAGAAATTATGTTGCCGCTTTGCTTCTCCGCTACGGGACTGGGGGGTTGAAATTTTTTTACAGGTTGAGGGGGGAGGGGGCGTTTCTATAGAATAAATTCCAAAAGTTACTTGTGAGTTGACCCCCTAAATTGTAAAATAAATGATTTAATTTTTCGGTTTAAGCTATTATTAGTGTTGTGGTTAGAAAATTAAACTTTTTGTGGTTAGAAATTCATACGAATTTTAAGCTACTATTAGTTTTGTGGTTAGAAAATTAAACTTCTTTATGAATTTCTAACCACAAAACTAATAATAGCTTAAAAACGCGCCGCGCGCGCCGGCCGCGCGTCGCACCGGGCCGTGCCCCCCCCCCTTCCGGACGAAAAGTTCAACTCTTTAAATCCAATGTTCCTCAGAACATTTCTGTTTCTACCAAAAGTAAAAGCCTTTATAAACAATGATCGCAAAATATTAAACAAAGAAATAAAGTCGAATTCAACTGAGAAATAAAGTCGAACGCTATTTTCGACAAATTTAGTGCCACAATGATTTTCGACCTTATTTCCCAAAATTGGTAATTAGGTCGAAAGTTGAATTCGACCTTATTGCCTTCGACCTTATTTCACGGCACCGGGAAACATCCCTTCAACTGCCCCACTCATCTCTTTGTCCAAAAACTACTTAGCAATTCGACCAGTATAAACGTTATTCTTTCATACACTTTAAAGAGATTTTTTTGTGAAAGCGCTTTTCTGGCAATGAATTTACTATCATAGGACTAAGGACTTGCCAAAAACTCGCTTAAGGCAAAACCAATGCAAAAAACACTTCATTTTCTGTTGGAATTCGAATTCAAACCTCCGACGTAACAGGCACAGAACACTACGTTGGTCGTGATTTGTGATATAAAATAAAGTTGAATGTTTGATAAACAACTTTCTTAACTCGACAATTTAAAGAGTTGTTGTTTGTTTACGGTAATATACAACTTATCTGATTTGTGATGCCAAAAATCAATGGAAACAACGTGCATAGGTTGCTGTCGATATGGTAGCCATTCAAACGTCATAACGTCAAATAATCAAAAGCTCTCAAATACTGTTGCCAACTGTCTGAGTTTGGTTTCCGTTTTATTTTTATTTTTGCTGTCTTTTAAAATATTTTTGTGTTTTTTGGAGAACTATATTAATAGTAGGTTCAGATGTTTTCTAAAAATGTGTTTCGGAAGCAATTCGACCATTCCAATTAGGCTTTTGCTTCCATTTTTATCGTCTACCGTGGATGTCTTATTGCAAAAATTGGTATTAAGAATGAGGAAATAGACTGGGTACAACGAGTTCGAGAAGTGTCGTGAGGCCTAGTCAATTTCTCTCAACTATACCTTGAAGGGATTGGAGTGAACATACAACTTTACAAGCGGCGAAGTGAGAAAGAACTTTACATGGCAATGAAATTACTTTGGAAGGACTTCTTACTTTCATGTGAATAACCAGTGAAAAACAATTTTTTTGGGATTCGATCCTCGGACTCTCGCACAACAGACCGTTCTATCCACAAGCCGTGCTATCCACTACACCACTTTAATTGGGATCACTTAAAAAAAAAGTAAACCTAAAGCTCTACTTTAAGAGTAGCTTTGTTTTCACCAGACTCTGGACACTAGATCCAAGTAGCAAGTAATTTTACTTTCATTTGAGAAGTCAGAGGTATACTTTTTGGGCGTATCATCACAGGTTTGTCCTTTGAAGCCCTGGGGCTTCCCTGTGGTCAAACAAAGCGTTTTTTGAAAAACCTTTACTCACACGAGCCCTTCGTTAGCCTTCAACTCGCCCTGAAGTAGCAGTTGATATTTGCTGGGGCAAACTCAGGTAATTAACAGGGCTGGCAAGTAGCATGTTTTATTCTTCAAATGACAGGGATGTGCGGTAATTTTGTAATTAAGTGCTATCTTGGGAACTGACAACCCAGATTTTTAGGCAAGTCATAGCTAGGATTGTCAAGGAAACCTGGGCAAACTCTGGGTAAAGTTTCACAAACAAACGAATAGTAAAAATGTTGAAATTAATTTTTGGCGACAGAAAAGACGATCTCTAAACATTTCTTCGGTAATGCATCAAAGCAAAGTTTTTATAAAATACAATATTTTATTCCCAGATAAGACTTTTATTAGTCAATCTTGATTGATATATCCTATCAATGAGATATAAAATTGAGCTTATCACCAAATAAACTGAATAACATTTGCCATTAGCTATTCCAAATCACAGCTAACTTGATAAGATTTTCAAAAGACCAAGCGTTATTAGTTTGGGTTGAAAACAAATTTCGTCAGTACCTTCTCGTACATCAGTGTAACACAAAATGGCTGTTCCAAACTGCTACCTAAACCTTGTTTGGTTGCTACTAGCGGCTCCCTTTGTTGGTAGGGTATATTTTAATTTTAGTTCTATAATTCATTTGTATTGGCTTCTCTTACACAGCGGCAAGTCCCAGGATTATCAATGGAGTTGATGCAATTTCCAATAATACACGCTTCCAAGTTTCCGTGCGTGTCAAGCAACCCGATACCATTTTCTCTTCAGGCCACATATGCAGTGGTGCATTGGTTGCACCAAAAGCTGTCCTTTCAGCTGCACATTGCTTTTACAAGTGAGTTAACTTATCTTCGTCTAGTTAGTGTAACTTATTATTGTTGTTGATATTTTAAGTGACGACGAAGGTGCATTTTACAATGAGAAAAACTTGTATGTGGTCATGGGTTCCTTGAATTTGTATGAGAAGACGAACAATTCGATGTCATTCAATGTACGTCATGTGGAGTTTCACGATCTAAATAGGACGACATTCAAATATGACGTTGCTTTATTGTTCTTAGATGGAACAGCACCAACAGACAATCCCGATGTCGCTGTTATTCCAATGAACAGAGAAGAAGTTCCTGTCGGTACAATGTGTCAAGCATCCGGATGGGGTGTTACGGAAACTGTAAGTTTTTTTTTCTACTGAATTGAACAAAGTTCAGAGGAGTAAATACTTTTCACAGGGTGATGACTCAGCTACGCTAAAAACTGTAGATTTGCCTGTTATTGACAATGAAACATGCTCGTCAAATTATGGCAACGAAATTAGTTTGGAAGGAATGATTTGTGCTGGAAAATTAAATGGAGGAATAAATTTTTGCGATGGCGATGATGGAGGTCCACTTGTGTGCAATGGAAAGCTAGCGGGTATTTTTTCATTTGTGAATAGCTGCAATAATCCAGGATACCCTGCAGTTAATACAAACGTCAGTTACTATGCCGAATGGATAGATGAAATGATAAAAAGAAATTCAGCCAGTCTCAGTTCTCTAAGCACCGCTGTCATACTTTCGATGGTTTTGGTAATGGGTTTTTTGAAATAGGATCTGATTTCATTATCGTCTGAATATTGAAGTAAAGTGGTTATTGCTGAAGAGCCATTACATTGCTAGTAGGTAATTGAAAAAATTCAATGTGTAATATTAGTGCAAGATTAAAGTTTGTTTTTAAATCAAGAATAATGGAAAATTATGTGCATTTGGAGATTATTTGTCTAGTAAGGTCAATTTTAAAAGTTCAAACTCATTTTGCGGTTTAAACTAAGGTTTATTTAATATTTAAGTTAAAGTATAGTTTAAACCCTTGTTTAGGAAGTTTAAACTTCAACTACGGTTTATTCTGGTGGCTAAAGTTGCCAAAAAGGAAACCTGTGTTACGCTGAAGTTCTTAGGCCAACACTGAGGTCAATAGCGGAGTTCAAACTATACCAGAAGTCTGACGATCGCTTAACCAACTTGTTGGATAGTTTTCAAATATTTTTGAAAATTTTGAAAATTTTGAAAATGGTCGGAGTGGAGGAGCTTATGACATAAGGTTGGACAACAAGTTTGATAAGTCTGAACGCAAAATACATTCGACCATCGAGCATCTGTCTGATCTACTGACCTATTTCGGAGAGTTTTCATAACGAAAAACTTGACAAACCTTGGTTTTGATTAAAGTTTATGGTAAGTTCTGAACGAAAAATGTTCAAAATACCAGTGTTACGAGGAATTAGTTCAAACACGAACTTGTATCGGCAGAGATTTTCTTCAGAAGTAAAATGGTTCGTTCAAATATCTGTCATTTTAGACCGCAATTAAGTACATAAGCTCTCGTTCAACTTTTTCATTCGATTCGAAGTTCTCAAAGATTCATTTTCTCAAGCACCCTGTGTTATATTTGCACATTTTTTTTGCTTTTGGCCACAAAACCGTCTTTCAAAAAATACAATCATGTTTGATTGGCTTAAAAATCACTTTAAATCAAGTCCAACACTAAATGGCGTATGATTAAGCCCTAAAGCATAGTGCGAGCTGTTTCTATTTTTTTTTGTCAGGTGTCAAATTTAACTTATCATCAGGAAGCCAACATTTTGAGGTTCACACTATCTGCATGTCTGTCAGTCATTTCACTTCATTTGACTTCACAATCCCAAGCTGCCAATAAAAATAGAACGATTTACTTTATATTTAATTATATCGTGGATTGTGATCATGGCTACATTTTAGCATTTGAAGTACTTTTGTTCCAATGAACATATTACCATAAGCCCAAAAATTAAGTCCACCTCGAACTTGGTTGAAAGTAAAAGTGCCTGTCCGCACGTTCTTTTGAAATTCTAATCGATACAACTACAAACAGCAGAAAGGAAACATTATAGCCTTCACCAGGATTGGTAGCAGCAAGTTACCTTGACTTTTCCATAAAATTTTCTCAGCGGATGAATTCGACTTAAAGAATCCACAGTGGACCTCAACAGTCATAAAAGCAGAGACCTCTGAATGAGCTTCTCCGACATATTTGGTCTAAAGTTCTTTCATATTCTTTCAATACTAGGACAAGGTATTGAAATAGAGTTGAAGACCCAAGCAAACAATAAAAAGGACAAAGACCGCCGGATCTGCATGTGGAACGGACATAGAAAAAAAACTTTAACTTCACGATAATAGTGGGCAGGAGCAACTTCTTCTTCTTCTTCTTCTTTTTCATTTCCGGCGTTACGAGTAGTGATCTTGAAGCGATCACAACTCTCCCACTTTTCTGCTTCACACTAGTGATCCGCCTGTGGGGTACGCCGCTCAGGGCCTTAGCTACATATTTTGAAAATGTGATGAGACTAGCTGACTTAGTGGAACACGCTGCAATGGGTCTAGGAGAAGATTTTGTAAAAATTCCAGATAGTTGGTAGAATAAAGTCGGGGCGGTAACTTGAGGGCCGATTAATTAGTTAACAATTACAACTGAATACTGTCTTGAATATGGATTGCTTATGAGACCTATGATTATGGAACTTCGTAATACCATCTCTTGTGAATTGGGAATCTTCTGTCCTCAGAAATCTTTTTAGAATCAAATTGTCATCCAAGCTTCTCTCTTTTCAAAATCATTCGTAAATCGTAAGCAGTTCTACCACAGGTTTGATTGGCTTAATGGATGAATATTTATATAGTATTTATTATGTAGTATTGTAAAAATTTTTAACGTTAAACCAAGCTATGTAAGCGCTTTATGCTGATGGAGGGACCGATTTTAACAGCCAGTATTCTTTCATCGACTGAAACTCTCCATGTCGTTGCAGTTCCCGCGTAAGGTTTCCATTTCCAGTGCAGTAAATACTGACCCAGTTTCTCGAAGCCTTCGAAAGGAGTTTACAAAAACATTTTGAGAAGGAAGTCGTCTGTGAAAACTGAGTTCTTGGTATCTTTGTCGAGCTCTTCTTGAACTTTTGCATAATTTTTTTCTTAGAAAATGACCAAGAATCACATCTTAATCTATGTAACACGAATTACACGAATTTATATGTATTGTTATATTATTTTCAGTTGTTTCATCTAGTTTTAAATGAATTTTTTTTTATAAAACTTAGCTAAAATCAAGCAAGTATCTTAAAGAGAAAAATATCTCCGCTGAACGAAATTAGTCTCTCAAGGTTTGAACATCTTTGGGAAACATTGAAAACTTATGTCCAAAGTGATTAGTAAAATGCCAATTAGCCGTTTTGGGATGGGATTTGAGCTCTTCGAACTTTTTGGCCAACAAACCGTGAACGATTTCAGCACTAAAGTCCAATATCATTCTACCAATCCGTGAGCTAAAGACCAAAATCATCAACATGGTCCTGGCAAATTAGAGTGATAGAATGCACTCCTTTCAGTGGATGTGTGAATTTGCCAACGCTTGTTTCAGACTTGTTGACGCACTTTGAAATGAAAGCTGTTTTTTTTTTTTTTAAACAAAGATACTTTTATTCGCGTTGAATTAGTCTCCCACTCTTAAAGTTCTCCAAACAGCGTCAATAGTTCCTTTCCTGGTTTCTGATAGCTTTCTTAAAGTAGAGCCGGATTTTCATTTCCCTTTGAAACAAAAATGTTTTCGATGGGTAAAGATTAAAGGCCTAAATGGCAAAGGAGTAATTCGCTAACGATAAGCAGGTATTGTTTTCAAAAACAAGTGCGGGTTTATCAATGATTACCAAATAATTGAAGCATTATATTGATTTGTGTTTGGTTGTTTGTCATCACAATGAACCCACTTGTGAGTGTCATTTGAGAGTACCACAATCTATGTCTAGTTTTTGATGACTGCTTATCAAAGAATGTTTATGTAATTAATCTATTCGATTTTTTTGTATGCGTTTCCAAGAATTGAAAAAATGGGTGCACTTGAGAACTTTGAATTTTCTCATGGCTAGCGCTTTTCGAAGGTAGCCAATGCTGATTCCAACTTCCCGTACCTTCAGAAATTTATTTTAAACTGATGACAAGAACAAGAACAAGAACAAGAACAAGAACAAGAACAAGAACAAGAACAAGAACAAGAACAAGAACAAGAACAAGAACAAGAACAAGAACAAGAACAAGAACAAGAACAAGAACAAGAACAAGAACAAGAACAAGAACAAGAACAAGAACAAGAACAAGAACAAGAACAAGAACAAGAACAAGAACAAGAACAAGAACAAGAACAAGAACAAGAACAAGAACAAGAACAAGAACAAGAACAAGAACAAGAACAAGAACAAGAACAAGAACAAGAACAAGAACAAGAACAAGAACAAGAACAAGAACAAGAACAAGAACAAGAACAAGAACAAGAACAAGAACAAGAACAAGAACAAGAACAAGAACAAGAACAAGAACAAGAACAAGAACAAGAACAAGAACAAGAACAAGAACAAGAACAAGAACAAGAACAAGAACAAGAACAAGAACAAGAACAAGAACAAGAACAAGAACAAGAACAAGAACAAGAACAAGAACAAGAACAAGAACAAGAACAAGAACAAGAACAAGAACAAGAACAAGAACAAGAACAAGAACAAGAACAAGAACAAGAACAAGAACAAGAACAAGAACAAGAACAAGAACAAGAACAAGAACAAGAACAAGAACAAGAACAAGAACAAGAACAAGAACAAGAACAAGAACAAGAACAAGAACAAGAACAAGAACAAGAACAAGAACAAGAACAAGAACAAGAACAAGAACAAGAACAAGAACAAGAACAAGAACAAGAACAAGAACAAGAACAAGAACAAGAACAAGAACAAGAACAAGAACAAGAACAAGAACAAGAACAAGAACAAGAACAAGAACAAGAACAAGAACAAGAACAAGAACAAGAACAAGAACAAGAACAAGAACAAGAACAAGAACAAGAACAAGAACAAGAACAAGAACAAGAACAAGAACAAGAACAAGAACAAGAACAAGAACAAGAACAAGAACAAGAACAAGAACAAGAACAAGAACAAGAACAAGAACAAGAACAAGAACAAGAACAAGAACAAGAACAAGAACAAGAACAAGAACAAGAACAAGAACAAGAACAAGAACAAGAACAAGAACAAGAACAAGAACAAGAACAAGAACAAGAACAAGAACAAGAACAAGAACAAGAACAAGAACAAGAACAAGAACAAGAACAAGAACAAGAACAAGAACAAGAACAAGAACAAGAACAAGAACAAGAACAAGAACAAGAACAAGAACAAGAACAAGAACAAGAACAAGAACAAGAACAAGAACAAGAACAAGAACAAGAACAAGAACAAGAACAAGAACAAGAACAAGAACAAGAACAAGAACAAGAACAAGAACAAGAACAAGAACAAGAACAAGAACAAGAACAAGAACAAGAACAAGAACAAGAACAAGAACAAGAACAAGAACAAGAACAAGAACAAGAACAAGAACAAGAACAAGAACAAGAACAAGAACAAGAACAAGAACAAGAACAAGAACAAGAACAAGAACAAGAACAAGAACAAGAACAAGAACAAGAACAAGAACAAGAACAAGAACAAGAACAAGAACAAGAACAAGAACAAGAACAAGAACAAGAACAAGAACAAGAACAAGAACAAGAACAAGAACAAGAACAAGAACAAGAACAAGAACAAGAACAAGAACAAGAACAAGAACAAGAACAAGAACAAGAACAAGAACAAGAACAAGAACAAGAACAAGAACAAGAACAAGAACAAGAACAAGAACAAGAACAAGAACAAGAACAAGAACAAGAACAAGAACAAGAACAAGAACAAGAACAAGAACAAGAACAAGAACAAGAACAAGAACAAGAACAAGAACAAGAACAAGAACAAGAACAAGAACAAGAACAAGAACAAGAACAAGAACAAGAACAAGAGCAAGAACAAGAACAAGAACAAGAACAAGAACAAGAACAAGAGCAAGAACAAGAACAAGAACAAGAACAAGAACAAGAACAAGAACAAGAACAAGAACAAGAACAAGAACAAGAACAAGAACAAGAACAAGAACAAGAACAAGAACAAGAACAAGAACAAGAACAAGAACAAGAACAAGAACAAGAACAAGAACAAGAACAAGAACAAGAACAAGAACAAGAACAAGAACAAGAACAAGAACAAGAACAAGAACAAGAACAAGAACAAGAACAAGAACAAGAACAAGAGCAAGAACAGGAACAAGAACAGGTTTTGTAGTTTCAAATCAAAACAAGCCATCCAGGATTAATATTTTCAAAAACAACGAAAACGAAGAAAATTACATTACTCTTGTTTACCAATTATCAATCGGCCAGGCAAAAGACCACAATCCGAAGCTCACAAAATGTCAGTTACTAATCTTAATTGACTTTTACTGTCGGGTTTATAAAAAAGAGAGTAAAAAGAACAGCCTCTTTTATTATTTGTTTTTTAATAAAGAAGAAGAAACCTTTTCAAACTATCTTTTACTTGAGTAGAGCAACAAAAAGTATACATATAAAACTAAGAGCACCGCTGAAGGACTTCAAGTTAGCACCATTTCTTTTTATGGTTTCTTCGATCCAATCAGCGTAATGTCTTACTTCTGCATACACTCCAGGATATCCAGCTTTTGCGCAGTCATCACCAAATGAAACAACACCTACCAGTCGCCCATTAAACACCAGTGGACCTCCAGAATCTCCGGAGCAGGCATCCTTCTCACCTTCCATGTAACCAGCACAAATCATTCCGTCTACAATGGTTGGTTCACCGTAGTTAATTGAACAGTTTTTCTTATCGATAATAGGAACATCAAGAATCATCAGAACGTCCGAATTATAACCCTGAAAACCAAAACCAGTCAAGTAATTGCTACTTGAGTAATTTGAAAACAAACAATTGACTTACTTCTTCGGTTCTTCCCCATCCGGAAACTTGACACACCTGTCCTGGATGTATTATGTCCCTGTTCATTGGAATTACCTTGACGTCTGGATTCAATGGTGACACTGTTCCATCCAAGAAGATAATGGAAATGTCATTCCGGTAAGTCGGTCTGTCGAAATCAGCATACACGATATGAGTTATTTCAAATGTTATCGTATTTTCGGTCTTTTCGAATCGATCCAGAGTACCCATTGCAACATAATAGTCCCGGGCACTGTAGAAGCCTCCATTGAAATCACTGAAAAGGATCTTTTTTTGTTTTGATTTGACTTGTGTAACGCAATGTCGTTCGAACTTACTCGTGAAAGCAATGTGCAGCCGAAAGAACTACTGTCGGCGCAATCAACGATCCACCGCAGATATGACCAGTTCCAAAGATCGATTCTCTGTCTTTTCTACGCACAGAAACCTGGTGGCGCGTGTTGTCAATAACTGCAACTGTTCCATTTATAATTCTTGGGTCCGATGGGAATGTAACTGTGTTTATATATAACATGTAATTGATTTTGTTGAAAAACTATTTGCACACACAATATTTACCAATACAAGGGATGAAAAAGATCCATAAAAAATTGCCCAAAACGTTTGGTGTAAGCATTTTGGTCAGAAGTTAAATAGTAAATGAAATCAGTGGTTAGCATTGATTCGGTTTGGGGAAATCTAATCTTATTTCCCATCGGTATTAAGCAACAATATGGTTGTTGAAAGTAGCTTTATTTCATTTTATTATGGCGATAACGGGTAATCCTGTTCTTTAAAGATAAACAATTTCAATTCAAATGGATTTCCAACTTTTTTGGTGTTATCGACTTAAAGCTTTGTTGTTGATTGTTGAACTTGAATTCGTTAACCTATACGAAAATGCTTTTTGACGAGCCAAATGGGTTTTGTTGTAGCTATTAAAACTTATACTTATTCATTGGCGGCGCGGCGTTGCGGGAGTCATAGATAAACCGATCGTCAAAACTCTAATGCGAATGAACAATTTCTTTCCAGACCTAGGATGGCTTTGAGTGTACAGCCCAAGTTGTAAGTAAGTTGGTTCGATGTGGCATTTTTTTGCTCCAGTCCAGTTGCACTGTGCACGATGTTTATCCATCAGTGCACACTAAACTGCCCCAGGTTTTTTCTGGAGTTGGGGTTTCCAGAGATGTCAAGTGAAAATCAGGTTTTTGCGCCTAAATTATTATTTGCAAAGCAAAGTATATTTTTTTTTGCTGTGTATCGAAGTTACAAATACACACCCTACCGCCAACCAATACACATACCGTTGTTGTCACATGATATTTTTCACTCACACCAAAGAACTCACACGCACTAGGTGTAGATAATTTTATAAAGCATCCTGAAAAATACGAGAAAGAAGAGATCAGCCCGTGTTGGAAAAGTACCAATCTAGAATACAGGCTACTCCCACTAAAGGAAAACTGGTGTGCCCAAGGATTCACAATTTTAGCAAGGTCTCCTTGGAGTACCTAGCACAAATCCTCCCACTAGCCTCTTAAAGACTTTTGGGTTTTACCTTGGCTGCTATTCAGCTGTTGATGCAAGGATTTGCCTGTTGATGCCAGTATTTGACTGTTAATGCCAGGATTTGCCTGTTGATGCCAGTATTGGAATGTTGATGCCAGTATTTGACTGTCGATGCCAGGATTTTCCTGTTGATGCCAGTATTTGACTGTTGATGCCAGTATTTGACTGTCGATGCCAGGATTCGCCTGTTGATGCTAGGATTTGACTGTTAATGACAGGATTTGCCTGTTGATGCCAGTATTTGACTGTTGATGCCAGTATTTGACAGTTGATGCCAGGATTTGCCTGTTGATGCTAGGATTTGACTGTTGATGACAGGATTTGCCTGTTGATGCCAGTATTTGACTGTTGATGCCAGGATTTGCCTGTTGATGCTAGGATTTGACTGTTGATGACAGGATTTGCCTGTTGATGCCAGTATTTGACTGTTGATGGCAATATCTGCCTGTTGATGCCAGGATTTGCCTGTTGATGCTAGGATTAGACTGTTGATGACAGGATTTGCCTGTTGATGCCAGTATTTGACTGTTGATGCCAGTATTTGACAGTTGATGCCAGGATTTGCCTGTTGATGCTAGGATTTGACTGTTGATGACAGGATTTGCCTGTTGATGCCAGTATTTGACTGTTGATGCCAGGATTTGCCTGTTGATGCTAGGATTTGACTGTTGATGACAGGATTTGCCTGTTGATGCCAGTATTTGACTGTTGATGCCAGTATTTGACAGTTGATTCCAGGATTTGCCTGTTGATGCTAGGATTTGACTGTTGATGCCAGTATTTGATTGTTGATGCCAGTATTTGACAGTTGATGCCAGGATTTGCCTGTTGATGCCAGTATTTGACTGTTGATGCCAGGATTTGCCTGTTGATGCCAGAATTCGCCTGTTGATGCCAGTATTGCAATGTTGATGCCAGTATTTGACAGTTGATGCCAAGATTTGCCTGTTGATGCCAGTAATTGACTGTTGATGCCAGGATTTGCCTGTTGATGCCAGAATTCGCCTGTTGATGCCAGTATTGCAATGTTGATGCCAGTATTTGACTGTTGATGCCAGGATTTTCCTGTTGATGCCAGTATTTGACTGTTGATGCCAGGATTTGCCTGGTGATGCTAGGATTTGACTGTTGATGCCAGGATTTGCCTGTTGATGCCAGTATTTGACTGTTGATGCCAGTATTGCAATGTTGATGCCAGTATTTGACTGTTGATGCCAATATTTGACTGTTGATGTCATGATTTGACTGTTGATGCTAGGATTTGACTGTTGATGACAGGATTTGCCTGTTGATGCCAGGATTTTCCTGTTGATGCCAGGATTTGACTGTTGATGCTAGGATTTGACTGTTGATGACAAGATTTGCCTGTTGATGCCAGGATTTGCCTGTTGATGCCAGTATTGCAATGTTGATGCCAGTATTTGACTTTTGATGCCAGGATTTTCCTGTTGATGCCAATATTTGACTGTTGATGCCAGTATTTGACTGTTGATGCCAGGATTTTCCTGTTGATGCCAGTATTTGACTGTTGATGCCAGTATTTGACTGTTGATGCCAGGATTTGCCTGTTGATGCAAGGATTTGAAAGTTGATGCCAGGATTTGCCTGTTGATGCCAGCAAGAAGTAACGTGGGCACCAAGAAAAAACATACGCAGCTACATAAAATTGTATACATCGACGCAGCAAACGCCGAAAGCCAGCCATATGCGCAGACACACTACTCGGTTGGTACACATTATGACTCTGGCTTCATACAAAAATAGCGGCAGGTAAGCTGCCATCGACCGTTGAATCTATTTTTTTTATGAACGATATGTAAACACGATAGGCGAGCGTGTACATGGTTGGAGAAGTGTAAATATTTCACTCATCCAGTACAACTCACACTTGATCCCAACCAAGAAACTTAAAAATATAAGTGGAAATTATGGGAAAAAACAGAGAAGAAACATCAGCGAATGATTAGTTGTGGGAATATCACTCTGATCAGTGATCATTCTCTTCTCCGATTCCTAGATATTTTTTTGAAATACCCGGAACGGTGCTCTTCGTGGGACGCCGGTCAATTCAACCTCTGTGGCCCTGCGATAGCAACTATTTCCCCCGTAGTTTCCATAAGCGTTGCGCCCTATTTTGGGGCAACGTTCTTAATATGATTACTTACTTCTTTGCATTAGCGCACCAAATACTAGGCCCACACTAGCCGAGCCAGCCGAATCTCCGCGCCGCCCGAAGACGATAGAACTAACCTTCAGCTTTCCAATCGAAGAGAAAGTGATGCTTGCACTCAATTCCCCGACCGTACCAGACCAGCTAGCCTGCCTGTGTTCCATTCACTTGGCGATTATTTAATTGAGTTCAAAACAAACCATCTCACTGATTGTATTGACTTGTCTCTTGTTTATCTCATTAAATAATAAAGAATATTGTAATTCGCATTTGCCGTGTCAAGACTCGTTATTTCCAGAAGTTGGACTGCCGCTGCATAAATTTCGAGCTTCCTTGGGAAAAGCCTTGAACCCGCTGAGTTCTGCCCCAGCTGGGAAAAAAGAAGCCTCACAATCTATGAAAGAAATGCAACCATATTTATTGCCAAATAGAGGAAACTAATTTATGGAAGCCAAGTGCTACGTGAGTTTTAGCTCTTAAGGGAGGGGTAAGGCCTGTGCATTTTCAAAATTATCTTTTACTTGAGTAGAGCAACAAAAAGTGTACATAAGAGACTGAGAGCACCGCTAAAGGACTTCAGGTTAGCACCATTTCCTTTTATGGTTTCTTCGATCCAATCAACGTAATGTCTTACTTCTGCATACACTCCAGGATATCCAGCTTTTGCGCAGTCATCACCAAATGAAACAACACCTACTAGCCGCCCATTAAACACTAATGGACCTCCAGAATCTCCGGAGCAGGCATCCTTCTCACCTTCCATGTAACCAGCACAAATCATTCCGTCCACAATGGTTGGCTCACCGTAGTTAATTGAACAGGTTTCCTTATCGATAATAGGAACATCAAGAATCCTCAGAAAGTCAGAATAATAACCCTGGAACCCAAAACCAGTCAAGTATTCAAAACTAGAGTTACTTGAAAACAAACAATTGACTTACTATTTCGGTTAAGCCCCATCCGGAAACTTGACACATGTCCTGGATTTATTATGTCCCTGTTCATTGGAATCACCTTGACGTCTGGATTTAATGGTGACACTGTTCCATCCAAGAAAATAATGGAAATGTCATTTCGGTAAGTCGGTCTGTCGAAATCAGCATACACGATATGAGTTATTTCAAATGTTATCGTATTTTCGGTCTTTTCGAATCGATCCAGAGTACCCATTGCAACATAATAGCCCCGAGCACTGTAAAAGCCTCCAGTGGTATTACTGAAAAGGGTTTTGTTTTCTTTTAATTTGACTTATGCAACACAATATCCTTTGAACTTACTCGTAAAAGCAATGTGCAGCCGAAAGAACTACTGTCGGTGCAATCAACGATCCACCGCAGATATGACCAGTTCCAAAGATCGATTCTATGTCTTTTCTACGCACAGAAACCTGGTGACGCGTATTGTCAACAACTGCAATTGATCCATTTATAATTCTTGGGTCCGATGGGAGTGCCACAAGTAATTGATTTTGTCGAAAACTGTTTGCAAAAACGCAATATTTACCAATGCAAGGGACGAAGAAGATCCACAAAAAATTGCCCAAAAGGTATGATTTTAGCATTTTGGTCAAAGTTAAAAATCAAATGAAGTCAATAGTCAGCTTTGATTCGGTTTGGAGGAATCTTATCTTAGTTCCCATCAGTATTAAGCAGCAATAATGATTGTTGAAAACAGTTTTATTTCATTTTATTATGGCGATAACGGGTAATCCTGTTCTTTAAGGGGTTATATACAGTTGGAAGGCTGAAGAAAGCGGATTTTCCAGTATTTTTTCTGAGAAAAGTTTTAAATTAATTGATCTAAAAATTTTAACACATATTATGGTGTTTTTTAACTGTATTTTAAGACTAAGTATTATTAACAATATTTATTTGGAAAGGGCCTACAGCTGATCTCCGGGAGCGCTTTTCAAGAAAGAAGTTTGGCGATGACCGCTATATCTCTGAACTGGATCCTCCGAAATTAAAAAACCAAACAGTTTTCGTTAAAGTAATGGTTAATCTAGTGAATAAATCGAAGGAATAAGCAAAATAAATTTTTTTTGTCAAAATGGCGGTTTCTCAACAAAAAAAAAACGGTTTTTGACCAAAGTTTCGGCCTTAAATTGCTTATAAAAAATTATTTATCGGTGAGAAAAAATCTTCGATTAATTACTAAACAAATATATTAAAGAAGCTCGTGATTAATTTTGAGGCTAATCGGCTTAGCCATTTTCGAGTAATGCTGGTCACCGACCTTGTAATAACCATTTTAAGAAAAACGCGTTTAAAGTCTCAAAAGCACTTTTCATTGGATACACGTTTTTTTTTCAAATTTGGGAGTAACTTCGAAAATATTCATCGGAACTATGTTAAATTTTCTGTGTGAATTCTTAAATATGTATATGTGCGTACATTAAGAAAATAAAATAAAATAAAAAAATCGATTTTTGGAAAATTCTAACAGTGTATAGCCCCTTAAAGATAAACAATTTCATTTCAAATGGATTTCCAACTTTTTTGGTGTTATCGACTTGAAGCTTTGTTGTTGATTGTTGAACTTGAATTCGTTAGCCTAACGAAAATGCTTTTTTAACGATCAAAATGGGTTTGTTGTAGCTACTTGCACCAACCTGTTCATTAAGTGTGCGCTAGTAAAGTCGACGGAGGTGGCCGGCCGTGCGCGTCGATGTCGATTAAGTCTCGACGTTTAATGGTCAAGAAAGAGGAAAATTGCATCAGATTCACTGATAAGAAGTTGTTACCACCGCATCCAACGGAATATAAATAAGTCTCGAGTCATAGATAAACCGATCGTCAAAACTCTAATGCGAATGAGCAATTTCTTTTTAGACAAAGGATGGCCTTGAGTGTACAGCCCAAGTTGTAAGGGTGGACTGAAATATAACTAAGGTGTTCGATGTGAATTTTTTTTCCTCTAGGGCATTTGCACTGTGCTCGTTGTTTGTCCGGTGCTAAACTGCCCCAGGTTTTTTTGGAGTTGGGGTTTTCAGAGATGTCAATTGAAAATCAGATGTTTGCGCCAAAAATATTATTTGCAAAGCAAAGTAGGTATATTGCTGTTGGCTTATAAATAGAATATTTGTGTTTCATTTTGATGTTTCATATCTTTTCATACATCTGTGAAAGATTTCCTATATCTATGAAAGAAATACAACCATATTTATTGCCAAATGAAAGAAACTAATTTATGAGAGTCAAGTGCTACGTGAGTTATAGCTCGGTGTGAAATCTAATCCAGAGGGGGTATTCAGTTTATTGAAATATAAATTCAATGCATTAACATTCCTAAGTGCGCACTGCAGCACATCACATCGAACAAACCTAGTTTCAAGAGGAATGAGGAATGAGGCTAAGCAGTGGGTTTTCCCTTAAGTCGCCGTAGGTTTTTGCTGGTAATGAACAGGGCTGTCAAATGGCATGTATTTTTGTTCAAATGACAAGGATGTGTATTGTGTAGTGTAGTGATTTTGTGGTTTTGCGTTTTTTGAGGACTAGAAACCCAGGTTTTTTTTATTTTTTTTTGAAAACACAATGTTGTCAATGAAACCTGGGTCAACCCTGAGTAAAAAAAGAGCCTTGTATTATCTACTCTATGTCTGTTGCTAGATGACATTCTTCTGCTCTCGTCAAAGTGGTATCAAGGTCAACTTCACGTACCTTAGCGGAACCCATTCCGAAATTGCAACTGTCTCCATCGTGCATATCGTATGCATTTTTTACGATCGCAAAATAAATCTTTAATGTATAATTTGATCGGTGTGGGGGGCTTAAATAACGAAGAAGAAAATTAACAACCATCACAAGTACGAAAAGAAGTTTAAGCGTATTGGCACGTATTTGACACATTTCCTAAAAGCAAAAAAAAAAAAAAATGGACACGACTGAAGACTGGGTCGCACGAACTTAAGGCTAAGCAAAAGGTTTGAGTAATCGCTCTTAATATATTTGATGGTAAAGGGTTGCCAACTACACATTAATTATGCAAATTGAGTAAAATAACGTAAAATATTGCAAAAATTAAATTAAATATTCCAAAACTTCAACTGAGAATCCAAAAATGCCTTTACTTTTCAGTTCCTAATACACATAAACCCTTAAAACGTGATCAAAATCGTTGGAGCAGTTTTTTAAAAAAACAGTTCTCTATTTTTTTTTACGAGGTTTTAATAATTCAAGTACACAAGTTATAAGATCTTGCTAAGAGATGTATTGACAAAAAACTTGAAATAAGGAAAAGACACGGCTTTGAAAATATTCGTAAAAACAATTTTTTTTTTTTAATTAATGAAAATTCGAAAAAACTTAATTTTTCTTATGATGATATGCAATATTTTTAAATTTTTTTTGGATTTTTAACTGGTGTACAAAGGTTGACAAAGGCATATCTTCCGGCACTCGGGGAAGCATGGATATTTTCTTATGGTGCGTTGGTAAGGCATTTCTCCATAAATAGAAAAATTTAAAAACAATACAAGTAGGTAGGCAACAGCTCTAAAATGAGGTACCGTAATGGGTAAAAAAGTATCTCCAAATGGACACCAACAAACTCACTCATAATCATTGCACAGTGGGACAGAAGTAGTGGTTTTATGCGATCAATTATTTTGACTTAAAAGAGTAAAAATAAAATAAAATACACATCCCGATTATTTTGAATTGGAAAGGTTGAAAAAGTAAGTGAATATTTTAGGAAATAAGGAATAAGAAAATAAGCCTGACTATTTTTTGAGGCTAAGTTAAGCTCAGTCAGCTAAATCTTTGTTGTATTTAGTATGTGAATTGTTGTATTTAGTATGTGTGTGAAGAAAAGAAAAACACACCTGTAGAAAGTGAATAAGCACTAATCGCTTTTTTGAAAATATTTAAAATTCTGTTTTGAAAGAAACACTTACACAAACCCTTGTTCAGGAGAATAAAAAAGCATCCTGATATTACAAAAAAAAATTTACAAAAAAGTGCCCGGAGAGTTACGAAAAAGATTTTGGCTTTGAACTCGTTAGGGCTTCCAGCCAAGCAAATTTGCGAGTGGAGGATGATAAACTGTAAGAACTGTCAAATAAAATAAATAAATAAATAGGGTGGCGCAGCAGAGCGAGGACAATTAGGACCTAAATCTTTTCTCACAACCATGCCTTGTGAGGGAATGGAGGGGACCTACAATTTTATGCCGGTTCCGAACGGCTAATTGAGAAAGCGCTTTTTAAGGCAATGAATTTAGTAACAGAGGACTTGCCAATTTCTCGCGGAAGATGATACTTTGGAAAAAACATTTTTGCCTTTGCTGGGACTCGAATCTCGAACCTCTGGATAAGCAGGTGGACATGCTAACCATCACGCCACGGGTACCACACGGGTAAAAACTGTCAAGTTAACAGAAATTAATCAAATGTTATATTTATTTGGTATAGGTTTGGTCTGACCATAAGTCAGCCATAAAATAAAGCTGGCTCAAAACAAACGGTCGTTAAAAATTGCGACGGGTTGTGGAGGATGTGAGCAACATATTTTCACCCCACTGGAGAAGAAATCATCCAGATTTTTTGTATAAAGGATTCTGTTGAAGGTGTTTCTCAAACCCAAAATATTAGATTACCAATGAAAAAGGGCACGAGATAGATTGTCCCAAGCGGATAGTTCACCACCAATCTGCAGAGGTGAAATCTCTCTAGAAGAAAGTTCGGAAGAGGAACTTGTTCTTTTTTAATCAAGCGATTTCTGCGTATACACTATATACACATTAGGCGGCTCAAAAAGTAGCGGAGTCTTTATACCTCAGTTTCATCCTCCGGTACCACGCAATGGATCTCCTTCCAGTTTCACCTCTATTGAAAAAAAGCAACGAAATCCATTTGAAATTTATTTTATTGTAATTACAAGATTTTAGTTCCTAAATCCTTTTTTACAAATGGTTTAAGATAATGGTAAAGTGGTTTCGCGGATCGATATTGCAGGTCATCCGTCGGATTCAATAATTGAGTTCAATACGGATGCGGATGAAATCCTCAGCAATTGCGGATTCTATAATCGACATGATAACTTGTCTCAAGAAAAGACGAATCTACGGGCTTGTTAACACATAAGCTTGAAAATCGATGGCCTTCATTTTCGGGATAGTATAGGAAGAATCTGTGTGGTTGCAATTTAAAAATTAATTAAACTTAATACTGCCCAAATAAAATGAAAATGTAAAATAAGAAATTTTTGTTTTGTCAGAAATAATGTGTAGGGGAGAGTAGGTATGTATGGGACACTTTTTGGTAAGGTGTCAACTGCTGGCAACTTATGAGTCACATCTGCACATGACAGTTTTTTTTAAGATGTGATAACATTGTGGCAAGCTATTCAAAACTCAAAAGTAACCAAAAGAATACTAGAAAATATGATGAAATTCATTCCATACAACACCAACCCTTGTTCCATTTCCCCTGCTATCAGGAGGAATGGGACATCTATTGGAGTTTTTCTTTTTTAGCTCCGAACAGTGAACTGAACTGAGAACGAACAGCGTGAACGTGTTCTGAACTGAGCGTTTTCAGTGAGCTGCGCTCAGACTCTTGCTCTAGATGCCTCGTCATTTTATTTCGAGCACGTAGAGTGCGCTCGCGTAGTGTTCTGAACAAAGAAGAAAAGCATTCTGAGCCTTCAGGTGTTGCTGAGTTGAAAAAGAAATACGCTTATGTTTTTGACGTTTCACTTTTCTGTTCAGAACTAAAAAAGAAAACCCCCTTATGTGGTGGAATAGAATACTTGTATTCTACTTGCGAAATATTTTTCATCAAAGCATCTAAAACAAAATTTGTGGGAAAAAATAAATGCTGGTGGAACCGTTTTTCCTGTAACACTAATAGGACCACAGATGGCGACAAGTTGACCTCATTCTCCAGAAGTAGCCTGCATGATTTCTTTCACTTCCCACGATGAGACTACTTTTGGAGGATTGTGCTCAGCTGACAGTCCTGTTTCGTCACAATTCCAGATTCTGTCTGGACAAAGTGGCTGTCTTGAATAGGATCTAACAGATTGCTATGTAATTTACCAACGTTCGTTTTATTGAAACTTGTGCATCGGCATAAGCGTGGAACCGTGTCCCCTTCCTTCTACATATAAGTGTCCCAATCATCCTGTAGGGCACTTTGGAAAGATAAAGGATACTAACACTTAAAATACGGCAGAGACTAAACAAATTAAAAATTCATTCACACTTCACAATATTTGATAATACATATTTAATTCACTCCATGTACAGTAATTTCACACACTTATAATTTTTTTCACCCAAAGTTCACTCAATGTTTTAACTTTTTATGCAATAATTACATTTACACGGTAGATTTAGATTAAAGAACAACTTTGTGATCTACAGAAACGAGGAAAAGGATACAACGTTGAAAAAAATGCCTGTGTCCCATTCCTCCTGTGTCCTAAACATATACCCACTCTTGCCGGCACAGAAGGTATAAGCCCAAAAATGATCGGTTTTCGAACTGCATAATCTGTTTTTTTTTTTCTTAAATAAAGAAAACAACAAATAAAATGTGTAAACATTTTTATGCTTTTCGGACATATTTTGGTCTTTATTTCGCACAATAAATAACAAAGATGTTGAAAAAACAGTATGAACAACTTTTTACACATTTTCTGAATTTCAAATATCAAACTGAACTAATCAACTTCGATCGCTTTACTAAAATAGTGCCAAACATAAAAACAAAACAAAACTGCATTTTTCTCATCCAAAATAACGTTTACCTACTTATAAAAAGTAAAAGTTTTTGTTTGTATAGGTAGGTAGCCCTGCAGCTAGACGATCAAGATATGGTAAGCCATCAGCCTACATATACACTATGTCAAATTCCTGTTCGTGTTTCGGCTGTAACGTAGGCGACTTACAACTTGCCAGGCAAATGGCTTTCAATCGACATGTCACTATATATTTTCAAAATGGCACCCACAAGAAATTTTAAATTCAAAGTATTTTTCCAGGCACTCTTTTCTCTTTTGAGGGTATTTGACGAAGCTGTCAATTTCCTGGCTACTGAAACTGCTTCTCGGGTGGCTTTCAATATTCCATACCAGTAGGGTTTCAATTTCGAAAAGTTTGGTTGTGTATGTAAGAAAGTTCGAATGTATTGTAAATGGCTTACCATATCTTGACCGTGTAGCTTCGGGGTAAGGCACCCAAAATTTCAAAATGACATTTTGCCTTTTGCGTACTGATCTCTACGAAGCTGCCCCAGTGTGCGTCGGACATTCAGCCATAAAATTTTCCTAGGATTTCAAAGCCAGTGGAAATCACAAAAAAGTGTAATAAATAACGGTTTATTTGATAATCAATTGCAAAGTCATAAATATTAATAATGAGGGTTTGTTCCAACAAGAGCTCAAACTACATATCTGCAAAGAGAAAAGAGAATGCCACCCTCATTTTTTCCTAGTACCTATGTTTTCAAGGGTGTACTTCAGACAGTTTGATAAAAGCTTGAGCTCTTTTTGGAACATTATCATATAAAATGTAAAACTAATTTTTAAATCTAAACAAAAAAAATATAAATCATATCTCTTCAACTTTGGCATTGCGAGCTTTCGAGTACAAACAGAGCATTATATACAATACAAGGACTATGAGTAACGTTATTCCTATTTTCAATACAATAAAGAGATCAGTTCTTTGATTACTTAAGTAGTTCATGTGCTCCTCAATCCATTTTTTGTGATACATCACGTCTATGTATAAACTTGGATAACCGCCATATGCACAAGGATCTCTACCACTCGACAAAATGGCTACTAGTTTCTTGTTATGCACCAGTCCTCCACCGGAATCACCATCACATGCGTCCTTATTGTCTCTCACATTTGCGGCACAAATCATTCCATCAAATATGACGTCAGGCCCATGCTTCAAGGCACACACCTCTCTATCAACTATCTGCACATCAATAGTCATAAGCTTCTCTGAAAGTTTACCCTTTAAAAAAATAAAGACGAAAAAGATTAATCTTTCGGTGTTTAAAAATCCAACATTTTTACCCTACCCTTTCTGTCACACCCCATCCGTTCACTTGACAAACTGTATCCGCAGGCAATTCAATGTCGATCAATTGAATGAAATTAACTCCTGGGCTATCTGCTGCAACATTTTTATCCAAATAAATTAAGGCTAGATCGTTTTCGAAAGTTGAAATGTTGTAATTTGGATGAATCAGTATTTTGCGGATTTCAAGCAACAGTGTGCTTGCGGTTTTTTCGACTCGGTTTGTAGTACCCATTACGAAGTAATAATCCTCGGGATGACTAAACAAAAAAATACTCTAAGGGCCAACAATCCCATCATCAATTTTTTCAACGAACTTACATCTCTGATTCGAAACAGTGAGCGGCAGATAGGACAGTAGTCGGAGTAATCAGCACACCTCCACATATGTGACCGTCTCCAAACTTCTTACTATCTTGGGTTTTCAATCGCAACGAACCTTGGTGCTCCGTTTCTTTGGCAGATGCTGGTTTTCCATTGACAATGAATCCGTTGCATTGTCTCAATGCGGGTGTTAAGAATAAAAAGAAGTATGCAGTGAATTGAATGCACTGGATTAGATAACTCATTTTATTTGGTTTTTTTTCTCTTGAGATTTGATCTTGAGCTGAGATTTGAAACTATGCACGAAGTAATGTAAAAGTTACATTGAGTATTTTTGATTCTGAGAAAACAATTATTTTATTTATTTCGAAAAGAATTGATTTTTTCTCTGAGCAATTGCGTTATTGTTAAAAATAATCCACCTGAACAAACTTCTCCCGAAGAGGTTACTAAAGTGACTGCACTTGCAATGCAAAGGTACAAACCGCCAATGAGGGCTCATTTGCTGATAAAGTTAAAATGCGCGCGCTAAAAACTGTCATAATAATCAAGATAACGTCATTGGGGTGTTCAATATTCGTTAACTTTTAGCAGAGATACAAACCCACTGCCCCCCAAAAAGATATCTGCGGAAGTGTCCGAAGATATATTTTCCTATAGTATTTTGAGTGTTTGTTGAATTTTTATATTTCACAGCTGTTGTCAGCAGCAAATTTATAGGTATACCTGGTAATGAAAGTTATAAATCACAAATTCTAGAACAGCAATCAAATCCGGAGTGTAGGTACTTAAAACAATTGTCCAAATAGTTGAATCACGATGAATTAAAACAAACAACTGCTTGTCTTTCTTATTCACACAGATTAAGCCTCAGAAGAACGTGAAGATAGATGGGTGTTTCTCTGCTATTTGGAAATTCGTCCATACAGGGGTGTCCTAAGCAAATTTTATGAAATATTGAGAATATTTGTTAGTTAAATGAAGGGCAATAGCATACTAAATATATATCTTAAAGAAGCCCACACATTTTTCTCTTTGTTTTTTAGTTGTGGACGATTTTATGCAAAACCCTGACAGGGGACTGTTGTAACTATTCATTGGAATATGTTTTAATGACAAAAACGAGTATTTTGGTTTATTAAAGTAATCAAACTCTTTAGTTTTCTTAATCATTTTTAAAATATGTAATTTTTTTGGAATAAATCAACAGTACTAAAACAAGTTTTACTTATTAAAGTGAATTTTCTTAGGGCTCATAACATTTGTGTTAAACTTAACAAAATCGACTTCTTAGTTCACCGTTTTTTGAAAACTAATTGTATGACACTAAAGTCAGTCTTTATAATAATAAAAAACCAAAATGTCAACAAAGAAAAATTACTACAGCTAATCATTTATCACAACCATGCTATGAAATGACAGGGGACTGTTGGCCAGGGGACTGTCATTTTTTCATAAATATTTAATAAAACAAAATAATTTAAACATATCAGATTATCGAAACAGATATGGCTCCATACTAGATAATTAATTATTTTTTAAACAAGTTGTCGTTATTAAAACTGCTAAAACAGTATAAAAAAGGCTTGCCAGGGGACTGTTTCCCTAACTGCCGAGATGCGTGGATCACTAGCAGATGCAGTCGTCACACTAAAAAAAATGGCGGCTGCTCGCTTAGCTCCACAATCGAACGAACTTCACACCGATTGCGTTTCGTTTCACGATCTAACTGTTTCGCGCCAAAACAAAATTTGACTTCAGCGCGGTTTTCAAATTTTAACAGGGGACTGTTTCAAAAATTTGAGGACAGCATTCGCACATAGATATTTTGAATAAATTATATTGTAAAAAATATAAGTGTGTAGTATAAAGATATTTAATGTTATTTTTATGTATTTCGATATTTTTTATTCAGTTTCAACGCAAAAAAAAATTAATATTGGTAACAAGACTTGTAATTCTTTAAAAGGGACGTACCAGGGGACTGTTTTTTGGGGTGTTTGGGGTTCATTTATTCAAATATAACAATATTAAATATCTAAATAAGCTGTGGCGTGCCAAGAATACCTAATACTATGTCATTATTGATACAAAAAGCTAAGAAAAATTTAAATTTATTACATAAAATTTGCTTGGGACAGCGATTTTCCGTTTAGTGGAGAAATGCCCAGATATAACCTTCCTTTAATAGGTAAAATTATTAAGAAGTCGGATGATCGAATGAAGCTTGTATGGTGTGACGTCTATCCACATAAACGACAGATTATTTAGTCGGAGAAATTGAAGTTTTGAGGTTATTCAAAATAAAGATGCTGACTGCTTGCGAGTTCTTGTAATTCAAACTAATTTCAATTGCAACATCTTACTAAGGGCAAGAATTCGCCTTGCATCTAAAGACAAGTCAGCGACGTCCTCTTCACATTAAAGGAATCAACTTTAGCAACGAGAAGAGTTTCACCCGGTGGCTAACAATACGTTTGTCAGCTCAGGAATATACCTTAACACTTCTTTCTTCTTCTTCTTTTCACTTCCGGCGTTACGAGTAGTGATCTTGAAGCGATCACCACTCTCCCACTTTTCTGCTTCACACTAGTGATCCGCCTGTGGGGTACGCCGCGTTGACCTCAGAAAGCGTCGGCAAGCCTCCCGGTTTTGGATTGTTCCATGTCTGAGGCCAACCAAATGCTGCTGTTTTTGCATTTGCTTGTACCAGGTGTGTTTTGGCCTGCCTTTTCTTTTTCGTCGCGAATTTGTTGAAACGTTGTACGATATTGCCTTTTGGACGGGGTTCTGCGGATCTATCCTTTGAACATGACAATAGCAACTGAGCCGGTCGTGCTGAATTTTGTCCAAGATGGTACTTTTGACATGAAGGCTTCCACGGATCTTAGTACTTCTAATTCGATCAAGCTTTGGTACTCCTGCTGTCATCCGAAGCATCTTCATTTCGGCTGCCGTCAATTTGCTCTCATACTTTTTGTACATTGTCCAACATTATGAACCGTATGTCAGAGCTGGACGGACAACTGCTGTGTAGAGTCTTCCCTTCAACTTAGGGGGCATTTTAGATCACAGAAGATAGCGGAGTTTTCTCGCCACTTCATCCACCCTACGCTTACTCGATGATTGATGTCGTCATCACAAGCTTCACTATTGATCATAGCTGGGATCTATTTAAACTTTTCACACTTGGGAAGCACATTTCCATTCAAATAAATGTCTGGAATAGGCTTGTCTGGATCAGAAAAAGGGCAGCACAGGTATTCAGTCTTTTTAGCGCTAATACGGTACCCATTTCCTTCCAGAACATCAATCCAAACGTCAAGTGCTCGTTGCAGGGATGTAGAATCCTCGCTTATGATGGCTCCATCGTCAGCAAAGAATAATTGTTGTACTTTATTGTCCGTTACTTTTCCTTCGAGCAAATAATCCAGAACAGCAATAAAGAGCAGTGGACTCAAGACACTTCCCTGATGTACACCTACTGTTATTACTAAAGCATCTCGGTGTTTTTCCACAATGATCCTTATACTTTGGATTGCGTCTGTAGTTGACTTACCCGCGACAAACCCGCATTGGTCATCAGACAGCCTTATTATTTTCCGCATTCGGCTATCTAAAACCCGCTCAACGATCTTCATAGTGTGGGACATCAACTTGATCGAACGATAGTTGACACAGCTTCTAGTATCACCCTTTCCCTTGTACACCTTAACACTGTACACAAAAATAATTCAACGACTAAAAACTTTAAAGTTAGCAAACGTGCAGCAAGCTGCTGAAATAAAAGCGAAAGAAACCTGAAAATAAGAAAATCTAATTTTTTTTCCAAGAAAGGATAATAATTTTCTTTGCGTGAACATTGTTTTAGCAGAGCACCGTATTCACTTTCGACTAATGAGTGAGGAAATCGACTGAATTAGCAGACATGAGAACCAAAGATATTTAGCTAGGCATGTGTTAAATAACAATGCTGAGCTGATTGTAGGATTGCTGCGTTGCGACAAAAAAACACCTGTATATTGTACTAGAAAGAAGCGGTAAAACCGATTTAAAGTGCAAAGAGAGTTCGTTCGAAATTGAAATTGTTGGCGAACGATGTTGGTTGAGGCTCAGGTCAAACTCAGAATATTAATACCTACCTAGGTAAGCAATTAAGTAGGATGCGGTTAAATTTCATAGGTAGAACTAAAGGGATTTTCAACATGTAAAGGAGAACGTCAGGGACAGCAAACGACGCCATATTTCTTGCTTCTTCAGAAAAGTTTGCCATTTAATGATGGAAGATATACGAGGCAACAACGAGTCGAAATTATTTAAACTTACTACCGAAATTCGGAGTCAGTGGCCTCATCGTTAACAGCGCTACGTCCAATTTATGGTTGTCATAATCGTCCTGGCAGGTCAACATTGATCTACAGTCCAAAATAACCCCGTGCCAGTGAGTCAAAGAAGTGCCCGTAGTGTTGCGAATATTGCTGCCGCTGAGACTTCAGTTGCAGAAAGTCCAAATGTGTCTCTCACACGTCGTTCTCAAGCGTTGGGCATCTCTGTGACGTCGTTGTGGCGAATTTTGCGAAAAGATATTGGCCTACATCCTTACAAGATTAAATTGACACGATAACTGAAGGCGCTTGACCACCAGAAGCGTGGTATGATCGTGAATTGGGCTGAGCAACAACTTGAAAATGATTCGGTATTTTCATCGAAAAGTTATCTTCAGCGATGGGCTCAATCTGTGCTGGCTGAATTGCTTCGACAGTAAACAAAATATGCGGTATTGGTCAGGCAGCAATCCACACGTACTCCATGAATCATTATGGCATCCCGAAAAAATTACGGTTTGGTGTGGTTTATGGGCCGGCATCGTCATTGGACCGTGATGATCAAGACCGGCACGTTACTGTGAACTGGGATCGCTACCATTCAATGATAACCGAATATTTTTGGCCCCAATTCGATTATATGGACTTGGAGGACACTATTGTTAAAAGCCAACTATGCTATTGACTGCCACATACTAAGGTGCTTTTCTATGTTATTTTTTTGTTTTTGAATTAATATTTTAATTGAAGCAAATTAAATGAATGGTTTTAGTGTAACTGAGCTTTAAAGTCAATTTTTTTAAATAAAAATGAAAATTTTCTACTAATGGTCGAGTTAAATGGGGGTCCGTCTGTAGTCACGACCTTGTGCTGTTGTTATGTTCTAATTTTTCTGTTGTCTGTGGGTGTATCAGACGACGCCGACGCGTCGGTGTTTATAACCAATGCCATGGGCGTAGCCAGGAATTTTTTTAGGTCTTTTTTCGAGGACAACTTCTCAAAAATCCATGAAAAAACGAGGACATTTTTTTTTTGAAAAAAAAAGTAGGACATATTTATTGACAAGAATATTGAGAGATACTTTAAAAGTATCATTTTTTTGGTTTCTAAAAATAGAGCATTTAAAATGCCGCATTCATATCATTCAGAATATCTGGAGAATATTTTGATTCGAAGAATTATAAATATAAATGCCCAAATATACTCGTGTAATATTTCTAGATGTTAGAGAAATCTCATTGAAAAGTCCTCGTTTTCCGGCAGTTTTGCGAATTGTCCTCATTTTTTTTTTTTTTTAAATTTTCATTGATACTCCTTCTTTTCTCCTTTTTTCCCAAATTGTCCTCGTTTTTTACGAGAAATCTCATTGAAAAGTCCTCGTTTTCCGGCAGTTTTGCGAATTGTCCTAATTTTTTTTTTTTTTTTAAATTTTCATTGATACTCCTTTTTTTTCTCCTTTTTTCCCAAATTGTCCTCGTTTTTTACGAGAAATCTCATTGAAAAGTCCTCGTTTTCCGGCAGTTTTGCGAATTGTCCTCATTTTTTTTTTTTTTAAATTTTCATTGATACTCCTTCTTTTCTCCTTTTTTCCCAAATTGTCCTCGTTTTTTACGAGAAATCTCATTGAAAAGTCCTCGTTTTCCGGCAGTTTTGCGAATTGTCCTAATTTTTTTTTTTTTTTTAAATTTTCATTGATACTCCTTTTTTTTCTCCTTTTTTCCCAAATTGTCCTCGTTTTTTACGAGAAATCTCATTGAAAAGTCCTCGTTTTCCGGCAGTTTTGCGAATTGTCCTCATTTTTTTTTTTTTTAATTTTCATTGATACTCCTTCTTTTCTCCTTTTTTCCCAAATTGTCCTCGTTTTTTACGAGAAATGTCATTGAAAAGTCCTCGTTTTCCGGCAGTTTTGCGAATTGTCCTCATTTTTTTTTTTTTTAAATTTTCATTGATACTCCTTTTTTTTCTCCTTTTTTCCCAAATTGTCCTCGTTTTTTACGAGAAATCTCATTGAAAAGTCCTCGTTTTCCGGCAGTTTTGCGACTTGTCCTCATTTTTTTTTTTTTTAAATTTTCATTGATACTCCTTCTTTTCTCCTTTTTTCCCAAATTGTCCTCGTTTTTTACGAGAAATCTCATTGAAAAGTCCTCGTTTTCCGGCAGTTTTGCGAATTTTCCTCATTTTTTTTTTTTTTAAATTTTCATTGATACTCCTTCTTTTCTCCTTTTTTCCCAAATTGTCCTCGTTTTTTACGAGAAATCTCATTGAAAAGTCCTCGTTTTCCGGCAGTTTTGCGACTTGTCCTCATTTTTTTTTTTTTTAAATTTTCATTGATACTCCTTCTTTTCTCCTTTTTTCCCAAATTGTCCTCGTTTTTTACGAGACTACCGGTACCGATAGTTTGTACTACCGGTAGTAGTAAACCGGTAGTAAAAGCTTTATGTAACCTATCAAACAATAATTTCAGTAAAGAAACCGGTAGTTTATAAAATTTATAAAATTAAATCAATGCGCCTTGGAATTTTGGCCATTTTTATATTTATATTATTTATTTATTTATATAGTATATATTTATTTATATAGTCCTCATAGTCAACCTCAATACTTCAGGTTCAGCAACATCAAACAGTTCAGTTGCTCCTCGCTGGTTCTATATTTATTTATATAGTCTACCGGTTTCTTTACAGAAATTATTGTTACGCAAGCGCAGGACGAGCTCATTTTTCGATCCCGCTCTAGAAAGATTTCGATTAGGAAGCGGTACTACCGAAAGTAGTTACTGCCAGTACCCTAGGTAGCGGTACTACCGAAAGTAGTAGAACGATTTTTCTGAAGATACTCCTTTTTTTCTCCTTTTTTCCCAAATTGTCCTCGTTTTTTACGAGAAATCTCATTGAAAAGTCCTCGTTTTCCGGCAGTTTTGCGAATTTTCCTCATTTTTTTTTTTTTTTAAATTTTCATTGATACTCCTTCTTTTCTCCTTTTTTCCCAAATTGTCCTCGTTTTTTACGAGAAATCTCATTGAAAAGTCCTCGTTTTCCGGCAGTTTTGCGACTTGTCCTCATTTTTTTTTTTTAATTTTCATTGATACTCCTTCTTTTCTCCTTTTTTCCCAAATTGTCCTCGTTTTTTACGAGAAATCTCATTGAAAAGTCCTCGTTTTCCGGCAGTTTTGCGAATTGTCCTCATTTTTTTTTTTTTTTAAATTTTCATTGATACTCCTTCTTTTCTCTTTTTTCCCAAATTGTCCTCGTTTTTTACGAGAAATCTCATTGAAAAGTCCTCGTTTTCCGGCAGTTTTGCGAATTGTCCTAATTTTTTTTTTTTTTTTAAATTTTCATTGATACTCCTTTTTTTCTCCTTTTTTCCCAAATTGTCCTCGTTTTTTACGAGCAATCTCATTGAAAAGTCCTCGTTTTCCGGCAGTTTTGCGAATTGTCCTCATTTTTTTTTTTTAATTTTCATTGATACTCCTTCTTTTCTCCTTTTTTCCCAAATTGTCCTCGTTTTTTACGAGAAATCTCATTGAAAAGTCCTCGTTTTCCGGCAGTTTTGCGAATTGTCCTCATTTTTTTTTTTTTAAAAATTTTCATTGATACTCCTTCTTTTCTCCTTTTTTCCCAAATTGTCCTCGTTTTTTACGAGAAATCTCATTGAAAAGTCCTCGTTTTCCGGCAGTTTTGCGAATTGTCCTCATTTTTTTTTTTTTTTAAATTTTCATTGATACTCCTTTTTTCCCAAATTGTCCTCGTTTTTTACGAGAAATCTCATTGAAAAGTCCTCGTTTTCCGGCAGTTTTGCGAATTGTCCTCATTTTTTTTTTTTTAAATTTTCATTGATACTCCTTCTTTTCTCCTTTTTTCCCAAATTGTCCTCGTTTTTTTACGAGAAATCTCATTGAAAAGTCCTCGTTTTCCGGCAGTTTTGCGAATTGTCCTCATTTTTTTTGTTTTAAATTTTCATTGATACTCCTTCCCCCCCCCCCCCTCCCCCCCCCCCTTTTTTTTCTAATTGTCCTCGTTTTTTAAGAGAAATCTCATTGAAAAGTCTTCGTTCTTCGGCAATTTTGCGAATTGTCCTCATTTTCTTTTTTTTAATTTTCATTGATTCTCCTTTTTTTCCCCTTTTTTCCCGAAATTGACCTCGTTTTTTACGAGAAATCTCATTGAAAAGTCTTCGTTTTTCGGCAATTTTGCGAATTGTCCTCAGTTTTTTTTTTTTAAATTTTCATTGATACTCCTTTTTTCCGTTTTTTCCCAAATTGTCCTCGTTTTTTACGATACTCTTTAAAAGTCCTCGTTGTTTCAGCATTTTCTCCAAATGTCCTCGAGGACAAAGATTAATTTTTTCTTAAAAAACGCAGAATTTTTTCGAGGACATTTGGCCTAGGTTGGGGCATTTGCCCCTACCTGCCCCTACCTGGCTACGCCCATGATCCAGCTGACAACCCAACAAACAACATTCGTCTCTGCAATCTAGAGGAGGTAGCAGAGATCATCGGCAATTCCAAGCCAAAAAAGTCAGCCGGGCCAGATGGCATCTCTAACCACATCCTCAAAAGGCTTCCCCATGCAGCGATGATTCTCCTCACAATCATCTTTAACAACTGCATCAACAACTGCTATTTTCACCGGATTTGGAAAACAGCAAAGATCGTGGCAATTCCCAAGAAAGGCGATTCCAATCAAATCTTCAACTACAGGCCGATTTCCTTGCTGAGTAACATCAGCAAAATACTGGAAGAAGTAATCCTCCGCAGACTCAAAATATTCTGCAACGATAACCTCCTCATACCTGATATGGAGTTCGGCTTTCGGGAGAAACACTCGACACTCCATCCACTCCTTAAGTTTTGGCATGACATCTACACCTCACTCAACAGTCATCGTGTCACCGTTGGATGCTTTCTGGATGTCGAGAAGGCATTCGATTGCATATGGATTAATACATAAACTCTACTCGTTTCAGCTTCCACCACCACTAATCAAAGTCCTCTGTTCTTTTCTTTCTTTCAGAAAATTTTTGGTACAAATGGACAACTGCAAATCCCGAACTAAGAACATCAGAGCCGGAGTCACCCATGGTTCAAAAGTCGGTCCCAACTTTTTTTTTTTAATTTTCATTGATACTCCTTCTTTTCTCCTTTTTTCCCAAATTGTCCTCGTTTTTTACGAGCAATCTCATTGAAAAGTCCTCGTTTTCCGGCAGTTTTGCGAATTGTCCTCATTTTTTTTTTTTTTTAAATTTTCATTGATACTCCTTCTTTTCTCCTTTTTTCCCAAATTGTCCTCGTTTTTTACGAGAAATCTCATTGAAAAGTCCTCGTTTTCCGGCAGTTTTGCGAATTGTCCTCATTTTTTTTTGTTTTAAATTTTCATTGATACTCCTTCCCCCCCCCCCTCCCCCCCCCCCCTTTTTTTTCTAATTGTCCTCGTTTTTTAAGAGAAATCTCATTGAAAAGTCTTCGTTCTTCGGCAATTTTGCGAAATGTCCTCATTTTCTTTTTTTTAATTTTCATTGATTCTCCTTTTTTTTCCCCCTTTTTCCCGAAATTGACCTCGTTTTTTACGAGAAATCTCATTGAAAAGTCTTCGTTTTTCGGCAATTTTGCGAATTGTCCTCAGTTTTTTTTTTTTAAATTTTCATTGATACTCCTTTTTTCCGTTTTTTCCCAAATTGTCCTCGTTTTTTACGATACTCTTTAAAAGTCCTCGTTGTTTCAGCATTTTCTCCAAATGTCCTCGAGGACAAAGATTAATTTTTTCTTAAAAAACGCAGAATTTTTTCGAGGACATTTGGCCTAGGTTGGGGCATTTGCCCCTACCTGCCCCTACCTGGCTACGCCCATGACCAATGCTGCAGTGTGTAATGTTTCGTTTGGTTTTTTTTTTTTGTTTCATATGAGGTTAGGATCTTTTTGCATCACTGAAAATAATCAAAATAGTTTTTACACTTTGGCTAAGCATAAACATTGTTAAATTTTAAATTTCTCGAAACAAGGACTTCAATTTGTTATTTATTATTATTCATCTACCGAGTTTCCTCTTACAGATATCTTAAGCTAAATTAACAATAGTTTATAATATTCAATTACTTCTTCCTTAAACTATTTTCTTTCCTTTGTGAAATCAATTTTACCACAAAGAGAATTAAATAATTTCATACATCTAGTAAATGGTTCATTAAGAGCATAGTTATGTCTATAATGAGGAAAATTAAAAATATTTCTGGGCCGAATACTTCTTTCCGTAACATAATTATTCAAATGACTTAAAAATGCGGGACATTTTATGTGATAAGACAATATATCATAAATAAACACAATGCAATTTTCACCGCAAAGGCTTTCTAAACTGTCAAGACTAATTAGAGCACATCTAGTGGAGTAAGAAGATATCTCTGGTAAATTCCAACGGAGTTGTCTAACTAAGAACCTTGTAAAGGATTTTTGCACTTTTTCAACTCGATTTTTTGAAACAATTTAATGAGGATTCCAAACTACTGAAGCATATTCCAAATAGGGTAGTACAAGTGAAGCATGGATCGCTTTTATTGCATAGAAGTTTGAAAACTACTTATGTAACTTTATTATAAGAATAAAAAAAAAAAAAATAAAAAAAAAACATATCGGGTAGTCTTTCTCAGATACTCGTATTTTAAAGATAGATAGATAAGTTATAAGGTTAAAGTTTATTTAACAGGTAAATATTAGGTATGTCACATGTTATTATAAACTACATATCTATCAATCTTTAAAATATGAGTTTCTGAGAAAGCCTATGCGATATGTTCTTGAACGCGCCCAATAAAGTGCAACTAGAGAAATAGCAAACATTTTTCTACAGAACTTTTTTGTGATACCCCCAACAAGGCACTAATACGAAGATAGTTAAATACTGGCACACTACAATAGATAAGATATTTTTTTGGTAATCTTTTTATGTATCTTCTTACAAAGGTAGGCAACGTGCTCGTGGAAAACTGGGCAAGAGGTTAAGGTGAGCAAGTGTTTAGTTTGTTGCCTTTTTTTATTAAGGCTTTTGAACGTCAGAACATGAACCTCACAAGCAACATTTTTTGATAACGACTTCGATTTTGGGTGAGTTCTCAACAGTTTTGCACTCTAAGTCGGTTGAGGTCGTCTTCCACTTTGACTACAGCAATAAAGCGGCCCGAGTCAAAGTTTACTTTGGAACTGCTGGAGAGGTACTCTAGCATAGCAAGCCATTTTTAATTTTGAGGAGCTTTGGTAGAACTCGCATTTTCAACTTCTTACAACAAAAATTATTTTTTTTTGTGTTAAATTTATTTTTATTATTTATCTCTTATAACTATACTTACCTGCTAACCAAAAAATTTAAACTAGCTTACATAATAACTTAATTATACTTACTGAAACTAGGCGGGTACTTTAAATTACTCAATAACTTATTTCTAATGCCTTTCGGCCTACAGATACAATATATATTTCAACCTATAACTTTTATTATGAACTAAAACAATTTTAAAAATTAGTTTTTTTGAATTACAATAAACATTCTATAATCAAGGATGTCATCAAGAAAATTGTACACTTAAGCCAATCTTCATGCAACAGAAAATTATTCGCTATTCAAAACAAAATGAGCCCAAAATTGGGCTACAAAAATAAGAGCGTTTTTTTTTTAGAACGGAATTAGGGGCTTTACCTACTTTGTAAAAGTGACTTGCTTTGAAAGTATGTGTTGAGCTAAAAGTAAATTAGGCAAGCGAAGTCGATTTAGAGGTGGACTAAAAAATGAGCTGGCACTGATCTTATGCGATTATTTTTCACACATGCAAAGATCTGAACGCTTTTGTTTTTAAAACGGAAACCGAGGAAGAGAAGATAATTAAAAAGGAAGACCTTTCGAATCTTCTTTCGCCAAAGGTACAATAAAACAAAAGATCGAACAAGTGTATGTTTTTGAACGACTCGATGGACAATAAAACGAGCAAATAACGGTAGTTAATAGTTATGAACAAAACGAAGAACAACAAAATATTCTGGAACAAATCAAATTGCAATAGAAACTTCTAAAGGATCAGTAAGATATGGCCTTTTTGACGAACGCATTGAAAGCGTCAAAATTGAGAAACAGTACCTGTTCTAGAAATAGAAATCAAAAATGTGCTTTGAAAACGAAAATACTTCGATACTGAAAACTATATCATCATGGAAGACTTGACTATGCCAGTCTTTGTTTGAACCAAACTAGAAAGTTAGTTTTGATGTTCATTATGCCTAATGACGGAAATAGATCCTGAAAGTTCTGCCCAAAAATTCATTATTTTAGGAGGACTCTTGATATTCTTGAAGCACCAAACAATATGATCGCCATAGCGATACAAAACACGATACGACATAAAGTTTCTTCTTCTCCCTTTTCCGACGCTAAGACCATCTCGAAAGGGATAACAGCTCTTCTTCTTAACTGCTCGTAGGGTTCGCAGCGCCGCTGCCGCGTTGACACAGAATGAGTCAGCAAACCTCCTTCATATGGATTGCTCTGTTTTTTGAGGCCAACCAAATGCAGATTTCCTTGCATTTGTCTATACCAGGAGTGTACTAGGATCATACTTTGTAAATCCTGTTGTCGTATGAAACACCTTCATCTCAGTTGCTCTCAAATTACTCCCATACTTTTTCCATATTGTGAACCGTAAGTGAGAAGTTAATGGAGTTTTTTCGTCACTTCATTCAACCTACTCCTACTCGATGTCTGATGTCGCGAATTGCTTCAATATTGATCATTGATCGCAGACATTCAAGCTTTTTACACTTGGTAAGAACACTTTCATTAAAATAAAAGTCTGGAATGTAAATAGATTGATCAGAAAACGGGAAACACAAGTACTCAGTCTCTTTTTGTCTATGGCGGTACCTTTTACACACACATAAGGTGCTTCTTGCTGGGATCTAGGATCTGCACTTTTGATGGTATCCATCGTCAGCAACGAATGGCTGATGCACTTTAAGGTTCTGCATCTTATCTTCCAATAGGTGTTTTAAAACTATAGCAAAGAGCAGAGAATTGAAGGCGCTTCTTGGTGTTCAACTTTATTATTTTACTTTATAAGTACTAAGAATATAAGGACATGGCTATGCTGCCGTCTGCCTGATAGACATTTTTTAAACTTAACTACATTCATATACAATGGGAAAGTTCTAAATAGTTTTTACCTACATATTTTTTTTTTTAATTTGTTTTATGCTCATCTTCGATTTAAGACAATTCCTTAAAGAAGTAAAAAGAAAATTTTAAGCAATTTTAATGATTTGCTACATAAAAAATTATACAATTTTCACGTGATTTGAAACACAAAGATTTGAGAAAAAAAAAATAATACTTTTAATATTCTAACTGGGAGAATGTTTTCCAAGATTCAAAAGCTTTAGCGTTATGACAATGCATGCTTACAGAATTTATAGAGCTTCATCCAACCAATTGATCCGTTATAAATATCAATAAGCTCGTTCAAAGACAAAAAACTTGTTTGGAAGTATAATCGCCGAATTTCTTGCAATATTGAACAAGCTGCTATAAAATGGTGAGTTCCTTCACCTAATGCGACTTGAAATACTTCAGTGACTCTAACCATCGTTACCGTTCCTTAACACAAATTCTCAATCATCCAAACGTAGGTCTCGATGTTTAAATGGTAGACACGTGCACCCAAGAGGACCCTAGCGTTCATAGGTTTTTCTTAAAACCCACCTCTGTCTATCAACTCCTACTCTCACCTCCACGTGGTGAACATCGGGTGCCTAGTACCTCTACTGGAGATTGGGTCTCAACCCTAGTGGAAGGTTGTTGGTGGCAGCAAACGAGAGAGGGGGGGAGAGGTGTTCCCACTAAGGCACCTCTTCTTTCATCCAGACGGCAGCGGAGGAATTCCCTAGATGGAATCAACGGTGGCGTCTACAGTTCCAGTCAGGTTGAACTACTTAGTGAACACCTTATATGGCTACTACAGCATATTTGGAGCCCAGGCCTATAAGGAGCGGTTTATCCGGCTTCCCATCCTTGGAGCTATACAAGGATCTGGTCCTCCAGGTTGGGGGTCTTGCTGTCGGGGTGACTTCCCGGCCACGTAAAGCAAACGAAAAACGGACAACGAGCTTCGGATCTGTACGTGGAATGTTAGGTCCCTTAATAGACCACGTGCAGCCGAACAATTAGCGGAAGCCCTAAACTGCTACAAAGCACATATTACCGCTATCCAAGAAATGCGATGGGATGGGCCAGGTAGACGCAGACTAAAAGACTGCGATATCTACTACGGCGATTGATACCGGGAACAAAAGCAGCGACTGTTTGGATGTGGATTCGTTGTTGGAACTAGACTTAGGCAAAAAGTCTTGAGTTTCAACTATGTGAACGAGCGCATAGCAACAATCCGCATCAAGGCTAAATTCGTCAACATAAGCCTCATTTGCGCACACGCCCCCACAGAGGAAAAGGATGAAGACACCAAAGACGTATTCTACGAGCTCCTGGACAAAACATATGAGCAGTGCCCTGGCTATGACATTAAGATTGTTCTAGGAGATTTTAATGCCAAGCTAGGAAGAGAGGATATCTTTGGTGGAATAATCGGAAGATACAGCCTGCACGACAACACCTCCGATAACGGATTCAGGCTGATCGATTTCGCTGCGGGGCGAGATGTTCTGGTAGCTAGTACGCGGTTCCAGCACCTCAATATCCACAAAGGGACATGGAAATCTCCTGATCAATCAACCGTCAACCAGATTGACCACATTGCGATCGACGCACGGCACTTCTCCAGTATAGAGGATGTCCGAACATTCCGAGGGGCCAACATTGACTCGGACCACTACCTTGTTGTAGCTAAGGTACGACTGCGGATATCCCGATCCAAGCCAACACAAGGAAATACTGTGAGACAATTCGACGTTGGACGACTACAATCGCAAGAGATCGCCAAGTCTTTTTCCGATCGAGTCTCTTACAACCTCTCAAGGAGTCCTATGCCGCCAGCATTAAGTATATAGTATGCCAATCAGCCATCAGAGATGCCGCCTCTGAAGTGCTGGGTTTCACACGGCCACCACAACGAAACCCCTGGTTTGACGACGAATGCCGGCAAGCACATGCAGCTAAACAGGAAGCATACAAAGCGGCGCTGCACAAAAAGACTAGAACTGCTTATGAGCTCTACAAGCAGAAGAGGAGAGACGAACACCGGCTTCTCAGACGGAAAAAGAGAGAGCATGAGAAGCGCGCGATCGAGGAGATAGAAGGGTGCCACAGCAGGAATGAGGTTCGGAAGTTTTACCAGAAGGTAAAAACAACTGCCTCGGGCTACAAGCCCCGAGCCGAAGCCTGCAAAGACGATCAAGGGAACATCGTGGTGGAACCGCAGTCTATGCTGAGGATATGGAAAGACCACTTTTCCAAGCTCTATAACGGCGATTATGGACCCAATTCCGCTGTTAAAGAGATAGAACCATTCGATTTAGGCGACGTAGACCAAGAATTCCGCCAACCCGACCTGAACGAAGTGAAGACAGCAGTGTCCAAGCTAAAGTCCAACAAAGCTGCTGGAGCCGAATTGTTTAAATCGGCCGGCGACGACCTGGTCAAGAGTATGCACCAGCTCATTTGCAAAATATGGTCGGAAGAAAGCATGCCCGATGAATGGAACCTCAGCATCGTTTCCCCGGTCCTCAAGAAAGGAGACCCTCTGAACTGCGCCAACTACAGATGTATCAGTCTCCTTAACATCGCGTACAAGATCCTCTCTGCCGTATTGTGTGAGAGTCTGAAGCCATTCGTCAACAACCTGATAGGTCCTTATCAGTGCGGCTTTAGACCAGGAAAGTCCACCATAGACCAAATCTTCACACTACGGCAGATCTTGGAAAAAACCCAGGAGCTTCAAATCGATACCCACCACCTTTTTATCGATTTTAAGGCCGCATATGACAGCATCTATAGAGAGGAGTTATATAGAGCCATGTCTTTGGCATCCCTACCAAACTTGTCCGATTGTGTAGGATGACGATGGAGAACGCACGCTGCTCCATCAGGGTCGGAAAAGATCTCACCGATACATTCGATGTCAAAAAAGGTTTTAGGCAAGGCGATGCACTGTCATGCGACTTCTTTAACATCGTTCTTGAAAGAATAGTGCAAAACTCCTACGTCAACACAAGAGGCACAATCTTTCAAAGGTCCGTTCAATTGCTCGGATATGCCGACGATATTGACATAATTGGAAGAACGCAGCGTGATGTCAATGTCGCGTTTAAGAGCATTGAGACGGAAGCGAAGAAGATGGGTTTAGTGGTAAATGAGGGCAAGACCAAGTATATGCTGTCATCAAGAAAGGACACCCAACACCGACGTCTTGGACAGAACGTCACGATTGACAGCTATAACTTTGAGGTAGTTAAGGACTTTGTCTACCTAGGCGCCGCTATTAATTCAGACAACGACACCAGCGCTGAAATCAAACGAAGAATAACTCTTGCCAATCGCTGTTTCTTCGGACTAAGAAGGCAATTGAGTAGTAAAGTCCTCTCTCGAGCAACTAAAGTGTCCCTGTATAAGACACTTATCATCCCGGTTCTTATATATGGCGCAGAGGCATGGACCTTGTCAAAGGCAGACGAGAACGCTTTAGGATGCTTCGAGAGAAAAATTCTTCGGGTGATATTTGGTCCCGTCTGCATAGATGGAGAATGGAGAAGAAGATTCAACGACGAATTGTACGGGCTGTACAGCGACACTGACCTTGTCAAACGAGTCAAGGTCCAGCGGCTTAGATGGCTGGGTCATGTAGAGCGAATGGACACCAACGCTCCGGCCCGGAAAGTCTTCGAATCCAATCCCGAGGGACGGCGCAGTAGAGGAAGACCGCGACTCAGGTGGCGCTCGCAAGTAGGAGAGGACCTCAACCAACTTGGCGTGCAAAACTGGAGGCAGCTAGCTAGGGACCGAGTTGGCTGGAGAAGCATGTTGGTTGAGGCCCTAGTCCGACCCGGACTGTAGTGCCACCTTAAGTAAGTAAGTAAACGTAGGTCTCCGGAAATCTTCTTTATCTGAGGGCCACTTATGTTAGATCTCGTAACTGTCGAGCGTAACGCTTTTTCGAAGCCAACTGCAGCAATGATACGCTGGTTGACTTTCAAAACGCAAGCTTTCTAAGAATTCATAATTTTTTTCGGCATTAGTTTTCACTTATCAGACAGCTTCATTATTCTCCGCAGTCGGCTACCCAGTACAAGGGTCACAGCTCATTGGGTACCAACATGATGAGAATGGGCATCAGACGAAGAGGCAAAGGAAGGATCATTCCACTTCCTCTGTTTGTGCCCAAGTTTGGCCCTAGGAGAGTATACCTAACTATTCAATGAATTCTTTCGATATCTCTAACCTCCCACTGAATACCATCCTAAATTCAATCAGTATCCCAAAAGTTTAAGTGAGGGGTCTCACTCCCAATAACCCATTCAAGGACCCAATCATCTGCTATTTATCACCTCGCACGCCCCAACAGCCAATGCCTTACCCATCTCCTCATCCTCTACTATTAGGGGAGCACAATGCATCCTTGAGATCTGAGTGAGAGGTTGTCGCTTGCGGCTGCTAACCTACTCAGTACCTATAGCAATCTTCAAAGTGTCCGACTTAAGGTTGATCGAACAGTTGTTATCGCAATTTCGTGTATCCCCGTTTGTACAATGGTAGTAGGTTACGTTCCCCCATCTGCAGACTATCACCTCCTATAACCTTATAAATGAGAATCGTGAGCCATCTAAGCCTGATGGACCCATCCCATTCCAAAAATTATATGGTTTCTCGTCTGGCCCCAGCCCTTTGCCTTTTTGGAATACTTAAGTGCTTCACTAACTTCTTCGGCTGTGTTGTCCGTTAAGTTAGGTTCCGTTTCAGCTCCAGGGAACTGTTCGGTCAAAAGGCCATCACAGTACTGTCACCACCTGTGCAAAATTTTGCCGTCATCTACAAGAGGCACAATATAATGCCGAAGATGGGAGTAATCATAGGACAATTTGAAAGATTGGATCAATAACGAAAATCACAGATGAAACCTCGAAAAAAACTATGGATCCAGAAGAAATCACATCTATCAGACGAAGAACACAGACCAATATCAAGTTGAGTTAAGTTGAAAACATTCTACATGAGTTCACTAACTTCTTCGCTTTAACAAACGGGCGTTACTTACGGTAAAACACATTTGTTTCAACATCGGGTCAACACAGAAGACCCAAGACCGATTGACGCGAACGAGTGAATTCACATTCGCAAGTGAGTAAGTGCTCGAAAACTTAAACAAGTTCGCAAAATCAGATCTGGTGCCTGTAACACAAAACTACACGTACTTGTAGTACAAGCGAATTATGACAAGTCTAATAATTTCCTGTCACAGAAAGATACAAGCTTTCTTGATCTCCTTCAAGTTTAATGGAAATAAACCTTCAAGTGGCTCTTGACTTGTAGACTTGTAGCTTTATGATACAGGCCCTTTATTGAACAAGATTCTCACGGAGCACTTGAGCTGAGGCTCACTTTAACATGCTTATATGCCAGGTAAGTGAAGAAAAACTGAAGTAGAAACTTGCTGTTATAATATCCCTTAGTTTTAAGCCTTAACACACTTCAAAACATAAATAGGCACTCTTCTAGAAATAGAGTGTCAATTACTGATTGCTCTTTGTTTGACTTCTTAAAGCCAATCCATGCCTAATCATTTGCACATTTATAAGACCATTGAATACTCACGCATATCCTTATCTACTTTGAATGTTTCTTCAACCAAATTGACTAATCACCAACGAAATTCGTGAGGTAATCATCGATTAATTTTTTTCGTCATCAATAACGTTAAGCTGTGAGTATCTACAAAGGTATACAAACATATTTATGTGTATTGGACTGTTGAAACTTCCAAAGCCCGTATATGCGAGGCTCATTTCGATAAGGAATAGTCGGAGGTTGCGAGCGTAATTACTGCACAGTTCTTTCTGCAAGCTCTTTTCAGTTTAGAATGGGATAAACCCAACAGCAGTTGTTTCGATAATAAAGATTGTTAAAGTCCTTCATACCCAATGCCTTTGGCTATAAAATGTGCAACTTTCGTTAAAGAATTTTATTTGTTTTGTGTGTGGTTTAGTGTTGAAGCAGTAAGTTGACTGACTACAAGTCTTAAGTCATATACCAACTCAGAAAAAAAATTCTGAAAATAAACAAAAAAACGGAGATACAAAATGATTCGAAAATTCTGCCGAGTCTTCTGTGCGGTTTTTCTAATTGCCGATTTTCAATCAAGTGAGTATGATTATCGATAAAAATAGTGGTCTTTTTATAGAAAGAGTCGGATCAAGAGCAGATTTCATGCTTGACAATACCTTAGATTGCCTTGATGTGCTTCAAAACTAACTTTATTCTTAGCTTAGACTTATCGATAAAAATTGTGTTTGCATAGGAAACTCAATAGAACACCAGGGGGTGAGGAATGTTGTTTTTCTTTCTTTTTTATCAGTGGAAAGTATTGACTTAATTTTTATCAAACACCACCAAGTAAGTCACTGCACTCTTAAGTGTTTATTGCTTAGTGATTCGAATTAAAACAAAAAAAAAACAGTTGAATTCTTATCAAATCAAGTGCATCAAAGTATTTGGAACTTTTGCCGCAATGTCTCCGAGTGCTTTTGTTGAAATAATTAAAAATAAATTTAGATTTCGGCTTAACTGGGCTTACCAGGTTTTCAGTTCCGAACGGCTTAATGAAAGGGTACCTATTTATTGAAGTATAACTCTCGGAGAGCTAGTCAACCCTTCGCGGTCAGAAACACTTCTCAAGTCATAGTCACTACCTTTCCAACCGTTCAATACAAGTTGTATTGGATGGCATCAAGTCTGATATCCACTTTGTAAATGGTGATGTGCCCCAGGGCTCAATTTTGTCTCCGAATCTGTCCCTTAATTTCATCAACGTATTGTTGTCTGAAACTTCTAATCCTTTTAACAGTTTTTCTGACGACTCTACCTGCAGCTTTTCATATTCGTTTTCAAATTCACGTCCCTGATCTTCGAATGTGGGACTGGTTGCATATGATTAACTCATTGAATTCTGATCTTGACAGCATTGTTACATTGGGTAACAAAAGCCGAGTAGAGATCAATGCTTCAAAATTTAAATCCTATCTTTTTAAAACATTGCGATTTTCCATTGACGGTACCTGCATGCAAGAAACCGGAGAGCTGTTAGTGTTTGGTATGTGTGCAAGCGATGACCTTAGCTGGAAATTTCACATATTTGAAGTCGCCACAAATGCTGCTAAGTGCTTAGGTTTCTTAGAACGGAAATTCTTCACTCATTCAGATTTGGCTACTATTTATAAAGTCTGAGAAGTACTATTCTCATATCTGGTCAGGTGCCAAAACATCGTTACAACTAATTGATATGTTTTAAAACAGAGTTTTAATACTGAGAGCGGATGTTTCACTTGTTAGAACGATGGATTCTCTTGAACATCGTCGAAAAATTACATGTCTCACACATATTTATCGCTTTTTTTTCCAAATAGCCTTCTAGCGAAATAGCGAGTCCCCTAAAAAATTTAAAAAAAACTTAGATAACCGAACATTCGCTGGCACATTACTCTTGAAATAGTCGCTATTTCTTCTTCGATATTGGTCGGCTGTTTTGGTTGAACTATTGTGTCAAACTCTACTTTTCATCATGTATCCTAATCTGGTCTGGTCACATCCGGACCTATGGGCGGCCACGCAATATCACCTGTGCACGATACAAGTTTTCATTGAAACCTCTCGTTTGCGACTATACAATAGAGGAATCAAATGTATGGCATGACGCGCCATCTTGTTGAAACCATGGCGAACGGTTATATCTTTCAAAGAAATCTCGAAGTATCGGTCCGAATTTATTGTGACAGATTTATCCGGCAGATTTTTAGAGAAATACGGCCTTTTTTAATTGATTCTTCTGTTCTTGTTGACCTTGGGCGTTCCAAAAGCTTCTGATTGAGAGTTTGAGTAGTGGACTTCAACTTTCTGGCCCAAGACCTAGTTACAATTTCACTAGGACAGTGACTTATGTCGTGGAATCGGTACACATATGGGGACCGTAATGATTACCATATCTGCCTGTTACGCGGAAGGTTCAAAAATGATTTTCCAAACGAATCACCTTTCGCGAGAGATTGGCAAGTCCACCGATAGTAAATTTACTGCGCTTTCTCTAATAGTCGTTCGGCAAAAAATTGTAGGTCCACTCCATTCCCTCACAAGGCATGGACGTGAGAAATACGCTAGGCTCCGGAGCTAACCGCTCTGTTCCGCCACCACATGTATGTCGCTGGCTGTTTTTGATGTGAACGAATCTGTATTGAAAGAGATTGCATATACAAAGCACAAAAAGTCGCTCTACTTGTTCGTTATCCTGTTTGTTGTGTACTGGACCTTGTTTGGTTTACCAAGATTATAAGATGGTCAATAGTTTTGAAGTAGTTTTGAAGTATACAGTATATTCGAGTTCCCAACATGAAGTTATCTTTTTCCAATCCACTGTTTTCCAACACAGTTTTTCGGAATGAATGTGTTGTTACAGGAAACTATGTGTTGATAGAAGCTGAAAATATTCTTTACTTATTCAAGTATTTCTGTATACCGCAAAATCTGTTGTATGCAAAACTGAGATCAGATTAAAAAAGTCTGAGGAGTTTGGCGTAGCTAAGACCATGGTATTTAGCAAGTCAAAACAAGCAACAGATTTGAATGAAATTCAATGGTATTTTAATTTTACAACATCTTAGTTTAAATCGTGCGATTTTAAACAATAAAGACTCAAATCTAAAATTAGTCTTGCAAGCAGAGACTACAGCGAAAAACAAGGGTCTGAGTGTCATTAACATGTCATTCAAAGTTTTATTGACCACAGAAGTTGCTTTACTAATCATTTAAGCAATCAATTTCATTGTAACTTTTTTCACGATAACAGTTTCAGCCTCGATTTTCAGTTAGGTATGTCTTATCAAAACCGTTCTAATACCAAACCTTATCGCATGGTATTCAAGGTTGACAAGTGCAAGGATTCCGCTAATGGCTGATTAACATTATAAAGTTTTTAAATTTCGATAGCTAGAGTGTCTCATGCATGATTATGGACGCAAAGCTATTTAAAAATAGATTCTTAGGTTTAATGTGGTCTGTTTTGATATTTTAGTGATCGCAGAGTTGTCCAATTCTCAACTTGCAATCCGGTTTGCATTTAGAGCAACTTTTTCTTGCTTAATGATCCTTGCATTGCAATGAAAAGCAAGTTCTTTAATTTAGTTATCCGGAATCGACATAAATAAATGAGTCTTTAAAGTGCGTTGGGTTCCGAGATTTCCAGGGCTTTTTTTAGTTACTCATTGATTTTATTTTACATTGGTACAAAATCGCTTTTGTATCAGCGCTGTTACGCTCACTAAGCCTTAACAGCGAAATTGAAAAAATAGCTATTGCAGCCGAAAATGGCTCATACATACTTCGTTCATAATGACAATTTTCAGCTATCAACTACAAAAGGTGGTTGATTGAATCTTGTAATCAGTAATCCTGTATAATATTTTACGTTTCGCATTTTTTGAAGGTGCAAGTTCAACGGATTTCAGATTTCAGTGTCCAAGATAGCTCATCAGCAATGAAAAGGACTTGATCATCTTTTTGCTCAAAAATTTGAAATTTCGGCGGTGGATGTTATGGGGGAATACTTAATCTTGATGGTAGCTCTCCAACCGCAGCAAGAGGTTGTTGTTGCTGCAACTTTACACAAATATGAACAAAAGCTCTAAAATAAGTTATAGTTCGCTCAAGTAATTTGGATGATGCATATACATTATATGCATTTTGCAGCACTTGAATATAGAAGAAAGGTCGTTGTTGAATAGCGTAAACAAAAGCAGACCTAGTATCGATTCCTGAGGCAAGCCACTAGAGCTAGAGAGAAATTCGGAGAGCATTGAGTTTGCATAAACAGCTTAGATGTTGGCTTAGATATTGTGCAATGAGAGATAAGGCTGAGTTTTGAAAGAAGAAAAATGTTTTTAGCTTGTTCAGAAGTATCTCGTGCGAAACAGATGGAACGCCTTAGAGAAATGCAGTGAGGCCAGAGTTGTGACGTGATATTTATCAATTTGCTGCCGTATATCGTTGTGCAACTGCGTTTTCGTCTGAGAACAGATTGAATGGGTGAAATTAATTGATGCTTTTCCAAAAACTCTGTAATCTATCGGCTAACAACCTTTTCGAATACTTTTGAGATGAAAGGAACGATGATAATTGGTTGCTATTGCTGTTTCTGCGCTTGAAACTTCTTAAAAATTGGAATTCTTTTTGAAGCTTTCCAAAGCTTAGGATAGCAAGACTTTCTAAAAATGGTATTGAAAATATGTGTCAAGAAAGGAGATATAGAGGAAGGGATTATTTTAACAAACTTTGGATGCATACATATTGTCTAATCCAATAGCTTCCGATTTAATATCTTATACGACTTTAAATATTTCAACGACAAAAACTCTTTTGAAATTGAAACCTGATAGAAGCTCAACTATTCTGTCCAAGTTTCATTCAATCTCAGCATTAGATGTTAGACAAGGCATTCATCGCAATCTTCTACAGCGTTCTTTTTTGCTTCATGATACCAGGAAATTTGATATTTCGCCACATTTTTTTGGAGGACACATTTTTGAATCTCAAGGCAAAGAATCTCCGCTCAGAACTTCTAATTTCAGTATAAAAAGTATAGCGTAGAATGCCATCTTATGTCGGTTCTTGACACGAACACTTTAAAATTCTGCCACCTGTAGTTTGCCATTTGTCACCTGTCATGTCATTTTTCATCTATGATATTCTGTAATCTGTAATTTGTCATCTTTCATCCGTCATCTGCCTTTTGTCGTCTGTCATATGTCGTATGTCGTATGTTGTATGTGATATGTCATTTGTCATCTGTCATCTCTTATCTGATATCTCACACCTGTCATCTATCATCTGTCTTTCGATATCTCTCATCTACTCTCTGTCTTCTGACATCTCCTATCTGTTATCTGAAATTTATCATCTATGTTCTGTCATCAGTCATTTAGCCTGCCCGATTGATATCTTTTACAAATTTATCTATTTATTTAATTATATTAAGATTCTTCTTTTTATGATGTTATTTAACTCATTTTCTTAATCATTACTTATTTCTTTCTTCCTAACACCTTAAATGAATAAGAGAAAATGCAAGTAATTTCTACTAGTCTCTCTCACCCCGTGGCTTCTTGCGTTCGTTAGTTTGGTCACGTAGGCCTTCAGCAGCTTTTTTCGACCCGACCTTTGAATTAACTAATAATTGTTAGATTTAAAATAAAATTGCCAGCATTATAATTTTGTAGACCATATGATGTCCATAATCTTAACCTTATTATGTCTTGCGATTCTGCCTATATATATAGTTCTCTATTTTTAGTTCGTCAGTAGTTAGCATTCAAAAACTTAATGTTGTCTTACTTTGGCAAAATAAACTAAACTAAACTAAACATGTGTCTCTAAACATATAAGCTTTTCCCAATCTAGAAAAACTAGCCTCCTTCAACAGTTATTTCTAAAAACCTATTTTAAGCAATACCAACTTTTTCCTCTACCTCTCATAGTTTTCATCTCCATCGTTATTCCAATTTAGTTTTGATTTTTAATAATCTAACTTACCTCTTTTTAGGTTTTTCTCACTTTGATGGCGGAAGATCAAAACTACCAGCTCCAAAGATCAACAATGGATCCCTTGCAACTTTGGATGACGCCAGACATCAGGCGTCCATACGTCTGATCGAAAAAGAGATTACCTTCGGCCAAGGGCATATTTGTGGTGGTTCATTGATATCATCGCGTGTGGTTCTAACAGCTGCACAGTGTTTTTTTGAGTAGGTCATAAAACCAATATTTTTTCTTTAAAACTGATAAGGCCTGTTGGTGGTGCACCTATAATCAAATCATATCTCAAATAAGACATGCGTTCACGACGTGCAATGCGACAAGCCGATTGGAATAAAACATGCGCTTCGATTTCACATGATCATAACATGTTCTCTTTCACAGCTTAGACTCCAAACAGATGCGTCATCCAGCCGAGTTGAACGTAGTTTTGGGAACACTTAATCGTTATCAGCCGACAGAACATACAGTTATATCTCGGGTAACTCATATTCGATATGCAGAGACTTTCAACCTTACGACTATGCGTGATGATATCGGTTTGATGTTTTTGAGTCGGGAAATACCTTCTAATCATCCGACTGTGCGACCAATCGAGTTGAATCGGAAAGTTGCTGGTATCGATGTACGTGGGACAGTCACAGGTTGGGGCAGTACGGAGAAAGTAAGTCCAATATAAATACTGATTGTTGAATAGCCGGCCTAACTTTCTTTTTATTCTAAAGGGACATGATTTACACCAGCTTCTAGTGACTAATGTCTCAACCACTGATCTTTTTAAATGTGAAACCAAAGATAGACTCTTAGTGAAAAGTAGTGTGATATGCGCCAAAACTACAAGAGATTACACTGATGTTTGTCAGGTGGATGTAGGCGCACCCTTAATGCATTCTGTTAAGCAGATTGGAATACTTTCTCGTTCGAAGAGTTGTTTAGCAAAAGATCAACAGGAAGTCTATACGAGTGTCGCATATCACCAAGAATGGATTTGGAGAGAATTGACAGATGATGGCAATGCTGACAGCTCGGCATGGAGCCTATTTGGCCTCTTGGCATTTACTTGGTATGCGTTTAAGGATCAACGCAAAATTGATTGTCGATATTAATAGTCGCTTGTTATGGAAGACACGCGTTTCTGCCAGAAATTGAATCTGACTAGTGATTATACTTATGATTAGTTCTTTTTAAAAAATATACTTTAGAACATTCTTTTTACAATTACTATACAGAGTGTATATACTGCATTTATGTAGTTTTTTTTCTCAAGATATAGTCTCCTTTTTTCTTGTTTTTGTTTCAATAAAAAACACACTTCTTTTAAATAGATTGAAATTGATATTTTAATACAGTGGTGGTCCAGTATAACGAACGATATAATGTCCAGAGTCAATTCGTTATATCGAAAATTCGTTATATCGACACCTTTTTGTCATACAAATCTTTAAATAAATAAAACGTGCAATTGTGTGTATGTATCTTCCAATATTATCACGAACATACATGTAAGTAGACACATTAATACACTTACAGTAATTTTTTTTTTCAATTTCTGAAATTCGTTATTTGTTCGTTATATAGAGTACGTAATTTCCATTTCGTCTGAAATTCGTTATTTTGTTCGTTATATAGAATACCTAATGGACTTGAAAAAAGTGTTCGTAATATCGATCATTCGTTATATCGGCATTCGTTATACTGGACCTCCACTGTATTAAGAAAATTCAATATAAAAGTAATTAATAGGATAATAAATTGATATTTGACTCTTTTCTTTTCTAAGTTTTTAGGCACTTGACTCTTTGCTTCCTTACATACTTTTCGACTGACTTCTAGAAAGACAAAACATCTCGGTTCTCTTTAACTCACTCAAACAAAAGCTTTTTAATACAACTATTTTAGCTCGTTACTCTTTTATAATATATCTTTTATATTTACTTGGCGGCTTAACTTTTTCATTTTATATAATAAAGCAACTTATTCCACACGGTCATCCTGCATTTCGTCTGTCCCAGACGACTCGTCTTCGTTGTCACCTTCGTCATAGCATCTCCATGGCTTCATATAGTCCACCGCAGTCGACGTTAGATTCGGACCCTCGTGATCTCCGATTTTCTTCACCTCGTAACGATCACCCCTTTTTACCTTTATAACTTCATACGGACCCAGATACTTCGGATATAATTTTAAGCCGGTCCCAAACTGAGTTCGCAAGATAGCCATCACGTCTCCGAGCTTATATGTTGGTGCTTGTTTCCTGTTTTTGTCGTAGCTTTTTTTTGATTCCTGTTGCACTTTCTTTAGTTGCTTTTTGGCCTGTTCCCGCTAGTCTTTCCTCTCATCTTCAAACTGCTGCATAATCTCTTCTTCTATTAGGCTCTTTAGTTCCAAGTCCTCTGGAGCAAACATGGTAACACCAATCAGTAGCTCAAAGGGCGTCCTCTGAGTGCTCCTTGATATAGTTGAGTTGATAGCACTTTGCACACGATCCACAAATTTGTACCACTTCATAGGATCTTCTACGCTTAGCTTTGCCAGGACTTCAATAATAATTTTGTTGAGACGCTCGGCTTGACCATTTCCCCTAGGGACTCCCGTTGTAACCATATGATGGGCAATATTCCTTCTTGCACAAAAGTCTTTGAAGCTATTTGATGAGAAAGCTGCTCCTTTATCAGATATGATACACCGTGGAAAACCAAATGTTCCGCTTTGCAACTCCATTCTATTGATGACGTCCTCCGTATTATCTACATGTTTTTACTGGATAAATCCAGGTAAATTTTGAAAAGGCGTCAACAATGACCAGTAAATAATACTTGTATGACTTCGCGGTTGATGGTAGCGGTCCAACGTGATCCAAATGATAGGTGTGTAATGGCACATCCGGCTTTGCAATTGGATTAAGTAAGCCGTCCAACTTTCCTTGTTTTTTTCGAAACCAGTATGCACGGAATACAATTTCGAACAACCGCTTCAACGTGCTTCTCTATAATTGGAATAAAGTAGTCTTGACGAACGATAGCTTTAACCTTTTGAATTCCAACATGTCCCTTTTCATGAGCCGTTGTTATAATTTGTTTCCTCATGCTTTTCGGAACCACCAGTAAACGAAGACCATCTTCGAACTTATATAGTATACCGTTACGATTTTCAAAGTCCTTGTACGGCTGACTCTCCAATAATTTCAGTGTAACACTGCAAAAATCATCTGCTGCTTGCGCTTTTCGTATCCCCTGAAAAACTTCATCCTCCACCTTCAAAACAACTGGAAACCTACTAAGAGCGTCAACGTGTCGCATAGCACTCCCTGATCGATGATGAACCCGACATTGAAACTCTTCGATCTGCATTGCCCAGCTAGCTACCTTACTATTTAATGACTTCTTTTCCATTGTAAGTTTAAACGCCTTGCAATCCGTGTAGATCTCAAAGTCGAGTCCCAGTAAATACACTCTCAACCTCTTCAACGCTTTAATAATAGCTAACACTTCCAGATCGTAGCTGTGGTACTTCCTTTCTGTACTATTTGTTTTGTAACTTAGAAAAAAAACTGGGTGAAAATGACCATCGTCATGCTTCTGCAGTAAAACAGCACCAAATCCTTCTTTGCTCGCATCCGTGTGTAACTGAGTTGGTTAGAGACGAATTAAATAACTTCAAAAGTGGACCGTCACACAGCTGCTTCTTTAAATTTTGAAAATCCGCTTCCTGTTTCTCACTCCAAGTGAACTTCGTCCCTTTTTTAGTCAAATCTGAAAGTGGCTTGGCAAGTGGAGTAACCTTCCACAAATTTTCGAAAAAATCCTGTTAGTCCCAGAAAGCTCATAACGTGTTGGATAGTTTTGGGTCTTGGATAGTTCCTCACTGCAATTACCTTCTCGTCCGACGGTTTAATCGTTCCTTTCTCCACGATGTGTCCCAGGAACACCACATTCCTTTGCAAAAACTTACACTTTTTCCAATTTATTATAAGGCCGTTTTCCTTACAGATAGTTAAAACCTTGTCAAACTTCTCAATGCAATTCTTAACGTCTTTACCTGCAATAATGATGTCATCTACATAGATTCGTAATAGACCCTCACGAATGGCTTCTCTGAATATGGAATCAATAAGCCGCTGGAAGGCTGCAGGTGAATTACAAAATCCGAACGGTGTCTTTAGAAATTCCCATTGACCATCCTGCGTAACAAAAGCCGTGAACTTAGTCGATGACTCGTCAATATCGACGTGAAAAAAACCATTGCTAAGATCCAGAGTTATAAAAACGTTTGCATCAAAAAGTCCTTCCAAAATATCTTCGATGTTCGACAGCGGGAATCTGTCTTTTATAGTTTTAGAATTAAGTTTCCTAAAATCTATGCACAGTCGGTAACTTCCATCTTTTTTGTATGCCAAGACTACAGGGCTTGCATAACTTGAAGAACTTTTTCTTATAATTATTTCCTTTAACCAAGTTTCTATTTGTTGGTGCACAAATTCCCTTTCCCTGGGCGCTAGCCGCCTTGGTTTTTCATACACAGGTACATCATCCACTAAAGTAATATGCATTTTGACTCGCGATTCAATCGGCTTTACTGGACTATATGAACTTATAATTTTGGATAACATATCTCTATCGTTATCATTTGTAACTTCCGTTAAACTTTCAATTTTCTCCGCACTGTGCACTAAATTTACACGTGCAAGAAATAGCTTTTCGTTACCAGGTTCTAGTTTATAGGTAATAACTTTGCATTTATCTATAAAAATACTTGCGACCTCTAAGAAATTCTTTCCTATAAGTATTTCTTCCCTCATGAAACAATCAGGCACGGTATGAAATGTCAGCTCGTATGACTCTCCTTCAATAATCGCTTCCAATTTCGAACATCCCAACGTCCTCTTTTCATCGTTTCCAAAGTTGGATACGATCATTTCGGGTCCGTCAAATGAATCTATTCCGATTTCCTTGCTTACAGATTCCTTTAAAATAGTTATATCACTTCCAGTATCTAGATGTGCCACAAACGTTTTCCCTTTCAGTTTTACCATCATAGTTAAGTCACACGCCCTAACCAGGTTAATCTGTGTTCTGTTTTCTCTTGGCCCACTAGCCCCACCATTGTTCCTTGACGTAGAGGGGCAATTTGGAGCGATGTGTCCAAATTCATTGCACTTAAAACAACGGGCGCCTTTCGATTTATTTGGACATTGACCTGTGGCATGTGATAAGGAGCCACAATTCATACAACGTTTTGAAACATATCTTTCATTCGAACGTTCTTTAAATTTACTCGCTGGATGATCTATATTAGACCGCCCTTTTTCCTTAGCCTGATCTGCCTTAAATCTTTCATACGCTTTGAAATTTTCTTTTAGTTCCTTCAGATTTTTCGATTGATAAAGCGTGGCTTTGTTTATACTATCATCAGGAATGCCTGCTATTATGTAACCGATGAGGTGTTGTATTTCCACCACTCCGCGTAGTGATATTTTTTTCATACGATACAAATATTCCAACAACGATTCAGTTGCCATTTTTTTTTGTATTTTCTAATATCCCATGAACATTAACAAGTTCCTTTGTTGAAAATTCGGTATGAAGAACCTCTTGTAGTTTTTCCCAGCTGACCACACCAGATTCCGCTTCAACAGCAAGCTTCGCAGCCCCACACAACAATTTTCTTCCGTACAAAAACTTTTGGGCGTTGTTCCATCTGCAGACCTTCGAAATATTTTCAAAATCAGCTAACCATGCTTCGATTTTCTTACCAGATTCACCACTAAACTTCTCGAGAGATTCTTCAACGTCTTTTAATTGGATGTTATTTTGGATAGGTTTATTTTCCGACTCATTAGGCATTTTCGACGAATTTTTAAAGCTTCTTTCCCTTTGTTTCTTCTCTTCTTCACTTGTCTCTAGCCCAAACCCTTCACTTAATTCACCCTCACTTTGTTCCGCACAATCTGTTAGGCTTCCTTCGCTGCTTTCCTCTTGTTCTTCTCTTTCGTTTGCCTCTTCTATTTCTCTTTCTTCTACCTCTGTTCCTTAAAAAAATGCGGAAAACTTATGTAATCTTTTAATTAGATCCGTCTTGACTTTATATCTATAAGGTAAGCCCTGATCACGCAATAATTTTTGTAGTTCTCTGACCTTAAGCTCCGATAAATTTTCGGGAAGAGTCATTAACGCAACTGATGACAGATCGATGGTGCGCAACACGTAGATTCTTATGATCTGTATGTACCTATATTTTTTTTTGTTTCTATTTATGAAAGCTTTTTCTTCGCAACATGAAAGCTCAACATTCATTAAACATGATCAATATTAAAAGCTTTTCTTATGGTTCAAGTCTAATATGTACTAATATTTGAACTTAGGTGTCATGAGAGTTGCACTAAAGACTCAAATACAATTTATGGCATGCATTAATGGAAAGATTTCACCGCTTATGTACTTCTCCGACTCATATACAGTATATCACTGGTCTTGTTAAATATATATTTTTTTTTTTGCGTATGCACAAATACGGTTCGCTTTAATTTTGTTTTAATCAGCACTCTACATTAGGCTTTGCACTTATTCTTTTTACTTTATATTACACTTTTCAACAATTCATTATTCTTCGCGCAAGTTATATAATCATAAAAGAATAAGTTGCAACGAAACACTTTGTTATGTAAATAAAAGAGTATCAGAATAATATTTCAAAAGACCACACCAACTTGCAACTAAGCAAAATGTGTCTTTGTTTATAAAGTCATTTGATAAACGATACTCTCCGTTGACAAACCGCAAACTAAGCAGTTTGCCACTTTTGTTTATAATATCATAAAACGATACGACTGTTTGAGTATCGACCACCAAAGATGCGAATGGGTTCATGATCAAGAAAGTGACTGGATGGTGGTCAGTAGTTGAAGTGGACTCCTCTCTTAAACACTAGGTCTCATAAGTTGTGAAAAATAAAGTTTATGAATATATTAAAAAAGAAAAAGTCTTATTAATCAATTAAAGATAAAATTGGCGCAGTCGTGGTAGAATCTAACTCCAAAAATACGTTTTTAATAAAAAGTGTGAAATTATTTCATTGAAATAAACTCGAATTTGCGACACATAAAGTAACAGTGAACTATTTTATAATTTTTATTTCTTGAAAAAAAAAAATAAAGACCTTTATCTAAAATGGAGGGAATTGTACATGCTCTTCAAGAAACACAAGCAGTGTTAAACACTCTTGTTAGAGTACAAGCAAATATACTATCTAATCCCGCATCAGTGCGAGAAAGAACACTAACAGAAATTAAGCATCTAACACCATTCAGTGGAAAAAATATACAAGTAGCAGCTTTCATACAAGCCGTGGAATACTACTTAAACCGACTCGAAGAGGGTCCAAATAAGAGATTAGCAGTAGCAACAATTTTTCTAGAGAAAATCCAAGGAGAAGCAAAACGAGCAGTAATCAACATAAGCGACATTGAGGATTGGCAGATTATCAAAACCAAATTGAAGCAACAGTACAAACCGGAGTATATGCCTGAAGATTTATACTATAAAATTTCCAATATTAAAGTTCATTCGGTAAGTGATTTATTAGAAAAATTACACACATATAAGAACAAAGCTGAAGAGCTTCGATTGTATTATAAAGACACAGAAAATATAGATTTGACAGGAGTAGAATCATTATTGGTTAATACCACTAAACGAATTACACAAGGTACGTTAGCTTATGCTATTAAAAAAAAGAATACTTTTCAAGATATTGTGGATGAGTTAGACCGTGTAGATTTTGAAGATAATTGCATTAGAAATGAATATAGGATTTTTGAAAACAAAAATAATAATTTCGCAAAAAGAACACAAAATTTAAATAAATTTAAAACAAATTTTAGAAATTCCAATCATAACAAATCAAGCGTTCCAAATGTCAGAGAAAATAATAATAGAACTTTTCAAAGCAATTTTAATCAAAATACTCGTTTCCAAAGAACAGGCAACAATTATAACCAAAGTAATAACTATCAAAGACAATCAGGAAATTTCAATAGTAACTATTATAGAAATAATAATAATAGTAATCAGTACCAATATCTGAGAGGAAGTAATTCCCAAAATCAAAGTAATCACTATAGAAATCAATCTGGAAATTATGGTAATTCTAATAATCAAGGTCAAAATGCTGTGGTTCCAATGGAGGTGGATCACATATCTGTTAAGAATACTTCTCAGAGGAGGCAATCAAATAATCATCAATTGGTGCAACAAGAAAATTCATCTCAACATAATGCAGATAATATCGAAGTAGGAAATTTTTTTATCAATCCGGGGAGGAATACAGGTCTCCCATAATAAAAATTACAATCGACAATAAAGAATACTTAGCTTTAGTAGACACAGGGGCATTAAATGTTAGCTTGATAAGTTCAAAAGTGAAAGACTTCAATAAAATTAGAATCTCAAAAGTTTCATATTCAACAATAAATAAAAAAGATGCATTTAGTGCTGAAGTTCACACAAGTTGTCCTTCAGAATTTAAGCTTCCAAAAGGAGCAATGGTTAAATGGAAAGTACACCATTTCGTTACAGATAGAAAATATCAATTCATTATAGGCACAGATATATTGAGATATACTAACGCAAAAGTTGATATGGAAAATCATACAGTAGTTATAAACGGGCAAAATATAAAATTTCAAGAAGATCCATTTAATAGGATTACGATTCTTGAAGTTATATTTGATACAGACATAATAGAAACTGACCACTTAAGTGCAGAAGAAAAATTGGCGTTGGAAAAGCTATTACAAAAGTTTAAGCATTTATTTTTCAAGGAAGGCGATATACTAACACACACTCATGTTATAGAACATGAAATTAATACTACAACCGACAGACAAATAAACTCAAAAATATATAGGTATCCTCAAAAATACGAAGGAGAGGTGAAAAAGCAAATAACCGATATGGAAAGGCAAGGAATTATTAGGAAGAGTTATTCTAAATATACAAGTCCTTTGATTGTAATACCGAAAAAGATCGATAATTCAGGAAAGCAAAAATATAGAATTGTTATCGATTATAGAAAATTAAATGACATCACGGAGGATGACAAGTATCCTATTCCGAAAGTAGATGCTATTCTAGACAAATTGGGGAAAGCCCAATACTTTTCGACTTTGGATTTGGCGAAAGGCTATCACCAAATCATGGTTAGGGAAGAAGACCGGAAAAAGACAGCATTTGTTACACCACATGGCTTATACGAATTCATTAGAATGCCATTTGGCTTAAAAAATGCTCCGGCAACGTTCATGAGATTAATGAACGAAATCTTGAGGGATTTCATAAATAAATCATGTATTGTTTACATGGATGATATTTTAATTTTTAGTGTGTCGTTACAAGAACACATAAATAATATTAAAGAGATATTAGAGGTTTTAGATAAAAATCATCTGAAAATACAGATAGACAAATGTAGTTTCATGAAAAAAGAAACGGCATTCCTAGGTCACATGTTAACTAAAGAAGGATTACGACCAAACCCAGAAAAAATTAAAGTGATAAGAGAATTAAAGTTACCTAAGACTGAAACTGAGATAAAAAGCTTTTTAGGAATCACAGGGTTCTACAGAAAGTTTATCAAAAACTATGCACAAGTTGCACACCCAATGATTAAGTACCTAAGAAAGGATACGAAGATTAATACATCAGATCCAAACTATATTAATTCATTTGAAAAATTAAAGGAAATAATAACTCATCATCCCATTTTACAGTATCCAAATTTTGACAAAGCATTTACAGTAATAACTGATGCTTCTGATTATGCTTTAGGAGCTGTTCTAACACAAGACAATCATCCTATATGCTATTCATCTAGAACTCTCAATAAACACGAGAGAAATTACTCAACTACAGACAAAGAATTTTTAGCTGTGGTATGGGCTCTAGGATATTTTAGACCTTACCTCTACGGCAGAAAATTTCACATTCTTAGTGACCATTTACCGTTGAAATATTTAGTAACAAAATACAAAGGAAAGGATCTATCTGTTAGGCATCAAAAATGGTTAGTAAAATTAAATGCGTATGATTACACAATAGATTATTTAAAAGGGAAAGACAATAAGGTAGCAGATTTTTTATCGAGAATAAAAGAAGAAACTTGTAATGATCTGAAATCAATTGAAACAGGTACAGAAATAGATATTAACAATGAAGAACTAGATTCAGATTCAGATTCTGAATATAGTGAAGCAAATGCAACAAAATGTTCGAATGATAGTATTTTTACAGATGAATTAGTTACAATACATTCAGCCGCAGAAAGTTTACTAGATTACATTCCAATTAAGGAAGAAATTATAAATAAATATAGATTTCAGATAATATTAATCAAAGAAAAACTTTTGGATATGGAAATAATCCATGGAAACAAAATTATTTATTTTGAACAAAGAGACTTTAATAAGTGTGCAGATATACTTAAACTAGAAAACCTGAAAGGAACTGTTGGTATATTTACTGAATTAAATGATAGTGAATATAATAATTTTCAAAAAATTGTCAGAGAAATTTATTCCAGTAGTAAAACTGTTAAATTTATAAGATGTACATACAGAGCAGAAAACATAAAAACAGAAGAAGAAGTAATAAAACAAATAGCTTTATACCATACAAGAGAAAGTTACCACTCTGGAATCAATGAAACGTATCAGAATATTAAATATAAAATTTATTTTCCGAAGATTCTGGATTACATTTGGAGAGTTATAAACAATTGTGATCGATGTAATGAAGTGAAATATGATAGAAAACCAATTAAAGATATTTTTCATTTAACTGAAACACCCGACACAATAAATAAAATAATACATATTGACACGTATATAATTATGAAGCATAACTTCTTAACCATAATTGACAAATTTTCAAAATTCGGTTTTGCGTACTATCTTAGTGATAGAAATGCAAGTACATTGTTAGAAACTCTAGAAGAACATTTTACAAGAATAGGAAAACCAGTTAAAATCATAGCAGATAATGAGTTTAAAACAATAATAATAAAAGAATATTTAAGCAAGGAAAGTATTGAAGTTCATTACACAAAGCCAAATAGCCATACGGGAAATGCTGATGTAGAAAGATTTCACAGCAGTATTGTTGAAATATTTAGAATTATTAAACAAGAACAGAAAGAGTTGTCAACAAGAAGAATAATACAATTAGCAGTTAAGACATATAATAGTCGCATACATAGTACGATCAAATATTCTCCAACTGAGGTACAAAACCACATAGTAGATCACAATAAAATTAGGAACAATATTTTGAAAACAAAAACTAATTTGTTAAATAAAGTTAACAAAGGAAGGGAAGAATATATAGAAAATAGAGAAAAGGCATATATCAAAAACTACAAAGCTGTAAGACATAAGGAAGAACCAAAGTATAGATTTGCACGTTTAGATAATATTCATTCGACAAATATTAAACGTAAATATAAATTTGCAGGTAATCCTAATATTATTGCTGGTGAACAACCTGAACCTCATAACAGCAACGATTAATGTTCAACCAATATTAGATCAAAACGGATACATAGAAATCAATGGTAAACTTGAAGACATAGTTATCAAATCCGATTTAATTGTTCACATAATTAATCCAAGTGATATAGTTGATGTTTTAAATGAAATTGAAAATAATACCGGACCTTTGTATACTGATCATCAAACAATAATCTTAAACGAAATAGAAGTCTTAAGAAATAAATTACATACTTTAGTTCCCAAAGAAAATCGTAGATATAAACGAGGATTAATAAATATAGTTGGAAGAACAGCAAATTTCTTATTCGGAACAATGGATGACATTGGTAAAGAAGATATAACTAACCATTTAGGTTTAGTAGAATCTAATCTACATAACACTATTACTGTATTAAATCAACAGGTCAAAGTAAATGAATACTTTAACAAATCAATAGAGCTTATTAAAAAGAACATACTCAATGAACGACAACTTTGGATAAACAGCCTTAATTCAGTAGACCAAGTATTAAAAAAAGTAGTTCTTCAAACGGTATATTTTGATAAAACTATACAATTAAATTTGCTTAGAAATTTGATAGAAAATATTCAAGATAATGTTGTGTCTGCTCAACATGGTTTAATTCATCCAAATATCTTAACTAATGAAGAGATCGAAACATATAAAATAGATTTAAACAAACTCAAATTTCTCAGAACTGCTGTTGTAGAATACAAAAACAATCTTTTATTATTTATATTAAAAGTTCCAAAAGAGTTTTTAAAGATTCAAGTTAGGAACATTATTCCAATACCTAATAAAGAAATGAGAGAAATCGATCAGGAAATAGAATCAGTAATTGATTTTAGTAATCAAACGTACACTTACAATGAAAAGAATACATTAAATGAATTTAAATTAAGTAAAAACTGTGTCGTTAACAATAATTGTAAAACTATCGTTAACAAAAATGTTGAAATTCTAAAAATAGACGAAGAGACTATCATTCTAAAGAATGGAAACAATGTTAATTTAAAACAAAATTGTAATTCCAGAAATACAATTCTAAATAAAAATTATTTAATACACTTCAACAATTGCTCTTTCGAAATGTTAAATCACTTTTTCAATAACAAAAGAAATAGTTACAGTGAAAAATTTATCTTTCCTGTTACAAATAATAATGTGACATTTATTCCAAAAATTACTTTAGAAGACATAATAACAACGAATGTAGACAACATAAAACAGATTGAGGAACTAAAAACACATAAAAATATTAATTATGCATGTTCAATCTTTGTTTTTGTACTTGTTATAATAGTGATTATAATAATTTTGTATTATGGTAAGAAAATCAAAATTTTTGAAACGGTACTACCTTTTAAAACTACCAAAGTAAATTCAGATAATATTGAAGAAATCAATTTAAGTAAAATAGATATAAAAAACATTAAACCACAGAAGAAAGAAGATGAATTCCTTAAGGAATTGGGAATTGAATTATCAATATAATATTAAGAATAAATCTTGATTTTTGTTAAACAATCAATTATATTGTTTTCATAAAGTAACTATAAATATATGTTAAAATTTATATTAAATAAGATTCAGGAGAATCTTTACTTTAAGAGAGGAGGAGTTATATAATCATAAAAGAATAAGTTGCAACGAAACACTTTGTTATGTAAATAAAAGAGTATCAGAATAATATTTCAAAAGACCACACCAACTTGCAACTAAGCAAAATGTGTCTTTGTTTATAAAGTCATTTGATAAACGATACTCTCCGTTGACAAACCGCAAACTAAGCAGTTTGCCACTTTTGTTTATAATATCATAAAACGATACGACTGTTTGAGTATCGACCACCAAAGATGCGAATGGGTTCATGATCAAGAAAGTGACTGGATGGTGGTCAGTAGTTGAAGTGGACTCCTCTCTTAAACACTAGGTCTCATAAGTTGTGAAAAATAAAGTTTATGAATATATTAAAAAAGAAAAAGTCTTATTAATCAATTAAAGATAAAATTCGCACGGGTTCTGGTTAGTTACAGTTTCAACCGGTATCCCACTTCTGACACCATGTAGTTTTTTTTCTCAAGATATAGTCTCCTTTTTTCTTGTTTTTGTTTCAATAAAAAACACACTTCTTTTAAATAGATTGAAATTGATATTTTGATATTAAGAAAATTCAATATAAAAGTAATTAATAGGATAATAAATTGATATTTGATTCTTTTCTTTTCTAAGTTTTTAGGCACTTGACTCTTTGCTTCTTTACATACTTTTCGACTGACTTCTAGAAAGACAAAACATGTCGGTTCTCTTAAATACAACTATTTTAACTCGTTTCTCTTTTATAATATATCTTTTAAATTTACTTGGCGGCTTAACTTTTTCATTTTATATAATAAAGCAACTTATTCCACATTTATAAAAAAAAAAATTGAGAGATTAGTACAGCAGAGAGCAAGATCTGCCGGGCTTAGCGCATTTCACGAGCTGCAGAGCACTACCACATATGCGACATTCAAGAGGAAATTATTTTTGAAAGTATCTCATCTTAATTAAATCAATTTTATACTTTCCGACTTTCTAACTTTTTCTTTTTTTTTTCACTGATCTTTTCTTTTTCCACTCTTTTTACTTCTTTTTCTTTTTTACTATCGTCCTTATTTTATTTATTACTTCTTTAACTATATTAGTTACTTTACTATCTTATTTTTTCGTTTTCTTTGCTTTCATGAGTTATAAAAAATCTATTGTTAAATTTATTAGATGCTCTAGAAGATTTAAATCTTAATGTATCAATGTAATTTATATATTTATGGAAATAAATTGAAATTGAATTGAAAACCGATTTATGTGAAATTTTATACAGAATTAATCAAAAACCTGAAGATGGACATAGGTTATATTTCATTGGAATATTCCCACGGGAACCGGTCTTCACTTATATTTTAAATATGAAAAAAAATGTCTCTGTTGAGCTTTCAATGTTACCATCTCCCGCCCAAGGTCTTGAACCGATTTATATGAATTTTGGTAAAGAGATAGTCTAGAACCTGAAGATGGACAATTGTATGTGGAACAAGAATAAAGTCTGGCTGTCCGTATCTACTATATATTAATTTGTGACGATTACATTTTTTCTCAATTTTTTTAGATTTTAGGCACAAAAATAAGAGTTTATCCCTTTAAAAATTAATATGAACTTTATTTCCATCATAATATTAAATCAACGCATAAGTCATCGAATGTGTCATTGCATGTGTCATCGCGTGTGTCATCGCATGTGTCATCGCGTGTGTCATCGCGTGTGTCATCGCGTGTGTCATCGCATGTGTCATCGCGTGTGTCATCGCATGCGTCATCGCGTGTGTCATCGCATGTGTCATCGTATGCATCATCGCGTGTGTCATCGCGTGTGTCATCGCATGTGTCATCGCGTGTGTCATCGCATGTGTCATCGCGTGTGTCATCGCGTGTGTCATCGCATGCGTCATCGCATGTGTCATCGCGTGTGTCATCGCATGTGTCATCGCGTGTATCATCGCATGTGTCATCGCATGTGTCATTGCATGTGCCATCGCATGCGTCATCGCGTGTGTCATCGCATGTGTCACCGCGTGTGTCATCGCGTGTGTCATCGCATGTGTCATCGCATGTGTCATCGCATGTGTCATCGCATGTGTCATCGCGTGTGTCATCGCATCCGTCATCGCGTGTGTCATCGCATGTGTCATCGCGTGTGTCATCGCATGTGTCATTGCATGTGTCATCGCGTGTGTCATCGCGTGTGTCATTGCGTGTGTCATCGCGTGTGTCATCGCATGTGTCATTGCATGTGTCATCGTGATTGTCATCGCATGTGTCATCGCGTGTGTCATCGCGTGTGTCATCGCATGTGTCATCGCGTGTGTCATCGCGTGTGTCATCGCGTGCGTCATCGCTTGTGTCATCGCATGTGTCACCGCGTGTGTCATCGCGTGTGTCATCGCATGTGTCATCGCATGTGTCATCGCATGTGTCATTGCATGTGCCATCGCATGTGTCATCGCGTGTGTAATCGCATGTGTCATCGAATGTGTCATCGCGTGTGTCATCGCATGTGTCATCGCATGTGTCATCGCATTTGTCATCGCATGTGTCATTGCATGTGTCATCGCGTGTGTCATCGCGTGTGTCATCGCATGTGTCATCGCGTGTGTCATTGCATGTGTCATCGTGTGTGTCATCGCATGTGTCATCGCGTGTGTCATCGCGTGTGTCATCGCATGTGTCATCGCGTGTGTCTTTGCATGTGTCATCGTGTGTGTCATCGCATGTGTCATTGCATGTGTCATCGCGAGTGTCATTGCATGTGTCATCGCGTGTGTCATCGCGTGTGTCATCGCATGTGTCATCGCATGTGTCATCGCATGTGTCATTGCATGTGCCATCGCATGTGTCATCGCGTGTGTAATCGCATGTGTCATCGCGTGTGTCATCGCATGTGTCATCGCATGTGTCATCGCATTTGTCATCGCGTGTGTCATTGCATGTGTCATTGCGTGTGTCATCGCATGTTCCATTGCATGTGTCATCGCATTTGTCATCGCATGTGTCATTGCATGTGTCATCGCGTGTGTCATCGCGTGTGTCATCGCATGTGTCATCGCGTGTGTCATTGCATGTGTCATCGTGTGTGTCATCGCATGTGTCATCGCGTGTGTCATCGCGTGTGTCATCGCATGTGTCATCGCATGTGTCATCGCGTGTGTCTTTGCATGTGTCATCGTGTGTGTCATCGCATGTGTCATTGCATGTGCCATCGCGAGTGTCATTGCATGTGTCATCGTGAGTATCATCGCATGTGTCATCGCGTGTGTCATCGCATGTGTCATCGCGTGTGTCATCGCGTGTGTCATTGCATGTGTCATCGTGTGTGTCATCGCGTGTGTCATCGCATGTGTCATCGCGAGTGTCATTGCATGTGTCATCGCGAGTTTCATCGCGTGTGTCATCGCATGCGTCGTCGCATGTGTCATCGCATGTGTCATCGCGTGTGTCATCGCATGCGTCATCGCGTGCGTCATCCCGTGTGTCATCGCATGTGTCATTGCATGTGAAATCGCGTGTGTAATCGCATGCGTCATCGCTTGTGTTATCGCATGTGTCATCGCATATGTCATCGCGTGTGTCATCGCGCGTGTCATCGCATGTGTCATCGCATGTGTCATCGCGTGTGTCATCGCATGTGTCATCGCATGTGTCATCGCGTGTGTCATCGCATGTGTCATCGCATATGTCATAGCGTGTGTCATCGTGCGTGTCATCGCATGTGTCATCGCGAGTGTCATCGCATGTGTCATCGTATGCGTCATCGCATGTGTCATCGCGAAAGTCTTCGCATGTGTCATCGCGTGTGTCATCGCATGTGTCATCGCATATGTCATCGCGTGTGCCATCGTGCGTGTCATCGCATGTGTCATCGCATGTGTCATCGCGTGTGTCATTGCCTCTGTCATCGCGTGTGTCATCGCGCGTGTCATCGCATGTGTCATCGCATGTGTCATCACGTGTGTCATCGCATGTGTCATCGCATGTGTCATCGCATGTGTCATCGCGAAAGTCTTCGCATGTGTCATCGCCTGTGTCATCGCGTGTGTCATCGCGCGTGTCATCGCGCGTGTCATCGCATGTGTCATCGCATGTGTCATTGCGTGTGTCATCGCCTGTGTCATCGCGTGTGTCATCGCGCGTGCCATCGTGCGTGTCATCGCATGTGTCATCGCATGTGTCATCGCATGTGTCATCGCATGTGTCATCGTATGCGTCATCGCATGTGTCATCGCGAAAGTCTTCGCATGTGTCATCGCGTGTGTCATCGCATGTGTCATCGCATATGTCATCGCGTGTGCCATCGTGCGTGTCATCGCATGTGTCATCGCGAAAGTCATCGCATGTGTCATCGCCTGTGTCATCGCGTGTGTCATCGCGCGTGTCATCGCATGTGTCATCGCATGTGTCATCACGTGTGTCATCGCATGTGTCATCGCATGTGTCATTGCATGTGTCATCGCGTGTGTCATCGCATGTGTCATCGCATATGTCATAGCGTGTGTCATCGTGCGTGTCATCGCATGTGTCATCGCATGTGTCATCGCGTGTGTCATCGCGAAAGTCATCGCATGTGTCATCGCATGCGTCATCGCGTGTGTCATCGCATGTGTCATCGTTTGCATCATCGCGTGTGTCATCGCATGTGTCATCGCGTGTGTCATCGCGTATGTCATCGCGTGTGTCATCGCGTGTGTCATCGCATGTGTCATCGCATATGTCATAGCGTGTGTCATCGTGCGTGTCATCGCATGTGTCATCGCGAGTGTCATCGCATGTGTCATCGTATGCGTCATCGCATGTGTCATCGCGAAAGTCTTCGCATGTGTCATCGCGTGTGTCATCACATGTGTCATCGCATATGTCATCGCGTGTGCCATCGTGCGTGTCATCGCATGTGTCATCGCATGTGTCATCGCGTGTGTCATTGCCTGTGTCATCGCGTGTGTCATCGCGCGTGTCATCGCATGTGTCATCGCATGTGTCATCACGTGTGTCATCGCATGTGTCATCGCATGTGTCATCGCGAAAGTCTTCGCATGTGTCATCGCGTGTGTCATCGCATGTGTCATCGCATATGTCATCGCGTGTGCCATCGTGCGTGTCATCGCATGTGTCATCGCATGTGTCATTGCGTGTGTCATCGCCTGTGTCATCGCGTGTGTCATCGCGCGTGCCATCGTGCGTGTCATCGCATGTGTCATCGCATGTGTCATCGCATGTGTCATCGTATGCGTCATCGCATGTGTCATCGCGAAAGTCTTCGCATGTGTCATCGCGTGTGTCATCGCATGTGTCATCGCATATGTCATCGCGTGTGCCATCGTGCGTGTCATCGCATGTGTCATCGCCTGTGTCATCGCGTGTGTCATCGCGCGTGTCATCGCATGTGTCATCGCATGTGTCATCACGTGTGTCATCGCATGTGTCATCGCATGTGTCATTGCATGTGTCATCGCGTGTGTCATCGCATGTGTCATCGCATATGTCATAGCGTGTGTCATCGTGCGTGTCATCGCATGTGTCATCGCATGTGTCATCGCGTGTGTCATCGCGAAAGTCATCGCATGTGTCATCGCATGCGTCATCGCGTGTGTCATCGCATGTGTCATCGTATGCATCATCGCGTGTGTCATCGCATGTGTCATCGCATGTGGCATCGCATGCGTCATCGCGTGTGTCATCGCGTTTGTCATTGCATGTGTCATCGCGTGTGTCATCGCATGTGTCATTGCATGTGTCATCGCATGTGTCATTGCATGTGTCATCGCATGTGTCATCGCATGTGTCATCGCATGTGTCATCGCATGTGTCATCGCGTATGTCATCGCGTGTGTCATCGCGTGTGTCATCGCGCGTGCCATCGTGCGTGTCATCGCATGTGTCATCGCATGTGTCATCGCATGTGTCATCGTATGCGTCATCGCATGTGTCATCGCGAAAGTCTTCGCATGTGTCATCGCGTGTGTCATCGCATGTGTCATCGCATATGTCATAGCGTGTGTCATCGTGCGTGTCATCGCATGTGTCATCGCATGTGTCATCGCATGTGTCATCGCGTATGTCATCGCGTGTGTCATCGCGTGTGTCATCGCATGTGTCATTGCGTGTGTCATCGCATGCATCATCGCGTTTGTCATCGCATGTGTCATCGTATGCATCATCGCGTGTGTCATTGCATGTGTCATCGCGTGTGTCATCGCGTGTGCCATCGTGCGTGTCATCGCATGTGTCATCGCATGCATCATCGCGTTTGTCATCGCATGTGTCATCGTATGCATCATCGCGTGTGTCATTGCATGTGTCATCGCGTGTGTCATCGCATGTGTCACTGCATGTGTCATCGCATGTGTCATTGCATGTGTCATCGCATGTGTCATCGCATGTGTCATCGCATGTGTCATCGCGTATGTCATCGCGTGTGTCATCGCGTGTGTCATCGCATGTGTCATTGCGTGTGTCATCGCATGCATCATCGCGTTTGTCATCGCATGTGTCATCGTATGCATCATCGCGTGGGTCATTGCATGTGTCATCGCGTGTGTCATCGCATGTGTCATCGCGTGTGTCATCGCATGTGTCATCGCATGTGTTATCGCATGCGTCATCGCGTGTGTCATTCCATGTGTCATCGCGTGTGTCATCGCGTGCGTCATCGAGTGTGTCATCGCATGTGTCATCGCGTGTGTCATCGCATGTGTCATCGCTTGTGTCATCGCATGTGTCATCGCATGTGTTATCGCATGCGTCATCGCGTGTGTCATTGCATGTGTCATCGCGTGTGTCATCGCGTGCGTCATCGAGTGTGTCATCGCATGTGTCATCGCGTGTGTCATCGCATGTGTCATCGCGTGTGTCATCGCATGTGTCATCGCATGTGTTATCGCATGCGTCATCGCGTGTGTCATTGCATGTGTCATCGCGTGTGTCATCGCGTGCGTCATCGAGTGTGTCATCGCATGTGTCATCGCGTGTGTCATCGCATGTGTCATCGCGTTTGTTATCGCATGTGTCATCGTATGCGACATCGCGTGTGTCATCGCATGTGTCATCGCGTGTGTCATCGCATGTGTCATCGCATGTGTCATCGCGTATGTCATCGCATGTGTCATCGCGTGTGTCATCGCATGTGTCATCGCGTGTGTCATCGCTTGTGTCATTGCTTGTGTCATCGCGTGTGTCATCGCATGTGTCATCGCTTGTGTCATCGCATGTGTCATCAGTCATCACATGTGTCATCGCACGCGTCAAAATTTAAATATCTGAGATCATTGATCAATAGTGAAGCAACTTAAAATGACGGCATCAAAAAGCGAACAAGCGAAGTGAAGATCAAGTAGTGAGGGAACTCCTCCATTTTCTAGGACAGAGAACTTCTAACAAGTTTTAGGAAAGACTCTGCATCGCGGTTGTGCGTCCAACAACCAACACACACATACGGTTCTCGCTGTTGGAAAATATGAAAAATGTATGAGAATTAGTTAACAGCATATGAGATGAAGATGGTCCGTATGAAAGAAGGAGTATCAATGCGTGATCGAATTAATAAATAAAATCTTGGCCGACTCATTTGGTATTGTAGTTTTCAAAAAGGAGATCTAGAGAGGAACGCCGAAAAGTCAATATCATACAACGTTCAGAGACTATCGCGATAGAAAAAAAGATAATCAGACAAAAATATTCCTAATACAGTTAAATGCAACGAAATCTACATTTGGTTGGCCTCAGTCATGGACCGATGTGAAACCAGGAGGTTCGGTGACGTATTCTGGAGTACGCCACGAGTGGTGTAGAACAGCAAAGTAGAAAAACTTTGAACCCTTCGAGATAACGATGCTCGTGAGGTGCCGTCCATAATATGTTCCATACGTTCGCATACAGGGGGAAGGGAGGTGTCTCGCTGAGTGTGACAAGATATTACAAGAAAGGGGGGGGGGGAAGGTCTACGGCAACGTAACGCTCGCCGTTCATCAAAAAATGTTACTACAGTATTTCTCTCGACTAGTTATTTTTGAATCGTTGTCATAATAAAAGTCATTCATTTCGTATTAGCAAATATACAGACATTAAAATGCATATATTTTTGATACAATAAATTGAAACTCAATATATTTACTACTGTTTTTATTTTAAACATGAGCGCTAGCTCTTTGGCGCGGCTCTTGCGGCATTGTAATCCGTAATTTTAAGAGTGTTTTTATTTTTAAATGTCTTTTGCATTATAGAAATATTGACAACGAATGAATTCGCAAAAGTGGTTCATTGATGGTTGAGTTGAAGACTGGATTGTTGGCCAAAAACCAAAAAGTCTCATCTTTTCGAAATTTCAGTGATAAGAAAAAACCTTTTTGGTTCAGACTTAAGAAGCTTGACCGTGATGAAGAACTTACTGCTGACAATCTTCAATATCCATCTATGTAGGATGGTGAAAACCAGATAGTAGAAAACAGAACATCAAATCCTCTTTTTCTAGTAATGAACTGAATTCTAAACCGAGGCCAAATACCGCGAACGTATCCAGGGCAGAGAATGTGATTTTGGAAGCGTTAAGTCTCTTGCGCACATTACTCGTTACTTTATTATGAGCAAATAAAGGTCGTATAAAGTGTTGTCCACGATGGTGGCCATGTCTGCATTATTTTTATTTAGTTAGTTTTTTTTCCACTGCTATTGTCTTTCGTGGGTAAATTTCAATGAACTGCTATGAGAGCGGTTTATAACTTAAGTCTCAGGAATTGGTTGAAAGTGGCTGGTCTTTAAAATACATTAGTCACAAATATTGTACTGGGAAGTTATTTAAAAAAAAGGAACAGGGTCGAAATGTTCAGATGTCGCTGAAATGAGAAAGAAAGTTTCTCTTGGTTTTAGTAGATCTAAGATAAAAGAGCAAGAAACTGATATATAAAGTCGTTGGAGCGTTCGCCAGGTTCGATATGTAAGGCTTTGCTTTCAACAAATCTTATCTGTTCCTTAATTACACCACTTTTCTTGTCGTTATACAATTTAATTAATAACCACACTTTGTCTTATTAGCAATTACACTTCTTCCCCATGAAAGCGTTCGTGTGACGGCGAATTTGTGTTTTCTGTAGACTAACGATCCATAAAGTGCATAAAAGATCTTCGTTCAAAATAAAGCCTTACTTAAAGTTCCATTTGAATATCACACCATCGTCTCTAATTCTATGTTTTTTGAAACAATGAACCGCTTCTAACTTTGTTTTCAAAAGTCGAAAAGATAAGGTTTTAAATTTCTACCTTACCAGGTCTTGAAAAACACATATTTAATTTGCTGTGGACTTTTACATTTACTGTATCTATCGAGGTTCAAAAGTGCACCAGGTCATCGGTATAACCTATAAATGTCACCCCACTTTTGATTATTGTCATACTTAACTAAGACAAAGAGTGCCTTTTGTCATTTTTTGCTTAGTAAACAATCTTTTTGAACTTAAAATAATTTTTTAGACTCAGCTTACTTAAATTATACAATATACATACTCCTATGGTTTAATGTTCATACGTTTTTATTTAAATTTTTACTTTTGCGAAACACACATCGACTGACCTTAAGTCCAATAATTTCTATGAACTAATTAAACACACACACACCACCTATTTCTTATTTAACTTTTTAATCTTACGCAAACCATTGCATTAGATTAATTTACTCATTAAAAGATGGTTTCATTGTGCTTTCATCATTAAAAGAATTATAATTGGCCCTTAGAATGGAGGCCTCAGGAGCATTTTGGTTTGACATTGATGTGGTTTAGAAGAATTTTCCATCAACCATCGTTCACACCATCAGCACTAAGTGCTTGCTGTGTCTGATGCAAAGCTGAAGGTTGAGTAGATATACTTGACATCATGTGTCGACAAAGGAGCCACTTTCAGCACTCAGAGTTTATAACGATAAAATATTATTTGTGGTGCATACTTGCGGTGATGACGTTTCTGTTCAGTTATTCTTTTTAAAGTTAAGTATACACTTAAGTATACAAAACAGAAGAAATAAATAAAAAAATGTACTTCAAGCTTTTTATGAATTTTTTTATTCGGTTAATAAAAAGAAAGAACTCCCATTGACCTTGGCAATTGATTTTCTCAAAGATAAAAATTAAAGTTAGGGATTTTTATTTGGTTTAATTTTCAGAAGGAGGAATAAACTCGTAATTTTTGCTTGCATTTCAGAATGCCTTACTTTTTTTACAAATGATAAAAAAATTTCTCATTTTCTCCAGAGATGAAATACCACGCCGCCTAGAGCATAACGGAAAAAAGGCTTGCGATGATTGGAGGATGTACCAAAGTCACCATTTTGAAGAATGAGTTTTTTTCACTATCTAAAGAACCACCAACGGGAAATTTATCAAAGCTTTTTTATAGTTAACGTTACAATATTTAATTCTAAGTCATTTTTAGTACTAACCTTGAATTCAATGAACACATCAACCTCATAACAAGCAAAGCAAATTCAATGCTTGGGTTTATAAAGAGATGGGCAAAATAATTTAACGACCCCTATGTTACACTTTCCTTATACAACTGTCATGTTCGTCCCTATCTCGAGTATGCTTCTCAGGTTTTGTCACCTCTATATGAAGTTCATAAATCTCGTATTGAGGCAGTACCACACAGATTCATACGTTTTGCCCTGAAAGGTCTTCCCTGGGAAGATCCTTTTAATCTCCCCCCTTATGAAAACCGTATTCGTCTTTTAAATCTTCAACCACTCTCACAAAGACGGATCAACAATGATTTAGTATTTTTCCATCAACTTATAACAGGTTCAATTGATGCTCCTGACTTGCTCTCTCACATAGGATTCAACAATCGCGGAGGATCTCACCAGCTACGAAATCAGGAGTTTTTGCATTGCTACCGCCACAGAACTAACTATGGCATGCATGAGCCATTAGCTCGCATGAGTAGGTTATACAACTCTACCCCTCTTACTTCAGATTTCAATCTTAGTAAAAGTAGTTTAAAATTAAAACTAAAAACCAGTGCTCCACAAGCATGATTTTTGTTTTGTATTTAATTTATATCTAATTTGTATCGAATTTGTATTAAATTTATTAGGTAATCGTAGCTTATTTTACTTGTATTTTTTTTTATACTTTCAATAATGTTTTTATAGTTTGATTTTGTTTTATTGATGTAGTAAAAGATAATTATGTTAAATGTTATGTCCTTGTTCGAATACGTTCTATTGTGCTTGTGTTGGCGTTTTTACTAACCACTAACACTTGCATTAATGATGAAGAGCGTAGATAAGTGCGTACATATGAGCTTGCTCTAAGCTCAGTACCGCTTAAGACTCTGAGATGCAAAAAAAAAAACACAAACTGCTCCAAAAACTTTTATTCGTATTCTTTTCTTTGTTTCATTTTAACTTGTTTTACTAAGAACTTGAAATGGAAAAGTCCACACAAAAAAAAAAGTTTGAAAGAAAAAAGTGTTTTTTATTGAAAATCTTTTTGATAATTTGCTCTTAATATTGAACGTCCCTGTTTCTTCTTAAATACTAAACGAAAGACGCTTTTCAAAACTGTACAAAATTGCCCAATTCTACTCTACCTGCTCACAAGTATCCCTTTTCAAAAACTAACGATTTAAGGTTAATCAAAATGGTGCAACGCAACTCTACTCTGATTCAGTTCTGGTGGCCAACTTGCCAGAACCGCAACTTCTACCAAACTTGACATTTTGACTTAGCTCGAACTACAGCGAGTGCCATTAATATTCGGTTGTTTTTTTCAACAGAAACACTTTTCTTTCCACTTTTGACTCAAACGTTAACGGTAATTTTTTCTTTAAATCGACGATATTGCATAGCCTCAAAAAAAAATATTTTTTGAATCAAAAAAAATATCAAAAAATAAGAAATATAAAAATACAACAACTCAAGGAATAATGCTTCATTATTTCCTTTTTTGTACATAATACTTTTAATTTTTGCGTTAATCGGTTTTGACATCTCATTCAATATTGTGTGGGATACCTTTTATTGCACAAAAATCCGTTCAGTCGTTAAAGCATATTTTGTTTCTAATTTTACGGGTGTATTCCATTTTTCTTGTAACCGTGTTTTCATTGTATACTTATTGTAGTTATAAAATCCACCTCAATTATGCAACTCATCCCTCAAATTCTCGAATGAGTTCAGGTTCAAAGATTTTGGAGGTGTTTGAATAACCTAAGGACTCTTATAGAATATAAATGCTCTGAAAACAAGTTCCTTTTGCTCTGAGAGCAGTCTTAAATTTTCATTTCAATTTAGAGAGATAGAGCTATTCGATTTAGACGACGTAGACCAACAATTCCGCCAACCCGACCTGGACGAAGTGAAGACGTTAGTATCCAAGCTAAAGTTCAACAAAGCTGCTGGAGCTGATGGCCTCACTGCCAAATTGTTTAAAGGACAGGCGATGACCTGGTTAGGAGTATGCACCAGCTCACTTGCAAAATATGGTCGGAAGAAAGCATACCCGATGAGTGGAATCTCAGCATTGTTTTCCTGGTCCTAAAAAAAGGATACCCTCTGAACTGCGCCAACTTCAGAGGTATCTGTCTTCTTAATATCGCGTACAAGATCCTCTCTGCCGCATTGTGTGAGCGTCTTAAGCCATCCGTCAACAACCTGATAGGTCCTTGTCAGTGCGGCCTTAGACCAGGAAAGTTCGTCATAGACCAAATCTTCACACTACGGCAGATCTTGGAAAAAAACCCAGGAACTTCAAATCGATACCTACAACCTTTTTATCGATTTTAAGGCGCGCATGACAGCATCTATAGAGAGGAGTTATATAGAGCCAAGAGCCATGTCTAATTTTGGCATCCTTATCAAACTTGTCCAATTGTGTAGGATGACGATCGTCCCATCAGGGTCGGAAAAGATCTCACCGCTGCATTCGATGTCAAAAAAGGTTTTAGGCAAGGCGATGCACTGTCGTGCGACTTCTTTAACATCGTTCTGGAAAGAATAGTGCAAAACTCCCAAGTCAACACAAGAGGCACAATCTTTCAAAGATCCGTTCAATTACTCGGATATGCCGACGACATTCACATTATCGGGAGAACGCAGCGTGTTTGCCAATCGCTGTTTTTTCGAACTAAGAAGGCAATCGAGTAGTAAAGTCTTCTCTCGAGCAACTTAAGTGTCCCTGTACAAGACACTGTTCTTATATATGGTGCAGAGGCAAGAACTTGTCAAAGGTAGATGAGAACGCTTGAGAATGCTTCGAAAGAAAAATTCTTCAGGTGGTTTATGGTTCCGTCTGCTTAGATGGAGAGTGGGGAAGAAAATTTAACTATGAACTGTACGGGATGTACAGCGACACTGACCTTGTCAAACGATTCAAGTTCCAGCGGCTTAGATGGCTGGGACATGTGGAGTCAATGGAACCCAACGCTCCAGCCCAGAAAGCCTTCAAATCTAGTCCCGAGGGACGACGCAGTAGAGGAAAGGTGCGACTCAGGCGGCACGGCGCACGCAAGAAGGAGAGAACCTCAACCAACTTGGCGTGAAAAACTGGAGGCAGCTAGCTACGGACCGAGATGGCTGGAGAAGCATGTTGGTTGAGGCCCTGGTCCGACCCGGACTGTAGCGCCTTACCTTAAGTTAGTAAGTAAGTAAGTGCATGACAAACTAATAACATCTTCAAATTCGCACGACCTCTGGCAAAGCCAGAAGAAAGAAGATTTTCGACTCAAACGACTGAAATTGGTTTTCTTCGAGAAATTTCTTAAACATACTGTATAACACCAACCTACACCACATACACCGCATTTTTGTCACCCATATTACAGCGGTGTAGAGCTACAATAAAGTATTTGGTTCTCTCTGAGAGATTTTTTCAAAGATGCGTTGTAACACCACCTACACCAACTACACTTTGTGAGCATAGAGACACGTCCAAAAATGGTTTGTTATTGAAAATTAAAAATTTTCTTATAATTTTTAATCACAGCACTAATAATAATAGACTGTAGCGCCACCTTGGGTAATTAAGTAATAATAGTTTCATATTTACAAATATAAAGTGCAAAGAGATGTTTTTCGAGTTTTCGACTTCAAAAATCGATATCTTGAAAACCAAGCAATTTATCGAAAAGTTTTGTTTTACATTTTCAAATTATTTAGGCTCGTTTTACAAACTGCCATATTCAAAACTTGGTGCCACGGATAAAATCATTGTCAGACTACAAAGTCATGGATATCGTACTATCCCCGAAGGAACAAGTGCCCAAAAAATATTCGTACATAAGGCTGTGATTAGCTGTTATATTAGCACACATTCTTCCAGAACTAATAACCACTCTGGAAACCGCAATGCTTGGTGAAATGTTCTCGATGTCTTATTGTCATTCGCAGACATTTAAGGCAGAAGTGAATCAGACGAAAATGAAGCTATATTGGCGCAGGGACAGTTGACTTCAAATTTGGAAAATGGATCCCGATTTTGTTTGCCAGAAAAAGTAGTCCTTGGGGCTTTCGAAACGATTTGCCTGGTATTTGTTTGTCTTTTAGGAGCCTAGTCAAATGAAGAACTTATGTAAAAGGCTCAGATGGATCACGTGTATTACATGCGAGCTTTGCGTTAAAGCTAATTTAACAAAGTTTTTTTAAGACGGTACATTATGAACCGCCATTATTTTTTTTTTTAATTTAAAACTGGTAAGCATTTTCTTGGCCAAGACTTGTATAGTTTTTTAAACACAGTTTTGATTGTCTAAAAGAGTTCTAAGCTGCTAATTTTATAAAAACGACTGTAAATGTTTTACTTTTGAGCTTTAATATATTTGTCCAACTTGTACTTTTGGCTGCAGTTTCTTACAAAATCTTCACATATTATAAAGCCGAAGCCAAATTTCAGAAAAGGTACCTATACTTTTGTCGACATTAATTAAAAAGTTGACTTCCCAAAGTAAATCGACTGAGTTTATCAAAATAAATGACAAGACATTAGCGAAATAGCTGTGTGTATACGGTCACTATTTGATAGTGAAACATGTTACACAAAAAGCAATCAATCATCCTGCGTCTATCATCTCAGACGATGACACTTTCCTTCCTGTATTACGCGAAAACAGAACAGTTAATGTAATTCCAGAGCATGCTGTCTTTTTAAAACTCATCAAAGTCTTCCTGAAATACTAAACATTTCTTAAGCTGTTTTTTCACTTATTTCTAGACCAAAATGAAAACTGAATTCAATCATCAAGAAATCTCCATCTCAAGGAATGTAACCCCGCTGGATTTGTCCATCGAGTTCAAACAATAATGGTTTGAATAGTAACGTGCTCTTCCTTTCCAACGACTAACGAAAAAACTAAATCTTTAAATCAAACACAATGTAACCCTTTTTCACTCAAAGCACAGTAAAAGCACTCGTTCAATTTAAACTCAATGCATTTTGCTGCTCTTTTCACCACAGCAATGTTGCCAAGCACACCACACAACATAAGTTTCTGTTGCTTCTAACGAATTTCTTCAAATATTTTCTTCGCAATGAATCTTCTCAACATCTGACTCAACACACCACTTCCCCACACTTATCGTGGTGGTTGTTTTGTCTTCATAGATTTTCATCTTTACTCTGCGCCCTGTATTTGGCGCCCAACATCCAAACTCTGGTTATTTCCGACAATATCCCTCCGTCATGTTGCTTGTACGTGTGCTATGCTGCCAGCAACAGTAGCAGCAAGGAGTGATGGGACTTTTTGGAAAAATGTCGGAAGTAGATTTGAAATAAAAATGCAGTAGATTCAACTGTTCTGCAGTAGATTTTTCGTTTTCAAAACATGAACAACTTTAAACATAGATTCACATACATAAATAACTTAAGATAAAAAAATAAACATTTTTCTTCAAAGCAAATTCACTTAAGAATTCATATACTCCTTGCTATTTCACGGCCTGAGAGTCCTGTTTCCTTGAAAGCGTCTATTCTTGCTCTTTCTGTCGCTGTCAAAGTCTTTCCGGAACCCATGTGTGCTTCAAACTAATCAAAACGGTTATTTTTAACACTGTATTAGATATTTTATACAAAAATTCGCACTTGCGCACTTCTGCACGGAAATATTCGTAGTGGCCTCATCCTAGTGGAGCACCTTTTTATACCTATTTTCAGTACCTCATTAATTGATCTTGGGAAATTCCAACAGTCGTTTCGAATAAACCCGTTAAATTTATGAATTTGTAATGGGAAAATACGTACCTATTAACTGGTAATAAACTTTTCTGGGTACAAAACTTCCACCAGGTATAAAAAGCGAAAATCGATCGCAAAATTTGTGGCCTCATCCTAGTGGTTGGCAGTGTACTTATATGAACATCAGCTTTGAATTAAAAAAAGTACTGTCATAATTGCTAACTATTTATTGCTTTTTTTTATTGTCCGTCGACAAATAAAAACTTATTAAAATACTCTTTAAGGCCCACGGAATCCGAAGGTTCCCAACAATCTTTGTTTAGGTCGTCCATTTCCTTACAGGGTATAGCATTTTCTAAAGTATGGTTATATTCAATTTGTTGCGAAGTTTATCCTTCGCTTAACTAACTGTCGAAAATTTCCGATCTGCTGCGGTGATCATAAAATTAACATATATGTACATAAACTATTAAATTTTTTCCCCAAAAGTGTTTTCTTCATTTTTAAGTTTGACCCTAAAAGCTGTTATGTCAACAGCATCATAATATTTATCTAAAAGATATTGGTTTCCCAACAAAGACCTCCAAACAATGTTAAGTTCTTCAAAATTTTTAATCAAATCAAATTAAAGAAAGGAAAAGACGCTACAATGGCCAAAACGAGGTCATTGTATAGAGAATATATCACTACCTTTGCATCTAAATACTTAAGAAGTTTTAATTGTGTATTATTAAAATTAAAACGCTTTTTTATTTAATCACAAATTTGTACATAAAATTGAACCAAACATTTTTTTATTTCAAAAATTTTGCTTTCTTCAAAATTGTGAGAGGCAATATATCGCTAGAATTCGATCCCAGAATTCATATCCGTATGGGAAAGATAAATGTAAGGTACTTTCTAATCCTGCATTGGTACTGACTGAATCCATACTAATATAATATTTAAAAATTTCAATGAAAAGACCTGTTTAGTTATACATAGTCAACCGTATCTATAATCGCATAATAAACTCCGCACAACTTTAAAACACGCTTAATCATTGAATAAAACAAAAATCGTATTTATAATCAATTTTTGTCAGTGAATAAGAACTGAATAGCTTAAACGCCGATATGCGTGTTTTAAGCGTGTTTTAGCGCATAAATTTCACTTGATTTTGAGTATTGAGTTTTCATTCAGTGGTTTATTTACAACTTGGAGAATTTTACTATAACTAAAATGGAAATGTACTCAAATTACATCAACTTTATTGTGTTTCAATTGAAAGAAATATGCATTGTTTTCCTTTTTTGTAAATCGGTTTCTTACAAGTTTTCCAGTTGCGAAACGTTAACAAATTAACTAGAAATTAAAGCCAAAGAATAATATAGAAGTACATAAATATATAGAATAACGTACATTGTGTGACCTACATTTCATCTTCCATAGCTAAGAAAATATAAGCAAAAACAAATTTCTGTTGTCAGTTTTAACCATTGAGAAACCAAATTAGAAAATTTCTTTATGATTTTGACATAAGGTATGAATAACTATAATGGGTGATGAAAAGGATTATAAATAAGGATTTTTATTCACTGAATAAAGTTTTAATTAGTTCTTATTCACTGCATAACTATTTTGCGTTTTAAGCGTATTATAGCGAAATCTAATAAATACGGCTGAGTAAGAACAAAAGTGCAGTAGATTTGATTTAAAGGCAGTAGATTTATTTTTCGAGAAAAGTGCAGTAGATCTACTGCAATTGCAGTAAAGTCCCAACCCTGGCAGCAACATCCACCCTAACATGCGGTGCGTTTTTCGCGTCCAACATCACAACAATCATCGGCCTTTTCTTTCAAATGTGCAGTTTTTGAATTTCATTTCTCCGATACTCGCCGTCGGTTTCGGTTCGGAATTCGGATAGTTCTTTTGGATTCGGATACTCTCAGAGTATATAAAACGCTTCTAGGCCGTATACGCAATACGCCACAGTGCGCGTCTTAAAATAGACCATCAAATACATATATTTGTACGTGAAGTTTTATTTTATTTGTTTTTCGTGCAAAAAAGTTCTACTACTAAACATAAATTTGTTTTTGTTGGAAGGAAATATTTTTTAGCAAGTTACAGTGTAAAGATCTTGACTTACAAAAGTGAATTTTCATTACAAAAAAATACATAGTATATTGAAAGTATCTGAATGTGATGACGAGAAAAGTGAAGAAAATTTTAAAAATATAACATCTCCAAAATGTGGGGAAACACCGAGTGAAAGAAGCTGAAAGAAAAAGCACAGAAATTGTGAAAGAGTGTGTCAAAAAATAAAAGAAAATCAGAAAATAAATAAAACAAATTAATCTTTGAGATACACAAATAAACGAAAACAACAAACAAATGAAATGAAGCTTTGGAAGTCAAAGAAAGCCATCAGCTGTGTTCCCGGCAAATCTAGCAACAGCAGTAACAGTGGCAGTTGCTCCACTAAGAGCGAGGACAAGTATGATTCGAATGGGATACCCTTAGTGCCGATTGTTGGGGGTGAGTAACATGTCGACAAGTAGACACTTCGTTCATCGGAAAAAAAAAGAATGTTTTTCATTGCTCTGCTTTGAATCATCGGGTTTTCTTGTGTTGTTGTGTTTTTGGCAAAAAAAAAGACAAAAATGTGGACAGAATTAATTGAAGATGCATGTAAAGAACAAAGATAATGGTGTGCCGTGATGATTAAAATTACATACCACATCGATGAAATACCAAGGGATAATGAGTAGGAAGATGTTGGTGTTGCGATTAACACAACAATTTAAGTGCCGCCAAAGGATTGTTCTGGCGAAAATTGTCAATGTAGTTGGCACATTCTATTGGGATGTACAAAAGAACTATACAAACTCGCTATATGAAATATAATTTGAGCGAAAATTGTTTTGTTGAAACATTAATTGATTTTTGTAGGGCGCTTCATTTGATGTTGGGTTAAACTTAGTTAATTAAATACCTTAGTTCATTGTCTCATTGAACACATCCCTAATCAGTTTTCAGGGGGGGTTAACTGAAGTTATTTTTTTTTTCTTTGTGCACTATCTTGGTGCACTTTAGCGAAGCTATTTAGTTTCTGTGAATTTTCTTTGCTGGCTTTATGAAGGAGAAAGATAGTTTCTTCTTCGATGCGATGGAAAAGGCTTTCAGACCCGTACCGAAACGTTAAAATAAAAAAACCTTCATACCGGATTTTGAAACAGGCCAAATTGATTTATGTGAATTGGAAAGCCAAATTGAGAAAGTTGATACTGTCTTATGTCTGGTTTTATCAAATGTAACGCCAACTCGGTGTTGCCGAAGTAGGATTTACTTTACAGCGGCTTCTTAAACACTACTTTAATACCGTCTCAATCTTTGCAATAGTTCGTATGAATTATGAAACAATACCTGAAATGATAATGTACTTCGGCTCACAGTCACGAGCCCTTTAATGTTTGGTAATGACTTCGACAAAAAATAGAGAGCTTTTCTAGAAGTTTATACTTCGGTGTGTCTAGTAACAACTTTTCGAAGAAGAATGTTTCACTTGACTTACCAGATATGTTACTAATAATTCATTAAAAATAGACAGGGGTCAAGCTAGAGTTTTTTAGTAAGAATGTTTCATTTCTTTTACGATGCAGCTATCAAAAATGAAAATCCTAAATCCTTGCAAGTTGGATTATGATTCAAAGTTTGAAATGACAGTTGGTACCTATTTAGTTAAAAAAAAAAAGTCTGAGTGTTGCCATTTTCTGATCCAGAAATGCATATTTCAAACATTGATTTGAAGTTTGAAGGGAAATGTGCTTTTGAGGTATGAAAAGTTGAAATATTTAAGATCAATGATCAATCATCAGACAACTTGCGATGAGGAGATGACATCAATTATCGAGTAGTGGTAATGTGGATGAAGTAGTAAGAAAGCTCATGCTTCTAATGTGATAGAAAAATTCCTTTTAGGCTGAAGAGAAGATTCAACACCACGTCTGTGCGTCTAACACTCACATACTATCCATAAATGTTGGACAATGTACCAAACGTATGAAAGTATGTTCATGGCAGCTTAGATGGAGTTGCTTCGTATGACGGCAGGTTAACAAAGATTGATCGTATTAGTCTTTACACCAAATGATCCATCTTGAACAGTTGGAATTATCATGTCCAAAGGATAGAGAAAACCAATATCATAGGTACAACTTCAGACACGATGGCCAAAGTGAAAGAATTGACACGACTGGGTCGCTCGAACTCAAAGCTGAGTAAATGTTATTAGTCTTCTTCTTCTTCTTTTTCATTTCCGGCGTTACGAGTAGTGATCTTGGAGCGATCACAACTCTCCCACTTTTCCGCTTCACACTAGTGATCCGCCTGTGGGGTACGCCGCGTTGACCTCAGAAAGCGTCGGCAAGCCTCCCGGTTTTGGATTGTTCCATGTCTGAGGCCAACCAAATGCTGCTGTTTTTGCATTTGCTTGTACCAGGTGTGTTTTGGCCTGCCTTTTCTTTTTCGTCGCGAATTTGTTGAAACGTTGTACGATATTGCCTTTTGGACGGGGTTCTGCGGATCTCTCCTTTGAACATGACAATACCAACTGAGCCGGTCGTGCTGAATTTTGTCCAAGATGGTACTTTTGACATGAAGGCTTCCACGGATCTTAGTACTTCTAATTCGATCAAGCTTTGTTACTCCTGCTGTCATCCGAAGCATCTTCATTTCGGCTGCCGTCAATTTGCTCTCATACTTTTTGTACATTGTCCAACATTGTGAACCGTATGTCAGAGCTGGACGGACAACTGCTGTGTAGAGTCTTCCCTTCAACTTAGGGGGCATTTTTCGATCACAGAAGATAGCGGAGTTTTCTCGCCACTTCATCCACCCTACGCTTACTCGATGATTGATGTCGTCATCACAAGTTGCTTCACTATTGATCATAGATCCCAGGTATTTAAACTTTTCACACTTGGGAAGCACATTTCCATTCAAATAAATGTCTGGAATAGGCTTGTCTGGATCTGAAAAAGGGCAGCACAGGTATTCCGTCTTTTTAGCGCTAATACGGTACCCATTTCCTTCCAGAACATCAATCCAAACGTCAAGTGCTCGTTGCAGGGATTCAGGATCCTCGCTTATGATGGCTCCATCGTCAGCAAAGAATAATTGTTGTACTTTATTGTCCGTTACTTTTCCTTCGAGCAAATAATCCAGAACAGCAATAAAGTAAAAAAAAAAACAGTAAATGTTTTTAGTATACGCTCTATAAATATATTGTACCTGTACCACAGGTCTGTCAACTGCACATTATTTATAAAAAAATTTATTAAATCATGCCAACAATTTAAAAAAAAAAAAATTACACATTCAAAAGGTTTATGCTAAAATCTAAGAACGCCATTCCTTTTCCTTGCAGCCGCTAATACATATAAACGCTGAAAATTAAATCAAAATCGTTGGACAGGTTTTTTCAAAAAACGGTTTTTATTTTTAACCCCTTTAAAAGCCAATTGTGCAAAATTTAAGATCTCGACAAAAGTTGTTTTAGCACAAAGATATAGTTTTGTTTTTAGAAGTTATTTCAAATAATCAAAAAAATAATTTAAAAAATTTATAAAAATTTCAAAAACTATAATTTTTGAAGTGTTGATATGCAATTTATTTAAGCAACACAGGACTTCTAAAATTCAAAATTTTGTTAAAATCGTGTCAGCCATTAACTAGATAGTCTGTTTTTTGAAAAACCGTACTATGGGATGTATCGTTCCTAAAGTTTTCTAAAAAAAAATTTAAATCATGAGAAAGGTAATTTAAAATTAACCCTTCACAAAAAATTTTATCGAAATCGTTGAAGCTGTTTTCGAGCAAAATAGGTACATATTATCATATTGGTTGTATGGCAGGTACCGTTATTTCAAGACCTAGAAACTCAATTTAAAAAACCCCTCTGTAGGCTGCCACACCGACCTTAACTGGAAATAGTGAAGAAAATCGGCCAAACGTTTCAGGCTGTAGATCCATTTACGGACAGACAGACAGCAGGACCCACTTTTTTCGTATTCTCTATCATCGCAGTGTCATGTTTTATTGTTTGTTTCTAACTTTCAATCTGCTTTCAATCTCAAAGTAAAGGGCTGACCAAAGAACTCCAGTCTCTAATAGTAAGTACTGTCATAGCTGTTAAAAAGATGTTCTATTATGTATATCGACAATGCACTCCCATTAATTGGCAATGTGAACCCTTAGACGACCGCTTGACCAACTTGTTGGAAGATTTTCAAATATTTTTGAAAACTTTGCAGTTGGATGGAGCGGAGGAACATATGAGTCTGAATGCAAACTGCATCCGACCATCCGCAAAATCTGTCAAACGAAGTCCGTCCAACTTATTGTATACGTAGTTTGAACTTGGCTATTAAGATACAAAAATTTTAGTTCCTTTCCATTTCGTCTCGAGGTCCGGTAGAAATGCGCTAGGCAGCACGACGCCAACCGCGACGGTGCTCTCCGGTTTGAGGCACCACCTTATTTACATTTTTTTTTTTTTTTAAACTATGTAAACCTTGGGGCTATGAAAACATGTAGAAAAACTTGCTTCTGATGAGACTCGTTACAGACAGACATGTTTGCCCTTACCCAACGGGCACCACAACACTTCGTATAAAATAAATAAATAGGGTGGCGGAACAGAACGAGGAACCCCAAAGCCCAGTGTATTTCTCACAACCATGCCTTGTGAAGGAATGGAGGGGACTAACAGTCTACAGCTGGTACCGAACGGCTAATCGAGAAAGCGCTTTTCATGGCAATGGATACCTTGAGAGATTCGAGAGATTCGAACCAAGAACCTCTAGGTTAACAGCAAACATGCACCATCACACTACGGGTAACACAACATCTCGTAAAGTTGGGCTAAGACGGCCAAATTGACTATTGGTGGTAGGTGCTGTCGAAAATATTTAATTAAATGTACTTAGCTTTTATTAACTACAGCTTTATTGATATCTACACCTGTCTGTTTTCAATCTATAGATTCTAGAATCTAGACCTTCACTGATCATTGTTAATATCGAAATGAACTCAGTTTTGATAACTTCACATTATGAGTAGTGACTCCAGGCGAACGTTCGATTCGCTGTTCTTAATGAGGGCCTTAGTATCGATAGCCAATTAAGCAAAAGATCTATATCGCTTGTTTATACTTTCATCAAATCAGATTCGATTCGCTCCCCACACAAAATACATAAACACTTTTCGGATTTCCGAAAACATCTCTCCTGTCTCTTCCTTAAACCATTAAATTATGAATTATACACGAACATCGGAAAATTTATTTGATTTTACGATTACAAAATATTATTTCGCCACAAATCATCTAAAGATAAATTTTTAGTTACGCACCAATTTGAAATCGTTTCAGTCAAAACGTGTGTAGGCTGTCAAAAGCTATATACCAACCAAGGTGGACCAGGAGCACCCTTCAAACTTTTCAAAACAAATTCTATATCTGAGAAAAAGTTTATTTCTTTAAAAAAAATTTCCTCCAAAACAAATCTCCACCGCGAGGACAGAAACACATTTCCTGAGTGATTTATGACATTTTCATTAATGAGAGTTCTTGCATATGGAAGTGCGAGTATATTTTTGGAAGACCGACACACACCCACGCACACAACTATATTATCTTACTTTTTCTTAATGAGCGATGTCTATGTTGAAAAATTCCTTTGATATTTTCATTCCATCCAACTACAGCTAAATTATATGGAAATTCTAATAAAAACTAAGACTGGAACCACACTAAAAATCGTGTTTATAAGAAAATGATATGGTGCACTTAGTTGACGCACTTTTATTTCGAATTTTTGTTTTAATTTTCTTGTCTACTTCGAGAATTGGTGACATTTCCTTTGAGAATTATCATTAAAAAAAAGAAAAACGAATTCACCCCAAAGACACTATGACTGTCATCGCAGTCAAGGGGAACATCAATTACCTTTGTGAAAAAAAAAATTATTGCTCTTCATGTCAATTGATCTTGTTGTAGTTTGATAGTTGAAAATAAAAGTTCTTGAGAATTTAATCGAAGTCTCCCCCTACGCATTGATAGAAAAGATAGACAACCAGACACGGTAGGATGAATGGGGCGAAATAAATTGCGGATCAATGTGCGTTCAATTGATGACAATTGACGTTGGTTTATGACAGAGGAAGTGATTACTGCGCCATTTAAAATAATCTGAGAGGTTATTTCATTGGTTCTCAGGCTGAAGAATCAGAATTTATTACAAGTCTGTTGAGTAACCCTACTTGTTGGGAAAGTAGGTTAGTAATTAATTGTTCGAGTTCTTTTGCTATGTTTGTGTTTTTGTCTTTTATAGGTGCAGTTCGTTGTTTGTCCATTCTTTTTGAATTTATTCTTTTCGGTGAAAGAAAATTGTAGTCGAGTCGATTTGCTAAAATTATTTGAAGCGAGGATATGACACTTGACAAAATCGGTGTTCTTCCTGGCCTTTTAGAGTATTAAGCTTATCTAACCATGTCTTAAAAAAGTCTTCTCTTCAAACTTTTGCTAACTTAGATTACAAAAAAACGTTCTTTTTTTATATAATGGTGCCAATATTATTTTCAAATATAGCTATTTTGTTAAACGACTTCAAATATGCCGAAAGCCTTACGCTTCGTTTTCGAGAATGCGTCACTGAAAGAGGAAACATTTTTATTTTTTTTTGCTTTATATTTGTAAATATTAGTTAAACGACGCAAGTGACAATAAATTAAGCTTAAAATAGGCAAAATAAAAAGAAAATGTTAAATAAAGTTTTTCGATATCTCGCTTCGTTTACGAGATTATCGTTTTTTTAAAGTCGAAAAACATCATTTTCTGATTTATATTTGCAAATACTGACTTTTGTTAGTTTTGTTTTTAATCAAAAAACTATTCAAATTCATATGTTTTTGTCAGCATAAGGCTGTCACCACAGAGGTTCCTCAACGAAGCCATAATAGACTCATACTTTTCATTTTCAAAAACAAAAACCGGTTAACCCCACCAAAACAATCATCATTGCTTTTACTAGAAGACCTAAAATCGCTCAACCTTATGCCTAGACGCATAATGTTACACCATCCTTTCGAAGTAATCTTTCCTAACCGCTTAGCATGGAAGAGCCCTAGAATTTGTACAAGTTACTTCCAATACGTTTGGTACACTGACGGTTCAAAAACTAACAACGGTGTAGGCGCATGGATTTTCGGTCCCAACTTCACATCATCTATGTGTATTCCTTTGTAGCACAGCCACAGTCAGAAGAAACAGGCAGCCCAAAAGACCCTGTCCTCAACCAAAATCGAATCGAAACTAATTTGGAACTGCCTGACATGCCTATCTCAATTAGCCACCCACAATAAAGTCAGTCTTTCCTGGGTGCCTGGACATGAAGGTATACAGGATAACGAAGAGGCTGATTGCCTAGCTAGACTTGGCTCTCAATCCCAATTCAAAGGCTCGGAACCCTATACTGCGGTATCCCAATCAGTAGCATAGTTACATGGGAATGGCAGAAAATGACCCAGACCTGGAGCAACTGTAATGGCCACCTGCAGTCAAAACTATTCATCGACTTATCTCAAAGACTTGTGAAAGAAATTTTTGACATGACACAAAGTTACTTACGAACTTCTTCACTGGTCACTGCTCTTTCAAATATCACCTTAAAAACTTGGGCATCAGCCAAGATGACACCTGGAGTCTCTGACTCGAAGACACAGAAACAGCTAAACAATTTTATGTGAATGCCCTGTCAAAGCCAGATCCAGGCTAAAACTTTTCCAAAAATGATTCAGTAGTCCCCTTGACATCAGAAATACCACTTCTTCAAATATTCTTAGGTTCTTACATGAGCTCCACTTCGAATGAACAACCTTACACTTAACGTGTTTAAGACTGAGGAAATAGCGTCATCGTGCTAGTAAAGGTGATCTACCTTCGCCCTAGTTAAAGAAGAATACCCATAGTATCTAATGGCAATGCCTAACAACAAGCGTAGGTATATCATAAGCTGCTGTGAAGGAGACATAACTTTAATCTAAAAATTTATATAGAGCCGGAAAAAAATTGGTGGCTATTTGTTCAGAAGCGGATTTGTAGTGGGAAGTGGAATTTGAAAATAAGTTCTGAGTTTCCATCCAGTACCATATCGATAACATGATACGAATTGTTGCTCGAATCCCAACTCAAAACAAAAATGTTTTTCCACAAGTATCGCATCGAATTGCCATGAAAACCGTTTTCTCGATTAGCCAATAGGAATCGGCAGGAAACTGTATAGGTCCTCTCCATTCCCTCACAAAGCATGGTGGTGACATTGTATATAGAAACTATATTATTATTATGTAAACTTTTTGACTGGTAGCAAACCTATTTTCTCCGGTCCAACTTAGCAGTCTCCGTTCCAAGCCATTTGTTTCACCATTGTGTGTAGAGAAGCCAATGCTGCGCCACCATGCTCCTCCGGTGAAAAGCATTGTTAAATCGTGTTTTGAACTTACTATAGTTTCTATATACAATGGTGGCGAGAAATGTGCTAGGCCCGAAGCTATGTCCCGCCACCCTACTCATTTTTTTTAGTCCCTTCAATCCTCTTTGTATACAGCATAAAAAATATTGGAATTGGTGTAGAAAATTGCCTTCCATCACTGGCTTATGTTTACTATCACCACACAAATGATGGCGACGAAGTTGTAGTCACTTCTACTACATGCTCTTTATAGTGTTTTTAAAGAAGAGCTAATTAAAAGATTGGACAAGGCTACAACTACATGGATAAGGCTACTTTTATCTCCACACGACTCATCTGATGACGAGTTTCAATTTACCAAAGGCCTGGCGATTTGTACGGGTGAAATAAATGATGATTTCTGTGTCGTTGGGCATAAATTTTTACGTGATTGGCAGGACTACGTTGGTTTCATTAAAAACGTCGCGTCGTGGTAATAAAACCCGTGTAAAAGCCTTCTGCCGTTCGAATCGACCTAGTTGATCGGCATGTGTCTGACTATCTAAATGCATTGCCAAATCGATCCATCTTATATGCATCTAGCAATAGTTTATTGAAACATTCGTTTCATTTCGAGCATATCAAAACCATCGTACAAAGACAGAAAAAGACAAAGAATTTAAATTTCTGGCTACTTTGGTTCCCTGCTTGTAATTTAGAGAAAAAGTAAGGAAAAGTTGAAAGAGGAACCATTCTTTCTGTTCTGTTAAACTTTAAACTAGCATAAAAGTAGAAAACACAAAATCCTGAAAAAAAGGTTCAATAAAACTACGGCTTTTCTGTGAGCTATGAAGAAAAAAAGACTAGAAGATCGTGGTTCAGAAAAAATGATAGTGATGAAGATTGCTCGTTTTATCAAGAGATGAAAAGTTAATACTTGGGTGTAAAACCTGGAACTCAAGTCCTGAAGTGAGGCCGTTTAGTTTGGTTGATGGTTTGACGGTTGGCCTTGTCTCCGTGATTCCCACTTTATGACCCAAAATTAAGAGAAAAGAATGAATGAAAATATTTTAAAGAGTTTCAAGTCATTCTGCTCCAGTAAATCGTCTTTCCGCTAACATGTCCAAAAATTATCTGAGTCTTATTTCCTTTTTGTAACTGGCCAGCACTTTGTGTCCGGTGGTAATGGTTACGACTTTTTATTTGTCAGTGTGTTGCTATAGTTTCTTGCTTATTGAACAGTAAGCAAAATTTTCTGGCTATGACAGAATACTCCAAAGACTCAGCTCAAGCAGATAATTCTAAACTGAGGGTCTTGAAGTACCACAGCGACGACAAAAATTATAAAGAGAGTGCCTCATTCAATTTGTATGAGGATCGACGCTCTTACCTGAAGGATGCTAGACTTGCCGTATGTGAGCCTAGATCAACGTCAACTTCTTCGTTTTCGGCGTTTTTACTGAAGCACGTTGTTCCGAAATGTGGATTTTGTCAAACACCCCAAGACCACACCAATATTTTTTATGTTTTTGCAAAGTTCAGAGAATTTTACTAGTACGTATTCGAACGACTGGTATACATGATATACAGAAGGACAGGAGCACATCGCTAAGGGATGAACATTTCATTCATTTTCGATTCATTTTTATTTATCTTTATCTTATTACTACTTACATGCTAACAAAAATGTTTAAACCAGCTTATATATTAACTTAATTAGCTTACTGACCCTAGGTGGGTACTCTAAGTATTTCAATAACTTAATGCTAATGCCATTCGGCCTGAAGATAATTAATGAATTTTATGACTAATTTTAAACTAAGAATATTTGAAAAAAACTTAGTTTTGTAGATCATGACTAAGGGATGACCTCGTGCTGGAAGATGCAAATAAGTAGAAAACGATATCAAACGACTTGAAGTACAAAACTTCAGACAGATCTCCGCCATTCGTACTCTTCGGCATGGTAATTCGGTTCAGGCTCGCATCCCGTTCGAAGCGCCTCCCTATAGGTGCGTAAGTTAGTGAAATTGATAAAAACAAATCGAAAAAAATAGTAATAGGTTATAACTTATAAGTTATAAGATACCCATATTAATTTTTTTATTCAATCTAAATCATTTTCTTATGCAATTACATGCTTTGCTTTTTAACACTTGATAAGTAGTCAATTTTAAAAAAGAATTCAATGGAAACACGAATTAATCAATATAAAATAAAAATTATATGGGCTGTCGAAACAGCCATTTACCAGAGATATAGCAAATCTCAACTTGCTGATTCCCAATTGCTATTGCATTCCAAATTGGAGCACAGGCATAATATTTAAGTTGATCTTTCTCTCTGTAGCTAAGATCCATCGAATCAAATTTGATAAAATTAATAAGTGTTGATGAAGTTACACTTATTTAAAGTTTTTCTGCCATGTTAAATATTTAAATTACAAATCATTTATTGAAGTCAACAGCTGAAGCCTGCGCATTACCAATTAAAGACTTCCGTAGTTAATTTTGTGAAGAGTTATTTTTATATCTTCTGAAATCTAAATCCAACAGCCTTCCCTGCAAATGCCTTGTGCGCAGTGTAAAATTTTATTCTCAAACAGTTGTAGTATAGTAGCCTATATGAGCTCAGAAAATTTAATTAAAAAATTGTTAATTGTGCATTGCATCTTGACTTGACTCCCTCCCGCACACAATTATCCGATGCTGGCGCGATGATGATCATTGGATCTTGTCGACTCGAGTGGTGGTGGTGCCATTGAGTGGTCTTGCAGTGGAATTCACCCACCGATAAACAACAGGAGCAATAACCAGTGCAACGAGAGACAGATCGTGAATTAAATCATTTGTTGGGGGAATATTTACGAGCTCAATAAATGCAAACTGTGCTTCACGCAGTAAGGGGTGTGTTCAATGTGAAGATAAGTGCATGATGTGTGGTATTGCAATTGGCCTCCGCAATCCACATGTGCACCTATCTTTTGGGTTCGAAAGATTAAAACAAATCTAATCGTAGAATTTTTCAATTTGTATGTGCCAGAGCAGAAATATGGATTGGGAGTATTGAGGAAGAAGTGTAATGAGGGCAATTCGATCAATGGATTAGGCCTTCATCTATCAAGCATCATTTCAGATTCGAAGTTTTGTTTGATGGAATATGACAGCTCTGACGGGATTTACTTTCAACAAAAAATTAGTTTTTTTTCTTCTCAAAACGAAGCCACAGATGTTTATTGTAAATTGATGGATTCAAGTAGAATCGTCAGTTGGCGTTTTATGTTGGGGTGAGAAGCAATAAACTGGATTTTGTAGTATTCTTTCTAAAGAAAGTGTGGCTGGATGAGATCATTTGATGGAAAGAGTGATCTCTTCAGTTTGAATTGCACCCAGACTGTCAATATAAAGTATCGCGAAAATCTTTAATTTGCTAAGATAAGACTGGAGATTAAAGGCTTCAACTGATACTTAACCTGCAGATGTCGTACTTGCCCGAGAAATGTTGAACAGCCCAAAAGAGGATTAACAATCGGAGTGTTAGTTGCGGCTTCTAGTTCCTCATCTACCTCTACTTGTTTTTTTTTTTTTTTTTTTGCAAGACACTTATCTGACGTGTGTAATCGTTTCCACTGCTCTTCGTCTCTAAGCAACTTCTGGATCACATTTGGCTGATTTACGGAGAGAATACCATCTGCTGCACTCGAACGCTGTTCTGTAAGGGTCGTCTGTCAACAAATCTCCGTATTGGCACGAAGGACTTCTTCTTTTCTCCATCTTGTGCAGAAAGTCGATGTAGTACTCTGGTGAGGAACTGTCTAACGTAATATTTCACTTAACCACGTTTCCGGCCAGTTCATTCGCTATGGTCTCCGATCAACCCAGCAGTCCTCCACCCTCCGCTATCTAACTGCCATTGTTTCTACCATTTCTGCTGGGTAAATTTTTTGCTTCTATATTTACCGCTAACCCGATATCTGCTTCATTTTGGGTATGTATTTTCTTTGTGCTAAAAGGTATCAATTGGTACGACACCTGTGCCCCTGTTCTGTAACTATCGCCTTGGCGATAAACGGTGGAAAATGGAACGAAATTCTATGAATTTAGTAGGATTTCGTTCCATTTTCCACCGTTTATCGCCTGCTTTTATCGAGGCAATAGTTACAGATATACAGAACAGGGGCACTGCAACTACAAGAATTTCTTGCTCATATACTCTGCGACACTCTCCGCTCTCAATATTCGCATGGTACAGCGTCTGCCTTCCGATGCCTGCTGTTTCTGGAACTTTTCTTGTTTTAGTGCTTCAGCCCTAATTTCGCTTCCGTAAAGAAGAATTGTGTGTGTTCAGGCAGCCTTCGTTTGCTCGCAGATGGTCCTCCTGCATTTGCCATCAGCCTGGATAGATTTATTTATAGATAGTATTATAGACTTTAGATGTGTGTTCTTCTACCTACTGCATCCGGCCCCAAAAGTTCATTTTCGTATCGAGCTTGATTACCAAGCATTTTACAGAGTTTTAAAATTATTACTTCAGTCTTCTCTTGGTTCTGCTTTTTCCTTTCAGCTATTTCACTAGAAAACAACCTTCGTGAATTTCCATACACAAAATGCCTTCGAAGAAGATATTTCAGAGGCCTGGTTCAATGAAAGATCCCTATGCTGCTCCAGCTGTGATGTCCTTTCGTCTCATACATTCTGTGTGGTTCGGTAGATATAAGTTCTAATACTTTGAGGTAAGCTTTTACCATTTGTAAGACATACTCTGGAATTCAGACTCTGATCTCAAGCGCATCAATCTCTTGTGGCCATCAGGCTGAAAAGCGTTTCGGACATCCAGCGTTGCCAGCAGTGCGATTGTCTTGGTATTTTGGTTTCTTTGCTGAGTATTTTCAACAGCCCTCACTACTTCTTCTATTGTCTCTATTTTAGAGCGCACCTTCCTGATACCATACTGTCTCCCAGACATTGTTTGTATCATACGGAATTGATTCATGGTTGCAATACCTTTCTATAGGAGCTTGCGTCTGTGTACTGTATGCACAGACTACAGAGGCCTGTATACAGGTTAAGACCCAACGTTTTCCTCATTTTTGGTGATAAATAAAGGTCCGTGCTTAAAGAAAAATCCCATCAGCTAGACAACTTTTGTTCATTTTCAACTGCAGGATAGCACTGTTAGCGATCAGTTTCAATGCTTCCATCGGATTGCCATCTGGTCAGGGTTCAGGGACCTTTTTTGTTCTTTAACACATTAGTTGCAATTTTCAGCTCTTCTTCTCTGAACGGTGGTATTTCTTGTATTGCAGTCTAGGGATGTCGATTATGGAATTAAGCTACATTCTGTTTAGGGATTAAAGAACTCATCGTACGTTTTGGACCCAGTGCTCCTGTTCTGTAACTATCGCATCGATAACATCGATCGAGAAACAATGAGAACCGGAACGAAGTCCTACTAAATTCATAGAATTTCGTTCCATTTTCCACCGTTTATCGCCGCGCCGCGCCGGCTTTTACCGAGGCGACAGTTACAGAATAGGCCAACAAGGGCACTGGTTTGGTCAGATCTTTTTGGTATCCAGACAGATGGTGATGCTTTCCACCTAGTGTTTTACATTTTTAGAGCATTTTGCTTATGCAAAGCGATAATTACATGAAGGTTCCCTTTCTGGCTAGTTTATCGTCTTGCAGTTAAAGAATATTCAAGTGCTCGAAAAAGCTGAATGTTCAGGTTCTATGTCATTTCCATAATAAAACATTGCTGAGTGATTAAATGGTTGACTATCCGAGAAGATACGGATATTTTATGAAGATATGTCTGAGTCATGGTTGAAATTCGTTGATCTCTGGGATTTCCACCTGGAACACGCTGCAGGGGCTTGGGAAGCGGAATGAAAGACTTCTACTTAGTTCATTTGAGTACACATTGACACCGACTCCGCCCTTACTTTTTAGCCATCAGGGTAAAAATTGAATGAATTGATTGAAAATAAATAAACTTCAAAAATGTATTCCCATCCCAAATGACAGCCGCATTCAACCCTGAAAAGTTTGACATTTGTTTGTACCAAGTGTTGGAGGAAGGCCTGTTTTTCTTTTAAATCAGTGAACATATTATTTTAAAATACATATAAGGATCCTGGTATTAATATATGAAGTTCCTGGTTCGAGTCTTTTTCATGGCCGCTCGAAAGTTTTCCTCTTCTTCCTTTTTCTGGCGTTACGAGCACCGGCATCTCGAAATGATCACAGCCATCCGACTTAACTGCTTCACACTAGTGATCCGTTCGTGGGTCCTCAGAATGCATTGGTAAAATTCCAGAATGCTCCAAATCTGAGGCCAGGTGTGATTTCGTCAGCCTTTCATTTTTTTATAGCGATCTTGTCTAAACTTTGAAAGTTTTAAACTCAATAATAACAAATTGTTTGTTGGCTCTTTAGACTTCATAAATAAAAAATTTCAAATTCTTTTGTAACTTTCAAATGAGCCTAACTTCTTGGGCTGCGGGTTGAAAGTATTTTCAAAACGTTCCAACGGGATTAGATCTAAAAACTCTTTCCAGCTCCCTTCATTACTCAGGAACAACGCCATTTACTTTTCTGACTCGGCCTATGCAACTTCTACATATCACTGGAAACAAAGAAATGGATACACTTTGAAAATATTCCCCGTTTCTCATATAAGAAACCAAACTCTGAGGAATCTCAAGTCCAAAAATAGCATTCACTCTGCACAACACAGTCATTTTCTTGGACTTGGATAGATGACATGCGGCAGATTTATCTGCACCAAGAGGCATGAATCCTAGAACGAAGGGAAAAGCCATCTTTCGTTGAAGAATAATTTTGTTTTTTTCCTAGTTTTGCTTTTGTGTATTGAAATTTTTTATTTGTTATTTTGGTTTTTGGAGTGGCATCGTCGCCTTCGCCATTGGCGGACACGTGTTAATTAAATGAAATTCACGATGAGCATTGAACTTTCTTTTGCGTGGCGTTGTTTGTTTTCGTTTTTTGTGCGTCTGGTCGCAGCATAATTGCAAATGTGACTGATGAGTGTTGAGTGATGATGTAAGTGACATTCGAACAAATGGAAGCTGTTTGTTTGTGTGTTTAAGGATTGTTTTTTTTTTTTTGTTTTTTTTTTTTCAAACCCGAAAAATACAAATTGGGAAAGTCTTCTATGAAAATGTTCCCTTTGTCAAGTGCTTTTACTGGCGTGTATACGTTTAAGTTCTGGGAAAATGTTAAACTTGGAACAAGAAAGCAGAAACAGGATTTAAGACCAAATTAAACCAGTTTTTTTTTTTTGTAGAATTAACGCGCACATAGGGGTTACGAATTATAATCGGCCCTAGCAAGGTATCCGTTCGGAAAGGAAAATTCTCCGAATTCGTACGATTCAGAGGTTTTTGCTCCGGATATTTTTCCGAACAGTTGTTCGCAATTTTTCTCTGACATAATCATAACACACCCGCCGAACTGCGTTGAAATGCGATCAAATGCCTTATTTTTTAAAATTTCTTACAGTTTAATGCAATTATTTTTCCTCCGTCGCGTCGTTGAGGACATTGCTCCGCTCCGAACGGATACCTCGCTCTGGACGACACCGAAACCTTTAAAATACGAGCATTAAGGAAAAGAGGTGAGGATTTAGTAGAAAATGTCGATGCTTTTGTGAATCCTATCGCAGGGGAATAACAGAGAGTAATGCGACTAATCTCTATAGGTACTTGATCTTCCGACAAAAATTGGGCTCAAGGTAAAACTTATGAGCATTCAAGCAAATGAGAGAAAAGAAGAACGTAATTGGACAATGTTGAAAAAATGAAGCAACATTGTTATGGTATAAATAAAATAAGTAAATAAATAAATAGGGTGGCGCAACAGAGCGAGTAGCCCCAGGGCCTAACACATTTCTCACAACCTTGTGAGGTAATGGAGTGGACTTACAATTTTCAGCCGTTTCCAAACGGCTAATGGAGAAATCGCTTTTCAAGACAATGAGTTTTCTAATGAAGGACTTGCCAATTCTTCGTACCTTCCTACTTACTAGCTTACCCGCCCGATGTTGCTAGACTCTAACTTATTCAAAGCTTTGTAGACACAAAAACACAAAATTACCAAGAAACCAAAAACTTACTGAAGATAACTTGAAAATCTTTGGAGTTCTCCTTTTCCTTGGTTCTTTGGTAGAAGGTGGCTATAGCTCCATTGCCTGATGTCTCACATCTTTGTTTCATTTGATCTTAGCTTATATATGACATGCAATGGTATTGTAGCACTTAAAAGACTTGAATCTTACATGTCACGTATACAAAGTCAACGAATACAAACACTCAAAACACTGCTCGTATAGAGACAAAAATTGGTAGTGGATTGGATGTATATCTCATTCATTTTTTATTCATTTTCACTTATAACTACTTACATGCTAGCAAAATTGTATAAAACTAGCTTATATAATATCTAGATAGCAGAGTGAAATTGATTTGCTATATGGCCCTCATAAGGCCAATGATTGTCTATGGGTTCCCTGTATGGTTCAATGTTACAGCGTCTCAAATGGAAAAGATTCGGGTGTTTGAGAGACAGTGTCTGCGTACCTGTCTTGGATTGCACAGAACACCAGAGTCGGAGTACAGAAAATATTATCCTAATGAGGTCCTTTCCAAGGGGGCTCAAATAAAGAGGATCGACAACTTGATATTTGGGGATTATTACCCCAACAGAGAGTATATGGAAAGAACACGCTTCAGTGGACTTATCCCTCCGGAGGCTTTCCTCTATTTTGATATGGAAGGGCTGATTTTTTTTTTACAATTTGCGCACACATCCAAGGAGTTATGACTACCCTTTATAATGTTATAGAACACAGTGCGAGCATTTAGGAAAAGAGGAGAGGATTTGAAAGGAGACACCGATGCACGTTGCGTTTGAATCTTTGTAAATCGTAATGTAGGGGAAAAACAGGGCCAGGTAGAGCATTCCACATTCGGGTGGTGCGACTCAAATAAGAATCTCTATACTTGGCTGTACGCCCGCAGTTGGGCTCAAGGTAAAACTGATGAGCATTCCTAGCGAGGCGAATGTTGCGGCTAAATTAATTCAAGGGAGGAATGCAACTGTGGCTATTTCACTACAGCACTGTTTGTGAAAAAAGCGATAAAAGAGAGAGAGAGAGGCAGGTGACGTTTCGACGATGTTCAAGAGAATCAATAGATTCCACGATTGAATCACCTATCAATTTTAACGCTCTGTTTTGTACCCTATCGAGTAGGCGCAAAGATGTTTGAGAAGCACCAGAATAGAGTTATACTCCAGTTTTGGGCGGATGAAGGCCAGAATTGTAGCCAGATCAGAAGGGATGAAGAACTTCCTGCATCGCCTTAAGAAACCTAAGCATTTAGCAGCGTTTTTGGCGACTTCAAATATGTGGTCGTTCCAACGATGATCATCGTTTACACACATACCAAGTACTGACAGCTTTTCGGTTTCTTCGATGCAGGTATCATTCATGGATAATGGCAATGGGGGAATGTTAAGCTTCAACGACAAGAGACAGCATTGAGTTTTTGAAGCATTGAATTCTACTCGATTCATAAGACCCCATGCAACAATGCTGTCAAGGTCAGAATTCAATGAGCTTATCATACGCAACCGTTCCAGTTCCTCATCCGAAGAACAGGGACGTGAATTTGGAAACGAATATAAAAAGCTGAGGGTCGTCAGCAAAACAGTTAAGTGGATTAGAAGTTTCAGACTAGAGATCATTAATGAAAATGAGGAAGAGAGTCGGAGACAAAACGGAGCCCTGGGGCACACCAGCATTTATGTAATGGGTATTAGACTTAAAACCATCCAACACAACTTGTATTGAACGATCGGAAAGGTAATTTCTCAATTCTAATCCAACGAAGAAGAGACTCATCGATACCAAAAGCACGCATTTTCTTCTCGGATTAAGATAAAAATTGACTCTGGATCATTATCCTTTTCCTTCTAAATTTTATATTTATCTTCTCATAAGTGCTCTTTACCATTTCTACACGGGGCTTCAAAGTTTTCTTGAACACTGTCTTCTGTCTTAGATTATCGTTTCTCAATTCATCAGCTTGTCATCTTGGAGTCACCTTCAATAAGTTATTGGATTTTAGATCCTAACGAGATGAATTCGTTCAGAGAGCAATCTCCCCACTTTTTGTTGACCAATGGTCTAGAAATATTTTCTATACCACATTTGTAAGGCCTCCTCTCCAATGTAGGCCATGTTTGGGCAAATATAATGCCCATATCGAATGTCGACGTCAGATTTGGTTCGTCCTAAGCTTTATATACAAAGCTGTAACTCGTCCTTCGAAATTTCAACTTAATTTGTTGAAGAATTAAGAGCTCAGCAATAAAAAATGTCTATCAACCCTTGACATCAATTCCGTCAGCAGACACCAAAGTAATTGACCCTGCGATGAATATTTTATGTGATCCAGCGAAGTAGTTCAACCCATTATGGGAATTTGAACTCATCTCAATCAAAAACAACATCCAGATGCTCTTTTACGTATCCGTTCTGACATAATAACATCAATGGAACGACAACAACAACTTACAACCAACACCTTTTATCGATTCAACACTTTCTACATGAGTCAAATGACTAAACCCATTTTAATTGTTCTCACAGAAAAGTAATAAATCCATTTTCACTTGTAGCAGAGAACCCATTACTACAAGGAGGAAAATCCCAATAAAATTTCAAGGAAAACATCAACACTCACACCATCAGACGACAACACAGAGCACTCCTTATTCCTTTACTGAAGTGAAGTTCCGGTTGTTGTATGTATGAACCGCCAACGTTGTTGTTATTCTCATTCGTCTCTTCTATCGTCCGCGTCCATCATCAATGAGCCCCACTATGCTTGTTTTTGACTTGGCGGGGCGCACTACACGTTTGTAGACGTCATCTCTGATGATTTATAATGCGTTCGCATACTTAACCCTTAGCTGGAAGGCACTGCGGGTATTTTTTTTTTTTTTTTTTTTTCATCACTTCCAACCCACTCGTCTCTATCAATAACTCAGAGCTGCCAGATTCTTCCTGAAACAGCAGAGTGTGAAATAGAAAATACTCGAATTGAAGAGTAGTACATATTTCAGAGGACAATCGAAAAGTTGTTGAGGAGCTGACAACCGTCCTTTCTCTGCAAGGAGTTTAGGAAAAATGCACACCCATTTGTCATTTCTTATTAAGAGTGATTTGGCAACACTGTTCGTTCTTCATCGGTATTCCCATAGAATGAATGAGGGATATTCACTTGACTGAATATTAAATGCGTACAAACAGAATAAAAAACGAATGTCGCCAACTATTAAAGGATACCAAATGAGTCATTAATTGAAGAGTGCTCCACGCACCATACCCTCGCCACATGTTGAGATGAATGTCGTGCTCGTGACTGGATGGCAAAAGAGAGATGGTGTGTTAAAGAAAACGCACATTGAGTAAGGTCACACATTCCAAGTCGATCTATGGGGAGAATGGAATTTCATATAAGGACTCCTTTGTTATTGAAAAACGTGATATTTTTGGAAATTACCATTGAAGTTGGTACATACGTTTCATCAATGAGCTATGGGCTCTCTCTCTCTCCCCCCTGATGTAACACCTCCTGCAGTGTACTGACGAAAAAGCATGAAGAAAAAACATCAATTGATATTTTATCCAGACATTTGTCGTCAATGCACGGAGCGATAATTCAATCATTTGACTAATCCGAGGAGAGAAAGTGTCCCTAATTCTGTTGGAATTGATAGTTTTAGTGCAGATCATTGAACTCTCACGTAATTCTACTCGATACAGTTTTCGGGAGTGAGTGAAAAATTCATTTCAATCAGATGATGGTTCACCTCGAAGTTAGGGGAGCCCATCGCTCATTGCGATCACAGGGGTGCTGTTTGAAAGAGGAGGGCGTGAGAGAGATCATATCAATGGATTTTTATTGCCATAGGAGCTCTTAGTTTAGATTTATTAAAATACCATGAAACCAAAGAAAACATTTTACTAGGGTTGGTTGCTGTTGCTTTATGGTGAAAGCATATTGGGTTTTATGCTCATGTAGCACTACATTCACAGATCTGTAGAGCGATTGTATAACCTTCAGTTCCCTTGATTTTCTTTGGAGTAATGAAATGAAACTATAGATAATTATGGATAAAAACCAAATAAGAATTGTAGGTGTGAAGGAGAAGGGAGTGGAATTATTATTATAGAATAATTAAAATAATTGTTCAAAACCATGATTTCGACTTATCAAACTTCAAGTCGTTTCTATCAGACTTTACTCTTCGAGACGCATATTTGCTCAATTCTCCAGGACTCCAGTTGATGAAAGTTTAATTTTCTTAGCTCTTCTTATTTGATAATATTAGTTTTTATAGAGAAAATGTAAACAATGAATAAAGTAATAACCTTTAAGGGACAAAAAAGCCAGGTGCATTGGCTTAGGTTGGGTAGGGTTAGGTGTGGCTGCCAGGATACGGCGAACGAGACACTTAGCCCACAGAGGGTCATTGTGATATCACTGAGATCATAAGGTCGTTCACCCTCTGGTCCCCATCTAAGGAATTTAAGAGTTGACCACCCTCTTACCGAAGTTATGGACTTAAAAATGAATCACCTGTTAGTCAAACCATTGAGAACTTCGTATGAAAAGGGGGAAACTTTTAGGGTCTTGGTTAGCTAAGTCGCTGGTGTTGTCAAAAAAGTATTCACCTACGTGAGTTTTACGTCGGTAAGCGTGCGCATGCGCAGGGCATAAACAAAAGAGATGTTGGACTGTTTCCTCCACTTCCTCATCTTTGCAGCTTCTACAAAAGTCATTGGAGGAGACACCAATTCTACCAAGTGAGTAAACTTACTCAACCTTTAAATTTTATTCAATACTTTGCTCTGGATAGGCTTTGAAAGCAAGTTCCGTATAAATACATTGTGCTGCTCACTTATAAGTATCTCTAGAACAGCATTTAAAACTTTATATAAACAATTTAAACTCTTCCTGCTTTTTGCTATCTAGCCGTGTGCATTATCACAAGCACGGGGATCACAAGATGCGGGGATGATTTGGTGGCTTTAAATTGCTTCATATTGTTTTTCAACGGATTGCGTCATGTACCAGAACATCATTTTCATTAGAGTGCTGGGCCATTCATTTTCATTTTCAATTCATTTTTTACTAATTTAATCTTTTATCTACTTACGTGCTAACAAAAATGTTTAAAACTAGCTAATATAATAACTTAATTAACTTACTGACCCTAAGCGGGTACTCTGAATTATTCAATATCTTACTGCTAATGCCTTTCGGTCTTAAGATAACTTATGAATTAAAAATTTGAGCTAGTGAAAACTAAGAATTTTTTTTTAAAAATCTTAGTTGAAAGATCATTGTTTTTTTTGTTTTCTTAAAACTAATCAAAACTAATTAAAACTAATTAAAACTACTTAAATCTACTTTAAACTAGAGCAGCCACAGTAGCTTTTGGTTTTTTGTAATTTTTTTTGGGTTTTTTGTATTTTGTATTTTTTTTTGCATTTTATGTTTTTTTTTTGTTTTTTTATTTTTTTGATTTCTGTGATTTTTTTGTTTGCCACTGTGCCTACCCCCTATACCCTAAGACTTACACGCTAAACCTGTTTAAGCCAGCCATTGGCGACTCGCTATCATTTTCAAACTCATATTGTTGCTCCGTCAACCATCAGAACATTTTCGACGTTTTAACAACGTCACGACGATCGCGATCTGAGACCGCCCTACCGAACCGGAGGAGCTCTTCAGCTTATCCGCCTACTGCGGTGACGTCTCGGTTGTAAAGGAGCCGTCGTTGCATGGACTTCCGGCAGACGTGGTAGATAAGCGGAACCGACAACCTATCCTGAATCAGCCCTACCATACCAAAATAGAGGAAAGCCTCCGCTGGGACAAATCCGCTGAAGCGCGTTTTCTCCATATATTCAGTGTTGGGGTAATAAGCCTCAAAAATCAGGCCATTGGTCGAGGTCATCGCTCTTGCAGTGTGACCACTAGTCAGTTTTATCATGAAGTTGTCTATCCTGTTTATATTTGAACCCCATTGTTAAGGACCTCATTAGGATAATATTTTCTGTACTCCGACTCTGGTGTTCTGTGCAATCCAAGACAGGTACGCAGACACTGTCTCTCAAACACCCGAATCATCTCCATTTGAGACGCTGGCTGTAACATTGAACCACACGGGGCACCCATAGACAATCATTGGCCTTATGAGGGCCATGTAGCAAATCACCTTCATTCTGCTATCAAGTTGTCTGCTGTGAAACAGTCGCCTTGTCAGAGCAAAAGCTCCTCTAGCCCTGGCCAGAGCTGCATCCAAATGTTTGTTAAAATATAGATACTGATCTAACCAGATGCCGAGGTACTTCACTACTACTTTGCCTGGCAGTGGAAGGCCATGTAGGTCAACGATCACCAGCTTGCGCCAGTTCTTTCTCGTATCCCATGAGGCTCGAACCAACCAACTGGGTCCTAAACACAATTGTTTCCGATTTCTGGAAGTTGATTTTCAACTTCCAGTCATCGCAATATTGCTGGATCTTATCGAAGTCACGCTGCAAGTGTGTTCTGATGACTTCGATCTGTAGAGTGCTGGACCAAGCCGAAAATTGTACTTCTTTGAAGACAAAGTGCAAATATCCCCAACTGAGTGACAGCCCTGAACCTTACCAGGGTCAGGTTCACAAAGACGACGTTTTTCTCTAATTCAATTTAAGAGCATAAACTGAAAAACCTCTGAATTATTCTATTTTAAGTGCTCGTTAAATGCTTTTTCTCTATGTCGATCTAAAATTGAGGACTCAAAACATAAAAATCAAAATTCAAAGAGAAGAACTACGGTCAATTATTAAATGCAAAAGGTACTTGCTTTACTTGTTTTGTTTCGTAATGGGTTTTTACTTAAAGGGTCATCGATAGAGCCCATATATGTATCTGTATAGTTTCTCAACGGTCTCTCAAGAAACAGAGAAAAGCTAACCAAGCATCTTCCAAAGGAGCAGGAAAAACAAAGTCTACCTTTTCAAGATGATAAAGAAAACGAGTCAGCGGTCTTTAAGAGACGCCTAGGGAACAGAAACCATGGCCCCAAGAAAAGAAACTCACGGTATCACAAAATTGCAAAGATTAACTGGCTGACGCGATGTAGCCGATCTATTGACAAATAAAGAAAAACGAAGCCAGGCCTTCATATGTAGAGGAGGGACAAATGAGTGTACCATCTCACTATGAGGAGAATATAACAAACCCCAAAGGCCATGTAGAGGAACCTACAATATTATGTAGAGCAAAGTAACTAAACCAATGCTCGGCCATAGAAGCAGATAAAACCAAACCCAAAGTCTATAACGAAGATCGACAAAAGCTAGCTACATTCTAATGAGGCTTGGAAAAACAAACAGAAGGAGCCGAATTACCGCAAACGTAATCGAGCAATACGTGACTGAGTTATGTGTTTTTGGCGTTACTTTACCGAGCACCGCATAATTGAGCAGTTAAGAACCTCACCTCAACATTCTTTCATCAGCATTTGAACGAATTAGAGTCGATAAATTAACAGCAGAGATGTTGTGTAATATAGAGCGAATTTTGAAAGAAAAATAGCATTCACTCACTTGATCGCAGGTGTGGTAACTCGACCCCAGGTAAAAGCGTGGCCATAATATCAAAAAAATAACAAGAATGGTGTAACAAAGTGGGGAACCCCGGAGCCTAACGAACTCATCTCAACGATACCTTGTAAAGGGCATACAATTTTTTGCCGATTCACGAAGAGAAATTGCCAGTTCCTCGCAAAAAGTGATAAACGTTGAAAAACACTGTTTTCCACGATGTTTCTGGTAACAGATACACTTGCCATTGCGCCACGGGCATCACAAAGCGAGACCACAGTTTCGCAAAGAGTAGAAACAGACAGATATGCCAATATCGTCTCACAAAAGATCAGAGAAGAGTTACTAGCTTCCTCCCGAGCTCTTGTCCAAACGGGCGTCATATTCATGTAGTTACACATTTGATTTCAGAATTATGAATTCGGTGAAAAATGGAAAAGAAGGAAAGGAAACGATAAAGTTCCCTCATGGCTATCCTCCTTCGGTTCTCCTTACGTTATGAAAAAATTCGAAATGATTTAAATCAGTATTTTGTGAGGTGAGCCTTTTCGGATCATACTCATCCACCGGACAGGAATGTCAAAACAAAATAAATGGATGCGCATAGTAGCAGTTGCATTCCAAAGAGTCCCGATTGCTTTCTTATTTCACTTTTTTTTATATAGTTGAAGCTTGCTTAGTTTTATGTTAGAAGCACACCGTTGCCGTTGTGAGAAACACAACAAAAAAAAAATTTATGTTTGTTCGTCCTTCCAATACAAAGAAACAAAACTTAAAAGGAAACGTTTTCAGTCACAATAATGCGATGTCTATACACAAAGGCTTTTAGCATAACGCCATGATGAAATAAATAATACAGGCAATTACCAAAATCATACACAAAACATATAAGGTTATGCAACAGAGTAGGGAGCCCCGGGGCCTAGACAATTTTTTACCACCATGCCTTGTGAGGAAATGAAGGGGACCTACAATTTTCTGACGGTTCCGAACAAGAAATCGATGTCGTTGATTATTGTACGGCCTTCGTTGCAAAGTAAAAGAGTGTAAAACATCATTACAAAGTGTGACACAATTAAAAAAGCGTAAGTCCAACAACAAACTTTTTACAAACTTTTAGTAAGTAAAACCCATTTTCAACGAGTTCGTCTTTAAAACCAGGTCGGTAAAACCACATTACAGAACCTAGCGTTTTTCCTTCCAATGGTTTCGACGAAAACAAAAAACAAGTCCTTGACTTAGTTTATATGCATAATATGACGAATGAATTCTTTTAAGCAAAAATAAATCTCGGTTACAACCTTATGTCTTCTTATCTTATATTTGGAAACTCTTTCGAAATACCCCCGTTTTCAACCTCGTGGTTTTCAAAAAAAAAACACCATCAAGAAATCAGTGTTTTTATCTGAATTACGTCTGTCTAAATGTCCGTTCCAATTAAGAGAAAGAAACAGTTTCCAAAACCAAAAACAAAAACAAAGAAATACTATTTGGCAACAAAGAAGCAACATTTGGTAGCATTTGTTTTTCAAATGTTTCTATTGAACCATTTCCAGTCAACAGATCAGATTCGGTGTGGTATTTTTGGACGCACATTTGGAATGGAATAAATAAATATTTGGTAATTCTAATTATTTACTCAAAATACTTCGCCTGGCTTCTGTACCTATACCCATGTGGTGGAATAAATTCAATTGACGCCTGCTGCCTTACAATTTTGCGTTTAAATCGAAACACATGGCAATGATTTGCCACAAGGCAATAAGAACTCTTAGACGAGATGGAGATATCAACTTGCTGATATTGAAATGCTTTGTTCTTCTATTTTAGAATGACTCCAAAATGACTGAGAGGCAATAGTTTTGGATGAATAAATAATAAAGAAATAAATAGGTGGCGCAACAATTCTCGGGAAACCTCAGGGCGTGCACAATTCAAGGACCTTCAATTAAATGCTGATGTGGAGGGTCTAACTTAAAATGAAGGAGCTAAGTGAAAATGGAAAGACTAAGTGAAAATGGAGGGGCTAAGTGAAAATGGAGGGGCTAAGTGAAAATGGAGTTGCAAAATGAAAACTTGGAAATCATGGCAGTGTATGAAGTTTGTTTTCTCGGAGGAATTTCCTCGGGCAACACCCGTGGAAAAATAGTTGGATACTTTTGAGATTTGAACCTGGTCCTTCCACGTAACAGGTAGACCTGTTTACCACTCTCCACTAGTACCAATGAAGATATCTTAAGTCAAAGCTTTTCTGTGTGTTTAAAAGTAGCTATGAAGCCCGAAGGGTGTCAATTCTGAGTAAGCTTTCTATTTAAACCTGACTTGTTTCGATGAGTTGGGTACCTATGTATCCAAACACCAAGTACAACGCTATAAGCCAGGCAAAAGTAAGAAATGAACTCATTAAGAACTTCAAGTCACCAATAATTAAAATCGAAATCAATTTCCTTGGCTAAATTAAAATCAATTTCCTCAACCGAAATACTGACTCTGCAATTCAATAAAACAAATCCTCAACTGGTTAACTTTATTTCCAATTACTGTCAAACTTATCTGGAGTACCTCCAATTCCAAGCATCGAACAAGTTCTAAAGTAACATCTTTTCTTGTTCAATTTTCCTTCGACAGCAAGAACTGTTCAGTTAAGTGCAATGCATGTCTCACTTTTGAATTGAACATCTTCCAGAAATTTCTTACAAACTTAAATGCTTGGAACAGAAAAAAAAAGAAAACTTTAAACATCCGATTGTTTTCCGAACTTTAACCTCCCCATTCAACCCTAATGGAGCTGTTCATCGACCAGAACATTACAGAGCAATCTTGTTGGATGAATTAAGAAACAATTTGCTCTCAGATACTCCTCTTTGTATGTGCAATGAAGGTAAACAATAGAAGAAGAAGAAAAAAGGGAAAAAACAACCAGTCAAATCATCTAACAGACATACTCGTATTCATGTGAAATTGAGTATACACCAGAACATTGCTTCAGAGTGACTCCCTTTTTCGCCCATTCCCTCTGATAAAGAACTTTATTTCTTCCCTTCAAATCGATCATCTTAATTACATTTTTAGAGCACGCTTCATTGAACAATGGCGATTCGATGTCGTTATAAAAATTGAAGCAAATTGTCAATGCAGGGTGTTCCTCCTTTTTAACATTTTATAAATTTGGTAACTTTTTTTTAGTTTTTAAGAAATATATTCTTCGATAATTTATCTCACTGTGCTGGATACACCAACAAATTGCAGAGAGACATTGGTTTCATCATAAATAGCACATTTGGATGCTTTTGTTTTACAAAGGAGAAGATTTTTGAGTTATCGGGGTAGAATGTCGTTGTGTGTTGTTGTAGTATTCGTTAAGGAAAAAAAAAGTTTCCTAAGAGTGACAGTCAGACAGGCAAACCAAGTGATCTTTAAAGAAGAAGGAGGTGATCAATATTTTGAGGGTTTGTAATGAAACGTCAGCTACATTGTTCAATCAGCCAGTCTTAGATGATTTCTAAAATCCACAAATGCTTTTGTTTTGTTTGTTCACTCATGTGTAAGAATATTTCATTAAATTTTTTTTTTTGGGGAAAATAAGTATAATAGAATAAAACTTGCTTTGCGGCGGTTTTTTTTCAGTGTAACTAGACCCTCAAACTAAGGATTCTTACAAATAGTCGATTGAATGTCTTCATTCGACTTCAGTTCGAAGTCAACAAAGGATTTATATGAATTAAGAAGTCTGTCAGTTGATTCAAATTTCAAATTCAAAAAGTGAAGGCATATGGTTCGAATGTCGAATCCCAAAGAGAAAAAGGATTTTTCACAGATATTGTCTTTGGCTACTGTACAGAAACTAGTACTGTCATTGGAAGTAATTCCCTAAAAGTCCTTCGAAGCCTGTAAAAAATTCAAGGGATTGCATAGTAAGTAGTTGAAAGGAATGCGCTGTAGGCAATGTCCCATTTTATTTATTTATATCTTAAATTTCAGCAATTAGGCTATGATAGGTTAGCAGACAAATTTGTTATTGCTTAAAAGAATTACGTTATCACGCTCCTTGAAAGCACCAGCACTACCATTTGTGGAGATTCGTAGAACGTCCATTTCTGATGTGAGCCAATGCTTGACTATAATCGTCCAGCACAACTTTCTTTTAAAATTCTTCTCTCTATAATTAAACTACAAAAAGAATGGTATGCTAGCAGCGGTCGTTCTTACCAAATATTCTCCGAATTTTTCATAAGCTCTTATTTTCTACATAATTATGTCGCTTTGATGAATCTGCGATTCCAATTTTTGGTATCAATTGGTAATTAGTCTTCAGAACATCTTGCTTAATGCAAGACCAAATCAAAAAATCAGAAAAATTCCCCTGATTACAAAAAAGTCCCAGACGATTAGGTTTCAGCCTTCTGCTTGCCAGACGCATTTCAAAGTATTGTAAATTATAATGCACATGCACATGCACACCCAACATTTAATACTAATTTCCTAATTGAAAACGTTCAACCGAAAACACAAGCGGCAACACTATAATGGAATGGTATAATGGAAGACGTTGTTTCTGAGTGAGTATGTGTGTGCAGAAATATACCGGGAGGAGAACTTGTCTAGACATCATGGTTCATAGCAAAACTACCAGAAAGCTCTCGATATTTCACACTTCTATATAAAGAGGCCGTTGACGCCACCAGAAGTCGGTTTCGATTATAGAGTGATAATGTTAAGACTGAGTTAATGTGATTGGTAAAGTAATCGAATAAAGAGAGATTGAATAAAAGTGGTAGAAATATATTGAAAGGTGAAGTTTTATTTTTGCGAACTAAGTGCACGTTAAAGTATTTTCAAATGCATTTTTAAATTTAGCTATAACTTTTTTCGTATCACATGTAATCAAGAAAGTGGTACGCCAAAACATCAGAAAAGTTCCTTCTGCTTGCCAGACGCATTTTAGCATTAGCTTAAAGTTATAGCTAAATTGAAAAATGAATTTGAAAATACTTTGAAATGCGTCTGGCAAGCAGAAGGCTGAAACCAAATCGTCTGGGACCGACTTTTTTTGTAATCAGTGGAATTTTTCTGATTTTTTGAAGTATCATTTATGTGGTTATTACTTCGACCTCAAAATCTGAAAAACTATCATTTTCGAACGCCCACCCCCGCCCTCGACTGAAAAAGAAAATTGCCAGACGGTTGAATCTGATATAATGGTGCATACATATATCTACACAAATATGTGCATTATTTTTCGTTATCACTACACTCCAAAAATTTGCTTCCCTTGGTCTATAACCCGAGACCAGTGTTCCAAAAAAACGGTTATAAAAAGCGAGAAGAATGAGTCCAAAAGGATTCTCGTAAGGACCAAGCTGTTGCAGAGAAGTTGAAGATCTGGCACCTTGGTGTGGGGCTGATACCTAAAGTTGGTATACTTCTCGAGTAAAACATAATTGATTGGGTGATGCCAGTACAAGAGCTAGATTCTACCCGGAGAGAGATCATGGGCAATGCACCGGCAGTACACCGAAAACAGTACAGTAGAAATTCGTTTTGTTGTTTTTGCAGCAGAGATTATAAATGCTGTCCGACAATAGGGGCTTAAGTTCTATGGGCTAGGCCATCCGGTAGATTTTATGGAATTCAAAGAAGAACTGGCACATACTACGATGTATAGCGGCACTGTATGACTATAAGATCTTACCGAAAATATTCCGAGCAACGTCTTTAGTCTCTATAAATGGGAACATACTCCGCGAAGATAGTCCACCTCTGGGGAAGAAAGCATATCACAAAGTACTTGCCAGATCTGAAAAATAATTATTTCTTCTTAGTATTGCTTTAACCACCTGCTAGCCCAGAGGTTTAAGGTTCGAGTCCCAGCACGCGGGTATCGCCTTTCGCGAGGAATTGGAAAGTCCTCCATTAGTAAATTCATTGCCATGAAAAGCACTTTCTCAATTAGCCGTTCGGAACCGGCATAAAATTGTAGTTCCCCACCATTCCTTCACAAGGCATGATTCTGAGAAATGCGCTAAGCTCAGGGCTCCTCGCTCTGTTGTGCCACCCTATTTATGTTTTATTTTATTTATTGCTTTAACTTGTGGCGCACGTGGAATAATGTCTGTCTCTTACGTGAGAGCTTGAGGTTCGAATCAAGGAAACGTGAAATTGTAATTCCACTATTATAAGCTTTCACGAATAAATGGTAGGTCCTCAGAGAGTAATTAAACCGCCATGAAAAGTGCATTCTGACTTAAGAGCCCAACCCATAGAATCCGTTGCGTCCGTTCGCTGCCGGATTCAACTGACAGCTCGATTAAATACACACGATCTTATGAGAGGTGACCCATAAGCATCGGATGCAACGGACGCCACGCAAAAAGTAGCCCAACTTTTAACTTTTGCGTTCGGCAGAGCTGATGACATGCGCAGTAGAAACCAATTTAAAATTTTCTCTTCTGCAGTCATGAGTTGTCTTGTTGAGCTGAGACACCGCAACGGATTCTATGGGTCACCCCAATCCGTTGTGTCCGGTAAAACTCACTGCTGTCAGTTGAATCCGGCAGCGAACGGACGCATCTGATTCTATGTGTCGAGGCCTTTAGTAGTTCGGGATGGGCAGGTAGGCCCTTGAAATGTGTTAGATCCCGAGATTATCCGAAGTTTGTGGTGCCTTTACTTGCATACAATTGAATTATTATATAATTGATTTCAGCAATTTCAGTGAGTGAAACATTTTGAATTCTTATTCGTTTCGAGTTCGATTAATAATTGAAGCCACTGACTTCCAAGTAGTTGGACATTTTAACGCTGCATTAATTTTCTCTGCTCCATCAATTGAATCAATAAATAAGATTTTAAACAACTTTGTCTTGCACCTTCTCCTTCGTAGAGGTCGTTGTCATGCTGAAACTTCATCTATAAACTTCTTAAAAGACTGAAAAAGCTCTCAAGCTCAGAACATGACTCAATTTTTGGAAATTTTGCGGATATAGGAAGCAGCATTGTTCTGACTGTTCCTCCGATCTTTAGCTTATTAGAAATTTAATCTTTTGAATGGTTACCTTCTAATCACTCGTTCAATGTTTACTGCTACATTCACTATTTGTGTTACATCAAAATTTTATGAGTTTATAGCCCTTTCATGAAGATTAGGGAGAGCAATCTACTTCCCAAGGTGATGTTGCGAATCATCGGATTGTAAAGAAGCTATATTGTTCTTAAGGAAAGCGTAAGACATTGTCATCAAGTTATTTTTTTTTCGAAAAATATAAGAGAATTTAGTCAAGTAAAGGATATTTTTGTTTAAAAGATGTATAACTTCAGGCTGTGCCACTAGTATACATATTTAAATTATCGCAACTCTCTCACTGATCTGTTTCAAGCTTATGAAAAGCTGGCAAGTCTACCGATCTTATTATTTTTCCATGAGGCCAACTAAATGCCGAGTACTCGATTTTTCCTGATTTTTTTTTCTTCTTCACGATCGTTACTTGTCACACATTTCATTAGTAAAAATGTGATCTGATCAACCAATGGGAAAAATTATTCTGTTGGTTTTGCCCATTAAATCTACAAATTCATTTTTTCTTTCAAATTAAGCGAAATAACACCCTGTCATATCTTTTTAAATAGAGGAACATGGAAATTGCCCTATAAGAAGCATAAAAACTCATTCAAGCAGAACCATGAATCTATTGAAAGTACTTTAACGTTCTGACTTCGCCAATATGAAAGTATCCGCAACATGTTGCTTCCGCAATACTGAAAATTTATGAGTGATGTCGAAATCAAAGCTTGAGTGCTTATGCTTTCAAACTAAAAATATCTACAAAGGAAAAGGTAGCTCCCCATTCACCCCCAACTCTGTTCACTTTATCCTTTAGGTCAGCGCAAATGTCCATAAAGCTGTGCCAGATCAAAGTAAAGAGAGCACTTAAAGTGCGTATCTCGCGCATCGAATTGCGAAAAATTAAGATACATTTCCCAAATTAGACACAGTCTGAGTTTATGGAAGATGTATTCATGTAGCACCGACCGTTTTGAAGTCTATCTCTCCCTTCGGTTGGCCTCCCGAGTCGCGCACCCATAAAACGAAAAATTATTTCATTTCGCGGGTGGGGTGCATTAAATTGAATTGGATGTGGATTCTACCTTTAATTTGGTTATAAACTAGCCACGGTGTGTCGTAAATCTTTCAACGATGTCCATTTCATCATGTGCACTTAAAAGACACTTTGATGAGAATTTGTCATATAGCGCGAGGAAGGCATACACCAGCGTAGCGGTGTGGAGAATAATTGGCTTGATGGATAATTACATCAAACGAAGAAGAAGCATGCGATGGAAGAGTTGAGTTTGAAGATAGGAGAGCAATCCTTTTCTTTAAAGAAATCGTATATTTGACAACTGCCTGCATGCAGGCAATTTATTTGTCGCGATTAATTGTGTTCGTGTCATGCTATGCCATGGAACGGCGCGCGGCCCTTCATAGCATAGCGATGCGAAAGATCAGAGCTATGCACGATCCTGGATAATTTTCTGAAATTCTTATGTGAAATTAGATTGTTTGCTGTCATTTTAGGCATCATTTAGAATGAGTTATCTAATGATATTAATTTGCCATATGGTGGATGTGTGGTGGTGTGAGTCACAAAATAAAAGAACAAATAAGTCAACGAAATTTGTAGTTGCAAGTACAGTCTTAAGTTCAACTTAAGCAAAATTTAAGCCTTATGTTGCTGCCTCGGTGAAGGGAGGACTTTATGGCATTTTTGGAGTTTTAAATACATATATTGAAATAAGCTACGTGTGCCCTTTTGACCCTTGGTTAATCTCTCTCAAAATCTTTAAAGATGCTTTTCACTTGGAAAAAATGTGACGTTCTGGGTTGATTTCATAATAATTTCTTCAGCGACGAGCAGCGACGTTGCTTCTACGAAGTTCTTTTAGAATGTATTGGACTTGTTCTCAGAAAGTAGAACACGAAGCGAGATAGTTTCGGTTCATGAGAAATATACCCAACGCCTTCCCCGCTTTCGTTGAATATCTCGCTAGTAATTTTCTGTTGCTAGTTCTTTCCGTTAAGAAGAAGTGTAATGAACGTTTTCTTTTAACTAAAGTGTATCTTAAGAATCGGCGGACGTCATTGTAAAAATGACACAAATATCGTGGCTCATTACGTTTAATAAGCAGCCTTTAGAAAACATTATGTGAGACAATAGAAGCTTTTAAACTTTTTCATAGCTCTTCGAGTCCAAGTGCATCAAAATGAACTTTAATTTGAAAATCGCTAATGTGCCCTAAATTCAAAACTTACAATGGAACTTCTCGGTATGAGAAAGGTTTAGAATCTGGCAGCCATATTTTGTTTTTTATTCGGAGTTGTCTTAAATACTTGCTCGAACATTGAGACTTAAGTGCAGGTCACTTGTGCTAACAAAGATTCTTCTGAGCAAAAGCTTTTCAGATGTTAAACCCTGCCCTGATTAGGAGTCTGGGAACACACTCTCATAATGCCTGCGCAAAATATCTGTAATCTGATTTAAAAAAATTCAATCACAGAGGTGACGGGACGATGGAAAGACTTCAGCTGTCAATTTACGTTTAGGATCATACGCTTGTCTGTCTGCCTATGCATTTCACAGAGACATGACACCTACGGTTGCGCATTTGGTAGATGGAATAGTTGGTACATCTCCCGAGAAAGATTTTTTAAATCAGTGCCTAGCTAGCTTCTCGGCAATTTGGTTTCAAGTTATGTCGTGTTGGCCAAGAACCCAATCAAGAATCAAAGAGTTTTATCTTCCACCGCATCCAGAGAGGTTTTCGATTTTTGGATCGAAGTTAAGCCGACTGAGTAGCAGCAATAGCACAGACTCTAATAGTTACTCATGCAGCCATTTTTCTTATCATACAACACATGGCTGGAAAATTTCTCAGTACAGCCGATACATACCACATACTGTTTTTGATATTAAATAAAAGAAGCAAAAGTGCTTTAAAATAAGACCTTGTCGACCAGTTGACTCAGAGGAGATGATTGGTCTTAATGCAGTGGCTTATGTCCAAAGCACCCTTTCTAGTGCGGACTCTTGCCTTACCAAAAGATTTTTCTTAAAATACAGAGGAGACTAATACTAAAAGCTGTAGGACTCAGGCCAATTGCCGTCCCATTGTACTATGAAGCTAATTACCTTCCCTCTTTGAGGCACAGTAGATGGAAGCAGGGTTGCAAAAGCTTAAGCTAATTTATAGCTTAAGTGTGAATTTAATTCACAAGCTAGTTTGTGAATTATGAATTGAAAAATATTCAATTCACAAGCTAATTTGCGAATTATGAATTGGAAAATATTCAATTCATAAGCTAGTTACTGAGTTATGAATTGGATAATATTTAATTCATAAGCTAGTTACTGAATTATTAATTGAGAAATATTCAATTCATAAGCTAGCATATGAATTGGAAAACATTCAATTCATAAGCTAGCTTATGACTTATCCACATTATGAATTGGAAAACATTTGATTCACAAGTTAGCTTATGACTTATCCACATTATGAATTGTGGCTTCAATTAATTTCATCTGACCACTTACTTTGATGTTTATTGTTGTCAGAATAAACATGCCGAATCAATTGAATTCTATACCTAATAATGACTTTAGGTATAAACTGTGAGAACCATAACTTTTCGAGTGTGTAACTAGCTTGAATATACAGTGATGGTCATTAAAATAGAAACGGCACCCATATAGTAATATAAGTATGCATAACTTTCTTAAAAGACATTTCTTCAGGTTGAAAAGAGGTTTAATTTGTAGCCCATGAATAAGAGTACACATTAAAACATTAATACAAGAAAAAAGCTAGACAATATCAAATACAAAAAAATAAACATGTATTTAATTCAAATTTTGTGTGGCCATAAAATTAGAAACAGAACATATAAAATGGTATTTCATTAAAAATCTTCAGCTTAACATAGAGTAAGTATTAATATTTTGTAGGAAATCCATTTTTTTGTATAAACGCAGTCAATCTTCTTTCCATACTTTCAGCCAAAGCGCGGCATCTTGATGGTGCTATACCGTCCTAGACTTCCTTAATGTTTTTGAAAAGCTCGTCCGAATTTTTAGATTTTTTGGACTTTAATGCTTTCTCGACGTCTGCCCATAAGTTCTCAATCGGATTCAGGTCCGGACTTTGCGCGGGTCAATCCAAAACACTGGTTTTTGTATCCGCAAACCACAGCTTTACAAGTATGCAGTATGTTTTGGGTCGCTGTCCTGCTGAAAAACATGACTGATGGGCATGTGTGGGAATGAAAAAGACTCTATGACATTCTCCAGTATGCCTTTATAAACGTGTTGATCCATTCCACCGTTTATCCTTACTACCCAACACCAACCAAAACCAACACCACTCCAAGAAAATGCACCCCAAACCATTATGTTTCCTCCTCCATGTTTCAAGGTCTTCAGCGAGTATTTTGGGTCTAATTCTTTTTTCTGAGGACGTCTAACGTACAATTTACGGTCTGACCAAAACAAATTGAATTTAGATTCATCACTCCATACATAATAGTTTGGGGTGCATTTTCTTGGAGTGGTGTTGGTTTTGGTTGGTGTTGGGTAGTAAGGATAAACGGTGGAATGGATCAACACGTTTATAAAGGCATACTGGAGAATGTCATAGAGTCTTTTTCATTCCCACACATGCCCATCAGTCATGTTTTTCAGCAGGACAGCGACCCAAAACATACTGCATACTTGTAAAGCTGTGGTTTGCGGATACAAAAACCAGTGTTTTGGATTGACCCGCGCAAAGTCCGGACCTGAATCCGATTGAGAACTTATGGGCAGACGTCGAGAAAGCATTAAAGTCCAAAAAATCTAAAAATTCGGACGAGCTTTTCAAAAACATTAAGGAAGTCTAGGACGGTATAGCACCATCAAGATGCCGCGCTTTGGCTGAAAGTATGGAAAGAAGATTGACTGCGTTTATACAAAAAAATGGATTTCCTACAAAATATTAATACTTACTCTATGTTAAGCTGAAGATTTTTAATGAAATACCATTTTATATGTTCTGTTTCTAATTTTATGGCCACACAAAATTTGAATTAAATACATGTTTATTTTTTTGTATTTGATATTGTCTAGCTTTTTTCTTGTATTAATGTTTTAATGTGTACTCTTATTCATGGGCTACAAATTAAACCTCTTTTCAACCTGAAGAAATGTCTTTTAAGAAAGTTATGCATACTTATATTACTATATGGGTGCCGTTTCTATTTTAATGACCATCACTGTATTCCAATTCATAACAAACTTATAAGCTAGCTTGTGAATCGAATGTTTTTCAATTCATAATGTGGATAAGTCATAAGCTAGCTTGTGAATTGAATGTTTTCGAATTTATAATGTGGATAAGTCATAAGCTAGCTTGTGAATTGAATGTTTTCCAATTCATAAGCTAGCTTATGAATCGAATATTTCTCAATTCATAATTCCAAAACTAGCTTATGAATTAAATGTAATCCAATTCATAATTCAGTAACTAGCTTATGAATTGAATATTTCTTAATTCATAATTCACAAAGTAGCTTGTGAATTAAATATTTTCCAATTCTGAAGCTAACTACTAGCTTATAGCTTATAGATTTTTTAATTCATAAACTCGCAACCCTGGATGGAAGCAAAGTAATCGAAGTTTCACGTGAAATTTCAATAGCGCAAACGACGCTCTACAGCTGGACCACTGTCGCGCCTTCATTCCCAGAACACTGACCTGACAGTTTTCAACTCGATATGTTAAGACCAAAGAACCAAGATGTTTGACTATATTTGAGAATGGATATGGCATATGGAATGCTAACGCTTTCAAGTGCGAGTTGGATCAAACATCAAACCAGTGTGCTTTCTGCGTCTCGTGAAAAAAACAATTTTGGTTGTAAGAGGATTGGTTGTAACACAAAGATACAAGTTTATAAGTCAAGATTATGTCCATTGTACTTGTAGAAGGTAAAGGTAAAGGTAAAGGTAACAAGTGAACTATGACAAGGGTAAGAAATTTCTTACCTTTGTCATAATTCACTTGTATTACAAGTATGTTATTGTAGTTTTGGGTAAAGGACTTAGTCGTCAATAAAACTGGGCGAAACCTGTTCTCTGGAACAAACATGTCTAAAGTTGTATCGAACAGAGATACATACGTCTACGTCTTAGGATCTTTTGAGTGATTTAAGCTAAGAGTCAACTAGCTTGCTTTACAGAAGTGGTTAAAAACACTTCTACAGGGCTGCAGGAAGAGGAACGCAGCACAATAGAATTTGAAGCCACCAAGAAACCCATCAAAAACTCGGGTCTACAATAATTTCCTGGATCGAAGCTACCATCGAGAAGCACTGCCGCAGAATTTAAAGTTTGGGCATTTAGACATTTTTGCCAGATGGACCTTTGGTATGTTATTTTTAAGACCCTAAAGTATATTTTAAGACAAAAAAAATTTCGGTTTCTTCAAAATTTTAGACCAGCTTCCCCCTTTAACGAAGCAGAGCCCCTTCTGTGCTCGCAGATTTCAAAACAAAAAATGTTAGTCTAAGAATTTATAATATTACCAGCTGACCCGCCCGGCGTAGCTCAGGCCATACGTTAATCGAATTGAGTAGAAAAGTTGTGTTAAGTAGTTTCCAAGTTTCCATTCTAGTGGGAGAATAGGGATGAAATATAGTTTATGTTACTCAGGAACAGTTGAGCACTCTAACGATGACATAGTTCTTGGAATTGGCCCAGTACTTAAAAAGTGAAATACGCATAAAATCGGTACAGATGGTTTTTTTTTTTTTTTTGAATTCCCATTCCTGTTCCTGTGGGAAAATGGTGATGAAATGTGGTTTAAATTGCTCAGGGACAATGAAGCATTCTAACAGTGACAGAATCTTTGAAATCGGTTCAGTACTTTCCAGTTTCAGTTTCCTGGTTATTTCGTCATTCCCTTTTCCGTTCCCGATAGAATATGGGAAGGAAATCTAGTCTTTTATACTCAGGAGCAATAAGGCACTCTAACATTGAAAAAATTTTGGGAATTGGTCCAATATCTTCTGAGTTCCCGCAAATGTTGTTGTTCCCATATCGTTGATGAAGCTCTTGACACTTGTTGAGTACATTAAAGTCTCAGCATCTGCACCGTTCAACATGGTTACAGAAACCACCAAGTTGTTTTACAATACCCTTATAGCGTCTGAGCTAAAATTAAAATTTTCTTCGAGTCTTTATTACTTTACTCATTTCTTCTTGTCTACGTAATAACCAAAGAACTTCCACTTCGTTTGCATTCCTTTCGAGATCCTTATCTCTACAAAAGGCCTAGAAGGCGCTGTCATAGCTCAGGTCAAAGTGTATAGTATCACTTTAAATCAATTCCTTTTGTTTGCGAATATGGATCAAGTTCAATATGCGGTCATTTCATATGAAAAAATAGCTTGAATTATTGTAAAAGTAACACTTAAAAAACTAAAAAAAAATTTAAATCTCTACTCTTGCCAGTCGAAAATCAAAAGAGTTCTTAAAAACAAACGATCCAATAATCTTCATATTTGTTTTTTAATTAGCTGATCCGCCTGGCGTGGCTCGGGTCTGTAGTTTTAAGGCCCCCGTGCTCATTCCTGTTTCTGTTCCCATGGTATTATAGGGATGAAATCTACGCTAAGTTACTGAGTGATTATGTGGCATCCCAGTGCCAAAAGAATTTTTGAAATCTGTTCAGTAGTTTCTAAGTTTCCATTTCCAGCCCCGTTCCTGTGTGAATCTTCCGTTCCCGTGGAAATATGTGAATGAAATATAAGTTTATGTCACTGACGGATAATGTAACGTCCTAGAGTTGAAAGAATTTTTGGAATCTGTCAAGTGACGTAAAGTCAGTTTCCACGATTCGTTTCTATTCATTAGTTTCACTCTGATCGATTGCACCAGTGATTCGCCAACACTATGGTTGCGTCCATATGCCGCGTCGCGCCGTAAGAGTTTTCTTTTTCTAAAGCACCATCACAGCCGATAAAAAGCCTCCTTCAATATTCTTCTTGTCGACCGCACATTCAATTCTCAGACATGATTCTGAAGAGCGACATCAAACTATTGAATCATTTTAACTCAAAAATGGTAAAAAAAATAGTTTGAATCTTACAACATATTACCGTAGTTTTTTTCACGAATTCAAATTCAGTTACAGAACTGTTTTATTTCCCGCAACGGAATACACCTCCGCTTTTACTTATCCAATCTCAAAATACTCTTACTTACTTAGATGGTTTGTTTTTGTCAGCCGTGCTGCAACTCACCTTAGTCAATCCATTTAATTGAAACGATTTGAGCAATTGATGGTAGGTAGCTGAGCAAAATTTCAAACTCTAATCACTGTGGTTTCTGAAAGCCAACAATAACTAGCCTCAAGCTCAAATTCTTAGTCCTTGCTGGTACTATAAAAAAAAAACGACACCCTAAAGTAATTTTAAATAGCTTATCGTGTCTTCTTTTCAAAAGCCAGGTAGAAGTGAAAAACTTTTTGTTTTGACAGTAAAAGTAGGTGTGTATTTGCTTCGTTTTAGGAAACCCCGAAAATGTGTGAGACTACACAAAGAAAAATTTTAAAAAGAAGTGTGGCCTTTGTATCACGAAGATTTACAATTTTGTCAACCTTGTCTATCCACTTAAGTAATTTAAACTTCTCGCTATAACCCTGCCTTTAATGATCTTCTATTGGAACATTTACATGTCATCGATGGTGCTTATTTGAAAATCAATTATTTTTGGAACCAACCCACCTGAGGAGTCTCCCCAACCATAACCACATTCGAAACAAATTATTTCTAATAAAAACACCCTGTTCTGTGGAGAAAAAAAAAAGAAGAAGAAAGAATCGGAGGCATGAAATTCCCATTGAACACAAATGTGCAATGTAGCGTATCGCCCCATTAATCATTTCGAATCCCCTTTCTCAGAACAACTCAAAGAAAATTTATTGATCTCCTCTTTTATTTTCTTAATCTTGAATAAAAAGAAACTGATAACAATAGAAAAACCGAGGAATGCAAAACACAAAAATTTGTATTAAAATAATCGTGTGGGGTGAAATTTATTTGTTTTCCTTATAATTTTTCAATGTAGAGCAAATGGAATACTTCATCACTCAAGACTCCCTTGAGTGTGTGTAAAAGAATCTTAACCAAAACATTAATCGAACATTTTTTTATTTTCAATTCCAGTTGAGCGTGCGATGTCTCCTGCTCAATCCGAGGACAGTGGATTAGCTCCAGAACGCGGCTCAACCTACGCAACAATATCCCTTCCACGTGATAATGCAGCCCAGGGATTTACATTTGCAGGTGAGTACACCAACACCAATTAACACAAATCCATCCATCAATCATAACAATAATACTTACATACGTCCACTGCACTATACACATGCTCAGCTCAAAGAGCTTTGAAAAGGGGCCCATTCAAGTGATAACATCAGTGATTCGAATTAATAAATCCAATTAGAAGGGACCATTCGTTCCCCAACAAATTGATGTGTTGACTGAGCTATAAGAGGATGTGAATGAGAAATCGGATTTTCTGCCAAAAATAGACTTTTAAAATAATGCGGCAATTAATAAGTATAACACACGCGTTCTGTTTCTGCATCTTCAAAGGGTCGGAACATCGTATTCTGTTGTGTAAATGAGTAGCGTATGACAGGCACATGCCGCGCCACCACCCAATGAAATGATGCGGGTCTATCTATTGTCGCCGTCGTCTGTCATGATACAAAATATAGAAACTAATGTCTAATTTGGTTCCGACGAGGAAATATTTGAAATTTTAAAAGAAAATTTTTAGAAATGATATAATGGCGATATGGGAATGCTGCGTGGATGCATTTGAAGAGCGGAAACGTTTCTTTATTTTCTAGGAAACTGTAAACGACTTAACATTTCTCGGGTGTAGGTAATGCATTTAGAATTAATGGATACTTATTTTTGAAAAACTGTCTCACTTACAAAAATTTTTTTTTGGAAAAATATTTGAAATAACCTGTGGCGTATTTTTGTCATACGTTTTTTTTTTATATGAAACACAGAAGAACGATTGAAAATTGGTACAGCAGATTAGCGTTGGTAGCACCTAGCGCTTACTAGCTTCTCTGAACCAAAGCATGTCCTTGGCTGCTTTAGTTTCGCCCTTCAAAATTTAGTAACATTAGAAATTAATAACAGGGAAAGCACAAGCGGAAATAATACTCATTTTCCAAAAACAAAACGATAAACGAATACGTTGATGAATGTGGCCAAGTAGACCCTATAGTTATTCTAAACGATTTTTTAGTAGTGTCCATGCGGTAGTGGTTAGCATGTCTGTTTGTTACAGGGGAGGTTCGTAGTTCAAAAACTAAAATATATTTCAAATTTCCACTCCAGTGGGAAAATAGGGATGATGTATAGTCTATGTTACTGAGGGGCAGTGAAGCACCCCAACGGTGAAAGCATTTTTGGAATCGGTACATCATTTTTCAATTTATGTTTTGACTTACGTTCCCGAGGGAATATGGAAAAGAAAAAAAGCAAATGTCTTTGCTCAGCTTCTATACCAGTTTTGTTCAAAATTTCATTCAAATTGGATTGGTAGTTTTAGAATCTTTTCAATACAAGCACTTAGTTCTCGTTTGCGTTCACATTTACGTTCCTGAGTATGGGGAATAAAAGTATACAGAATCTTTTCTCTTGGATCACTCAAACCATTAAAAGAAACACCGCATCAAAACCCGTTGCGTAATTTTAAAGATACAAAGCATACAGACAGTGGGAAGCGACTTTAATTTTTTTCTTACATTTACTATGTAATGTAATGATGATAATGATATTAAATAGACCTACCTGAGGATAAAGTCCAGGATCGAGTCTACCCTCAAAAGGCACCCAGCGGAGTTTCACAGCAACACCTTGCGAATCATACTTGAACAATCGTCTAAGTACCAACCACCCCTGTACCTCATGTTTGTGGATTTTGAGAAGGCATTGCACAGGGTAAATCGTGAATGCATGGAGATCACTTATTGCGAGAGGTATCCCTGAGAAAATTGTATTAAATAGTCGTACAACAACGCAAGGTGTTTCGTTTTGCACAATGGACAGCTTTCCGACTCCTTTGATGTTCGCCAAGGAGTGAGACAAGGAGATGTCTTGTCACCAATTCTGTTCTTGCTAGCAATCGACGATGTAATGACTGCCACTGTGGGTACAATTGAAAGACACGGTATCCAATGGGGTCTGTTTGACAAACTTAGCCACATAGATTATGCTGACGATATATGTCTCATGGCAAACAACACGGCTAATTTAAATCAAATATTTCATTCGCTGCAACTAAATGGAGAAGTGGCTGGCTTTAGAATCAACGCAAATAAGACCAAACTAATGACCACGGGCCAAAGCACACAACAATTTATTCTAGGACAGGGAACCATAGAGAAGGTCATGCAGTTTAATTATCTGGGCAGTTTTATTGCACTTGATGGCGGAACGGACCTGGATGTTAACAATAGAATAAACAAAGCCCGTAGTGCATATGGAATCCTTTCTCCTGTGTGGAACTCAAGCAAAATATCGATACGCATACGCACCAAGTTGAAACTCTTCGAAACCAACGTGAAATCTGTGCTATTATATATGCTTCTGAAACAAGGAAATGCTCTGTCAACATCTCGAGCAGGCTACAGGCCTTTGTCAACCGTTGTCTGCGCTACATTCTGAAGATACGGTGGCCGCAAACCATATCAAACGTTGAACTATGGAATAGGATCGGACAGATGAAATTGGATGCAGACATCACCCCACTAATGTGGCGTTGGATAGGCCATACACTGAGGAAACCTAACGACAACATAGCAACACAATTATTCGAATGGAATCTTCAGGGTTTGAGACGCGTTTGAAGACCAAAAACAACATGAAGGTCATCTGTTTTAAAAGAAGCTCAGTCTCAAGGTATATTCAATCGTGGTCACAGCTAAGACCCGTTGCGGCGAATCGGGACAGATGGAGGGATCTGGTTTCTGCCCTATGCTCCAGGAGGAGTTAAAGTGCTGCTACAGTTGCAGCCGGACAACATATATATCCTGAAACAACGCTTGCAAACTTTTTTTACCAGAATAATGATTCGAATATTGGTCGGTTGAGATAATCGCTCAGTAGAGTCGGTAATTTGAGCAACCATTGATTGACGGCACTACATTTCAATCCACAATCAATTTACTGAAGGAAACTTCTGGTGAGGGTATTATGACGCGTCGTGTCCTCCAAGATGGGGCGATTTAACACAGCTGAACTATTTTATGTCGGGTTATGTGAAGTCGCTTGTCTATCCAGCTAATCTCGAGACGGTTGACACCCTGGAAAAGAATATTCGGTGTGGTAGTGCTGACATACTTACTAAGGCTCCAAATTGTCGAGAGCTGGACCTTTCAGCTGAAATTAATTCGAGTCAGCTGCGGCGGCGGCCGCGGCCTACTGATAGTGTGCACAGTAAATAGGTCGGACGAGTAGGTTTGAGTCCCGGTCGGGGTATCTACTTTTCTTCCGCCGCCCTTGAAGGTATATGTGAAATAACAACCACTTTATTTCAATCTACCCTTAACACAAAAAAGAAAAGGCTGCTACCCTGGAAGATGGAGGTACCAACTCGGCCTGAGTGCTCCAGATTAGCACAGTCTTTATAGTAAATCTAAATTCTTAGACATAAAATTGAATTGTATGCTTCTTATTTCTTTTTGAAAATAACACGTCTAAAAAACACTTCGCAAAACGGGTCGACGTTTTAAGCTTTCCTGTATCTGCCGTCAACTCAGGTACAAAATAGCGACCCAGGAAACCCAGACCATTGATCTTATGTTAAATCAGCGTTTAGTTAATGAACCTGACGGCATCCCAAATTGACAAGCATATTATAGGCTGACAGATTCTCCACTTTTTTTTTTAATTTCTCAATCAATTTGAATAAATAAATCCAAGAATGGGCTTCTTTACCATTATAAAACACTACCTATAAGCGCAGTATTCAAAGCTCAGAATAAAAAATTTGCCATTTCTTACCCATTTTAATGATACGGAAGATCTAACCATCTCCGGTCAAATCTCTTGAGGCTATAGACGATGATATTTCAAGACGATTTTCTTGTGATATTGACACACTCAAACCAGTAAACAACACAATCTATTAGAAGAGTAATAAAATTTAAAGTCAAAACATATAACATTTCGATTTGTGGGCCCGTCCACGGCGGCGATGAACTCCCAAATGCAATGCCAAAGTTATGTCTTCTGTTTGTTCATTCATACTCTTATATTTTTAAATAACCCCTATCTTCGCCCCCCTCTCTAGGGAAATATGATATCTGTTTCGAAAAGAGAAAACACAAGATTTTCAATGGCTAACTGCCAATAAAAAGTCAGAGAGAATACAACCACAACAACGACGGAGATGCTGTGAATAAATTACAAAAATATGAATCAAAGTTCCCACAAACACACGAACAAAGATGATTATAGCGGGAGGATTTGTCGTGATGTGATGTAAAGTATCTTGACTTTGTACTTTTGTCTAGACTGTGTCCACCATTATGGATTATAATACTTTTGGTATATTTAAATAAATTCATTTATTTTTTCCACATGCGAGAGAGTAGTTTGCATTGATGAGATTAAAGAAAATTTCTTTTCGAGCTGACAACCGCTGTCATTAGGTGACGAAAATATGAAAATTTCTCAGAAGATTTATGAGTTAACACCTCCGCGTCTACGTTTTAATTAAGAAGTATGGCACTAAGAGAAATAAAGCATTGGCACCTACGAAAGTTAGAGGTAGTAAAATGGGTCAACAAAATTTGCTGATTGATGAAATAGAAGACCATTTTCAAAGGCTTAAAGATTTCACCTAAAATTCATCCACGATTTCCTTTGAATCTTTTATCTCATTTTCAAAGTTAGATGAAACAAACAGAAAATTTGGTTTTTCCTCAGTTTAAGCATTGCGTTTTGTGGGAGATTCTATTACTTGGGAGTTTCTGCGTTTGAGCCCCAAAAACATCAAAGAAGAATTTTTTTTTTTTATATTGCCTTTCACGAGGAATTGACGACTCCTCTGAGATAAATAACGAATTCTAAATTTGCCGTTAGATATCGATATTAGATTCAAGGTCCTGAAAATGCGAAAGGTCTCGAGGTTTGCAAAGCTTTGTTGGGCCTCCATATTAATTACTAATAACCTTTCCTATCTGCGCGAATCATTTTACCCATATAAGTCCCAAAATATTTATTCAACTTCTTGGAACCCTTTTCCGGATGATGTTGCTGAGGGTATTCTGGTCTAGAGGCAAGAATTAAATGCAATTTCTGAAGTACTTTAAAAAAATTAGTCAATATTTTTACCGTGCAGGTGCAGATGGCTTTAATGCCGAACTTTTAAGGGCAGCTGGGAGATCAGTTGGGAAGGAGCATTTACCAACTGATCGGCATCATATGGTCAGAAGAAAGTTTGCCGGATGAATAGGTGTACCGTGTGCCGGATCCTTAAAAAGGAAGAATTTTACAATTGCGCCAATTATAGAGGACTAAGATTCCTTAACGTCGCTTATAAGATCTTGTCTGCTTCAATATGTGAACGTCTGAAGTCCCAACAACTTGAAAGTTCCTTATCAATGTGCTTTTAGACCAGAGAAGTTCACAATAGACCAAATTTTCACATAACGGGAGATCTTGGAAAAAACCAGATAATATGATATCGATATACACCACCTTTTTATCGATTTCAAGGCCGCGAGAGACGAGCTGTACACAGCTATGTTTGGTTTCCCCATCCCTGCAAAACTTGTACGAATATGCAGGATGACTTTGGAGATCTCAAGCTGCTCCTTCAGGGTCGGTAGAGAACTCACTGAGACTTTTAATGTCGAAAAAGGCTTTAGGAAAGGCGACAAACTCTCATGCGATTTCTCTAACATCATAATTAAAAAGATTGTACAAAACTCAAACGTTCACACCATAGGTACAATCTTTTAAAAGTCTGTACAGTTACTTGTCTACGCAAACGATATTGACGTGATAGGAAGAAAGAAGCGTAATGTTATAGGTGCTTTTGCGAGCTTTGAAACATCGACAAGTTGAACAAAAAGTCACTTTGAGGTAGTACAGGACTTCGTCTACCTAGGATCCGCTATAGACACGGAAATCAACATAAGTCTTGCCAACCACTGATTCCTTGAGCTAAGTAGGCAATTGAGAAACAAAACCAAAGTAACGTTTTATAAGACCTTGAACATCTCAGTCCTGATTTACGAGGTGGGGTGGAAACGTGGACTTTATCGAAAACGGATGAAGAAACCTTTGGTTGTTACGAATGAAAAATTCTCCAAATGATCTTTGGTTACCGTATGCGAAGACAATCTGGAGAAGAGATACAACAACGAGCTGTATGAGGGGTGCCGCCACACTGACATAGCTCCAAGAAAACCCATACGGAGCGGATAAATCTAAACGTTCCAGCTGGACGGAAGAGGAAGAACTCGTCTCATATAGCGCAATCAAGTGGAAGAAGACCTCAACCGACTTAGACTGCAAAATTCATTCAATTCATTCATTGTGATGATTCTTTTTCAGGCTGTCGTATGACTCAGGGTGTCCAGGGTCTACCCAAGGAAGCTTCGTAAGACTTGGGTTTCGTCGGTCCAACTTCTCGAAAATGAATACGAGGAAACGGTCGGTTAAGTTCTAGTTAACTCTAAACTTATTTTAATATCTTCTCCCAGGAATAAGTTTACAATTTAACAAATTTTATATTCAATATTACTAGCAAATTTTATGTTTTCTTGAGTTGAATCTACTTCTGGTACTGGTCCACGGAATGACCGGTATCGATCCTCACTGGTGTAGTGGCGATGGTTCCTCTGGGTATATGGTTGTATACCACGGCAGCTGTTTCCTTGGTTCGGCGGTGGTGAACTCCTGTCTAGATCTGCGTTAGGCAGGGCGCTCTATCAGCCGCAGTGGATTTCGTGGCAAAGGTCTGCGTTGGGTGAGAGGCAGAGCAATTTATCGGCCGTGACGGATTGCGTAGGAAGTGCCTGCGTTATATCAAACGGTAGAGCAATCTATCGGCGGAAGCGGACTTCGTAGAAAGTGCTGTGTTAGCTTAGAGGCAAAACACTTTGTCGACAGCGGCGGGCAACAATGCCTAACTAGGGAAAATTTAATCGCCCGGCTCAACAAGACACAGCGAATAAACTCCCTACAAGGACTTTTGGTTGACGCAGTGTCAAAAGAAAACCTCTCTAAGGAGAATTCACACGCACGGCTCAACAAGCCACAACAATGGAATTTCCTTTACGGAAGCACAACGTCTACAAGTAAAGAGAGTCTAAACGTTCGGCTCAACAAGCCACAACGACTAGACCTCCTTCACGAAGAATAAACGGTAAGGAGGATTTAAACGCCCGGCTCAACACGCCACAACGATCAAATCTCTTTTGTGAGGGTGGAGAAAAAGTATCAGGTAAATTCTATTTACCCGGCTCAACAAGCCACAACAAGTAAAAACCTCTATAAAATCTTTGGTCTATAATTTATGGTGATTAATTCACCTCTATTCATTGACTTTGCCACTGAAAGCGAATGTGAGCTGTATCGGTCAGTGACAGTTTTGCATAGAAAATATTGGATGGGGTTTACCAATGTATGTCCCCATAAGGAAATGCACAAGAAGTTATAAGGCACGGAAAAGTAAGCAATGTTTGACCTTGGAGTAGGCATCTACTTTGTAATATAATTATGTGTGGAGGATTTTATTAAAAATAAATACTGCACTGTTTTGGTGCGGAATTTTGGGATGAGGTAGGAGAAAGAAATTGTGACGCTTCGTCACATTATAGTAGGATGATGGTTGAGGCCCAGGTTCACCCCGAGCTTTAATACCCATCTAAGTAAGTAGATAAGCAAGTATACTAAAGCGACAAGAAGAACGGCGCACTTCCAACCGCGTTTATGTCGCTGTTACAACTACAAAATCGTTTTGGCTCGGATAAGCCATGAACGCCTTTTCTTAGAGGCTATGTTGGCTATTTAATGAGAAACATCAAATCATATTCAATTCAATTTCTTAGTCCTCATAATTAAATAAAAAAATTTAATCGTTTCTCAAACGAAAACTTGTATTCAATTGGTTTCAAATCTCAGTTCTTATCTGGTTTTTACTTTGATGTGAGCCAAATCATCTCAGCTCAAGTATTTTATTGCATACTTTTCGAAACAATCAAATATCTACCATTGAAAACTCATAATTTATATTATTGCATAAATTACGGAACATTTGATGCTGAGTGCGTTCATTGAAAACAACAATCGTAGAAAACGATTTTGTTCGATTTCAAAAACATAATTATGATAAAGTTCAAGTAATGAACTAAGTAATTAATGTGTGAGTGAGTCTTCAAATCACTATTTTGCTGTGATCACAACTTAACATTATCATAACAATAATTTGTTTTCTTTTCCGTTCTCTGAAATAAAGTTCTAAAAATGGGGAAATTTTTGGACAAAGTTTTTTGGCATTTACCATTTCTTAAAGATTTCTATTTGTTTGGTTTGTATGATCTCTCCTCAAATCTGTTGATAAAATAATCTTCTGTAATAAGCTTTCATTCTATCCAGACCTTTTTTCAAAGTTTTTGAAAAATCCTTTATGACGACATTTTTTAAAAGGGACTAAGATAAAGAAATTAAAAACTACATTATTACATCGAAGCTGTCATGTATCCCTACGCATGCGAAAAAGTCGATCGTTGAACCAATTTTTCATCTCAAATAATAGTTTAAGTTTTCTTTTTTGAAAGTTAAGTTTTTAAGAACCAAATTTCTCTTTTGAATCCTTGAAAAATGTGCTAAAATTTCATCCACATGTATTTGAAAAAGTAATTTTTTATTTCTGTTTATTTGGAAATGGAAACCTATTTTTTTCTTCTACGTTCATTGACCAGAAAAATAAAGGAGCTAGCTGATTTACCTTATAAAAAAAATTGTATGTGAAAGCTTATGAAGATTCAACATCATCTTAGAAGTTATGCTTTTTTAAACTTTAAAATGGCGCCAAAAAATGACTCTGTTATTTTTTTTTTTTTTTTTAATATAATATTTGTTAATATCATTCTTATTTTCGATTATGAAGGGCAGGTACTCAACAAAATCCATTCTGAATTGTGTCAAAACATGTATCCCTACCACGCTGCGGCCGCATCAAAGAAGTCAACAACACTAAATCATTTCTTTAGGACCAATTCGTTAACAACAACAAAAATCAAAGTGATGCTCCACTTTTCGTCTGATTTCGTAAATCTCAATAAATATTCTTCATATTCCTCGTTATAATTAGAAATTCAATCTCATTTCCAACAGTTGACATTCGTCATCCGGTAAATATTTTTTAATCCTCATAAACAACACTTTTGATCTGTGTTCCTAGTTTTTTAAGTTATTAAATTCTATCGCTTGATGCGACGACGGTGTCAGAACAAGAACATTGACCAGTCAACGCAGTATTTATCACACGCCCACGTCAAATATTTATAACCAAGGGACACATTTCCCAATAGCCTCCCCCATTTCCAGCGACGCACACGCTGCCGTTGATCGAAATAGAATCTACATATAATTTTACTTTTTTGCTTTATATAAATCTACTCCGGTGAATTAATCATAAAATTCCACTTCCTGGAAATCCAAGCCAAAATCTGCTTGATTTAGTGTAATTCATGAGCATTTAAAAATACACATGATTGAATCTAGTGGTCGCGTCCATAATAAATGTCTCAACAATGTTGCCGATTCAAGCAACTCAAACATGACCGCAGCAGATGTTTTTTAAGATGAGATCGGGAATGGCTGTCTTTTTGCGCATTATTGTGGAAAATAGATGAGCGTGGCTAATTAGTTTAGCAGATCCCATAAATAACGATAAGAACAGTGTTGGTCGCTAAATGAACGTGTATATTTATCTTTTAACGAAATGAAGTCAAGGCGCCCCATTTACGCCTACGATGTGAACGAGCAACAAGTACGCCCCCTCTAAGTAAGAAATTAAGATGCGGGAATGGAGTGATATGTTGCAAACATCGTGTTCGATGACAAATAAATCACACAAAGCCATGATAATCTATCAAATAATTACATTTAAGACAAGAGCTTCCATTTCAAGTCAACAGAACATAAACGAGAGATGTGCAGCACTGACTAAAGCAGAGCTTAATGCATTTCCCTCAACCAGTTCTGTTAAAAATAAAGGAGAGTAGCAGTATTCTTTCGGTTCTGAACAGATAATTTAGAAATAGTTTCAAATGGCAGTCCTACTGTTGGAGGACTAAGACTGCTGCTTCTTGGCTCCATTTTAGTTCTCATTGGGGTTCTAACCCTTTCGCAGCAAGCAATAGTGCGTTATTGTGCATTTCCTCTGATGACGCTATAAATGTTTTGATCTCCTAAGTTTCGCAGCTGTCACACATTCGAGTGAACCTTTGGGGTTTGCATGCTTGCGTTTTTGTAAAAGCACGGTACTCTAAGAATTACACTTCAAATGGAACAAAATGATGAGCTTTTTGAAAATTTTTTATTTCTTGAAAAATTCTTAAGCATTGGCTTCAGTTAAAAAAAAAATGGTTACAAATTAGGTAAAGAAGCTAGAGTACTCGACCTCACTACTCATTTTGAGCTAGAATACGAAATTTTAGTAAAAAAAATTTTATTTACACCGATGAACAATGATTTTAAATTATTGCAGATCATAGTGCTGGAAAAAATAAAGTCAGTCAAAGCAGTCCATATTCGTGTTCGAATTTTTTGGGCTCAAGCATTTCAAGGGAGGTGAGTGTTGTGGCTGAATTGATTCAAGGGAGGAATGCAGATTGCTATTTCACTATAGCACTGTTTGTGAAAGTATTTAGAAGCATTTTTTGTGAATATTCCAACGGAGATCAGTGTTTACACAGATTCCAAGTTCTGACAGACTTTCTGTTTCTTGGATGCAGGTACCATTCATGAATAATGACAAAGTTATGCTTTAAGACACGAGGATGTTTTTGAGGCATTGAGTCTTACTCGGTTTTTATTACCAAATCCGATATCTGAATTCAAAGAACTAATCATTCGCAACCGTTCCCATTCAACATCCGAAGAGCAAGGACGTGAGTTTGAAAACGAACATAAGAAGTTAAGGGCTGAGTCGTTAGTTAAAATGTTAAGTGAATTAGAAGTTTCAGACCATAATTCGTTCATGAAAATATGGTAGAGTGTCGGAGACAAAACGGAGCCCCGGGCCACACCAGCATTTATAATGTGGTTATCAGACTTGTAACCAAAAGTCGGAATGCTAGTTTCTAGTCCAACGAAGAAGAGCCTTATCGGTACCAAAATTCAATTTGCAATATCGATAAGACAGTTTGATGCCGAGCTCTACCAAATGCCTTCGAAGTATCGAACGCAATAATCTTACTTTTTCCAAAACAATGTAATGATTTTTTCACTTTTCCTTTTTTCCACTTTTTTAGTAACGGGCTCACAAATGCAGTTTTCCATCTGCTCGGGAAAAGCCCATCAGTAGAATTGAATAGATAGGGAAGTCTACAGTGGTTTTGCCAGCGTATGTATATCTTCAGAATACGGGAGGATACCAGCTGGACGAGCGGGAAAAGTTGATCAAGGGGTAATCACTCAGAAAACTGAACTCGTTCTCTTCACCGGGAAATACAAATTTCCGCAATTAATAACTCCATTAATCGACGCTAAATATTTAGAAAGCTAAACTGGATCTCCAATGTACAGGAAGCAATCAAGAAATCCATCGTAGCCCTCTTTTCCTTTAAAAAGCTATTGGCAATAAATAGGGTTTTCTACCCAAATCACCCACTAGATTGGTGATTGGTGATTGGTCATTAGACCAATTAGTGGTATGGTGAACCGCTCTTGATAATAAGGTTTTACTGCGATGGTCTAAGCAAGGTCCAACGAACAGCCTGTTTGTGTTTAAGCGGACCACTGAGATCAACACTCTCAGCTACCCTAAACATACTTCTTAACTTCACACCATTAGATGTCTTCACCAAACAAACAGCCGCTAGTACAACCATTCGTATCAGAGCTATGGATCAATCATAAAACGCATCGGTCACACTAATTGTTCAGATCAATCCCTTTTCACTCCGACTACGCCACCCACAATCGATTTTTGAGAAAACAAGTTCCAAAGGTCTCAATCCAAGAACTATCTGCGAAGATGAATAATTCTTGCGAGATGATTCAATTCATTTTTATACAGATGGTTCGAAAACCAAAGAAGGGGTCGGCTGCAGGGCGTACTCAGATAGATTTAATATTAGTCTCTCAATCCGCTTTCCAAACCACAGTAGCGTGTTCCAAGCGGAATATTTGGCGGTCAAAAAGGTGGTATCCTCAGTGAACATCCGGATCTTCTCAGACAGTCAAGCAGACCTCAAGTCATACGGCGCTGTTTCTAGGAATTCACTAACCACCCTCCATTGTTGCTTATCTCTTTTGGAGATGACTGAACTGTTCAATATTCTCTGGGTGCCGGGGCATAGAGATATCCTAGGTAACTGCAACGCCGAAGAACTCGCCAGAAAAGGAACCGTTCTAACCATCGAAGCTGTTTTGATTAGGAGGAAGAAGAGACAGTCCCACACCTGCTCTGCTCATGTCCTGCACTCTCCTTTAAAAGAAAACTGCTTCTAGGAAAATATTTCTTTGATGACCGAAGTCTTAAGTCTAAGTATGTCAGTTGTTTTCCTGGCAGCCATTTCAACCCAACCTAACTTAGTTATCTGGACCAGCGGATATATGAATACTGAGATCTTTGAGGACTCTCGCTACCAATCGAGCTCAAAAAAATATCTGCTTCATCGCAGAACTCACAGAATTCAAGCTCAGATGGAGTTAATATGTTGGTGTCAATTTAGTTTTCCGATTGGATATGACATACGGAGATAAGGGTGTTCCATATGAAAGACGTTTTTCTTAATTTCTACTTTTTTCTTGAGTTCTAACAAAAAAAACTGAGTTTGAGAATATGTCAGGAAAACCTCAAACTGCCAAAAGTACGATTTCTGTAGTTAAATTAAGCTCAATCTCAGTTCTTTAGTATCAACTTCTATTTTCAGATGAAATACCACCATTTAAGAAAATAACAAAAATCTGTAATCATTGTAAACGAGCGTTGGTACCGATGACTTGATGGAATTCGTAATGTTCTTGACAAAATTTCAACAGTAATTTTAGCCACACTTTCTGATTTCTATATTAGAAATAGTCTCTAGCCTGTTTCATTCATCTTTTTACGGTAGCGTCGGTCGTCTTTAAATATTTCAAACCACGGGTACCCTTGATCCTTGATGATACTTATTGTTCTGTGAGGTACAATTTTTATCATTCCGTCGAGAATTTAGTTAGAGAATTAAGTCAGCTGATACGTTAAAGTTTCCGTCGATAAAGGAAAATGACCAATTTCAAAAGAAATTATTCAGGCTGTTCCAATCAGCTTTCTCATATTGCCACTTGAGGGACATTGTCGTTGTTTACAGTAACCGAATAGCTGAAAATGGGGGGAGGGGGGGGCGAGGCACCGATTCAATCATGAAAAAAGCCGGAAAAAACTGGTTCACTCTGTTTATGAATCGCCCGCCATTAATAGCCGAATCATTCATTAGACGATGAATCGGATAGACCCGAAGACTTCCGTGAAAACATTTGTGTGGGCTTTGCTGAAAATTATGATGAAACAACCAAATTGGGTGAATGAATCAAGAGCTTTATATGTCACTTTTGGTCTCCTGATTCGTGTACCTATCTCAACATTACATGCAAAAGTATGTTACAAAAAATAAAAATATCAAGGAGAATTAGGCTGCTATGTCAACGTCGATCTGGTGCCCTTTCACCCTCGATTTTTTCAATTTTGATTTCTTAATATTTTTTTATTTTTACCAAAAAAAGAACGAAAAATAATTTGTGAATTATCCTTCTTTTCGTATTTTGTATTTATGAATCACTTAATAGCAATTAGTTTATTTTTTGACTTTATACTAGGCTCTTGAATTCCTTTGGGCGCCGAGGCTTTCCGACCCTTGCATGTCTCCCTGGTACGTGGGAAGTACGGCGTTCTAGTCACAGAAACATAAAATTGTAATTCCATGGATATGACTTGAATTCGCAAGACTTCAAACTACTTTCTGAAACACTTCCATGAAATGCTTTTTCTAACTTACCATTTTGCAATCGACGTAGAAATATGGGTCCTTGAATTCCCACAAATTCCGAGTATCCCCGAGCTTTGTTGCGCCACCCTATTTATTTTTTATTTACTCACAAGTCACAACAGCGACGTACATTGAACTTCAATGAACACTGAAAGTGCTTATAATTTGCTCCAGAAAGGTAAATAGCTGAGTCAATCATAAAAAAAAAAAAAAACAAATATCAAAAAACTCGCACCAACAAAAATCTTTCACCTCATTCATTTGCTGTTCACATTCTCTAATTTCAGAACGAAACGACCTCTCGTATCCACCTGTTATTGGAACCCTTAGCCCACTGGGTCATGCGGCCGACTTTCTAGCGCCTGGCGATCGCATCCATCAAGTGGATGGCATCTCGACTATCGGTCTTAGCAATCAACACATCATGAGCATGCTGTGCCACGGTGATGGGCCGGCTGTTGTCGAGATTGAATACTCCCTGCCCGAATACAGTAAGTATAATAAACACTTATCCCAATGAAGGGTGTGCGTGCTGAAGCTGAGTATAGACTAAGAGCCCTATATACCCACACGACGATGATAAGTTTCTTTCTCCAATTCAAATTTTTAACGACTTGATGATGATTTATTTGTTTGTGCAACATGAGCGCAACATGATTATTGTTTTGATTGCAAAGGCAAATGCATTGAACTTGTGTAATTAAAATGTTTACACATGGAAAAGAGGAAAAAGCTATTAGAGGAAATAAACAGAGTCAGTCGAGTGAAGAGAACCTTATGGTGCTACTCTGGCACCTCGATAAGCTTCCTGTTTTCGTGCGGTTAATTATGGCCAATGAAATGAATGTATTCCTCTCTATCAACGTATCTTGAAAGTGTTCCTTTACTCCTTTTTCGCAGTGTCCCAGAATAGTCTTTGTGTGACCTCAAAGCTGGCACAAATCACAGTGGAACGTGAGAGCGGGTGCCTGGGGTTGACGTTGCGAGGTGGTGGCGATTTTCCATTGATTGTTACACACGTTCGTCCACATGGGCCTGTTTTTAAAACAGGACGCATCAAGCCAGGCGATCGTCTGCTTCGTGTCGACAATGTAAGTATACCAATGTGCTCTGAGATGAGATACACCTGCTGCCCTAAGATGCTTTGATCTTAATTCATTTTATTTTCAGATTTCCTTGATCGGAAAGACTCTAGTCGAAGCACAAGCCATTATCAAATGTGGCGGGCACGTCTCGGGATATACAAATCTAACGATCGAGTATGATGTGTCGGTGATGCAGAGTGTTGAGTTCTCAATGGGACCGCTTTTGATTGAAATCGAAAGACCAATGAACGACAAGCTTGGAGTCGTGCTGTGTAATTATTCATCAGCGATGTTGAATGATCACTCGAAAATAGACGAAGTCAGTCAGGCGGCTGTTTACATTGCGAGTATACTGCCAGCGAGTATAGCTGACCGGTGAGTGTTTTGGTTTTTTTTCCTAATTCAAGAGTTTAATTGAATGACATGCTTTTGAGAGTTGGAGTTCAATGAAAATGGAAAGGGGCTTTAAAATAGGTTTTTCTTTTATTTTGAGTTCATTTTCAATTTTCAATGATCTGTTTTTTTAAATTGCACTCCCTTGATACTCGATGTGTCAGTGGTGCAGTGTTAGGCCACGGCTACATATCGAGGGGAAAAGCGTCAGAGCGGCACAATTACAACATAATTGAAATTTGTGCTCCATCTTTCTGCTGCAAAGCTTCCAATTTTATCCTAATTTTACCGCTCTTTCACGTTGCCACTCAGCACTTGACGGTGCCCTTGAAGTATTAGTCGAGAGGCCAGATCCTTGAGTTCGAATCTCGCAACTGGCATCTTCTTTGCTTTCAGCGTCTCAGGTTGTCCTGGATACGGGCCCTTGAGATTGTAAGTGAAATAACAACCATCATATTGCTATGAACTGCGCAACAACAAAGAGGAGGCTACTTGAATACTTACTTAAGGTGGCGCTGCAGTCCGGGTCGGACTAGGTCCTCAACCAACATGCTTCTCCAGCCAGCTCGGTCCCTAGCTAGCTGCCTCCAATTTTGTACGCCAAGTTGGTTGAGGTCCTCTCCTACTTATGTGCGCCACCTGAGTCGCGGTCTTCCTCTACTGCGCCGTCCCTCTGTATTGGATTCGAAGACATTCCGGGCCGGACCGTTGGTGTCCATTCGTTCACATGACCCAGCCATCTAAGCCGCTGGACTTTGACTCGTTTGACATGGTCAGTGTCGCTGTATAGCCCGTACAGTTCGTCGTTAAATCTTTTTCTCCACTCTCCATCTATGCAGACGGGACCAAAAATCACCGGAAGAATTTTTCTATCGAAGCATCCTAGAGCGTTTTCGTCTTCCTTTGACAAGGTCCATGCCTCTGCGCCATATATAAGAACCGGGATGATAAGTGTCCTATACAGGGACACTTTAGTTGCTCGAGAGTGGACTTAACTACTCAATTCTTAGTCCGAAGAAACAGCGATTGGCAAGAGTTATTCTTCGTTTGATTTCAGCACTGGTGTCGTTGTCTGAATTAATAGCGGCGCCTAGGTAGACAAAGTCCTTAACTACCTCAAAGTTATAGCTGTCTATTTTGACGTTCTGTCCAAGACGTCGGTGTTGGGTCTCCTTTCTTGATGACAGCATATACTTGGTCTTGCCCCTATTGACCACTAAACCCATCTTCTTTGCTTCCATCTCAATGCTCATAAACGCGCCATTGACATCACGCTATGTTCTTCCAATTATGACAATATCGTCGGCATATCCGAGCAATTGGACGATTGTGCCTCTTGTGTTGACTTGGGGTCTTGCACTATTCTTTCAAGAACGATGTTGGAGAAGACGCATGACAGTGCATCGTCTTGCCTAAAACCTTTTTTGACATCGAATGTATCGATGAGATCTTTTCCGACCCTGATGGAGCAGCGTGCGTTCTCCATCGTCATCCTTCACAATTGGACAGGTTTGGTAGGGATGCCAAAACAAGACATGGCTCTATATAACTCCTCTCTTAGATGCTGTCATACGCGGCCTTGAAATCGATAAAAAGGTGGTGGGTATCGATTTGAAGCTCCTGGGTTTTTTCCAAGATCTGCCGTAGTGTGAAGATTTGGTCTATGGTGGACTTTCCTGGTCTAAGGCCGCACTGATAAGGACCTATCAGGCTGTTGACGAATGGCTTCAGACGCTCACACAATTCAGCAGAGAAGATCTTGTACGCGATATTAAGAAGACTGATACCTATGTAGTTGGCCGGGGAAACAATGCTTAGGTTTCATTCATCGGCCATGCTTTCTTCCGACCATATTTTGCAAATGAGCTGGTGCATACTCCTGACTAGGTCGTGGCCTGCCGATTTAAACAATTCGGCAGTGAGGCCATTAGCTCCAGCAGCTTTGTTGGACTTTAGCTTGGATACTGCTGTCTTCACTTAGTTAAGGTCGGGTTGGCGGAATTGTTGGTCTAGGTCACCTAAATCGAATGGTTCTATCTCTCTAACAGCGGAATTGCGTTCATCATCACCGTTGTAGAGCTTGGAGAAGTGGTCTTTCCATATCCTGAGCATTGACTGCGGTTCCACCATGGCTCGAGGCCTATAGCCCGAGGCTGTTGTTTTTACCTTTTGATAAAACTTCCGAACCTCATTCCTGCTGTGGCACCCTTCTATCTCCTCGATCGAGCGCTTCTCATGCTCTCTCTTTTTCCGTCTGAGAAGCCGGTGTTGGTCTCTCCTCTTCTGCTTGTAGAGCTCGTAAGCAGTGCTAGTCCTTTTGTGCAGCCGCTTTGTATGCTTCCTGTTTAGCTGCATGTGCTTGCCGGCATTCGTCGTCAAACCAGGGGTTTCGTTGTGGTCGCCGTGTGAAACCCAGCACTTCAGAGGCGGCATCTCTGATGGCTTACTGGCAGTGCTGCCACTGGTTCTCTTTACTTGATGCTGACGGCATAGGACTCCTTTAGAGGTTGTAAGAGACTCGATCGGAAAAGGACTTGGCGATCTCTTGCGATTGTAGTCACCCAACGTCGATTTTTCTCACAGCATTTCCTTGTGTTGGCTTGGATCGGGATATCCGCAGTCGTACCTTGGCTACAACAAGATAGTGGTCCGAGTCAATGTTGGCCCCTCGGAATGTTCGGACATCCTCTATACTGGAAGACGTGTCGTGCGTCGTTGGTTAGTGGTTAGAGCAACTATTATGTGGCAGGTTGGGGTTTGACTCTCAGTAAAATCCAAAATGTTTCTTATAGGAATTACCACTCGTGAGAAGAAATGTTGCCACAAGCAGCGATTTCTCACCCAGCCCGTTGGATCGAGAAGAAAATCAAAGATCCCTTTATGCATCTCCTGGTTGAAGGAAACACACTAAGCTCTCTCCAATTTCGAGCTTATTTCACCCTAATGGTTATTTATTTGTTTAGTCTGTACGCAACCCTTAAATCCAAGTCAAAATCCTCTAAATTCCCATCCTGTTGATGGCATGTGATATAATTTGCCCAAATGTCATCATTCATTAGGCGGCTTGCATGACAGCGGTCGTGGTTATAACAACATCTCACGCTCTAGCAATAATTACGTCTAAAAATATTTCACGATAAGTTAAGCACAGTTCTGATTTATTACAGATGTGGTGCACTATCCGTGGGCGATCAAATCCTCTCCATAGACGACACAATAATCGAGAACACCGCATACAGTCCGGACGAAGTGATGACACTCTTAGACACCGCAACGGGACGAGGCTTTACCCAAATGCAAATTCTACCAGCACACGCTTTGGCCAGAAGAGGTAAGTTTGTTATTATGAATAATAAATGGCGCCAAAAAGACGTGAGTATCATCATCACACGCACATCCGCCCATAATATAAAAACTCGTGCCCAAAAAATCTTGTTTGTCAATTGAAAAAATCACAGACTGGAGAGATTTTTTAGAAAGAAAATAAAAATACAAAACTCACTCTTAACGCGCGGTTGCCCTCATGCAAAACGCATGGCAGAAAATTCGCTTCGAAAATAGAACGTCGCATCGAAGGACTTCTTCTCATCTCTCGTGAAAGTGCATGCAGCTGCTTAGTCGGCGATGCTTAGAACTTGAGTGGATGATCTATGATCCGGTGAGCGGATATAAAGTCTGGTACTTATTTTTTACTTTTTTCTTTCTTTTTTTTGTTGGGCGATAGTAAAAATAAATTTGTAATATCGCAGCCGCACGGGCAGACGACCAAGACAGCGTTTCGTGGTGTCAAGAAAATGGCTTTTTGGGTGACATTTGCATGTCGTAAAGTATGAAACTGTCACAAATTAAATAAGAATAACAAGAATCAATTAATTTGGTTGTGCTATGCGCCAGGTATGGGAGGAGGGTTTCGGTTTTTGCGTCCATATAAATCTATCCGCAGTAAATTGTAAATCTAAATAGATACATCAAATTAGGAACTTAATTTTAAATTTATGAGGTTAATTCAGAAATAAACAATGTGCGTTTTTATTTGTTTCGACAACGGTATAGCGTGATCTCATTTATAAGAGGATTTATGAAGCATGTATTGATTGTAAATCAAGTAGTGACACATTAAGTGATTTGAATGTCTCATAAGTTTTCATGTTTTCTTTTAATTGGCACTGGCGGTGGAACACCAAAAGTTGGTTGTTGTAAAAAAATGGACTTAAAAGACCAATAAAAAAAGAAAAGTTATGTTTAACTTTTCGAGCCTTAAGCCTAGTACGCTGCTGATGCGAAACGAATTTTCGTTGGTCTCCACATCTATGACGAGATCGTGAACGAACTCAGCGGAAAATATCTATGTATACTCTACACAGCGGTTTAAAAAAAATGAGAAACAAAGTCAAGTAAGGTTTCCACCAGAAGTAAATGAGAAATGAATTTATATGAACAGATTTAATTTACAAAAGCTTTTTTCCAAAGCAATTTGTTTTTCTCGGTTTATTTTTTATTAGCTTTTTGTTTTGGATCTACATACTTTAATCTCTTTTCCCCAAAAATATACTCCCATTTTGCGAAAGTTGCTATTGTTGTGGCACAAAATGAAAAAAAGCAGTGTAGCTGTCAAAATTTCCCAAATATTTATTGTACCGCGAGATGAATAATGGACGGAAAAATGTGGAGAATTGTAAAAATTGTAGTAAACAATCTAGTACAACTATCCACTCATAGAACCCATTTCGCAAAGCAGTAGCGTACTGCACAACGAAAAGGACATCGAAATTTTCCGTTTTCATTTCCGGCTTGTCATTTTTGCACGGGATTTTTCTTTTCGTTTCAGCAGCGTACTAGGCTTTACGTCAAAATCTAAAAATTTTGTTAGAAGGGATACAGATTACCTAGCAAAATTGGTATTAAGTCCTTTAAAATTTAATTCTAAACTAACAGGGAAAAAAACAAAATTAGAACTCGTTTGGTATTACATATTTAGTTTTTAAAGATTTTGCAAATCTCTTGTTATGTGATTGATTTTCAGTTAAAGTTAATGAAATCTACATGCAAACGTGGTCCATAGAGATTGTCTCCTGATACTAAACACAGGAAAGTTCGTCAAGATTAGTAGATATCAAAATAAAATTAACTCATTTAGGATAAGTTTGATGACTGCTTGGAAGCCACAAAACAATCTTAAAAGTTGGCAAAAGCCGTTGCGCACGAGGTGATTTTATTGCCTCTCTTACCATCCATTGCTGGTGCATGTGGCGTAGTGGTTAGCATGTCTGCCTGTTACGCGTGAGGTTCGTGGTTCAAATCACAGAAAGCATGAATGTTTTTTCACGGGTACGCTTTTCGCGGTGAATTAGAAAGTTCTTCAAAACTAAATTCATTGCCATGACTTTCTCGATAGTGGGTGGAAAATTGTGGGTCCCCTCCATTCTCTCATCACGAAAAGTGTTAGGAAGCCGGTGTTGATGGAATTAATTGTGACTTCGAGAGTTAGGGTTTTGCGGTAATCACTTTCATCGACAAAGAAACTGCTTTCGACAGACGAAAGTGCAAACTTTGGTATGTCCAACGCAGCCAGATAAAATGGCGAGTTCTTTGTGCTCCTTTTTATTTTCTCTTCAATCACATGGCTTCAAAAAGTGAAGGTATAGAAACGAATTGGGGAAGCGGATTGTGAAACAGTATATATAACAATGTACATAGAGGCTGTCTGCAGGGTGGGGCTCTTTCACTTCTTCTGTGGTGCATTTAATTGCACACTCTGCTTAACGTGGTCAAAGGATCCAATGCCAAAAACTAGGGCTATACTAATGAAGATGACGTACTTTCTGTGCGAATCAGTATCTCAGCTGTTTGCTGCTCCGAAATAAAGTATTCTCTAAAAATGATCGAAACTGGTTTATTTATTTTTTATTATTATGAAATGGGCTTCTTACGAGACATAAAAATGATGGATGGCTTCAACCAACTCTTAAAGACTTAAAAACGTCACCATTCCTTAGTGAAATGAAGTCGAACAAGTATAGATCATAGCCCATTCCCCATTAGTCGAAAATTGCTAGAGTACTTTCCGTTTTCCTTAACTGTAAGAGAACTTCCGGTAAGACTTCAGGTCTTTCGCTGAAAAGGGCTGACTGAATTTATTTGGCTGTGATAAGACCGAAAGCCTTCTAAGCTCGTCAGTTGAGCTTCTCTATAAGAATATGCATCAGAAGAGACGACGCAAAGTGGATTTCCTCTCTTTTTTAGAATATATTCTTGAAAGAATTTCAAAAAATTCTTACTGCTGAACCTCAAGTACTGAAAGATTATGAAGATGTTTATGGCTTCGTCTTTGCGGTCAAAGCGGGGAAGTGAAAGAGAACCTTCGAAAGACAGGAGTGTGCAGCTGTGTAGGTCCCTCTAGATTCCTCACGCTTTGAAAAAGCATACAATCTAATGTTTGTGCTACTTGTTTGTTTAAACAAAATATCACAAAACTATATAAACTATACTACCTTCCCAAATTTCAAAGAGCAATAAACCTTAAAGTATTTCCAATCTTAGTCTGCTCTTGAAGCAATGCTGAGATTTAATTCTCCTGATACTAACATCATTAAGGGGTTACATGGGTTTCATTGGAGAAAAAACGGTCAATTGTCAAAAAAAAAATTTTTTTTCAATAATAAATAAAATATTTTATTCAAAATTGATATTGCCTTGAAAATACACTTTTAAACAAAATATTTTCAGAAATATTCAAAACTCCGGCATTGTGGCATCATTTCCTGTGATCCCTCGGAGAAAAGGTGCGTTCGCGATAACAGTAGAACTCATGGCAGAATTATCTGAAATGAAAAAAAAATTCGACTTTTAGCTAAGACTAAGAACTAGAATTTGGAAAAGGAGAAAGAGAAAAATGAAAATTGTATTTTTGGCAGGCTTTTTTTTTCAAAAATGCAAATTTTAGTAAAATGTCCGCAACATTTGTTTTTTTTAATCCTTTGTAAGTGTTATTACCCTGTGGAGAAAGTGATGACACTGAGGAACATATCCAAAGTATTAAAGTTTTGAGCTAACTTTCTCGAAGAATAAATTTGTCAATTTCAGAATTTTCACATTTGCTTTGGAAATTTCCAAAGCCGTGTCTATTACAAAATTAAACCTTTAAAGAAGATCTAACCAAACCGAAACAGGTTCCTCAGAAATTCCTGAGCTATTTCGTTCGAAACGAACCAACACGAATCACACGATATGCTTTATCCAATCAATGATTTTACTATGGTGGTGTTAAATAACCTAACACGACCTACACTGAGGGTGCATAATGACAATTATTGCATGATGCTAATCATAGTAAAACTTTTCAGAGCGACTGCAAACATACCATTGCCACTGTAAACCGTAACAATATACACGGCGTGTATAGAGAGAAGTAGAGAAAATACGCGTGGTAAGCCTTAAATAGCCTACAAACACTCCTTTTATGTTTTACTCGCTTCACACTAAGTTGGCATATGAGTATAATGTAAATTTGTAATTTAGGTTTAAACGATAGGAGACTGTCTCTTTGAAAGATCACTTCGACCTTGTCGTTTCAGTAGAGACATTGTCATGTAACCACAATTTGAAAAATGATAGCTCCCAGCTCCATTATCGTCGAACATTTTACTTCGTCTTAAATAAGCATTTCAGGGATTTCAGGGCTTCTGATGCAGAGAAGCATTGTTCTTGATTGACTTTTCTAAAGCCTTTGATTCTGTTATCGCCTTTATTTTATGTAGTAAACTTGCAAATCTGTTCAACTTTTCCAACTCCTCTGCTAAGCTAGTATTGTCCTACTTTACCACTTGTATGCAGGCCGTTTTCAATAATAATCAGTTATCGTCACTCCGTCCTTTGACGATTAGCGTCCCTCCGGGATCAACTCTTGGTCCTCTTCTATTTTCCATGTTTATTAATGATCTATCGTCTGTTTTATCCCATTTTAAATACCATATATACGCCGACGATGTCCATCAACCTAAGCAATGCCTATATTCAAACGCGTGCTCAATCCTGATGAGATTCAATGATGAGGTGCAAGTTGAAAATGTCTCCAAAATAAAAAAATCTTGGTATCAATACCAGATTATCTTGGAATGATTATATAACTTGTATAGTATCGAAAATATATGCCTCCTTGCGTGGTCTTTCAATGAGTAGGCATTTTCTACCAATAAACATTAAGATGAAGTTGGCAAAAGCGCTTTTAGTTCCGATTCTTACATATGGTTGTGAAATCTTCTCAGATATGGACTCTTTCTCATTTCGTAGACTTAATGTGGCTTTTAATTCTATTCCTGGTATGTATTTAACCTCCATAGATACGATCATATTTCCTTTGAAGCTTGCCAGATTCTGGGATGTACTCTAGAAAGCTACTTCAAATACAAATGCTGCACTTTCTTAGCGAATCTAATATACAGAAAACAGCCAAAATATCTATTTGATAAACTAACAGTGAATAGATTCAATCACTATGTATCGTAAAGACCTCTATACATACTATTTGCTTACGGAATCACTTGCCTATTATAAGTAGGTCTTATGTTGACCTCAATAAACTGCCCTCTGCAATATTCTCGTTTTTGTCCCATCAAAACAGAAACTTCTCAAATGGATTAATAACGCTATATGCTTTTTCTACAATCAATTTAATATTCATTCTATCCACAACTAAACCTGTAAGTATTCTATAAGAATTTATAATTCTCAAATATACAGAGATACTTAAATCAATAAAAAGTAAATAGTAATAAAAAAAAATAGTAAATAGTAATAGCTCTGCCCAAAATAGTGTCTGATTTAAGAATGATGCAAGAGGAAGACATAACAACTCATCATAAGACTGCTAATGAGACGACCGTAACGTTTCTACAAAAAATGATAAACACTAATATTATAGTCCACTTTAATGCATTTTTCAATAAATATTTAACTTCTGTGAGTTTTAAGTAGCTCAAGACTGTGAATTGAATGAAAATAGACTAAAGTGTGTATCGGTTCATTGCTTGATTCTTAAGGGACTTGAGTGCCCGGATAATTTCCTTTTTTTTTTTTTTTGACTTTCTAGAGAATTTACAAAATGTTTTTTTCATTACTTTCCCCTTAACTCTTTCGAAACTTAAATTAAAAAATATTTTCAAAATTTCACCCCCACATAGTTCATCGAATTAAATCTAGTATTTGACACCCCATCGAGGAAATGTAATCTCTTCTCTTTGGGTTTTTCAATTATCTCACCCTAAACGAAACGACAATCAAATTATGAAGTACTAATTGCCAATAAATATAAGAGTTTCTCCCTTTTCACTGCTTATAAATGGAATTGTATCTTTTCTCGTAGGTCAGAATCTCGGTAGTCCAAAATATGGATTCAGCACACTTGAGTCGAGAAAATCCCGCCAGAGACAGCGGTACGCCCGAAAGAGTTCACTGCCCCTTGAATCGAGTAACACAGGAACGATGCACTCCAACATGGGAATTTGTCGTGCCGAGACGTTTCAAGTGGTTCTCGATTGCACACATGGATCTGGAATCATCCTTGGTGCACTCACTTCTTGCGGTAAGGCAGTGACTATTGCACAAGTAGTCTCAGATTCGGTTGCCGATCGTAGTGGCTGTATACAAAAAGGTGATCGTATTATTGCGGTCAACAAAATGTCTTCACTAGAGGTGAACACAATACGACAGCTCTTAGGAGATGTTGGTCCACGGCCACCAGGATACCAAGGTGCCAATTGGATTGAACTGGAAATTGAATTCGATATGTCTGACGCAGTGGTCCCATCGAGTGGAGTCTTCAATGTCAAATTGCCGAAAACAGGCAAAGGAGGTTTGGGTATAAGTGTGAATGGATCAAGTCATGGTGGCTTTGTCATATCAGAAGTGAAGTCGGGTAGTCCTGCACATCGCACTGGATCGGTGAGAGCAGGAGATGTGCTTCTGGCAGTTGACAATCATCCCTTGCAACATTTCAATGTGGACGCGATGCTAAAAGAGGGCGGCAAAAACGAATACACAACTTTGACAATCAAACGAAATCTACTTCCAGACTTTTTGTTCGACGCTCAACAAAAAGTCAATCCCATTTACAGCAACTGCGGAGCGGCCAGTGATCACGAGCTTTATGGCAGCTACGCTTCAAAGTACAGTGAACCTGTCAAATATACTGATTGTATTTCCATGAAGTCAACTACACCGCAACCAGAGTACTTTCGAGCAGAGGACACCTACAATCCAAGTGCAGTACAGATCCGGCAACATCCAACTTGGGCTTTGAAAAGTCCATCGACTCCACCTTCGATTGGTAGAACGTTCGGTGCTGAAAATACAGTCAGTCTCACGACAGAGATGCCCGATGACACGTACAATGATTTGAGCCCATACGATCTGGATTATCCAAATGAGAGATTTGCGAGGTGAGTAAAGCAAAAGCAAATGTAGTTTTAACTTCAGCTCTTTCGTTTTACTGCAAAATTTTTTTATTGATTCGAATTCAAATTTATTTCAAAACCACAACCAAAGTTCTATCTATGCAAACAGCCCCGACTGCATGGCCATTCCTCCTCCAATGGAAAGCAAACTCTACGGCACGTCACATCACCAAGTAGTCTTCACTGTTCGACTGGAACCGAAAGGTGGTCTCCTCGGCATCACTCTAGCTGGCAGTGAAGAGACCAGCAATCCAATATCCATTAGTGGAATGGTTGAAGGTGAGTCTACACTAAATTTGAGCTTGAATGAAATTTGCTGACAATCCAGTTCAATTTAAAGGTGGCATTGCTCACAAGACCGGACAAATTCAAATCGGAGATCAACTGTTGGCTATCAATGACGAATCAGTACAAGGAATGCCTCTGTCCTATGCCACGAAAATGCTTCAGAAGCTTAGTGACATTGTCGACCTGAAAATACTACGACCTCTTGAAATACCAAATGCGTACGGGTTGGATTCAGCTGCTTCGAGCAATCCACAGCCACAAGTTATCTATGCCAAAGTACAGAGACGACCACGAAGTCCATCAAGTAGTGATGGTGTATCCAGTTCGAACAGTAAGGATGGCAAGCATCGAACTTTCCATGTGACTCTCTACAAGGACAAGGTTTACGATGACTACGGGTTTTCAGTGTCCGATGGCTTGTATGAGCGAGGTGTTTTCATCAATCGCATTCGATCTGGAGGGCCTGCTGATATTTGTTCCATGCTGAAGCCCTTTGACCGTATAATGCAGGTAAATATGAGGAATTTTCATTATTAAGCCACTGAATTGAATTTTCTACTTCTCTCTATCCGAAGGTGAACGAAATGAAAACACAGGACTTCGACTGTTGCCTTACTGTTCCCCTTATTGCAGCAGCTGGAGATAAAATTGATTTGATTATCCAACGAACCGAATAGAAATTTAGTTATCACGTGCCTTAAAGTTTTGATTCTGAATTTTGTACAATCATCAGCCAATCCGTATTCTTCCTGTTACCTTTAGGCGTTTGTCGCCATAGAATTTATTTCAATCACTTTATGACTAACAAATCAAAAATATCAAGCAATTCCAAAGAATATCTGAACTATGTAGAGAGGTAGCTATCTACAGTAGCTCCTGATATGACAATAAACTATCATACAATTAGGTTAAGGATGGCAATCATTAATAACGAATAAGAAGCCAAACGCAAATGTGTGTCATTTTTTTCATTGTATTTATTCTAAATGACTAAATCTTAAAATACGAATATACCAAAGTTGTTCTTATGCAAAATAAGATAGACGATGTTAACCACATATATGTTGTAGATATAAATATTTAATAAAACTATGTTTAAGTTAAACAAGCTTTATATTTGCTATTGTTGTTCGGGGTTGGTAGGTAAAGTATTGTAGGTGATCTCCAGCGCAACAACAACTGCGGTAAGAGACATTAAAGAAGACAGCTGTAGACAGGGTGAAGATGTATCAGAAGAGGCACGACAAAAAGTGGAGCACTATCTCCACTTCTTTAGAACAAATCCTATGAAAGAAGTCTAAGAATTTTGAAAGCTGAAGTATTGAAGGACGGTGAAAGGGCTAGTAAAGTTAACATTTCGGTCAGAAGCAAATAAATAGATCGGGTGGTGGAAAAAAGCATTGCAAACCTCCTAAGGAGTTTTAAGGACGTAAAATAATCTGCGCTTTGGATGGCAGTGCCTCCAAATTGCCAATTCCTCAAAAGAAGTGACACATGTTGAAAAACAATGTAATGTTTCTGAAGGAATTCGAACTAACGTATTACACAGACATGGTAACCATTGAAACAACCATCAAATTGCAGTCTCAAAGGTCAAAGCTCGCTCCAATTTTTTCCTAAGCTTATCCGAAATACACTCAAATAAATTCAAAAAACTTTTACAAATAAATAAAAATGTTGCCTGGGCTTTAGCTCCCCGAAATTGCACATGCCCTTCTTGCAAAGAAATTTAAAATGTCACATTTAGAAAATTCATCAAATATTGAAGTCATCTAACTTTGTCTGATCTGGATGTCAAGGCTAAACCCCTTTAACATAGCTATAATAGAGGTCAGTTCCCCTTCTAAAAGTTCATTTTACGTTATCTAGGCAGGGACAGTCTCAAACGCTTCCGGTATATGCTAATGGACAAATCTGGCAGTAGCGAACATTAATTACGAACTTGAATCACCCAGTAGCCTTACACATCCCTCATAAAACAGATTTTCTTTTTCTGTAGGAGGTTTTTGAAGTACTAGCTGGAGCAATAAGACCTAAATACCAGTCCATTGTACTACCAGATAGCAACTTTCCACATGTTATAGATATTCGTAGAAAAGCCAAAAGACGCCGACATAATAAGAAGCCAAAGTTACCAGCTCTCACCATGTCTACGCCGAATATCTTTAACCTCATGCGAGAAAAGCACGGCATTCACAGAGGAAGGCCTCTGTGGTGTCCTCATATTGTCTACAAGATTCACAGATTAAGGTATCACTATATTATATTAAGGTATATAGCAAAAGAGAAGTGCCCCGCGGCAACGTCAATAAGCTTTCTAAACTCATTTCAGCTACTGGATGGCAAAAATGACGCAGTCTTCTTATTAACATTGTGGAGCAAACGTTTGGTCTGTTTGCAGCCAATGAAGGCGTTTCCATCTAAGGTTGTGCTCTTGACAGATCCAAAGGTTGATTGAAGTTCTCATTGACGACACTTGGAGACTTAGCGACTTTTCAGGTCCTAAAAAGCTGTCTTGATCCTTGCTTAGCAAGTTCATTGGCGATCTCATTTCCGTGATGTCCCGCAACCCAATCGAGACTCAAAGAATTTTGTCTTCCCACCGCATTCAGAGAGCTCTTTCATTCCTCTTTCGAAGTATTTTAAGGATTTATAAAAGCCTTAAGCACAGCTTGGCTTGCGCTCAAACACAGATTCTTCTAACCAACCAGCCATTGTTGGTAATGTAGCTTACAGCCATTTGGTGATGGATGCGTATGAGCTTAAAGAAGCTTGCAGTCGTATGTCATCGTTCTTCACAAATGCACCAGCATCGGTTTAGGAAACATTCGTGAAGATTCGATAACAATACTTTTTAGCTGGCCTGGCTTGACTTAGTAAGCCTCAAACAACATTTTACGCCAACAATTTTGAATTCGGGCGAGCTCTCTCCATCAGTTTTGTACTCTTAGTCGGATGAGGTGTTCCTCCACTTGATTGCAGCACCAAAGACGAAGTCTTCCCCTTCCGAGATTTTCCTGCAAAATGCTATCGGCTCTTCCTTACCCAGACATCGTAGTCTCGCAATGCGCACTCTTCTTGCTATGTCCCTGCCGCTCATATAAGTCATTGTTGCATCTTCTCCACACATTGCCTTAGCATAGGGGACCAAAGATTATTCGAAGAGTTATTCTTTCGATACACGCAAGGATTTCCTCATCCGCTTTCGATAAGATCCATGCTTCCGCGCCGTAAAGCAGGACTGGGATGATCAAGGTCTTATACAAGGTCACCTTGGTTTTTCTAGAGAGGGTTTTGTTTCTCAATTGCCTTCTTAACCCAAAGAAGCAACGGTTGGCAAGAGTTATTCTCCGTTTGATCTCCGCACTGATGTTTTTGTCCGTGTCTACAGCTGATCCTATGTAGACGAAGCCCTGTACTATCTCGAAGTTATGTCTGTCTATTGTGAAGATTTGTCCAATTCGTCGATGTTCTGTGTCCCTGTTTGATGACAGCATATACTTCGTTTTGCCCTCATTAACCACCAAACCCATTTTTGCCGCTTCTGTTTCAATACTCGCAAAAGCACCTATGACATCACGTTTTTTCTTCCCATTACGTCAATATCGTCTGCATAGGCGAGTAATTGTACAGACTTTTGAAAGATTGTTCCTCTGGTGCTGACGTTTGAGTTTTGTACAATCTTTTCAAGTATGATGTAAAAAAAAATCGCACGACAGTTTACCGCCTTGCCTAAAGCCTTTTTCGACATCAAAAGTCTCGGTGAGTTCTTTACCGACCTTGACGGTGCGACGTAAATTCTCCAAAGTCATCCTGCATAGTCGTACGAGTTTTGCAAAGATACCGAAACTAAAAATGGCTCTATACAGCTCGTCTCTGTAAATACTGTCATACGTGGCTTTGAAATCGATAAGAGACGGTGTATATCAATATTATACTGCCGGTTCTTTTTCAAGATCTGCCGTAATGTGAAAATTTGGTCTATTGTGGACTTTTCTGGTCTAAAACCACATTGATAAGGAACTATCAAGTTGTTGACGTGGGGTTTCAGACGTTCACATATTACAGCGGACAAGATCTTATACGCGGTGTTAAGAAAACTTATTCCTCTATAATTGACGCAGTTGTGAGAGTTTATTAGGAATTGACATACGATACTGAGGTTCCATTCATCGCGCATGTTTTCTTTCGACCATATCATGCAGATCAGCTGGTACGTGCTCCTATCCTGTTGTCTTGAAAAGTTCGGTATAAAAGCCATCTGGACCTGCAGCCTTATTTGATTGAAGTTTGCATGTGGCAAGCTTAACTTCTTCTTTGTCGGGAAGACGGCATTCTAAATCATTGTCGAAATTGAATGAGGCATTCTGCCTGACAGCGGCTTTAGTGTCTTCATCGCCGTTAAGCAGTCTGCAGAAGTGGACTTTCCAGATTCTCAGTAGCGACTGCGTCTCAATTACTATGTTTTCCTGCTGAATAGATTACAGGCTTGACTTCGTGCTTTACCACCCTGTCATGATCTATTTACAAAAAACTTCCGAACCTCATTCCTGTCGTGGAAATAAGTGAAGGTGAGGTATTAATGATTCTAGTCGGTAGCGGGGAATCTTATCTTTAAAATGGTATTCGGACCATTATCATATGATATTGGAGGTGATATGTCACAAAGAACATTTACATTTAAGGAATCTATACATTATATGAAATGGATATGTAACTTCTTTTTGTTTTTGAAAAAATAGAAACAACAAAAAGTGAAGTACCTACATAAGTAGAAAGCTATGTCCCTATATATCTCTGCGCAGACAGAAAGGAGCCTAATTCGTTGTAAACCGATCATCAATTCGTCGACCTTGCCCAATCCTACTTAATTTTACTCATCAACAATTAGAATTTTCCATTTAGAATTCCCATCTCATAAACACACGCTCATATTATTGCTGAATTTAATTTGAAAACAAAACAAGCATTTCACAGTAATAAAACACAAAATCAACACATAAAGTGACGTTATTTAATTGCTCATAAAAAGAAACAAAGCGACAAGTGAATTGTAAGTAGTGTAAGCTTGATTTTCTGTCAGATTAAAGCGAACACCCTCAATGACTTATCGGGGATCGCTCTCTTACGAAGAACACATTGAAAAACCGAATATGGGAATGCGCTCATGAGAATTCGCAAACGAGACGTTCCAAATAATCGAGTAGCAAATTAGTTGTTTCTAAAGAGCCCGACCCATAGAATCCGTTGCGTCCGTTCGCTGCCGGATTCACCTGACAGCTGTGAGTTTTACCGTACACAACGGATTGAGGTGACCCATAGAATCCGTTGCGGTGTCTCAACTCAACAAGACCACTCATGTTAGCAGAAGAGAAAATTTCAAATTGGTTCTTACTGCGCATGTCATCAGAGAGAAAATTTCAAATTGGTTCTTACTGCGCATGTCTCTCTTTTGCCGGACGCAAAAAGTTAAAAGTTGGGCTACTTTTTGCGTTGCGTCCGTTGCATCCGATGCTTATGGGTCACCTCTCATAAGATCGTGTGTATTTAATCGGGCTGTCAGTTGAATCCGAGAGCGAACGGACGCAACGGATTCTATGGGTCGGGCTCTTAAGAAATCAATTTAAAGTAATAGTAGCTATGGCAGCAGAGATGAGTAGGTTATTAATACGAAGAGCGCCCCAGGCGTTGGGGACACGATAAGTTTTGGGAACAGCAATTGTTGCTTGGGGTGGTCAACCCTAGCGGTTAATGATCACTTAGAAAGAGGAATATGATTGATTAGCTTCTTCTCTTTATAACTAAGCTCCAGTATGATTGAGTGACGATCTAATAAATTCTAGGAAAATGTGACAACCTGCAAAACTTTTAACTATGGAAACTTTTCTTACAGAAACGATTTTAATGTATAGGGGAAGGTGTCTTTGAAAAATTATAATTTAGCTAAAGTATGTGTTAAAACAAAGGGTTAGCTTATAAAGGGTATTTTGCATAGCTTGCGACAAAAGAAGAAGTCAATTTTCACCTCCACAACGCAAGGAAATAAAACCTCCCTCCATATGATTTGTCATTTGTATCAACTGTAACAAAGTTACAAATACAAATCCTAGCACCCGAAAATACGAATACTAATGTTGTCACTTGTCACCGATTAGCAATACCCCAGCTCTAGAGAAAAAAGCACATCATAAAACCAACCTATCCGTTCTGGTCTTTTTTCCATCTGTATAAGCGACTTTCTTATCTCTAAATGATAAATATAAAATGTAAACAAACAAACCGACAGTCTTGTAAAATCGTTAGTAACACGTACAGTTTCATTTGTGTAAAATCGAATCAACAAAAATAAAAATAGTTAGGTATTTGTTTTCTATAAATTTGAAACCGATAATTGTTACCAAACGATTCATTTCTACGTCAGAAACTGCATGCTGTCCAGAATCAATGCAAAACAATAACATGTTTTTGAATAGTTATTTACGTTTGTTATTATTATAAAAAAGCTTGTGTTTCAAATAAAGTCAAAATAGCAAGTTGGTTATACGTAGATAGATACCTACTTAATCTGACTTAAGATTGACTTTGAAAGTCCTTTAGGTTTTCCTATCACAGTGTAGTGTTTGTGACAAGAGGAGGTCATAACAGCAAAACATGGTGATCTGTTGTTATTGAAAAATGCATCAAAAACTAGAACAGGGAGGAGGTAAATAAAAGGAACAATCACATGTAAGGAAAGAATTATAAAACATGGCCGCAGCGTTATATAGAGCGTAACTATACCACAGATGTGTTAGATTGGGTAAAGCGTTGGTTGTAATGTGGATATTTAGCGACATAAACATCTTATCAGCACACTTAAAAAATTTACTATAAACACACCGATAATCTCCAATCAGTTAATGCTCTATGCTTCACCGCATCTGGAAATCGAAAATCTTGATCAGGCTTTCACCTTTCAAGAAGTCATGGACGCAATAGACCGATGCAGTCTCAACAAAGCTCCAGGCGAAGACCGTGTATCGTATGAGTTTTTCAAATATGCCACGGTGAACTTTGTCAGAAAAATCACAGATGCTTTCAACTACATATTTTTGATAATGGAGAAGTACCAGAAAGCTTTCAAAAAAATATTATCCTTCCAATGTTCAAAAAGGGCGATGTCGAAGACCCAAACACCTACCGAAGAATTTCGTTTTTGAACTCTTTTATCAAAATATTCACTGGTGTACTGTCCTGCACAGGCTCACAAACTGGGTAGAAAATAATGATTTTAGCTAGTTCCAAGCGGGTTTTAGGAAAGGATACTCAACTGTTGACAATATTTTTTCACAAACATGCATCGGTAAATCATATTTGAATAAGAGAAAGAAATTATACGCTTTTTTCGTCGACTTCAAAGCGGCATTTGACTCAATCAACAGGGAAGCACTTTTCTACATGCTCAGTTGCCTAGGAATATCGTCCAAAATGCTAAACGCAATAAAATGCCTCTGGAGTTAGACAAGGCTGTCTATTAAGTCCGCTTTTGTTTTCCCTGTTCCTTGATGATTTGACATCAGTGGTGATATCAGGTGGGAATGGTGAACATAGGCAGAATACAGCAAAACCGCGACGGAAGCTAAGGACAATATCGTGGATGTAGCAATTTTTATTGCGTGGTGTGGTAACACCATGGGTTTAGAGTAGACAAAGCGACTGTAGCGTGAGCAAAGTAAGGATATAGCATGAACGTAGCGTGTATCAGACATGTCTGCAGCATGAAACGTGACTGTAGTTATGGCTTATTTCGGCACTAGCGTGGTAAAAACATGACATGAGATGCGTAGTAGCGCAGCAGTTGATATTTAGCGAATTAAAAGAAGTTATAGATCATGGATGCGCAAAATCCAAAACCATAACTGTGAAATCTTCACTGGAGCTAGTTTATATGATGACTCAAACGTAGATATATGGCGTGAATGTGACAACCAGAAAGAATGGGTGTATCGAAGTTATAGCATGACTGCATAGCCAAAATATACCGTAACACGTTAGGGTTCATATTGAGTGACTTAAGTATTGATGTATCGTGACATTTGCTTGTTAGGTTAGTTTATATTAAAAACGATTTGTAGCTAGAAGCTTTGTTTGCTACGGAAATACTAAGCGGCTTGTTTAACAAATTTAGCACACATGTAGCAGAATTGTTACTGAAGGCTTAAAGAAGAAGTAAATGGCTAACACTTTACTCGGATCGCAAAAGTCAGTAGTGCTCTCCGGAATTATAGGGTGAAAAGTTCGTGGAACCAGGGTAGGGGGAGGGAGGGTAATGAATAGAGGAGGATTGATTGAGTTGGCGATTAAGGTTATTGGGGTTGAGAACCCTACCTGCTTAGTGTAAGGTATGAGAAGTCATCCAGTTCGTTGAATAACTATTCTTTTAGGGCTTTTTTCCCAGTGTGGGCCGTTCTTGGGCTTTCACAGAGGAAGTGGAATGATTTTTATTTCTTCGCCTTCTACATAAGTCTGATGTGCTATGCCCATCGTCGTCATTTGGGTTGTCACAATGAGTTCTGAGTTCTGAGTTCTGACCCGTAAAAATGCCAATCAACGGAAAGAGCAGAGGCCTGCTAAGCTGGAGTAGAGATTTTTAACTTTTTTTTTCTTCCATAGAAATATTTGGGCACAAGTTACTGGAAACCCGGCAGGTTTCCAAATATGGCCACCGGCTTAGAAGAAGATGACCACCGGTTCAAAAAAAAGCTGTTTTTGGAAAGTTTCTTTGGATTCTGTTCATTTCTTGCTTCGGCTTGAGGTGCTCGTCTCGCTGGATTCGACTGATGACATAATTTTGGCCATTTCATCCACTATTTCGTTACCAGCTTTGTCACGGTACTTAGAAATCCAAATTAAAGTTATGTAGTCACGTAAGCTGAGTATTCTTCGATTACTGCAACAGATATCCACTTATTTGAATTTTGGATGAAGTAGCTATGATGGGCGCCTCCTGGGTGAAGATGTTGATGAATTTGTTGATCAATTCTTGCGTTCCTAGATGTTTTCCTTCACAGACTGCAAATACTTCTGATTTGAAGACACAGTTCAAGTCGACTTTAGTGATCAACTTAATGGTGGATAATCTTAGATGACGCCTGATCCTACGCCGTAGTCCGTTCAAGAACCGTCTAGAAGGAAGACAGACACATGATTTGTTTTTAAAACGCAGTTTTTGGTTGTGTAGTTCTATTTCTATATCGTTGATTGCTATTGATATATTGAAATAATGAGCGTCTTTAAAAAAAAAATAGCGGACCTGTTGAATTGTTACTAAAGCCTTGAAGTAGAAGTTAATTGCTGTAGCGTCGATAATGAGTAACTGAAACGCATAACGAGCATGACTGTAGCGTGGATAAATTGTGAGTGATACCAAATTGAAGCATGACCATAGAAAGATTGTACCAAAACATGACACAAGCGTAGTTACGTTCTGGATGTTGCAGCATTACTGAAGCGTGGAGTGGACTTACAGCCACTGTAATAGTGGGTATGTAGTGAAATGGTTTTGTGAATGTAGCGTAGATAAAACATAACAGTACTTATTTTATTGCGTCAACATAGCCTGAATTTTGTGTGGAGGTAATGACTGTAAGTTTAAAGAAGTTGCAGCTTATTGCTTTCATTTTATAGAGATGGCGCTCATGTAACTTAGGGCCCGAACACGTACCGAGTTGTAAACGGCAGAGCTTTACGTGGCCGGGGTCCTAGAATGTCATACATTGTTGTGTTGGAATACTTGAGTTCTTTTTCTGCGTTGTGCAAAGCTTATTACTATCACTCTATCGTTATTAGTAGTTTCTAAGTCTCCATGCGGCTTTCCAAGTTCAAAGAATAAGTGTTGTTAATCGCTATTCTCATTTCTTTGCTGATGTTGTTTGCAGAAGCTCAGCACGTGATTCATAACAACTCAGAATACAGACTTTTTGCGTCTTAGAGGGAATTTAGTCATCATCCTTCACCTCTGCCCATCCGAGTTTACGAGATTCTTCTGTGATAATTGGGCTTCGTTGTGAAATCTGAATTTGATATTTTCTTACACCTCCACTTCACTGAAAAGAACGAAATTCGATCGCCCATGAACATTCATCAAACGCATCCAAAACACTGCTCATGATTGAACCAAGTTATAAATCATTACGTGCTGAGATGCACAAGCAACCATAATCGCAATCAGTAGCACAAGTAATTTTCTGCTCTAGCTGGGTACTTTACTGCGAATATTACCACCTTCTTATCTCTTCACACCAAATTAACTCTACACGACCGACGCGACGACGCAACGCGACGCGACGGTGCAAACGGCTTGTTATTGTTTTTCATCGAAAAATAGATTGGACTTTACTAATTGACGTCAATCATCAACACATCTACAGCTACCCCCATAAAGTGGGTCGGGCAAGGTTAGTCCTTCACAAATCAACAACTTTTCGAAAGAAAAAAAAATTGTGTGTCTCGCTCTTCCTCGCACACCCACAAACCCCTTCTCTGTTAATCTGAAAATAAGTCCACAAATCTACAGACAATTCCACAGCCTGCATTCGACTTTGAACCCTAAAATCCGCACGAATCCGCAATTATAGATAAGCCCATCCAGGCTGCGGGCAGCGAAACTAAGAGCCGAGGAAAGATTTCTTTTTTTTTTTGTCTATAGTATAGAAAAGATGAGAGGAAGCATATTTTATTGTCATATAATTGATACGTTGTCGTCGTTGGTCGTCGCAAATTGTGATAAGAACAAGCCCCTAGGTCAGAGTTCTTATCGCACTTCTTGACAGCAACTGTTCAGAAAAAGAAAAAAATGTAAAACTATCCTCTGCGTTCGATTAAACTATAAATATATCAATTAACTGAGTTAGCTCAGATTGGCGCCTTGATCGAAATTTGAGCATATAGTTGCTCGGCTAATTTATTTTTGTTCGCCTTTGCACATTGCTTAAGCAAAGACATGCTGTTCTGCTTGTTGCGCATCTGAAAGCATAAGAGCTTTTCTCTTTTGTTGCATAGTTGCAGCATTGCCACCTAAGATTTTGAAGGTTTGATTTAAAAGCTATTTTTAGCGGTGAAATTGGTGTAGTTACCGATCCACGAGAATTTTTCAAGTTCGCTGTGGTTACTGGTCTTAATCGTTTTAAAAACAAGGAATTGGAAAACCATACTCTAGTGAAGACTTACACCAAACATCTCATATTTGAATTCCGAGAGTTGTGGATGATGTCTTAATGTGAAAAGTGTTGCCCTACTTAGGACATCATAATGTACCATGACAATAACTTTTCGCTAAGTTGCGGTAATGGCAAAAGTCACACCATTGCTTGTTTGAAGCTTGAATCACATCATTCTCTAGACTTTGGTGCACTGGTTCAAATACAACTCCGGAGACAGTACCTAGGTGGTCATATTAATTTGTAAGAAACACAATGAACTTGGAACTTACAAATTGTTTATAATTATTTAATTATCACCTAGAAACGTGAGCTTTTAAGTAGATTCTAAGCTCATATTTAGATTCCGCGAAGCAAAAGCCTTCAAAATAATATAGTTTGTTTTTGAAATCAATCATGAGGCTTAATTTTGAGGACCAGTATTATATTTTGCTACTGCTATATACTTTGACCTCATAAATGGTAAACTGAGGTTGAGGTTCAGGTGTAGCTCTCTTCACTTACCCTGTATATCTTCAAATCTAAATTGTTTGGGTAAAATTCTTGACTGTGAGATTTTTTACGGATTCCTTAGTAATCGTTCAATAGCTTGGCGATTCTGCGTGGAGAGAGCTGCCTGGTGGGGTGGCTTTTGGGAGAGGCTTGTTAAAAGTGTTAAGGACGTCTTGAAGGTCACCATTTGGCGTGCTAAAATCAATTACGAGGAGTTGACAACCCTTCTTGCTGAGGTAGAAGTAGTCATTAATATGCTCCCCTTAACCTATATTAGTGATGATCCTTTAGACCTAACCCCTTTAACACCAAATAATTTTATTGCAGGCTATTTTGGTGAGGCTACAACAACCGAGAAATTAGTTGATGATACAGAACTTCGACGAAAGTGGTGCTCTAGAACCCAACACCTTGTCTTTTTGTATAGAAGATGGAACACCGAATATCTTCGCCTTTTAAGATCCGCTCATCATTCAAAAGCAACAACAACAAATTAAGTTAAATTGGGGGATGTCGTTCTGGTTCATGATAGTGCAAAGGCTCGATTACACTGGAAGATGGCCTTGATAGAATGTGTCTTTCCCGGAAGAGACAACAAGGTTCGTGCATCTGAAGTCCGTTTTGCAGATGGCACTAAGATTAAACGCGCAATTCAGCTCTTATACCCTTTGGAAATTCACATTTCGGGGCGCCCGGAGGATGTTGAAAATACATCATAAATCTGTCTAAATAAAAAACTTAAAATTCTATTCCTATTTCCTTCTACTTAAAGTAAACTTATTTACAAAGTTATTTCTATTCCTATTCTCAAATGCTTATGTACATATGTAAATACTCTAAATGAAAAGATTAATACTCATACCGACTAGTTGTATTCCAGATCTCGACCCAAACAGTTGTTTGGTTATATTGTTAATAAAAGTATTGAATTGCATTGATTAGTGTTCTTGTTTTAAATCGGACGGACGGATTTTATACTTAGATTGCATTTTTCAAAAGTACCTACCTAACTTTAACAAATAGCATTAAATATATGAGTGACGTGCTTCCCAAACTTATATTTTAAGAGCTCAAGTGTTTCAGGGCTGTTCGATTGTACGAATAAGTCAATATGCGAGCTCTGCATTCCTCACGCATTAGAAGAAGAGACTAATGCAATTGCAAGGCCCGAATTGAAACATTTTTGCTGTGCCAAAAATATTAGAAATTTAAAAAATAAAACCAAATTACCTTCACTTTAACAAACTTCAGTTCATTGTTTTTCTGTAAATTACTTTTACCATGACTTGCTGACTAAATGAGCAATATATATTTCATTTTTACGAAATGAAATCAGTCAAACTATCGTATCGCAGCGACTTTTCGTCGTTCTTTAAAGAAGAAAGCTATCGCGACTGAGAGAAAAAATTACGTTTCCCTACTTTGTTTATAGATTGCATTTATCACGTTTTAAGTGTCCCCCCCTCTCCACTTCCACTTTAAAGATGACAATTTGTGAATTTCTGTGCGCAAAGTATCTGTCCAATATTGCGCATTCGAGTGTAGTCTAAAGACTTAGCAACAAAACACTTCTATACGCCTGCAATTTGTTTCTAAGGCATCTACAGAGAAAGGCTTCATTCGGTTTAAATTTTCAGCACATCCATTAGGGTGCGGTAGTAAACGCGAGTCCGTATAGTTCCGAGCTCTTCCTGCCTCCTTACCATCACTCCGCTTTAACGAACACATGCCAATAGAAAGAGGACATTTTTTCGAAATAGTGCTGTTCATCAGCATTAAAGGCAAATTAAGGGCGTTCAATAATTGTATTGAAACGGTTTGTTTTGTGCTAAGCACCTAGCAGAGATACAAACAAGTTTAGCCAAAAACTTATCTAGATTTATCCGAGAATTTTCGGTATACCATGTGGTCATCTGATAAAGAAATTAATTTTGTCTCTTTTCATGCAAGTTTTTTAATTTTGTGTGCAGTATCAGATTTGTTTCCGAAGCAGCTATCTTAATTGTTCATAAAGGTATCTTATAAACGGTGTCCGGAATAACCTATCATATAGGTCCCTGAACGCACGCATTTCTACTCATGCATCATTGAAAAAACATGTGACACGGACGTGAGTAAGTTCAATCGTAAGGTGTTCATGCACTATCCATTTCAAGTCTTGAATTAACTTCATGCATGTCGTATTCAATAATGTCTAATGAGATGTCGATCGAAATGAAAAAAATGCCAACAAACTACACTTCTCAATCAAAACTTTTCGGATACGTGTATCACAAGGTTGGTAGGTTCAACGAAAGTGATCTACCACAGGAAATTATCTTTTGCCACCATAGCGTTTCTGAGACATTAAGCATTCAAGATCGAAAAATTTAGTTTCTGTTGTCACATGAATAAAATGTTAACCCAAAAACAAACCATTGCTTTTCCAAAGATTTGCGCTGAATCCATATCTGGTCTCGAAATGGCTCTTTTACATAAATTTTTTGAGAAATTTGGCTGCACAAAAGTTGCAAAGTTCGGAACCGAAAGAAAATTGTAGGTGTGGGAACTTCCCACCATTCTCTCACAAGGTATAGTTGTGAGGGCTTGGCCTTGGGGCTCCTCGCTCTGTTGCGCCACCCTATTTACTTATTTTATTGAATTTATTTTTAGATTTTCCGATTTAAGAAACATGAGCATGACGAAAGACAAAAAGGGAAAAAGCTTCTTCTCTATAAGCTGATCTTGATTCCAGGATATTTGATTGAATTACAAAATAGAATTGAATTATGTATGTAGTTTATAAGTACTCTTACAAGGGTGCTTTCGTTTATAGATGTGGAACTCTGAAAACAGTTTCGTAATAGAAAGTTTTGTTGAAATCTGCTTTAATGGTTAGATTATCGGACTGTTACGTGAAAGTTCGGGTATTTTGCCAGTTACTCGTATATTAATAAAAGTACGTCGAGTAGATAGAATCCTCTCAATAATGTTGACCATTTTAGGAGTCAGGAGCGACTATAATTTTCTTTAAAACCTGATGAAAAGGGCAATATGCTTAGTGGACTAGTAGTTGCCTTTCTTTTCTTAGCAATAGGATATAGTTATCCTATTTTCCTGTTAGAGTTCTGAGGCATCAATCCTAAACGTAGTAATTCTGTTTTGCTTATCAGTGGAAAGTTTAAACCAACATTTGATCTCTAAAACAAAAGCCTTAGACCTATTCTCAGTAATCAGGACTGTGTCCTGTAGCGATCTTACCCTTGAGAGTAAAACAATACCTACAGTGTACCTTTTTTATCTCAAATTTATTCCTAAAATACAAACATGATTTCATTTTAGGAATATATCTAGAAAGTTTAGATATTTCAAGGCTGGTTTTAATATAAGGAACATCTTTCTTGCATTTCGATAATAACATTGCCTCTGGATCGAACCAATCACCATCTTCTATGGCAAGATCTTAGCACAGCCTCTTACCTTACTCTACCACTTGTTCGACATTCTTCTGAGTTGGAATATGCAAAGCTAAGATTTTTTCGATGGATTTTCATAAAAATTAATTTCGCATTCAAGAGGAAAGCATCTGTGTTCAACATGCTGTAGTTTTGATTGAAGGTTTAACAGTAAAGAGTACATAATATCAACTTCCCTATAGCTGCCTTCTAGATCTTCAGTTTTGAATTTGGCCGAGTTCAAATGCAAGAAAAGACGAGATTAAATTTTTTTTTTTTATTTTTTTCTCCAGCTATCGTTATCATTGGAAATCGTGTTTTTCTAGCGACGGGATGCTACAGATTGGATTGGATTGGGATTGAAAATTGTAATTGAAAGGATCATTACTTTTATTACAGGAAGCTTTAGTTACATTTCTAATCAAGGTAAGTTTTTGTTAAACTATCTTTTTCTTTTCACTTGACCTAGTTTTTTTTTTTTTTAATATTTGGTCTCCAAGTGTAAAACTTCCAGATTTGATTGCTAAGGTAAACTTTAAACGTCAAGTGACGCACGCTTTATAAATTTCCACCTCTGACTAAGAATACTTTTTACCTTCCAACGTCATTGTCGTATACAGCTTTAAGCTGATTTAATCTAAGCAAATTAATCGATGATAAATTCAAATTAACACAAAATATCAATTTCGTTTTCGTGTACGTAATGTCAAACCAATAACATATAAGAGCTCGACTGGCAACACTGCAGCAGCTTTTCACGATCCATGTGCGCGTCTTTGATGTACTCTCTTCGATGTTCCACTATCGACAGAGAGATCATAGAGAACCAAACCGCGACGACAGAGACTGTAAGCTGTGAGACTGTTGATGTTGACGTTGACTGAGCCTAAACTGAGACTAAGACAGAAACTGAGACTGAGATGACGTAAAGATAAAGATCCATCCTTCAAATTTCAGACACATAAAAAGCACCGGTAGCCTCAGCCAGTGCGATTAGTTAAACAGAGATTCTGAACCGTGTCAGTTCGTTGGAACGAAAACTAAAAAACGGTCTTGCATGGCTAGCAGCACATCAACTGAAATCCCATCACAAAATAAATTACATCGTTATTAGTTTTTATTTTCTGCAAAAAGTTTTTAATTATACGGACTTTTTTAATTAATCAATTTCTATGTGTGTATGGGCGCTAGTAAATTGCAATAAATTGGCTATTGTAAATTAAGTGTTCAAGAAAAGTGCGTCTCGGCTTACTGTATTATGTAGATGAACGCAACACTTCGAGAAGCGCGTACAGTTTATTGAAATATAAAACATCCCATTAATTCCTTTGGCAATTATTTGTGACTTATTGTTGTGAAGTTTATTGTGAGAAAATCAAACACGCGAGTGTTTTAGTGTTTTTTTTTTTGTAATTTTATTTTTAACCTACGTTTTGTATCTGAGGAACAAAGTGATTCAATCATGTACATCGCCAACTCAACTGGTGGCCTGATGCTACAGACGATGCTCTATCTAGCCAATCAGTCTAGCAGAGCTGTCAACACACTTTATGATTTTCCACCAGCACCCAAAAGTGGTAAGTGAAATGGTAGTGTGTTGTTGTTGTGTGTGCACCGCACCTCTCTATAGACATGTCAAGTTTACTTAGGTATGAAGGTTATTTATGTGGGAACTCGAAATAGGTAACCCAACAAAGAAAACCGAATGAGCCGGCTTCTTTGGCCCAGAAAATACCAGAAAAAAAAGGAAATAAACAAAAAGATGGAATGTGTGGCTTTTACTTTCTGTCTTTTTTGGGTTTTTTACTTTTACTTTTTTTGTATTCTGAAGCAGAGGATTGTGAAATGGTTATTAGGAAAGTTGCATATAAATGTTGTGACCCGAAACGAGAAGTGTGATATTTGGAAAATTCCTGTATCAATAAAATTGGATAACAGCCATTAAAGCTGCGACAAGGCGACAGAGGGAAAACCTTTTGAAATTGAATTTGTCAGACGAGCGAACACGCTAACAGAAAAATAGAAGGTTCAATCGCAATGCCAGCAGTTAACGTGTTTAGTTTTAGTTTCAAGATCGGATTAGCTTCAGTGGAGAGAATATCAATTTCAATTCAGAGAACAGATAATTATTGATGCTCGGCTTTCGAATATTGAAATGATTCAATAAAGCCAAAAAAAAAAAAACTTTTACTAACACAAAAGTTGGGTTGTAGTGCGTTTCATCGAGGTTATCTTGACTTTGAGGTCAGAAATGTTGTCTTGAAAGTTCATTCGTTTGAGCAAAAATTGTATTGAAGTGGTCACGATAGTCTGTTTGTTGGGAAAATTCTTGTATCTTTTGTCAATTTATGTAATTAAATCATTTGATTCGAGAGACGAACTGCTCTTGACAAAATTTGCGTACAACGAGTAGGGCCCACGATATTGACTCTTTTCATTGTAGACATCCGTCTACAAATTTTCTCTGCCGCTTAACTCGAGAAATGCAAGTCACTAAACGGCGATTATATCGAATTTGTAAAGAATCAATTGACGAACTTATTTTATAGACAATTTCAATTTGAGTACCTAACTTCTCGTCAAATTTTCACGAAAAACTGTCATTGTCTGACCTTTAGCCCTTCATATTCTTCTGTTCTTTGGCTAACTATAGCAAAATCAGTTTTCGAGAGGGAACAATTGCTAGCATAAGTAATAGAATATCTAATCTCACATCATAACAAAAACTTCAGTCAGGTTTTGTTTCGATCACTCGATTGATTTGCACATTTTTCCTGAGTTTCATTGGAACGGAATTGTTTTCAAGGAAGGATAGAGTATTTGCGTTAAATTTGCATATATGTAATGTGTGCAGCGAACATGTGAAAAAAATTGCAGCTCTAGTTTCACTTTTAGTAACTTATTCATTCGAATGATATCTCGATTATAAAATCGATTCTTATCATTCTTCTTGATACATGTATGTCTCTAGATCTCATTTGTTGAGTTATTTGAGTGGTTCTTGAATAGTTTCGAACATAAACGTCTAAACTATTTCAATACTCTTGAAAAAGTCCAAGAAAGCATAACAAAAACTTCAGTCAGATTTTGTCTCGATCACACGATTGATTTGCACATTGTAGTTTCATTGGAACGGCTTTGGTTTCTAGAAAGGATTCTCTTTTTTTCTGTTGGCGGTGTTTAAAATACCAGCTGAAGCACTCATACCTAAATACCGGTCCATTGTACTTCCAGTTAGCAACCTTATAGCTTTCCAGATGTTCGTAGAAAAGCCAAAAGACGCTGACATGATAAGAAGCCTAACGTACCAGCTCTCACCATGCCTGCGCCGAGTATCTGTAACCTCATGCAAGAAAAAGCAGGACATTCACAGAGGAAGTGCTCTACGGTGTCCTCATCTTCTCCACAAGATTCATAGAGTGTGGTATCACTTAAGCCTAACACATTTAAATGCTTGGCAAAAGAGGAGTGTTCATCCCGGTTCTTATATATGGCGCTGAGGCATGGACCTTGTCAAAGGCATAAGAGAACGCTTCAGGATGCTTCGAGAGAAAAATTCTTCTAGGGACCGAGCTGGCTGGAGAAGCATGTTGGTTGAGGCCCTAGTCCGACCCGGACTGTAGCGCCACCTTAAGTAAGTAAAAGCGAAGTGTCCGCTGGCAACGCCAATAAGCTTTCTACAGTCTTTTCTGCTACGGCATAGCAAAAATGTTGCAGTTTTCTTATCAACGCAAGGGAGCATACGTTTGGTCTGTCTGAATCCAATGGAGGCATGCCATCTACGGCTGTGCGTTTCACAGATCGAATCGTTGATTGAAGCCTGCACTGAGGATACTGGCAGACCTTGCGAAAGCTCAGGTCCTGAGACAGCTGTCTGAGATCCTTGTCTTGCAAGTTCATCGGCGATCTCATTTCAATTTATTCCGTAATGGCCCGGAACCCAAATGAGACTCAAGGAACTTAATCTTCCGATCGCATTCAGAGAGCTCTTGCATTCATGGATCACTTTTGAAGTGGTTAGAGTGTTGAGAAGTGCCAAGAAAGGGTACTCTGCAGATCTAAGTATTTGCGTTAAATTTTTATATAATGTGTGCAGCGAACACGTGAAAATATTTGTAGCTCTAGTTGCACTATTAGTAACTTATTCATTCGAATGATATCTCGATCATAAAATCGATTCTTATCATTCTTCTTGATACATGTATGTCTCTAGATTAGTTATTCGAGTGGTTTTCCAATAGTTTTGAACAAAAACGTCATAAATATTTCAATACTCTTGAATAGTTGAAGAAAGTATAGCAAAATCTGTAGGTATTCGAGTGATTTTCGAATAATTTGATGCATCAAGTTCTAAACCATTTTAAAATTTTTTAAGTAACCCGAGATTCCATTTGAAATAGTGAATACTCTCAAGAGAAAGAACCTAATCTCCTGTACAGAAAAGCTTTGACTCTCGCCATTACGAAGAACATTGCATACAGTAGGACTCTGTTTCTCTGTTCAAATGCAAAAAAAGACCCAAAGGCAATGCCTCCATTTTTGATTCGATTTATACGATACTTAAACTTTAAACTCATGTCACTCTTTTTTATGAAAATTGTAATCACTCGAAACGTAAACTTGAATCGGCGCGGCTTACCCCACAAGTGGATCACTGACGTGAAGCAGTATAGCGGGAGAGCTTTAATCCCTTCGAGATCGTCGAAGAGAAAGAAGACTCGAATCGTAAACCCATTTTCTTGCTGCTCTTGCACAAAAAACTTATCTTCCCATGTGCTCACTTAGCTTTGCATTTGAGAAACATTTCGAATGATTATTCGACTCCTCAGATCACTCGAAAACTTATATCTCGATTATTGAAACCAAATGATTATTCCAACATCAGAATTTTCTGGTCAAATCTCAAAGTTATACAACTGGTAATTGAAAAATGTAACCTTGTCCCACTCACCCCAAAATTTTTCAGAAGCCCAAACTTCTTGTTTGTTTGACATGGTTTTTGTTAGAAACTTACGACGACATCTACAAGGTATCTATCTACACTACCGGAAGTAAGAGATGCCTGCTCAATCCAAGTCAAGAAACAATTTACATAGAGGAAGTGTATTACGTATGCCTTGTCAGTGTATGGAAATTGAGAGTAAGGATTCTTAGAGCCGAGGAATCCGGTCCAAGGCAGTACATTGAAACCATTTATACAACCAGTTTTGCGTAAAAATAAGAAACGAAGAAAAAGAATAAAACACTTCCACCGCTTCTGCGATGGCTAACCACTAAAATCCACCAAATAACCTCGTGAGACAGTATTATTGTTTACATTATCGTGCGTGCCATGCCATAATTGTTATGGTTATTGTTTCTTTTTTTCTTCTTTTTTCTTTGCAAGCCTACTTCAAACAAACCAATTTGATTGAAGGGTATAAATAGTTTGGAAGCCTCCTCGGTTCTTTAATCTCTTCAATGATTATGAACACAATAAAAAGAAATTAAATAACTTTGGTTAGATGAAAGATTTCCACACATAAAATAAACAAACGACGCGACGAAACAACCTGTTTGCACCTTCTGACGACGACGAGACGACGACGACGGGCCAATTTTATGAGGTCAAAACAAATTGCAGAAAATATTTACCCGCATATATGCTAAGAGGTCTCACAAAAGGGAAAATTACCATTTTTCTCTTTTTTTTTTTTGGATTTTTGAAATCGTGTTTTGTACATAACATGGCTTGAAATAAGGTCAAGGTTGTTGTCATCTTCCTCATATGTTGTTGTTTTTATAATTTACACACGACAGAAGCTCACTGCATCCACAAGCTATCTCCAATTAGTATGGATGCTTTGTTATTGAAGCGTTGTCTTGTAACCTGTTGTTGACAGCACAAAAAGACGCATTGGTATTTAAAGCTGGTGCCGGTGATTAAATTAGGTGGTTAAAATGGTTGGGTTTATAGAAAAACAGACATAACGATACCAGCTGACTCAGCTTTGTTTGAAGAGGAATTTATCTGTGTTTTGTTTGTATTTTTCCTTCAAAGTTCCCTTTTAACCTGCCTTGGACTTTAAGAGGAGGACATGTACTTTTGTTTTCCTCATTAGGAAGATATACTTTTGTAGCGACTGCAGCCTTAATTTGATCTTAAGATGAATTCTCAAGACATTGTAAGGAAACAAAGTCCATACGTAGATGAAACCAAATTCATTTTCATTTTAAATTCCAGAAAAAGCCATTAATGAGCATTGGGCTGCTCATGCTCATTGTTCCAGTTCAAGCAAGAGAATTAGTCAATTAAGTCTTTTTGATTTTCTGGAACTCATTCTGCGAGGGTAATTTGCAGTTGTAATTTTAATGATCTTCTGTTCTTCTTCCTTTCTGGAGTTATGAGCATCGTAATCTCAAGGGTATTACAGCTCTCCCACTTAACTGCTTCACCTAGTGATCCGTTCCAGTTAAGTGGTTCCTTGCCTCGGTGGGGTATAATTTCAAAAGTAAAGGACGTTTTTAGACGGGTGGTTTTCAAAAAGAAATAAAAATGTTGCCAAGAGCTTAGCTTCAATATAAGGATAAGGATTAACCATACTTTACTTACCTTAAAGTAAGAAGGTTAGGTATGCCATTATGTTTCAAAAATCATTCAAGGCAAATGGAGGCCACGGCGGGTTTGAATAAATTTCAGTCGAGGGGCCCAATTTTCGACCACTTTTTGCCTCGTTTAGGGTCATATGTCAGCATAATAACGCACCGAATGTTCTCTTCCAAGACGTCATCGTCAGTCGTCTCGGGCTCATCACCACTGTATCCCAGCGGTGCTCGATTTTCGAGGTAACTCACAGGTTTAAAACTCGAAATTACGTAAAAATTTACGTCAGTAGCGATTTCGTTTGAAGACAATTTACCGAACGTATGCAGTGCTCACTGGTCGTGCGGCTTCAATTCAGCCATGTCAAACCAAACTTAGCATCAATGAAGTGACAGCAGCTGTCAAAAGACCAACTCCGAAAAAAGTATTGCCAGATTGAAAACCAAACGACTAAAAAAAACTTAAAGAACCTAGCTCAAATGATCATAAATACTTTATCATCCTTAAATTAACTGAGCCTTAGATTGTAGTTGGACTTAGCTGGGCTTATTGCTTGATGCTCTTAGCTCTAAGAATTGATTGAAGTGTTCCCAACCAGTCATCTACACAAAAAGTTGGTAGGTTTTCTAGAACTCTTATTTCTTATAACGATTTTCATTATGATTTGAAAGCACAAGCCGCAATCAGTGTTTCTCTATACGAAGGAGAATCTAAAATAATTCTTTGGATGTAGTGCTCCAAGGAAAACTCAATCGTTGGCGCACTGATTTGTAGAAATTTTTATCCCAGAATATGTCTTACTCTTTTCGAAGTTGTTGGAAAAAGTTGTCTTCTCAGAGCCATCTCCAGATTGTCTTGGAAACAAATAGAATTTGAGAAATCTTCTGCTCCAGTCATTTATCGTCTTCATAACAAGACTCCCATACTCATAAAATGTGATTTCTTGTTTCCCACCTCGATGAAGCCTTAGAAAAAGAATCGCAACAATTTGTCATAATCGAAAACTATTATATCACTCCTTTATTTCATGCAATTTCAAATTTAACAAAAAAAGACCAGCGTAATAGTTCGGCTTATCAACTTGTATAACTATTTACGTTTTGTGATTAAACAAACCCATGTCATTGTCCACATGCTAATAGTTAATACAGTAAAACCCGCTTAAGAGAAACCCGCTTAAGAGAAAAACCCGCTTATCTGAAAGAATTTTTTCATCCCCGAGTATTTGTAGACCAATTACCTATTAAACCCTCCGCTTAAGTGAAACTCGCTTAAGTGAAAAACCCGGATACCTGAAACAAATATTCAGTTAAATTTCATATTTTTCATTGAAAAAAACTCTCTTAAGTGAAAAAAAAAATTTTATCGAACAGAACAAAAAATTTCCTGAACGCTTTCATTTCTTCTTTAATTTTCACCTTCACCTCATTGTCACCACGAACTTATAGAGGAATAAAGAACAAGAGGGAGCTTGCCCTCTTGTTCTTTATTCCTTATGACTACGAAAATGACATTTGCATTTCTGATTATGTCACAATCGTTTTCACATTTTATAAACAAATTGCTTTCTGCTTTTGCACTCAAAAATCTTTCAAATGTCTCAAGAGGTACGTATATATTATGTATTTTGACATTTAGCAAAGAGAAAATTACATTTTCATAATCTATTTTTCTATTTCAGCCGCGTAAAACCAAGAAATTGGTTTGTTTGTCTCTTGTCTGTAAAAGACAAAGTGAAGATTTTAAAACTGCTCGACGAGGGAGAAACGAGAAAAAATATTTACACAATATTTAATTGCAGTGCGCCGACGATATCGAGAACTATCAAACAAAAAGATACAATCCTGGAAGCTGCTGTCCAGAATAAAAATTTGTCAAGGAAACGTCAACGCACTGGAGCACAAGAGAAAGTGGATAAATGTTTATCTACCTGGTTTAAAGACATGCGTTCAAAAAATGCCATTATAACAGGGCCAATGCTTATGGATAAAGCAAAAAGTTTTTCCTTGATGCTGGACGTCGAATTTGAGCCAGTAAATGGATGGTTAGATCGGTGGAAAAAACGAGAAAACATTCATTTCAAAAGGCTTTGTGGTGAAAAAAATTCTGCTGACACAGTTGCTTCTAACCATTGGCTGGAAAATGTTTGGCCAAACATTCGTCAAAGCTACAACCCAGATGACGTTTATAATGCTGATGAGTCCGGGTTAATGTTCAAGGCTCTACCGACGGGTTCATTGGTCAATAGATGCGAAAAACCTTCAGGAATTAAGCTACCAAAAGACCGTGTCACGGTCCTCTTCATTTCCAATTCGACTGGAACAGACAAAATGATTTTTTGTATTGGTGTGTAGTCTAAGAATAAACACATTTCACACTCTTTTTTTTTTGCTTATGACTTTTCTTCTAAATATGTACATAGGTAAATCTCATAATCCGAGATGCTTTAAAAAAAGCACAGTTCCCGTGAAATATTATGCCAACACCAAAGCTTGGATGTCAAGTAAAATTTGGACGATGATCATGCAAGATTAGGACAAAACATTTAAAGCAAAGGAAAAAAAGGTTTTGCAAATTGTGGACAATGCATCTTGCCACAAACTTGATCGTGATGCAATTAATTTGGAAAATAGAGAATTGAATTTTTACCCCCGAATGCCACCTCTGTCATGCAACCTATGGATCAGGGAATTATACACTGCTGTAAGGCCCATTACAGAAGATGTATTACTATCATTTCGATAGTGGAGAATCCTTATCGGATTTTTCAAAAAAAATTAGTTTACTGATTGCGTTGAAAATGGTTAAAAGGGCCTGGTGGATGGTTAGCCCATTGACCATAAAGAACTGTTTCCGGAAAGTTGGTTTGACTTTTAATACAGACGAAGACTTAGAAGAAGTTGAACCAGACGACGAAGAAGAAGAAACTAATTTTCCAACAGCAATAAGAGAAGAAATCGATTATCTTGTAAATATAGATCAAGATCTTCCTTGTTTTGGTGATATGACGGATGAAGACATTATCAATGAAGCAGCACTTCCATTCGAAGAGCTTGATGCTAACAGATCCTTATCTGACAATGATTCAGATATGGAAATTTTGATAATTAAGAAACCAACAATCAAAGAGGCTTTTAAGTCTCTCATTGTTCTTAAGCAGTTCTCTGATGGGGATAATGAGCTAGATCTAGTCTTAGATGAAGTTGAATTTAAAATGTTGAATTGCCATTTTCAGACTTTGTCACAAACGAAAATTGATGACTTTTTTAAAAAAATGTATGATTATTTTCATTTTCATAAAATGGACTTAATTGTATTCAAACATTTTTGAAACCTGATGTTAAACTTGTTCCTACGAATTAACGTACAAAACTTAAATGTGATTTAATTTAATATATTTAATGTACTACTACCTATGAATTCCATTGTACATATGTACATACATATGTAATTTTTGTTATCCAATAAATTATTTTTTTGTTATTTGATCGTGGTTATTTATTCAAACCATTTTATATAAATTTTTTCCAGGCAACTCCAAAGATAAATACATCAAATTGTTTATTGTGTATATGAAGCATTAAGCCTCCGCTTAATGGAACTTTTAGATCCGCTTAAGTGCAATTTTTTTTTCACTTATCAGGACTCCGCTTAAGTGAAATTTTTTTCACTTAACCGGGGTTCGGTTAAGTGAAAAACCCGCTTAAGTGAAAGAAAAACTGTGACAATTCGCCTTTTCTCTTAAGCGGGTTTCACTGTATTGATAATAAGTGCTGCGAAAAAAAAAAGAAGTTCACACATCGGCTGACCTTTGCGATTGTCAGATTGTGACGAATGAGATGTACAATTTTCAAAAGATCACTTGTTTCCATAGACGTCTTTGCTGTTTAACATTTTTGCCAACAAGATCACGAATTCAAACGATGTGAGCAAATTCGCATGTATGTGCATGTGATGCTGTGTGTAGAAACCATAAGACGCGGATTTGATTTCATAATTGAGTTAATTCACAATAATTGTCCATCGGCTACTAAAAGCCCGTTTATGTTAGTACAAAGTTAAGTCAAAGCAATGCAGTAGCAGATTTGTGAGCATGCGACAATAGTGTGACCAAGGTAGTTGGTATCTATGATCCGGTGAAACTAGTTTTGTTTCGTTGTAAAATTTAAACTTTTTTCTATACTCCAATAACACAATAAATATTAGATACCCTTTTACACTACTACAACAACCTGATCCTATCGTTACAATTATAAAAAAAAGACTACAATGGAATAAAACTTTTTAGTTTGACAGCTGCTGTCATCTTCAACACAAAATGGCAATTTTTACAACAGTTTTACTGTCTTACATATATCTTTTTTTGACCCTTATTCTTGATTTGGGGTTTTTTTCCAATTTTTGAAACAAGACCTCAAGTTCTGTTGTTGATAGCCTATAATTTAATTTTTCGACAAAAGTTTAAAGCCTTGCCCAAACCAACACGGTGAACGCGTGCGATGCGATTGCGATAAGTCAAATCCCTATGTAATCTTATGGACGTTTGACTTAATTCATAGGGATTTGACTTATCGCAATCGCATCGCACGCGCTCACCGCGTTGGTTTGGGCAAGGCTTAAAAGTTAATTCCAAAAAGTGTCATGGATATATGTGCTTAGACGTATATCAAAAGATGGATTGGCCACTGATGGATTCTTTTTTAATCTTTGGATATTTAAACACAGACAACAGCTTACAGGCGTTGACAGAGTCTTAGTGTCCTCCCTCCGCGGAATCGAAAAAAGTCGCTGTACGGTTAAGGAACGTTGGAAAATATTGAAAACATTCTTCTAAAGTGAATCCTGTTTACCCAAAACAGAGTGCTTTTTAAAAGAAGCCCTGGGACAAATGTCAATCAAATGACAATTGGCCTCCTCAGTTCTGCAAATTATCCCTCTTGGACTTTTCTTTGTGGGGAAAAAGATAAACATAAAGGACCAAAAATCCAGGAACGTTTAATAAAGAAAAAAATCTGAGGTGCCCATTCGGAGTAACTGTAGAGCACGCACGAGGTGAGTCGGGTTTCCAGTACCTAAGATCCAAAACGCTTTTTCGAGGGTATTGTTCTTCGCAAGGAATGGGTCAGTTTTCTGATAGTAATACGCACTCTCATCTTTGCGTCTTCTTTAAGGGTGTCACGGGGATCGAAGAGATCACCTCTTTCCTACTTATGCGCTTCAAACCTGTCAGTCTGCTGGAAGAAGAAGCTTTTTGTCTGTCTTAACGAAATGGCAGAGAATTGTGGGTCCTCTTCATCCTGAAGAAACAGTTTTGGAATACAAACTAGACGGTGATCCATTTCGGGCTTGTTGCGACAAAATACGCATTATTTTATTTAGATTTTTATTTAGATCATCACTCTCAGATTCTAGAAACAGAGAACGAATCAAACAGAAACTTGTGGTCCACTTGATCTTCGGACAGTATAATGTTTCAGTAACTGGAAGGGGAATTGAAAAGAACGAAAGACTCTTATAAACGTAGAAACTGTTTTGCCAGATTGAAGGTTCTATCAAACCATTTCGTTTTTTTAGTTGCGACAGCGACAGAAACGCAATTGGCCGCATTGCTTCCGAGGCGGCTTCTACAAATGTATGGAAACGCTGCGTTTTTGTTTTTTATCGCGTCAGTGTGGGATGTGGGTAGTGTCACAGCCGCTGTATAACTTGATTTTGACAACTGAATTTGCCGCTGCCGCGACTGCAAAATATCTTTGGTTTAGGTTGGAGACTCGTTACATCTCGTTCCACATACAATCCACACTTCAACAAATGAATTTTTCACACCTGTTAAGTCTCAAAATCATTCTTGACTCATTATAGTGGTGAGCTTAAACGCCATTCGCAACGAATACGAAACATAAATGCTAATAAAATGCCAAAATGGGCGAATATTCGTTCATTTGTCGAGATCATGCGAATACCCTTTTAGAACGGGGAGCAATAACGATATGAGGACCGTACCCTTTTTTGTATGTAGAAATCACAAGTGCTTCTGGTTTGCTCGAGTCTTAAGTCTTGCAGCACCCAGGGTAGCCTGCGATAACGCTTCGAACTTTGTCAAAATGAAACATAATCTAACTTTATAGAGTGACACATATCACCGCGGTCGGCGTTACATAAAATTAATAATCCATTCCACAGATCACAATCGCAGCTGATTCTGTTTTACACGATTCTTCAATTCTAGGGCTGCTGTTCACCTCTAAATTGTGTGCATAAATCGGAAACGTGTTCTTCTTTCCGAAATCTGTTCAATGAATGCATCGCTGTTCTCCACTAGCAACGTTTATCGCAAGTTTATTTTAAGCAAATTAGGAACCACCCATGATGGCAACAAAAAGCTTCCATGTATTGATTGTAGGTATAAACCTGCATGGCTAATCAGACCATACAAACACATACGTATGTTCGAACAAAATTGAAAAAAAAAAATTATTTAAAAAAACTTGAAAAGTGTGGCAATTTTTATGATTCAACATTGAAATTGGGTCACTTTGCGAATGTTGTCTTCTACTACTACACAACCCACTGCAGTCTAGACTTGCTACGATAGACTCTTATAGCCGAGTATATAAGAAGAATCGTAGATCTGTTTTGGGTTGATTATGATTTGTAAAGACTAAGCCGAGAATCTGTACAAAATAAGGCAGCGAAAGAAGAGAAATTCGCTGACCTCTTGGTTGAGTCAAAAAAAAAAAATTATTTTCTTATTTCTTTTTTGTTGTTTCTTCTTCTTCTTCATCTTAAGTCCCCGAAGATTAAGAAATTTGCTTTAGTCTGAAACTGAAGATTAATGTCTTCTTTGATTGCATGCGAATTTGAATATCAAGTTTTGAGGTGAATTGGTGTTATAATAATGGCTGCTTAAAGGCAAGCTGATGAATTGGCTAACAAAGGAAGCGGGTTGGGTTGACGTGGAATTGAATGTTCAGTGAATACGTTGAGCGTATGATTTAGGGGAAGTAAGAAAATTCTCAAATTAATGTGCGGGGCTCACTGAGCTACTGTGAAGTACCAACATTAATGAAATGGTGGAAGCTGAAAGTGGTAAGAGGCAGGGTCATAGCTTCGGAAAATCAAGTTAGCAGTTCATATACTCAAGTAAGAGAAGGATTGACATACAGGAAATGAACATAGAATCCAATTTAGCTTCGTCTGCTTACGTTTATGTGGACACCCTTTGCGATTGTATATCCCCGTGGCAGGAAAGACAGTTCAGCAAAAAGGTGCTTAAATATTTGCTGAGTTCCGCTTAAAGTCACTCTTTTCACGAGGATTGTTTACGGTGCGTATAATGAACACATTGGATTGTCAATCAATCAAGGCACTTTGACTAGCTATTCTCAATTGATTTTTGTCAAACATTTTCTAGATTAAGATGCCCTTGGGAGAGCGATACATTTTAAAGATTACAATTGACTCATTTCTTCACTGATCTCTCAAAAGTCGAAGAAGTCATTCTAACTCCCTCACCACTGCAACATGTTAAGAACAGAAATTTTACTATCTAAAAGGGTTTATCTTGGCCTTGGCCCAATGCGACCGTTATATATCCACTTTAGACACCTGCGTCTTCAAGCTAGCCAGTGAATTCGTAAATCACTTGGAGCTTTTTTCACGAACTGAGTTGCTTCACGAAACTATCGATCATATCTCATGGAGAAGTCAGAGCTGTTTTAAGTTCAAAAAGTGTCATTTTCCAAAACGTCGCACATAATCCTTTAACGCATATTCAGTAGCAACAATAGGAGAAAATGAAGAATTTTGTGCGACTTCAAGGTTGCGTTAAACTTTAACGCGGATTATCGATTGCATACTTTTCGGCGCTGCTCGCGATTTGTTGATGTATCAATTCCGCGTCATTCAGGCAGACGATTTAATTGTAGTAAAATGTGTTATTCGGTGGAAGTATCACTTCTTCCGCGCGGAGGGAGTCCACGCACTATTTTTTTAAAGACGTGTAATTTACGATCTTGGTCTTTTTGACAGCTTCCACTTTATTTATGCCCAATTGGGTTTGCCATTTTATTGTTAAAGAATTGAGCGGCACGGGCACTGGGCCTGCTACGTAATCCAAATCATCTCAAAACAAAATCTCTGTAATCGCGGATTTTTACATAATTTCGAGTCTTAAATCTGCCAGTTACCTTCAAGTTCAGGTGACTTAACACCGCTGCACAAAGTTTGGAGGGCTATGTGAAGTCGCTTGTCTACGCATATAACCCCGGTACGATTGACGTCTTTGAAGAGGATATTCGGAGCGTTATTGCTACCCCAAATGCTGCAAGAAGTAATCTAAAATTGGACCTCTAGGCTGGAATTTGATCTAGTTTGCTTTGATTAAAAACCAAACAAAGTTACAGAAGTAACCTAAGCTCCAACACCGGGCTCATCAATACTCAAAGGGAACTTCTTCCCGACCATGAACTTTGAACGGTATCTGTCAGATGAATTCACGATTGGAAGATTGACTTCCAACTATTTGTATCAACATTTCATTTTCGAACCAATCTCACCAGCTTAACCTTCTTGTTTCATATTTTTAAAGCTAATTGGTTTAGCATTGATTTACCATTGTTTAACTTATGTAAATGATCCTTGTATCAAACGCATTTATATTACAATTTAAAAAGCTAATAAGTCCATAACAAATCAAAGCATTCAAACGCCATACATCAACATCACGCTTGAACGAGGTCATTGCGCTATGGCTGACCTGAAATAAAGCAGAAATAAAGAAACCAAGACCATTGAAGTCGCAATGACTACGCCACGCCGATGTTTGCAATGAAAACAAAAGCATAAAGTCTTCCTCTTTACTTTGAACCATAACACAGTTTATATATGCAACAGCAATGTGCCTTTGAACTTTAAAGGGTCAAGTTGGCTTTGATACCACTATCCACTTCCTCTCTTCACAGTTTGTTTGTTATTTGCTTCATAACTTTGTCTTCTTCAATATTCTTTCTGCACAAGATTCTAGAACAAAAGTGTGTAAGTACATCCAGTAGCTTTGCATTATCAATATTGTCCAAGTCCAAGCAATGGCACATCAAAACAATCTTATCTGCAAAATTGTGTAGTTATTTATTCAAAAACATTTACCCAACCTTAATTTGTATTGATTTGTGTAATCTCATGGCATTTCAATTTTATTTTTCAGATCTGAACGAAGTCAAATGCTACGGAGTGTATGGCTGTTTTCCACTGAATGGACCCTGGACAACAAATACCCGCCAAATCAATGTTCATCCACAAAAGCCATCCGAGATACAGCCTCATTTCACACTGTATACAAGTCGGAGCTTTGATTATCCGCTTTTCATTGATTTGAATGATCCCGAATCGGTGCGAAGCATGGGCATTAATCCAGACGGCAAAATATTTGTGATTGCCCATGGATATCTCGAACGTGGTGACATACCATGGGTAAGTTTGACATCCATCGACCGTATGATGAAGTTCTACAAATTTGTGTATTGGTTTTGTCTTGTAGATGATCGAACTGGGCAAGACTCTTATGCTTAGTGAACCAGAGGGACAAGCATCTGTCATCCTCATTGACTGGGGTGGTGGTTCAATCCCTCCATACGTTCAAGCCGTGGCCAACATCAGACTTGTTGGAAATATTGCCGCACATGTCATTCACATGCTCTACGTAAGTCACACTATAGGAGTTCTTTTCTACAGTAATACAACTTTTCTACTTTCTCTTTGCAGGAAGAGTTGCATATGCCAAATCTGGACAAGGTTCACTTTATCGGTCATTCATTGGGCGCCCATTTGAGTGGTTACGCTGGATACCATCTCCAACGCGATTTCGGTCTTAAACTAGCTCGCATCACTGGTATGGATCCGGCATCGCCTCTATTCGCCGAAACAGAGCCCATAGTTCGATTGGATACAACCGATGCCAAATACGTCGATGTCATTCACACCGATGCTAATCCTCTGATGAAAGGTGGTCTGGGTATTTACAAAAGTATCGGTCACATGGACTTCTTTCCAAATGGTGGATTTGATAATCCAGGTTGCGGTCAAGGCTTCCATCAGTACATCAACAACAAGGAGAAGTCTTTCTTCATAAATATGCAGGAGTTCTTGGGATGCAATCACATTCGAAGCTATCAATATTTTACGGAGAGTGTGAGGTCGAAGTGTCCATTTGTTGGAATCACGTGTGATTCGTATGAGGTAAGTTTGTCGTAGTTGTTGTGGCATAACAACAAAAATTGTTTGATAAAAGAGCTGCTAGAAATGAGTTTACACGAGGAGTTTTGGAAGTTTTACTGTCTAACTCTAAGATGAATGAGTGGAATTACGTAGTACGCAATCGAGTAATACGTGACTGAATTGTGTGAGTTTGGCACTACCACTCACGTTACCGACCAATTTAGTACCATAATTTTATATTCTCTCATCAGTAATCAAATTGAATTTGATTCAATAAATGAGCAGTGGTGCCCGTGGTTTGTGATTCGAATCCCAACAAAAACCAAAAATGTTTTTTCACGGGTATCACCTTTCGCGAGGAATTAGCAATAATAAAATTCACTGTCATGAAAACGCTTTCTCCATTAGCCGTTCGGAATTCGCAAAAAGTTGTAGGTCCCCTTAATTTCCTCACAAGGAATGGTTATGAGAAATGCGATAGGCTCCAGCCTCCAGGGCTAACCGCTCTATTGCGCCACCAGGTCTATTTATTTTTTAATGAACAGCCGGCTTATGCATTATTCGACACGAATTTTTAAAGAAAAATGCCACTCACTCACTCGATCACTGATGAGATAATCTGGTCGCAGGTATTTGTAGCTTTCTGTGGAGGTTTCGTTATCATGCTTCAAAATAACCTCGTGTAAACGTCATCAAATTTGCCCTTCTCCCTCTAAGAAACATCATTGAAACATCATTTTTAACCTTACAGAGCCTGAGAGCGGGGAAATGTGCCAAGTGTGAGACAAATGGAATGCATTGCCTTCGCATGGGTCTGCACAGCTACGAGGATTACACCAAACTCACGAAAGAGAAAAAAATCAGTGAAAACTCGACACTGACAGCGTATCTCATGACAGGCGACAAGAAACCATTCTGCCGTAAGTTTAAATTAGTTTTTGGTGCTTTGTAGCTCCATGACTAACCTTGTTTCCCTCATTTCTAGGTGTGCACTACGAAATCACAGTTAAAATCTCCAACTCCGACGAAAGTACTCTTCACGGCGGAGAGATTGGCACACTTTCGATTCGACTTCACTCACATCGCAAACGTTACACGGACAAAATCAAATTCTCTGAAGAACCACGTTACTTTGAACCAGGTTTTGAATACACCTCAATGGTACCTGGACGTGATTTCAGCAACCCCACATACGCAGCAGTGTTCTGGGAATATCAAACGAATCTATTGAACCCATTAACTTGGCGTATCCTTTCTGCACCAAGGATTTATCTTGATTACATTCTCATTGAGTCAATGGAGCGGGATCTTCATATGAAATTGTGTCCACGTCGAAATGCCCCTGTTCTATCGGGAAGTGAAAATATTCTTGATACAAAATATTGCAACGAGTAGGGAGGAGGAACACAATTTGAATTTACTTGTCTAGCAATGACATGCACCATGATGATGAAAAATGCTAGCGGAGAAAAAGACATGCGGCGTTACAAATGCACCCAAACTGTGAATTTATAGTTATTTCGTACACAAACCTTAGGTTTTATCCAAGACTTGCACAATGTTTAGAATTAGCTGAAAGCAGGCAAACTATACCACCATAAGCTAAGAGATGTCACAGCAAGCGTTTAAAAGAAGATTTAAAAAAACTTGCCCTTTAACGACAAGTTGGAAAAGAAAACGAACAATTTTTAATCGTTTTTAATTATTAATTTATTTAGAAGTAGTAATATTAAAATTCATGTCATTTATAGAAGTTAAGTGTATTAGTGGAGTGGAAGTAAATTATTAAAGAACATCATTCATTTATCGTAGAGTGTACATTGTACAAATAGAATAGAAGTCTCATTTCAAGGAGATACAATTATTGTTTTGTTTTGTATTGTTTTAGGTTTACAAAAGCGCTATGTAGATTACAGTAGATAGGTTTAAAGGAAATTAAGATATTTCAAATGTACTAGAATTTTAAATAAATTTTGTATTGAAAAAAGTAAGAGACTATTGACTGATATTTTTTTAATAGCCTCCTCATCATTGCAATACTCTTCCCATAACAAATAATGGATTGCTATTGAAGTGTCATCTTTAAAAATATGACTGGCAAGGATTTGGATTTTGAAGCCAGATCAGCGGCGCCGGCCGGCCGGTGCAATTGGTGCAACGTGGACCAGCAGTTCGACACACCAAATGTTTTTTTTTTTAACAATCAGCAACAAGTCTGTAATATATTACCTATTAGCTTTCGAAGTGACTTGAAATCTTTGAATTTAACTCATTTATTCAGTAAACTAAACATTTTCATCAGGGTAAAGTACATGAACGAGCAACGTCAGTAAACCTTCTACTGAAATGCCAACGCCAAGTAACAACTTTAAGAGCGTTAACTATAAATTTTGGTAGTAATAATTCTCGCCATAGTAGACCGGCAATAAAAATTCAAAGGCAAAAATTGGAGCCAAATATTCGTTCCTTGATGTTTTCGATTCAGTGAGGTAACGGGTCAGTATTGAAAATGAAAATATCGTCGCCGTTTAGATATCCGTAGCACTCAAGAATTGGGTATCACTAAAGCCACATAATAATGGTGTATTTTGCTTTAACATCTTGGTTTACACCCATTTGAAGCTCCGAAGAAGATGCGCCAAGATGATGAATCTCATCGCAAAATCATCTTCATTGACGAAGCTTATGTTTAGCTCCATGGACTCGTTACTAAGCAGAATATGCGTTATTGTTCGGGTAAAAACCCTCATGCATTTCATGAATTGCCACTTCATACAAACAAAATAGCTGTTTGCATGGCGGGGAGTCATGGGGCCATATTTTTTCGTCGATGATATCTAACGATCGGCACGTTACTGCGTTATCATGACTACCGATTGTTTCGCCCCGAGTTAAAATAAAAATAAATAAATAGGGTGGCGCAACAGAGCGAGGAGCCCCTGGGCCTAGCGCATTTCTCACAACCAAACCTTGTGAGGGAATGAAGGGGACCTACAGTTTTGGGCCGGTTCCGAACGGCTAATTGAGAAAGCGCTTTTCATGGCAGTGAATTTACTAACGGAGGACTTGCCAAATCCTCGCGAAAGGCGATACCCGTGGAAAAACATTTTTGCCTCTGCTGGGATTCGAACCTCGAACCTCTGGATTAGCAGGTGGACATGCTAACCATCGCACCACGGGTACCGCAAGTACCCGTGGTGCCGAGTTGGAAGATATTAACTTAGGCGACATGAGGATGGTGTCAGAAAGCCGAAACCACAAAGCACTCGTTACAATCGATTTATCAAAGAGTAAGTTTGATGAGCGTGATATCACAAGAGATAGGCCGCCTCGCTCATGCAATTTAACGCCTCTAGGCCATTTTCTTTTTTGTTACGTTAAGTGACTGGTTTTTTCCAACAAGCCGATGAAGTTGGAACGGCTCACAGCCAACATTAAACGCGAAAAAGCGGCCGTTTTGTTAAAAGTGTGCCATATGAACAAACTCGAGTTCCATTAGTAAATGTTTTGATTGTATTTTAAGCCGATAATGATGCTTTTCTAATATAAATGGCTTGCGTACGTTTTTTAGAAAAAGTCCTTATTAGAAAACCAAATAGAATCAGAGAGGTCTGTTGGATAATTTTTCAACATTAAGGACCAACTGGTTGGAATAAAAATCAAATGTAAATTTGTTTGATTAAATGGCCATATTTCGGTCAAAAGTAAAAAGTTATCTAATATGTACACCGTTCAGAAGAAAATTATATTTGTTTAACTTCTTAAACAACTACTTCTTTTCTTAACCCTCACCCCTACATAACATAAAAAAGTAAAATTACTTAAATTCATCTTCAGCGTTTTGGAGCAAAAATGAAACATTTCACGCATATAATAATTGGCAGAAGCTATAATACTAACTGTTCGAAACTACTGGAAGGTTCTCGTATGTGGTATGCTTTCCTATATAAAAAGGCTGCTGGCTTCTTCTAACTTTTTCGGCGATACGTTCGATGCTTTTTTGTACATTGGGAACCGTATGTGAGTGCTGGGCGTAAAAGCGCGGTGTATAATGCTCCCTTCAGGTAAGGGGAAATTTTTCTATCATAGAAGATGGTGGAGTTTTTTTGTTATCCACCCTGTACTTACTCAATGATTGATGTTTTCTCAAGTTGCTTCACTATTGATCATTGATCCCAGATATTCAAACTTTTTCATAGCTTTATTATCAAAAATTTCGATTAATAGTAGAACGTCGCTCGTTCAAGTGGCCTACTCGTCTGGCTTCGCAGTAGCTCTTTCTGTCACTCGAATTTTCTATGCCCCTGTTAATGGTTTCAGGTCATAGATTGCTTGAATCATATTGGCTTTATATTCTTGAATCGTTATAAGATTGTTGACACGGTTCCAAACAAATAAAAGTCCAAACAGGACAAATTGCAGCACTGAAGTGACCGATTGCGGTGAAGTCATCATTTTGCCCCAAACTTCTTTTCAAAAATCGCTATACTTTGGCTGCACAGCACTAGCTTTGAATTAGTCTTCAAAATTTCCCAACAGTTTTTCATAAAGCGACTTACTATGTTCTGCGGAGGTGTTAAACTGAATATCTGTCTCTACTCTCGACCTCTACATGGAAACAGATGTCACAGTGTCAATATAGCTTATAATTTCAAAAGAGGTCGCAAATGACTCTCCTGTTCCTGTTCGCAGACGCAAAGTTTTATTTTCGAACTAAGCGAACGTTACAACATCCTCGGAGATATATCGAAATTTTGATTCGTTTGAGAGATCTATTGAAAAAAACTTAGAAGGGTGATCATTCAGCCTTATCTCCGATCCGCGCCCTTTAATTTAGGAGAACTTTACGATATTTTATTTATATTTAGCCTTTAATCACTATCCCATAATCTGAAGAAGAAACCTTCCTTTTTTATAAATGTCTGGCCATAGGTTTCTAGAAGATCAGTATGATTCTAAAGATGACCACCTGTCTTTTTCAGGAATTGAGAAGCTTACGTTGTTTTCTGTTTTTTCCATGCTCTAGTAGCTCTACTGAGTGCAGAGGTTTTCGTTTCGCTAATTTCGAGTGATAACCCGATTTTGGCCAGATTTTCCGCCATTTCATTAACAATTCTGTCTCGGTGTCTTGGAAGTAGTTTGTAGTTTCACAGACTGCAACTACTTCCGCTTTGAAGACACAGACACTGCAAAAGTATGGAAGCTTTATTGATCTTTCTATGAGACTATAATCAGGGAAGTTGACATACCCTCTCTCTTCATCCGTGTTGGAGCTGTCTGTAAAGGCGTTGACATGATTTGCTTTTAGAGCCTTGTTTTTCTTCCAGCATTCCTTAGTTGGAATGTTTATTAGGTCCATAATAGGTTGAAATCATAAGGCGGTTAAAAAAAAACCAAAGAGGAACACAATTTTTTAAATTGAACTGCTTTGAGAGACACATTGTTCATGCAATTGTGCATCTCTGCACTAAGAAAAATCTGCATCCAAAAAGGCTGTATCGATGAACCGAGCCGCCGCCAAAAATCAACCGAGGTTTATTGGCATCACTGCCATTAACTCTTCGTTGAGTTTTTTTGACAGCCGGTTTCATCGATACAGCACGAGGATGATGTCATCTTTCAATTTGCTCATGCTTTCACTATTCATTTTGCATTGCACAAGTTCACCTCGCCTCCATTTCTCATTGCTCAGTTAAAACTTAAAAACTAAGATTAAACCAACCAATAAAACTTATAACTAGATTAAAAATATAAGAAAACTTGTCATTAAGTAAAATAAGAGAGTTTTACTAAAAAAAACAAGGAAAAAGACGACGAGTACATATCGGAGAATCCAGCCGCGAACCAGCGGCAACTAAAGTAAGTTGGCAATCTCGATTTCTACGGAAACATTTGGTCCAATCGAGCCATATTCGATATATATATATATATCGCCAATCGACGCTCAACGCCGCTGAAGGCAAAAAACGTTCTTTTAAGAACTTGTTTTTTACAATACGTGCTGGAATACACGTTTTTTCAATCGACGCTCAACGCCGCTCAAGGCAAAAAACGTTCTTTTAAGAACTTGTTTTTTACAATACGTGCTGGAATACACGTTTTTTCAAACGACGCTCAACGCCGCTCAAGGCAAAAAACGTTCTTTTAAGAACTTGTTTTTTATATTACGTGCTCGAATACACGTTTTTCAAACTACGCTCAACGCCGCTCAAGGCAAAAAACGTTCTTTTAAGAACTTGAAGGAAGATACACCATTGCTTCGATTGGTGTCAGGGTACACCATTGCTTCGATTGGTGTCAGGAGGGAGAAAGTCAAGTCATCAGCAAGCAGCAGAAGAAATCATCAGCAAGCAGCAGAAGACCAGGAGAAGATCCAGAACAATGTTAAACTTCATGTAAAGGGTGAGTGTGAATTTCGTTTTTTATTTCATATTGAAAGGCTTATGTAGTACATAGTTTCCGTTATTTCATACGGGTTCTTTTTTTCTCTTGTGCGGCTTGACGACGAAAAGTTGGCGTCACTCTCCATCTCTTTTTTTTTTCATCGCGCTATCGGTCGAGATAAATTCATGCTGAAATTTAAGTCATTTGGCGTGATAATCTTGTTTTTTAAAAAAAATTCTTGAAAAAGGAAAAAATCAGTCGCTTCTCATCGGTTTTTTCGGAAAACCAAATTTAAAAAGTTTTTTTTTGTGCTGCTCGTGCTTTCACCTCTTGAGATTTTTGGTGGTAGTTTTTTTATTATTCGTGGCGTGACTCCGTATACAGTGTGAAAGCTGTATTTTTTAGTACAGTTATCAGTTACCATCACGCTATGGTATAGTTTTTTATAACGTACAGGAAGTTTTTTTTGCCGTAACGTCACAGTTCTATGTCGTCAATTATTATCAACGGTGCTGGTCCTCAGGTTCCATTGGGACACATGATCTTTTTTTTTAATTCTTTTGAATTTTGTATAGACTTGGTTCTACAATTCAATTTGAATTTAAACTCATTTGAAAAGTTTTTCTCACTGAACTTGTGCAACTTGCTCGAACTTTTCAAATATTATTACTGTTTTTTTTGTTCAATATTTTTTTTTAAAGCTCATTCATTACTGCTAGTTTCTTCGCGTTCTTAGTATCTCTTTAAGATTCTTGTGCAATCATTCCTCATTATAGGATAAGTCTTCTTATAGACTTTCCTCTCACTCAGTTTTTTTTTTGATACTGCTCTACAATTCAATTGAATTTAAGCTCATTTTGGAGCCTCTTTAAGATTCTTGTGCAATCATTCCTCATTATAGGATAAGTCTTCTTATAGACATTCCTCTCATTCAGTTTTTTGATACCGCTCTACAATTCAATTGAATTTAAACTCATTTTGAAAAGTTTTTCCTCTTGGAACTTGTGCCTTATCTTGAACTTTTCAAAATATTATTACTTCTTTTTTTCAAAATTTTTCGAAAACTCATTACTACCGATAGTTTCTTCGCGATCTTGGAGCCTCCTTTAAGATTCTTGTGCAATCATTCCTCATGATAGAATAAGTCTTCTTATAGACAATTTTTTCACTCAGTTTGTTGATATGGGTTTTCAATCAAAAATTCTCCAAGGATTTCCGGATCGTACACATAGTTGTACTCCTCTCAATCAATATTTTATTTCAAAATCATCCATGGATCTCGGCCTGCTGCCTTTAAAACTATTTGTTCTCACGTTGTCTCTTGACTCCAAGTTTTCTTTTAGGAAATGGTGCCTGTTCTACCTTGCCATTTTTTGTAGCTTGTTCAAAATGATCTTGAGCCATTCCAAGCTTGGCAACTTTCCTCTCACTCAATAATTAATTTTTTGAATTCGTATAAGATTCTCGGCTTGCCCACTCTGAAGCTATTTCTCCTCACGGTGTCCTTTTTGACTCCAATTTTTTTTTGGGAAATGGAGCCTGTTCAACTTTGCCTATGTTTGCAACTTGTTGTAATTGATTTCAAATCATTCCAAGTTCAGCAACACTCCTCTCACTCAATAGTTTAGCTTATTTCTATTCTTCTCACTATTGGAACTCAAGTTAGTAGCTTGTTGTAATTGATTTCAAATCATTCCAAGTCTAACACCACTTTTCTCACTCCTGGTTTTTAAACCTGAACTCTATTCTCTGCCTGCCGACTCACAAGTGGAACTCAAGTTAGTAGCTTGTTGTAATTGACTTCAAATCATTCCAAGTCTAACACCATTTCTCTCGCTCCTTTTTTTTGAACCTTTATAAAATTCTCGGCCTGCCGACTCACTATTTGAACTCAAGTTGTAGCTTGTTGTAATTGATTTCAAATCATTCCAAGTCTAACACCCCTTCTCTCATTTCTTTTTTTTTAACCTGAATTAAATTCTCGGCCTGCCTACTCACTATTTGAACTCAAGTTAGTAGCTTGTTGTAATTGATTTCAAATCATTCCAAGTCTAACACTCCTTCTCTCATTTCTTTTTTTAAAACCTGAATTAAATTCTCGGCCTGCCGACTCCCTATTGGGACTCAAGTTAGTAACTTGTAATTGATTTCAAATCATTCCAAGTCTAACACGACTTCTCTTTCTTTCCTTTTTTTTAATTTTTTTTGTTGAAAATGTCACAATTGGACGACTTAATCCTTAATCCTTTTCCAAACGCTAGAATCCATTTCAGACACCACTTCTTCAAAACCTTTTGCTTCCAATTATCAATGGTTTCTCACAAGTTTCATTACACATCCTCTGAACTTCATAAAGTTTATAATTAATAAGTTATGCAAGTGTGTAATGACCAAATTTCGGTTTCTAACAATAATTTTTAGTGTTTAATGACTCTAAGGAAACACACTTCTCATAAGCCTAACAAGGTAAATGCATTTCTTGCGAAGGCGGGAGGAACTAGATGGAAAATTTGCTCGGCAGAGCATACCATATATGAGTGTCCAAAATTCTCAGCACTACCAGTCTCATCTCGAATCGAAATTGTAAGAGAAAAGAAAATGTGTAATAATTGCTTGGGCACCAGTCATCAAAAGGCTTCGTGTTTTAGTAAACATTCGTGCAGTGTGTGCAAGAAAAGACACCATCATACACTATTACATCTTGCAACCAATCCCACTTCAGCTATTAACCAAAATTCAAATAAAATATACAGTCCACTTCTCAACCACAGGCTATACAAAATCGTCAAATTTCTGCATCCTCGCAACCTTTCTCTCCTCACGCAACATACCAAAATTTTGTGGTGACCTCTAGCAAAAGAATTCTTTTGGCTACTGCCTTAGTCAGTATTGTAGGAAAAGAAACAGTGCATATTGTGAGAGCACTCATTGATCCCGGTTCCGAAATATCCTTCATTTCGGCAACTGTTCAAAAACTGTTCAAAAAAACTACTATTTCTGGAATTAGTGGAAATCTCTCTATCACTTCAAAAAAACTTTGCTCTTTTGCAATTACTTCTGCTAATCCGCCTCACGTCACTATCTCAGCTCAAGCTATTGTGCTTAAAACTCTCACTAACAATCTTCCCAGTACAACCTTCTCGGTAGTTAATCCTACCATTTTTCGAAGGCCTCCCCTTGGCCGATCCCACTTTTTAGTAAATCCTCTCAGGTGGATCTTCTGATCGGTGCTGATCTTTATCCATCAATAATCCGCAATGGAATTAAACACATTTCCGACTCACTTCTCGCTCAAAACACTATGTTTGATTGGATACTGTCAGGCCCAGTTCCAGATTCGTTTCAATCTTTCAACACTACCATCATTTCCGATAGCACTTCTTGCAATTTATCCTTATGTTAGTTAACGTATTCGGCATACGCCCAATGAGATTCCCCATTCGTATCATAACTGTCATCACTTGACTTGTTCATTTTTCTGCTGCTACTTTAGCCCCATCATATGTGTACAACGTTGATTGCATTTTAATTGTTACGTTCAGAAATAGTGGTGTACGAAGAAATTTAAATCAACAAGATGCTCCAGCACTTACCGCATCCTCTGCAAGCAGAGCACACAGGGCGGACGACAGCGGTGATGATGCGGAGAGGAATTCAATTTGGGTATCCACCCCAAAAATAGCTCCCAGGCGCGAAGTGTGTGTAAAACACAACAATCAACAGACAGCTTGAAATGATGGACGATGCGACGCTGTTGTGGGTCCTCCAAGCTCCAACCGATGCACATATCGATCGATCCTTACCTACCAAAAATACCATTCAACAGCATCACAGCACGCGCATCTTGAAGATGTAGGTTAACACTACGTGGCGTGTGGATGCAAAGGAAAAAAAACCACAAGATGCTGTCCGCCCAATGTTGGCAGAAATTCACTTCATCTTTATAATTATTAAATATGCTTATTTGTTTTAATATTTTGTGTGCGTACGTCGTACACAAGCTGGACAATGTCTCGAACAGAGAGGACACACATATGCCTCAGGATGAAAAAACGCATAGGTATACAAGTTGAAGTTTGAAGCCGAAGACCACCCCTTTAATGAACGCCTAATTACAGTCCTTAAGCGGCACCCGATTTGGCGAGGTCTTGTGCGAATGTTTTGGAACCACGAAAGTGGTCGTCGTACTTACCCAACCAACAAACCTGCTTTGGTATTCTTAACATGAAAAAAGAGACCTTATTTTTACTGTGATCACATCGACACACGAACTACGCTTATTGGATAGAAAATATGGGTGAATTTCTTCAGGACAAGAAGTGCGGTTTTTTTATCAAAACAATTTATACGATAAACCACGTCCGTGATCAAATAACTTTCATTGAGTAAATGCGGATAAGTAAGTTTTAATTTAAGTCTTGTTTCCTTAGACTTGCCCCCACCCACGGTATGGAAACAGAACACTTCGAAATTTTTTTGATGTCTTATAAACTGGCTGATGGTCTTCATCGAATAGTGAACGCTGTCCGATTAGTTAACGACTAAAAGGATTTTGAGCTAAAATTTTGTTTCAAAAACTCTTTTTTAGGACATGAAAACCTTAAATTCATTTTCAAGACATGAAAACATCATCATTTGAAACCAGGAAATTCCTCCTTGAAACCCTCTACCGATCGAAACACAGAAAGAGCAACATGGAGCGGACGTTAAAGAGGTTCCTTTTGCAAAGGGGTAAAAAGCAGTGGATTCATTTTAAAGTATAGGTGCAGAAGGAGCGCATAAATGAATCGAAAATGATACCTTCGATTTGATTTATCGAAGTCCTAAGTGGGAGTGAGGGGGTTATTGTTTAAATGGCGCTGATTTAAGGTTTGTCTTCGCTTAGGGGGAAATTCAATCTCATCATGCAGGACGCAGAGCAAAAACCATGAAAGCAAAATAAACAGACGAAGGAGATCATTACAGCTCAATAGAACGGTTATTACTTTTGTTGATGTGTTAGAATTGCTTTTGAATTTTATGATGAGAGTTTATTATTAAAAGATTCCTTCCGATTTAAAAATCATAAATTTATTAATCTTAAGTATTTTGGAAGAAAATGTAGTTTAAGTCGTGGCAATTTTCTCTCTCCTCCTGAGAACTCCCCCACAAATGAGCCATACAACGTCATGGAATATCGATGTTTTTTGACATCTGAAGGCCAAACAATTTCGCGGGTGTCTTAGACCTGACTCTTATTCTTCTCTTCTAAAGAGAGCGTGAAATTGATCTCGTTCTTCCTTATAACTGTTCTCGATCAAATTGTAAAGTAAATTGTGCTCTACCCAATTGGCATTTGACGTGGGTCTTGCTGGCTCGGGGGCTATCGCGAAAGGTTCCAGATTTTCTATCATATCATTCACCACAGAAATCTGCTCATCTGGTAGGCTATTGAATTCCTCCATTGCCTTTAATTTATTTAGATTATTCAGTAAATGAAATGCATCCGTGGTGTGACTTGGAAGAGTGTCCTTAATTTGTTCATACACTGATTTGAAGCCTTCGATGACTTGTTGGAAGTACTTTACTTGACTAATCATTTTCAAAAACTCAACACATACACTTTGAGTGTAAAACATAGAAATGGCCTTTTTGAAAACCTCAATAAAGAACTCCTGATCGAACTCGTAAGACAAAGTAATGAATTCCAAGTCGAGAACTTTATCCTCCACCATATTCTGTATCATTTTAGTGGAGAAAGACTCAATGTCAGCTCGGCGAAGTGTTTTCTCGTCCATGCAGCTCGGATTTGAGGGTTCTGAGTCATTTGTTGGATCACAGGATATGTAGCGTTCAATGAGATGACAAAGTTGGCCGCTACGATCACGAAACATCTTTGATGGAATACTCTAAAAATAAAGCAAAAGCGAGAAAAAATTAAACCCAATTAGGCGAATAAAGATTAAAGACTTGCTTAACGAGTAAATATTTTGAACTTAAAGAGGTTAGCGCACCTATTCAACTTCCAGATACAAGAAAACAAATTTTTTTTTTGGTTGCATATATTCGGTTTCACATTCAGTGAAACAGCCTTTACACTCTTTGATATGGAGTTACCCTGACATATATTGCAATTTCCCATGACTTTCCAATTGAAGGTTTATATTAAAAAGGAGGTTAAAAAACGTTCCTTTGATACCAACCCTTTTTAATATAGTGACTGCAATAGCTCAATAAAGACAACGACAACGACAAATGTTATGACTTCCAGTGCTTTAGTAATTTTCAGCGAAATCAGCGACTGAGGAAGTCAAGGTGCTGTTAAATATTTTCAAATACATTTTAACAACCAAAAAACAGACACATGGTGCTTCACGCGATCTTTCTTAAAGAGCTTAACTTCTGAGCGCGCCTTTTAACTAAGCATCGAATAGTCAATTTGCCAATTTGTTCAGTAAATTCAACATTTTCATCACAAAAAAGTAAGGGAGTAGAAAGTAACGCGTTGCAATTGTTACATTGAATTTTAAAAGAAAAATGAGCCTGTAACCGTTCATTTTTATAGTAAAATTCTGCATGCTTAATTAAGCGTCCTACACGAACGAGCAACGTCTGCAAATTATAAAAAAATGTTATCTACCGAAATTCTTAGTCGGTGACCGCAACTTTAAAAGCGTTAGGAACTTATTCGTTCTGTGTTCTTTGAAGTGTAAAAAATAGCGCTGCCGCTCAGACAGCTGTTGTAAACGTCACTGTAAAAGTACCTACACGCGGTGGCTATATGAACGAAGTTTTGATTGATCTTAATGCTGGTATAGTAGTTATGAAAATATCTTAAATGGTTGGCCTTTGAAAAAAGTCTTTATTGGAAAATCCAATACAATTTGGCCTTTTGATTTTTTCATTGCGAAACCAATCTCTGCTTTTGTCAGAACTGTAAGCAATTTTTTTTGAATCAGTAAGCCGGCCTATTCAAGGCAAACTAAATCACTTTTCTCTACTTAGTCAAACATATAGTTTCAATTCCATAGTCTTGCCCCCACTCGAGGTATGGAAATAGAACATTATGAACAATTTTCTTATCTTTTTCAAACTGACTGATTTTAAGGGAATACCGATTTTGGTTTTGTAGAGAAATTTAAGTAAAAACTCTAAACTTGTAGTGGATGATAACACAGAGCTTTAAGATTATAAAACTTAAAGAAGTGACGAAAGTTGCAGAATGTGTTAACACTTAATACGGATATATCTGTGCCAATAGGTAAAAAGAGCTTAATTAAATTTTTATCATTTTAAGTGATTGCCTTAAAACTGTTGGTACTAGACTTACGATTTTTTTTTCTTCAGGACACATGCTTGTAAATACAGTGTAACACGGATATAAGAAACTCCGAGAATGCCAAATGTTTTTTGCTTATATCCGAGTTTTTCTTCCTCGGATATAAGAAAAAAACTTTCTTATACAGGGTGTCCCGTACTTCGTGTATTATCCTTTGGGGTGTAATTCTTAGTCATATTCTAAGAAAAAAATTGTTTTACAGTAAGGCTCGTTTTTCAACTTTGACACCACTTTTTACAATTTAAAAAAAGGCTAGGTTTGGTGTACCCTGACCTATGTTAAATTCGATATCTCTGTCAACACTGATGATAGAGACCTAATCTTAGACTTAATTTTTTGAAGAAATAACAACTTTTAAGATTGTATTTAAGTTTAGCTTCCATGTGTTTAGGGTTGCCAGATTTTCAATTTTAAGTGGTGTTCAAATTTTCTTCCCGAAACAAAGTTTTGACTTTGAGGGCACTTTTCTGCAGAAAATGCCTGATAAACATAAAGTTTCTTTATTTTTTACAGATTAACAAAACAATAAAAAAAAACTCAGTTATAGGTGCACTCAAAAACCCATACATTTTATGAAAAAATTCAAAATGGGTAAAATAAAAAAAAAGGTTTCTTCAATTTGAGGTTTGTTTGAATAGAAGAATAGTATGTGCGCTTTTAGTAGTTTTTTATGTATTTCATACACACACAATTATAACAAATGCTCAAAGTGCCTACACAGACATTTTTTTCATATATGAGTGTCTTCAAGTGAATATTTTTCTAGTAATTTGGGTATGACAACATCTTTGAAATTTTGAGCTGCATTCTCATCTGCAGAAAGGAATTCTTCGTGTAGTTTTTTGAAACGAATATTCTGGCTTTTTTCCCATCTATTAAGCCAGCCTTGACTAGTAGTCTGTTGATTATGTCATTTCTTAAGGAACTCGACATTGAATGGACTTTTATTGCATGAATCGATTAATGGGTTAATTTTAGAGAAACAACCGAAAGTGATATTAAATTAGAGGGTGCGATTCGGAGACATGGGTTCCAAACCATCTTCATTCGTTTTTTCAATATATCTCGAGAACGAAGCAGAATTTTGATGTATTTTTGAGTTTTTTTTTTTAGAGAGCAGATTTTCCCATCGAAATGCATCTCTTTCAAAATTATAAAGAACAACTTTTTATCCAAAATAATAAACTTCCCAACAGAAAAAACAATCAATTTTTGCCAGTTTTTGAGTTTGTCAGTTTTTTTAATGGCATTTCTTTCTGGTTGCAGATAGGCATAGGCAATGCTTCATAAAAAAGAAAGCAAAAAAAATTTTCTTAGAAATGCTATATCAGAGAACTTTCTATATTTGAATTTCACCGAAATATTGTCACTTGAACATGGACATTTATCGTCGATTTTCATCCTTTTTGTACTGACAGACATTGTTGCGGAAGGAAAAAATTTCAGGAAGTTTCATAAATGCGTGCTCTTTTATTCTAAAATTTTCAAGGAATGCATTAAAATGAGTTTCTTTCAACCGAGTTTTTCTTATATACGAGTTTCTTTTATACGTCTGAATTTGAAGAGATACTAAAGGAAAAGACACGGTGCTTTCGATTGCCTATCTTATAAGCGAGTTTTTCTTATATGAGACTGTCCACACAAACACACAACTAATAAAAAAAGGTTTTTTAACGGAACCCAGACTAAATGAAAGGTAGGGGAGAGTGGGGCAAGAAGGACCTCGGGGCAAAAAGAACCAAACTGATTTTTACCATGGTTCCTAACTCCATCTTATATTCAATAGCTAGAACTAATAAAAAACCTTCTTTCCCAACACATCCCTTAGTTTCACTGAAAAACTGAAGTTAGTTCCGGTTTAAATGATGAAAATTTAAAAACGGTCCATTTATTAAAAAAACTTCCAATTTGCAAAACCAATCCAAGGCAACCAGTTGATAGTTCCAAAGATTTTGGTAATTTTAAGTGTTTTGTTATCGTTAGTGCTTATTTTAACAGCTGGATAGAAAGGTAAATAAATAATATTAAGTAAAATAAAAAGATTTTTTGTAAAAAACTCCTTATGGGGCAAATGAAACCAGTACGTAGTGGGGCAAAAAGGACTGGTAGTCCGTTTTGCCCCACTACGTACTGGTTTCATTTTCAAGGCAAAACAACAACCGAAGACAAGTATGTTTTGCTCAATGACCCTCACGAGCATGTTTTTCAAAACTTATTTTATGTACTACCTACCTATGTATTTAGGTACTTAAGTCAAAACTGAACATTTGTATCTTTAAAGACGTTCGAAAAACGACTAGGGGTGCTAGTTGGACCAAAGAGGAATTAAAAAAAGCTATGGAAGCAATTAAAAGGAAAGAGATGGGGTATTTGAAGGCTAGCAAGGCTTTTAAGATCCCGAAATCCGTACTAATTCGCAAAATAAAGTTGGATACCAATGAAAAAAAAAAACAATGCAAGAACTGGGCCCATGAAGAGTGTGCTGGCTGTGAAAAAATTGACAAATTTTTCTACTGCGAGAATTGTTCGCAGTGAAAAGTGACAGTCATTTCAATGAATTTATTCTGTTTTTTTTTTATTATTTATTTTTTGCTGCCTTGTTATACCTAATAATATTGAAATCGGTATTTGTTTCGTTCGAAAGTTCCTTTTTATTTATTTATTTTTCAATGCTTACTTTCTTTATTTATTTATTGTATTGTTCCTAGAAGGAATTTATGTTTTGAATAAAATATAAGTGTTTATACTGAAGATTGTTTCTGATATCATTGTTAAAAGAAATTAGTGGTTCGTTTTGCCCCATTCATAGGTCCTTTTTGCCCCGCTAGTGGGGCAAGACGAACTTTCGAGATAGGTTTGTAAAATTGTGTATATCTCTATATACAACTGTTCAACTATTCTGATTGTTTACTATGATGAAGTTCAAAGGTTGGACTATTATCTAAAAAAATATTTGCTTCCATTTTAGGACTAGAAAAAAAATTAGGAGTGTCTAAAGCTTAAGTGGTCCTTCTTGCCCCACTCTCCCCTACCTAAACAAATTGCAAAATATGTGAAATTTAAAACACGGCTTTCACTTATGTCGACTTAAGCTCTTTTAACTTATTAGCTCAGATTATACTCGTAGGCAAAAGCCTTCTGACAGCGGAGTCAAAAGTCTGGTAAAAGTTTTTTACCACCGATCGGAAACGAGTGGGGGTCACAGTTAAGAATCCACATCTGATCTCCCATTTTTATAACATAAGTATTTATATACAGACGAAAAAAATCCCTTCCGTATAAGGGGAGATCGAAGGCATTTTATTTGGCTCACTCTCACTCGTAGCGAGGGTGAGGTAACGAGTACCTACCTACCTACTTTCCTTTTGTGAACAAAAAGTTTCCTATTGTCAAATTGTCTGAGAAATGCAAAACACTATACTTGCTACGCGCGTACAAATAATCTGTTTTCATCCCAAAATAGCTACACTACTAACGCGGCCAGGCTTTCTGTCTTCCCATACAACCTTGAAACTAATTGACCAATAAATTACGTCTTATTTGTAATCGAGTGTTGTGGGAATCATCCACAGGCCCCAGTCATATCAATAGGACTCAGAAACTTTTTGAACTTTTTCCCAAATTTATTGAAACTAACGAAATTTTGGTAAGCATTAATGATGACCCTCTGTTACAATCTGCATTCTACACCTAGGTTGAGTACATTCACTTATTTGTTCTACAAAATATTCACAGTTCCAAGAAGCACGTTTTGAATGAATATGTGTATATACAATATACATATGGATATCTGAGTATTAACAAGAAGAGCAGTTACCTAAGTGTTTTTTTGTTCACTGTCTTCTGTCATAACAAAATATACCGGCGCAATGCGATCGAAAGCTTCTTTCTTTAGTGTGTAAAAAAATAGTATGGCACAGTAACATTCCAATTAACATTTTACTGACAAACGAATTGAGTAGTAATTGATCAATTGATTATTACCTTAGCTAATAATTTGACAGCGCAAAAAACAAACACCAAAAGTTAAACACTTTGGATACACACAAAATGAGTGTGAATATAATACTGTTCATTCCAAAACCGTTTTCCATAAAATTTCATTGAGTTATCAATCTTGAAAGTGAAACAACAAAATTATCTTTTAACAAACACACATGAAAGCTGTAATTGCCTTTAAGCTTTTTCCGCAAATCCAAAAGAAGCTTTAAAAAGTGTTGCCGTCACTACAGTTTAAGAATCTTCCGAGCCAAAGTCATGGTATTGCTTACATAGCGATATTTGAGCCAAAATCTTAAGATATTTCAAAAACTTCAATATCGGCTTGAAATACAATCAAAACATTTATGAATGGAACTCGACTTCCTTCATATGGCCACCACAGGCTCGTGTGCAACAGATAATTCGTTGCGTTTAGAGTAACTCCGGATTTGGTTTCTTTTCAAAGAAACAATGAAAAATTGCAAATGGTAAGGGAGTAATTCTTTTCGTCAATGAAAAACTATATTATGGAGTTGCACAAACCTACGCGACTTGCGGTAGAAACAAGAAAGAATAGGTTCGACCGATCTTCCTCGCAGGCCCCGCCGCGCCGCGCTGATTTGCGCAAGGCTTAAATGGTGACAAAATGTCACCGACTTATAAACTGCCTTCCACTCTACTAAAGTCAGGCCAAATGGAATATTAGGAATAGTGCGTTCGGTTTCGGCACAAAAACGTGCAGTTGGTTAAGAGTAGTTTTCGTTAAAAACTTTTAAACGCAAAAGTATGAAGGTAAGATCTTCTTGAAGATTTTACAAACATGGCAGCCCTGATTTTTTCTCGCACTATAGTAAAGAGTGGGTGACGAACGAGAGCTTTTGTGTGTAAACAAAAGCAAAAAATAACCGCCAAATGGTCTTCTTGCAAAGCGTTTCCATTGACATGTAGTTATGAATGTGAATGATCAGTTGAATGCAAATAAAAGTGTTAAATGTGTGTATGGCTGATGGGACTTAACTCTAGATCTATGTATATTTTGTATCTACCCCCACATCCGAACAAAGAGATAAGAAACTGGTGTTATAAAAATAGTTCCCTCTGATTCCATTCCAGCAGATATATTAGTCAGATTTCAGATTGTTTTGACTGTAGCAAGTAGAAAAGCTACTGATTCCGATACCGAGCGCGAGCGTCATGAAACGAAATTTCGCATGAAACATTCCTAGTTTCAGTATTTTTATAGCCTTCGTCTTGAGGTGTGGCAGTTGAATCCGCGTTTGTGTTGACCGGTGTCTGTTTAACAATTTTTTTTCGCAAATTTTACTCAAGGTTAGTTGAAAAAACAACTGTAGATATTGCATTTGAAAATATTGAAAAAAGTTTAGTACGCCGCATATACACATAAGCCTGTCTTAAAACAGAAAAAAGTTCATTTTGAATTAGCCCTTTGTTCGTTTGTTTATTTCTCTTCTTTTACTGTGCTTTTGTTTAGTCATTCGGAAAATTGCGTTCTTAAATCAATTCCTCTTTCTGTGTTTGGTTGCCTTTATCTGTAGTAAAGCAATCAATGTGTGAAGTGTGATGCAATTTATAGAACCGATTATTATCGTATCGCCCATTGTCGCATGTCATATCTCATATTTGTATTTGTATCTGGTAATGCCCAATGCAGTTAATTTCCAATTGAACAAATATCGCATCGTCAAACGCCTTGAGTCATGAAGCACCAAATGTAAGAGGCATATCTGCTTAGTAGGGTTGCGTAGTTTAGTTTTTTCCTCTATGCTTTGAACCGGAAACTAAAGTTTATCGCTTGCACATGCGGTACAAACTATGATAGCTTTGTGAGTTCTTTACATAAACTGCAATAACTAAATTCAGTAGAAGAACTGTCATTGAGCAAAGGTTAGGTATGGAATAACGTAATGCAATACTACTCTCAAATCTCAATTCTTATCCCTTTTGTTAGGAATTACCCAACATTTCATAACAAAGTGTAAAGAAAAGTGGATATGCAAAGGACAAAGAATGAATGGAACAAAAGCTTTTATCGTAGTAGTTTTGTTTTTTCGTTCTTTACGTTAACAAATAATTTGTAGCTTTTTCGGTGGGTCAATGCACCAAACAGAAGAGTTTCACAGTTGAGTTAAAAAGTCTTGCATCAAAAAATTGCTCAATTTTGATTGCAAAAAAGAAATCATGCGTGAACACGTAAAGCCATTAAGTAAATCAATGAGTAGCGAAGCTCAGTCTAGGCAGGCACTATAGGCAGTCCATCATTGTAACTGGAAACACTTTGTTATTGATATGGAAAAAGACTTTGGTGTTTGGAAACAAATAGAATGAGGCATCAACTATGACCTGTAACATGTGATCGTTTTCTTTAATAGAAAACGGTCGTGTTCCAAATGGTTGTAAAATTATAAAAACGAAATTCAGCTGTTCATTTATCAATCAATTTCATTCAATATGAAAAAAAAATCTAAAATTATTTGTGAGAAAAAAAAAATTGAGTTGATAGCTGAGGACCTTTAGACATAAAAAAGGCAAAACCTATAAATCCAAGGCCAGTCCATGGATTTTCATGAAATTTTCGGAATTGTGTTTTGAATGGCGTATAGAAAAAAGTTAAAGAAAAAAATTTCACCGCTCTCAATTTTTTAATTATTTTTAAAATTAATTATTAACTTTTAGAATTTCATTTTATTTATTTAGGGTGTTTTAGATACGGTTTTCCAAAGGGTAAGGATGGATAGGTTTGGTTAAGACAAAAAAAAGTTGTATGAGAGGGGGGTCTATATCCCTCCGTGTAGGTGCGAAATTTTTTTTTAACTTTTTTCTATACGCCATTCAAAACACATTTCCGAAAATTTCATGAAAATCCATGGACTGGCCCTGGGTTTCTAGGTAAAAAGCTTACGGTCCTCCACTATGATATCAGAAAAATTTAAAGTTATTCTTTCCGGCTGACTTTTCAAATTGTTTGGATCAGTGCCCGATGATGCTGCCCAGCTCATAAACCGGTAATTTTTGTACGGCATGTGGCGTTTATCAATCAAGATGTGACAGTCTTGCTTACGTACCTTTTAGTTGAGCCAGAAATGAACCTCATCGCATAAATACAATTTTTCGATAAAATTTTGAGATATGTCATTCAAGTTCAATTTTTGCAGAAGTTAAGTCTTATAGGCTTTCGAACCCAAATCAACTCGTGGTTCCATGTACTTGATTAACACATGCCAAATGCTGAGAACGGCGACGAGCACTTGGTGCTACGACTGTAATTTTCTCTTCGGAACTTACTCTATGCATGCGAGTCGATGATTTAATGTCCAACGAAGTACTTAAATTTGGTGTGAAAGGAGGTGGTGCATACTTGGGCCCAGAGCGTACACCTACGAGACTAGTACCAAATGAAAGCTTACGTTCAGCCCAATCAGCCTCCATAGAAGTATGCACCACCTCCTTTGGTGTTTACAGCATGATTTGTTGATCAGGTCGACTATGACTACCATAGTACAATCGTTGTTGTTTGCAAGTCTTTCCATGATGAAATGGCAAAAATTAACTCTTAAACATCACCCTTTTATAAGTCACTCAAACAACTATGGGCGACTCTGTTCATGCACACTTGGGCAGAATAATGTAAATAAAAGTTGTCAAAAAATCAGAAGACTAGATATAAAGTGCTTTCTCGTATTTTTAATTTTTCGGTCGGTTGTTTCGAAAATAGAATTAATTTCATTCGACTTCTTGTTCTTATTAAACAAAGATACAAAACCATATTTAATTTTATAAAGATGTAAAAGCCAGGGGCGAACGCAGGGGGGGGTTTTGGGGGTTGAAACCCCCCCCGAAATTTTTGAAACAAAAAAATAACCACTAGTTTTTTAAAACAAAAATCAAAATATAAAACATGGAAACATAAAATTCATCTGAAAATTTGATTGTGTCAAAAATTTTTGAAAAAATCATTCCAAATGCGGAATCCATTTCTATCGATAAGGTAATTTGCAGGTATTTCATATGTTTTGGAATCACTTTTTGGTTTTGGTATGTTTTTAGCATTATCACCCTTTTCTAGTGTAAGTAAATTTCATATGTTGATGTGGAGGTAGTATTGGGTCGTATACAATGGGACCTGCGATAGAAATATATGAAAATTCACTTTCCTACTTATACTTGCAAACACATCGCATTGGTCGCTTCAAAACTAACGGCAGTTGCGGACGAAACACATCGTATCGGTCACTCCAAAACTAACGGCAGTCGAGACCGAAATCTACGAAAATTAAAATTTTAATCACACATACTAAAAACCAGTCGCTCTGGCTCTGTATAAGAATGGGATCGACAATGGCAACTAGGAAAGGGTATACTTATGTATGAATAAGCATATGCATACCAATGAACATTGCTTGAGTATAATAAAAGAAAAACAGCCCAACAACTTTATAGACACCTTAAATGTTTGCGATTCGACCCTGCATATATAAAACAGTTCATTATTGTTCTATGCAGATCGGTGCCGTACTTCCGGTATCCGTGGCTTCAAGCGAGCGATCTTTTTCATATCTGCGCAGATTAAAAACTTATCTGCGAGGAAGAACCAGCGAGGAGCAACTGAACGGTTTGATGTTGCTGAACATCTATAAAAGTATTGACGTTGACTATGAGGACTTTATAAATATAAAAATGGCAAAAGTTCCAAGGTGCATTGATTTAATTTTATAAAATACTAGCTGACTTGCGGCAACAATTTGAATTTTTCAGTAACCTATTGTTATATTATTTTACTTAAGTACATTTTTGCAAATGATCTTCTTACTTTTTTCATATTTTGCCAAATAGAATTGTTTACTTACAAGTAGCAAGTACTTAGAAGTACTTCCGTTCCCATGGGAATAATGGAACGAAGGAAAAAAACAGACAGATGTAATTTTGGAATTTTTGGAACATTAGTATAGACTCCCCCGTTCCCGGGTGATTGTTCTCATAGGAATATGGGAATGAGTTAAAGCATATGTTAATCGCTCGGGGATAGTGTAGCATTCTAAAGGTGGAAGAATTTTTGAAATCAGTGCAGTAGTATTTAAGTTCTCGTTTACGTTTCCGTAGAAATTGGGATAAAACATAAAGTCTATGTCTTTCCTCAGGTCTAAGACTACCTCTGTACAAAATTTCATTTGAATTGGTTCAGTTGTTTGGGCAGGACGACCAGACAGAGCTACTTTTGCATTTATAATATTAGTAAGGACCGGTTCCCGTGGGAATATTCGGATGAATTGAAGTCTAGATCATCTCTGTATAAAATTTTACTTAAATCGACTCAGTGGTTTGGGCAGGAGATTCTTTCGTACTTGTTATAGTAGTAAGGACTCTTGTTCCTGTAGGAATATGGGAATGAGTTGAAGTTTATGTTTATGTGAGGCGTTCTAATGGTGGAAGAATTTTTAAAATCGGTGCTGTAGTTTCTAGGTTCCTGTACACGTTCCCGTTCTCATTAGAATAAAGGGATAAAATGCATTGCCTATGTCCTTTCTCAGGTTCTAGGCTATCTATGTACCATATTTCATTCAAATCGGTTGAGTAGTTTGGGCGGGAGACGGTAACATAGAAAGCTGGACAGACAGAATTACTTTCACATTTAGTATAAAAAAAGCATAAAAATGTTAAAAACAAATTGTTCGTTAATATTTACTTAATATATTTTTTCAAAACCCCCCCCGAAAATTTTTTCTGCGTTCGCCCCTGGTAAAAGCCCTTTATGACGTTGGAAAAGTAAACAGACACTTCTACTCTTGGAAAAACAAGATGGAAGTCAGACTTCAAAAATTTAAGAAATTTGAGCATTTAACGCATTGAGTTGTATCTTTTTTCAACTTCTAATTGGCCAGAAGTTCAGTTTTTGAAGTGAAAACTTCTTTAGGCGCGTTTGGCACTTTTGCGATGGGGGTAAAGCAATGAATTCGCGACCGACACCATTTTTTGGCTCATCGTATTTCGTATGTAAAGTCGTCATAGCCCAACGTCTCAGGTTCGATTCCCAGTCATGACCTACATTTTTTTATTTATTTTAAGTGAAAACATAAATAAAAATTGTCGCCACGGCTAGAATTCGAACCTGAGACCCTGAGAGTTTAATAGCCAACGACTCGACCACTGAGCCAAGAAACATCTTAATTCCAATGCTGCTAAATGACTTAAAAGAATGTAATAGCAACATTACCTAGTAATACTACCGACTCGGAGAAATTCAGAGAAGAAAGAAAGGAATTAAAGGACAGAGAAAAATTTATGCAACGCAGAAAAAATAAAAAGCACCAAATATTTTTTACTATCATTACAATGAAGTGGATGAGTGAAGCTGGAAATTTCATCATGGCAGAGTAGGAAACGCACTGGTCGATGATTCGAACTTTACAACAAATTAAAAGAGATCAACAACTCATCGCGATGATTTATCGATGGAGTTGAAATGGTTGCATGAAAATAGTTTGAAAACCATTACTCAAATATTAATTAATTTCGTTTCTAAACTTAATGCATTGTCCTTTTTTTTCATTACATTGTCAAAGTTTACGAGCGCAGTTACGAGATCTGTAGACACTATCGTTAAAAAATTTAATGTATTGATTTTAACAGAATTTCACAAGGGTGACGAAGAAATATATAGATATGATAGGTATTCCAGATTTCAATTTAGTTGCAAGTTTCAGAAGGCACGATCGTCCAGCAGCAGGAGTAGCTATCTATAAAAGGTTGTCTGATACAACTGCCATATTTTGCTCAAATCATATGGATTTGCATACGAGGTACACTAGTTTTTGATATCGGCGATTTGTGTGTTTTTCGTTGCCGCTCTGGAAATGGACAGCAAGTTATAACAGTAGGCGTTTATAATTCACCGAATACGTGTTCAAGTGTAATACGACAGTTTTTATATAAAAATTTAATTATTTAGTCTGAAGGCACTTCTGCATACCTTCACGATAAAATTGGGGAGAGATTTGATGATTTCCTAATGATTTTGAGTGGTGATTTTAACATCAACTGCGCCGATGCTACTAATTTGCCACTTTTTAAATTTTTAAAAGAAGAACACTAATTTACAATGACGAATGACCGCAGCTTTAGTACAACGAAATATAAAAAGACGATTGATGCAGTCTTTGCGATATATTTAAATAGATTCGAGACAAAATTGTTCGATTCCTATTTAAGTTACCATAGACCTATTATTTCAGTATTAGAATACGATGATTGTAGAGATGATAATAGAAGATATGAAATTGTGAATGAAAACTCATAAGTTTCATTGATGTTCTTCCTTATGTACATCTACATATATATTATAAAAGATTTTCCTATACGTTAAAATATTTACTGGAAATTCAATTCTGTTTTCACTTCTGTCGGCACTCCCGGAGTGCTTCTTTTTTTTGTTTGATACGATGGGTTTTTCCTCACTTCGCCCTGAAGTAGCACTCCGTTGAACCAAAAATACCAATAATTAAAATATATGTTGTGAAAAAAGCGAGATGTTTAAGAATAAACTCGGTTAGTTCGTCTTTTCTTGACTATATCTACTGAAAAAATTCAATATCCTTTTTTTCAATGAATGATTGAAATTAACGGGTGCGACCAAGACTAAATATCAATTTTTTGTCAAACAAATTTAAAAAAAAAAAACTTCTTTGTATTATTGTAATGCATGGTTATATTTCAACTAACTTGCCTTGTGAACTGTCAATAGCTTGCGTAATCAACGCCTTCTGTTGTTTCTTTCAGGGCAATCTCAAAGAAGATGTTCCGAAATCGAAATGACCATCTCGGCGATCTCATTGATCATTACAATAGTCTCGATTCATCCGAAACTTCTGACTCCATTGACACTCCCACATCATCCAAAAATGTCTTGGATCACGAAAAACGAAATCTCAAAACTGAAATTGAAACCTTCTGCAAAGAAATGACAGAGGGCATGCTCAGTGATAATAAAACGCTCGACATCAGCTTTTGCGCAAAAATAATAGACTTTGATCCGAAACTGTTTGGAATGATTTTATGGAGATCAATTTACTATTATTATAAAGATATTGGTTTTACTAAATTTTTACAAATTATTGACGATTTGAACAACATCCATTCATATGTAGAAGGTTACCAATCAATATTTAACGAAATCATAATAGACGCTTCTAAATACCGAAGGGAGTCCATTGAGCTTAGCAAAAGACTGAAAACCATAGACACAATGGAAGGATCGGATCAACTGTCAGATGAGCAAAAAGCTCGAATAGCTAGAATGATTGAACGATTAGAACCTTTCGCTGTTCCTTTGGTGAAGAAGATATGTGCTCATGAAGCCATTACCTTGACTGAGGAAGAATTAGACATAGGGATGAGCTATCCGATATTTTCAAAAAGCGGCAACCACATTGAAAACCATTTGATTATGGGCGCAATTATTGATAGTTTTAAGGAACAAGAGAAAAAATACAAAGCTTTGTTGAATAAAAAGTGATAAATAAACGATGTGTGTGAAATTGTAGGTATACGAAATTGGTATGGAAGTTGAATAGTGAACGGCGCAGGTGAAAGTTGAGTCGCTGATATTTGCTCTTGTGTTGTATAGCTACCTGTTAAGGTGCAAAACGATCTTATTTCTAAAAAAAAAAATTAAAGAACTTAGAGTGCAGATAAGTTTTAAAAAAAGGCTTTTCCAATGGTTTCATTCTATAAAGTCAGTAAATCGGAAGCAGTTTTGCATCTGAAACCAGATAAAGAGAATTTATGATATTAAGTACCTCTGTAGTTTGTTATTGGCCTCATTCTGATTTAGACTAATTTAGAACCATTTTTAGAGTTAAAGACACTTGCTGAAAAGTAATTCGTCACTTCGATGTTATATGGGACCAAATGAGCTTGAGCGTCTCATAAATGGTTTTGAAAAATCTCACATTTCTTAGAATAAATTTACTTTGAAATTAAATTATTTTAGCTTTGGATTTCAATGACAAAACTATAATATCAACTTCAAATTCGTGAGAACTTATTGACAGCCCAAAGTAAAGGGTTGCCATTACATCTTTTTGAGTGAAAATTTAAACCAAATATTACTTTTTTTTTGTGTCGCTCACGTTAAACGCCCACCCATAATTTACTTTTTTTTTGTGAAAATGTCTGAGCTGAACTGCTTGGTGTGTAAAAAGGACTCCAGTGACTTATCGGTGTATTGTGCCATATGTCTGCAACAAGTACATGCAAAATGCATTGGTATAAAGGGGAAGGATGTGGATAAATTCATTTCTGTTCCGGGTCTCAAGTTTTATTGTAAAGCCCATGAAAAAATTTCGGTAGATAAAATTTATTGGAAGATAGTGAAGTTAAAAAAGCTTTTCAATAGTGCTCAGGTGATTTTTGGCGACCTCAAAGATGTCTTTGATTTTGATGTCTTAAACAATGAAGTTATGGCGAATTCTTTTAAAGTAATTGAACCTGATATTTTGTCTCCAAATAAATTTGTACAACAACCATTAATACTTTTAACTCCGTCACCCAAACCTACTGTCCAAAAACAACATCTTCAACATTCACAACATCAACAACAACAACAACAACATGAACAGCAGCATCAACTGTATCAGCAGCAGCCACAACAACATTTATGGCAACATCAACAGCTACAGTTACAGCAACAACAACAATCACTGCAGGAGCAGCAACAACAACAACAACAATCATTCGAAAGAATTCTAAACCATCCTGGTTCAATAAAAGACTATGCAACTTATCGAACAAAAAAAATAAAGCCTATAAAATCTTTCGAAAATCTAATAATAATATTTCTTTTCTAAATAATTATCTGCGACTTCAGAAGGAATTCGATGTACTAAAAAATTTTCTCTATAAAGATTATATTTATCGCACTGAAATGGATCTAAAGAAAAACAGCAAACGTTTTTGGTGCTTCGTAAATAGTAAAAGAGGTTCAAATGGTATTCCCAGCAGCATGCACTACGCAGGGAAGAATTCAAGTGACCCTATTGAAATAAATAATATGTTTTCAAATTTTTTTCAGTCGGTTTATTCTTCTTCTAACACACCTCCAAATTTTTCTCCAACCACCCCAGTAAATCAAGTCAATATCAGTTCCTTAATCTTAAGTAACTTAGATGTTGAAAGAGCCCTATGTGAACTTAATTATGATAAACAACCGGGTCCTGATGGTTTTCCTCCAATTCTCTTAAAATCATGTTTTACCGCTCTTTCTGAACCATTAACTCGACTGTTTAATGAATCTCTGAAAACGGGCCATTTTTTGAGTGATTGGAAAGTCTCCTATATTATTCCCATTCACAAATCAGGACCCAAGCAAGATGTCACCAATTATCGTCCTATAAGTAAAATTTCAACCATTCCGAAGTTATTTGAAAAAATCGTTTACAGCAAATTGACTTTCATGACCAAAGATATCATTTCCCCGTTTCAACATGGTTTCGTCTCTGGAAGATCTACAGTTACTAATTTAACAATTCTTTGTAATGAGGTTATAAGTAACCTTGAGTGTGGTTTTCAGTCTGATGTTATCTACACAGATTTCTCTAAAGCCTTTGACAGAGTTAATCACTATATCTTAGTAGCTAAACTATCTGCGTTAGGCTTTCATTCGAGCTTCCTGCTATGGTTAGAATCATATCTGGTAGGTCGAACTCAATACGTCAACTTAAATTCAGCTATATCTCTTCCAATATCTGTCACCTCTGGTGTTCCTCAAGGAAGCCACCTAGGACCTTTGCTCTTTCTTCTTTTTGTTAATGATATCCCTTAAACCATTGAATCGTCTCTCTGTCTTATGTTTGCAGATGATATCAAGTTACTAAAATGTATTAGAACGGCATCTGATCGAGTTCTACTTCAAAACGATTTAGATAGGTTACTTTGCTGGTGTTCTGCACACCAATTACATCTTAACGTGTCTAAATGTGATTATATAACCTTTCGTCGTGGCTTTGAATTGTCAGATTTTATCTATTCAATAAACGGAATCAATCTTCAAATGGTTTCCAAAAAAAAGGATTTAGGAGTCATCTTTGATTTCAAACTAACTTTTTCTTTGCATATCGACTTTATTGTAGCTAAAGCTAGCTCTTTACTAGGTCTTATATCCCGAAATTCCAAAGAATTCTCGGATCCTTTCACTCTCAAGGCATTATATTACTGCTATGTTAGGCCCGTACTTGAATATGGTTGTGTGGTATGGAACCCATACTATGCTGTTCATTCTAATCGAGTTGAAAGCATCCAAAAATGTTTTACTAGAACAGCAATATATAGGCTTAATTGGAATATTCGAATGCATTCTTATGGTACAAGATGTAACCTTCTTGACCTTCAACAACTTAAAACTCGAAGACGATACTTTGAGATAGTTTTTATTCGCGATATTCTTGCTTATCGAATTGATTGCTCCTTTCTACTTTCGTTGGTAAAAATAAATGTTCCTATAAGAGGGCTGCGAGTACATAGATTATTTTTTGAACCTTTTCATAGAGTAAACTATGGACTCAATGAACCGATAACACGGTGCTTGAAACAAGCAAATCTAGTAAGCAGTCATATTGACTTTCTTAATAATCTTAGTCGTGACGTATTTAAAAAAAATGTGATGTATCAATTAATTATTCTTTATCCTGGTGGTTAGTCTGTAAGTATTTATCCAATTATAAAGCAAAGCATGCAGCTTCATATTCTCAATTAGTCTATAAGAATATATATTAGTAACCTATTATATAGTCTGCTTGATGAATAAATAAATAAATAAATAAAAAATAGAACTCTGACAACGCTAGGTTAGGTTGTATGGGGGGGAGCCGCCACAAGTGGCAGCCCCTCACTCGGATTTCAAGGATCCATTGTGCTCACCAGGAAATTAATGAGGATGAGGAGGGGTAGGATTGGAGCGGTAGAGCGTTTGGCTGGTGGTTGGTTTATTGAGGTAGGGAACCCCCACTGAACCATTTGAAGCCCTGAGTAAATATCTGGACGTTGCTCAGTGGGAGATTAGAGAAGTCGCCCAGTTCGTTGAAGAAGTATTCTCCGAGGGCTTTCTTCATAGTGTGGGCCAAGCTAGGACATCTACAGAGGAAGTGGAATGATGCTTCTTCTGCCTCTTGGTCTAAGCATCCTTTACATAAGTCGTATGTGCTAATGCTCATTCGCATCATGTGGGTACCCAACGAGTTGTGGCCCTTGAGAATGCCAATCAACAGAGAGAGCCAAGGTCTGCTAAGCTGGAGTAGAAATTCTGTTTTTTTTTTTTTGGAAATATCTGGCCAAAGGTTTCTCGAGACTCGGCATGCTTCTAAAGATTACCACCTCCACCTGTCATTTTTAGAAATTGTGTTTGATTCATTTTTTTTCTTGCTCTAGTGGCTTTAAAATTGAGGTTTAAGCCAGCTTATCCGCCATTTCATTACCGATTATGTCACGATGTCCTGGAACTCAGGTTAAACTTACTGTGTTTGTTTCGCTTAGCAGTCTAAGGTTACTGCGACAGCTGTCTACTAACCTGGATTTAATGACTTTAATGAGCTTTAATGACCGCCTGACTGTATATGAAGAATTCAATATTTTTGTTGATCAAGTTTTGCGTAGCTAGATGTTTTGCAGCTTCGACAACACTGCAAGTACTTCTGCTTGGAAGACACTGCACAAGTCGGGAAGCTTTATATATCCATTCATGGTAGGGTAATCTGAGAAGATATAAATGACCCTTCCTTTTCGTCCGTTTTGGAACCATCTGTGAAAACGGAAATGTGATTGTTTTTTATAACCCTATTTTCCTCCCAGCTTTCTCTTGTCGGAAAGACTGTTAGGGCCACTGGATTAAAGCCAATATGCGGGGGATATAGTTTGTTTGAATGTCTATATCTGTATGGGTCATGATGGTTCTATGTCAGATTGTCGTATTGTTTAAGTCGCAGTTGGCTTTTGGCCGCCATCTCCTTAGGAAAGAGATCTATAGGGTGGCTAGCGACAAGAAGGTTTTCAGAGCTGCAGTTGGTGTTGTTCTCATGGCACTAGTTGAGCCAATGCATGCAAGTTTTTGGATTTTGGTCAAGGTCTTAAGGTTTGAAGCCTTCTCTAATGATGGCCACTAGACTAGACAGGCATATGCGAGGATTGGTCTTATTATGGATGTATAGATCCAGTGAATAGTTTTGGGACCAGGTCCCTATTTTCCCAAAAATTCTACTCGATTTAAGCTTTCCTTTCTCTTTCTTTTATATTTTGTTTCCAGTTAAGTTCACGATCAACGACAATTGCGAGATATTTTGCCGTACCAGATAAGTTAATTGGTATATCATTGATGGAGGGTGGAAGTATAACTGGAATGTTACGTTTTCTCGTAAATAGAACAAGTTTTGTTTTTGTAGGGTGGACATTTAGCACACAGCTTTAATCCCAGCTGGTGAGCTTGTTTTCGAGCTGTCTGAAGGAGTTCACAAAGGGTTGATGTGAATTTTCCCGAAGTCTTGACGGCTCATGTCAAGTTTAACCAGGATTTGGTTAACTACTAGTAGCCAGAATACCGGGGATAACACTACTCCTTATGGTGTACAAGTTTGGACGCTAGGGGATTTCCAGGTAAAACGACTGCAATGAACAAATTTAAGATTGCCGAATGGGAAACTTTTATTATCAAAAGTGCGAATGTGTTACACGATAATCAACACCACCTACACCGTGGGTGAATATTTACACTGGTGCTTTATGCATTGCCTTCTTTTTATGCTTAAAATTTTTATTATTATTTTAAAAGTCGTAAAACAAGTAAATTTAAAAAAAAAAACTATGTAAATATGTATTTACCATTTATTATTCAAGTTAATATGAAAATTCGATTCTCTTGTTTTGTCGAAGAAACAAAAAAAAAAAATACAGATTATGAGACGCCCAAGCTCATTTGATCTCATAGTGCAAAGGTTGCATCTTAAAATTGATTCTATTCCTACATACATACGAGTACATAGGGCGGCGCAACAGAGCAGAGAGCCCCGGGGCCTAACGCATGCCTCACATCCATGCCCTTACCATGCCTTGTGAGGGAATGGAGTAGACCTACTGTTTTCTGCCGATTCCGAGCAGGGAAAGGTCTTTTCAAGACGATGAAATTACTATCGGAAGACTTGTCAATTAAGCAAAATAACAATACAATCTTTTATTCTTTTCGGTTCTTCTTTTTGCTTAGCTTTCATCAGTATAGTGGTCTACTTAACCAAGTAACAACCACAAATTGGTACTTGTAGTTTACTGTTACAAACTTGTAATTCTGTTTGTAGCTTCACCAGTTTCAATATTTTAACTACCAAGCTTGTGATCAAGGAGAAAGTATTTAACAATTTGTCTTTGTTACTATAGCCAACTTAATGTTTTACTCAGAAGATTAAATATGTAGGCACGATCGGCTCAATCATGCTCACTTTTGTAGCGTTGCCGCTGCGTTGCACAACCTTCCTTTTTTGAGCAAAAATGTGTTCTTGGTTATCATCTCCACTAAAAAGCCTACATCTGTTGTTTCTTTCAGACAAACTCATATAAGATGTTCCGAAATCGAAACGACCATCTTGACGATCTGATTGATCTTCACAAAACTCTTACTTCTTCCAACACTTCCGATACCACAGAAAATAAGTCATCGTTGGACCATGACTTGCAATACACAATAAATAATCTCACACTTGAAATTGAAGCCTTCTGCAAGGAAATGGTGGATGGCATGCTTACTGACACCAAAACGGTCGACATTTGTTTCTGTGCAAAAATTATTGCCTTCGATCAGCAATTGTTTGGAAAGATTTTGAAGAGATCGGTCCACTGGTTTTATGAAGACGTTGGTTTTAATTCATTTTTACAAATTATTGATGAATTCAAGAATATTCATACTTCCGTCGATGGCTATGAAGCAATATTCAAGGAAATCATACTAGACGGCCCTGAACACCGAAAAGAATCCTGTGAGCTTACGAACAGACTTAAAATCTTAGCTACAATGGAAGAATCTGACCAATTGACAGATGAACAAAAGTCTCGGATAGCAAATATGATTGATCGTTTGGCACCTTTTTCTATTCCGTTAGTGAAAAAGATTTTTGCCTATGATGGCTTAGGCATAAAAATGACTAAAGAAGAAGAAGAAATAGGATATAGTTACCCGGTGTTTTCCAAAACAGGCAACTGGGCAGAACATAACTTGCTTATGGGAATAGCTATCGATACTTTTAAAGAACAAGAAAAAAAGTATAAGAATTTGTTAAGGAAATGAGAAATAAATGGAAGGTTGATAGAAAAACTGATATTTGACTTGTATGGAATCATTTTTGTTGAGTCGCAACTACTTTGTGTCATGTGTGCTATGAACTAGTATAGGTGAGATGTGGCTGCCAGGATACGAACGAACTCTGACAAACTTAAACCACAGAGGACCCATTGTGATACCACTGACATCAGATGCTTCCCTTTTTAGGGGATAGGAGAGTTGATCACTTTCTAATCGAACCAGGACTAAAAATTTAATCACCTATCCATCAAACCATGCAGAAGTTCTTGCGAAAAGGGAAAGACTTTTGAGGGCTTTGTTAGCTAAATTGCTGGTGTCGTCAAAAAATTATTCTCCTAGATGATTTTTTTTTTGTCTATAAGTGAGTGCTGGGAAAGAGCAAAGGAGGTGTTGGACGTTCGTGCAGCCTCTGCAAAAGTCATTGGAAATGAAACCAAATATTTTAGCGTATCTACTTCTTTTTGGCAGTGTCCTATGGTGGAGCTAATATGCTGTCGATTTAGTCTTAATAAGCACTTTGAAAATTTCGAGTCAATACCTTTCTAAATTTGCTTAGTCATAATGCACGTATTACTTTGCGCTCATCAAGTGCTCATCTGCGTCCTGTTTTAGCAAGAGCTTATATGTAGCGATAGGTATATCCATGCTGTTCCTTTCAATTCAAAGAGAAGTCGTTAACTTTTTGGGGAGTTGCCTATAGTTCTTTGTAATCCGACAATTTTGAGAGGTTAGACGTACGGCAGTTCTGCAGTAGACTTTGTACAGACAGAGGCAAGAGCTTTGAGAGCAGCCTGACTGTCCGAGAAGATGCGAATATCCGTATCTTCTATCGCCAGAATTTCCGCTTCGAACAAACTACAGTAGTCAGGTAGGCGGAAGAAAAGACAGCCCTTTCGAGAAAACCCCATTTTCTACACCATCATAAATTTTAGAGTCGTTTATGTCGAAGTGTACGGCTTTATTTTCCAAGAGATTACGGTTCTCCCAAGCTCCTCTTGAAGGAATGGCTATTTAGAAATTGTTATCAAACATGAACCAAGGAGTGGTGTAGTCTAATCGATCGGGGATGAATCTTAATTTGCTTAAACTATTAGTGAGACCAATTTGATTGTTGGCCCGCTGAGAGTTGGTTTTTAGTCGAGAAGCTGAGTTCGCTGCAGACTGTTGCCGAAAATGTCTAGACGTTTACGGTTTAGTAGTATGTCCAGCGCTTCCGAAGGAGCTGTCGTTAGCTCGCCGCTGATGCACATACTTCCCGTTAACTGAACTTTGACGAACTTGTTTTATCTTGCGGTATAGTGCGGTCCACAATACTACTACCCCACAGGCTAGTATAGGTCTTATGACCGGTATGTATAGCCATCGAGCAATTATGGGGAAGAAACCCCATTTGCTGCCAATAGCCTTCTTACATTGGAAAAGCACAACGTTTGCTTTACTTACTCTTTCCTCCATATAGTTTTCCAAATTAGTTTTTGTCAAAAATTACACCTAGCCTGATTCCCGAGGGTTAGTGATACACCTTTTATGGCAGAAGTTCTGATATCCGGGATCTTGTATTTTCTCGTGAAGAGATCAAGCTCGAAAACCAGCAAAATGATTGAGTTTGTTTAGAGCTATTTGCAGTAGTTTGCTAGAGTTTCTGGGTGCGCTTGACTGAGACAGCCATTCCCACTTTACCAGCGAAGGCAACAACCTTGAATCCTGCTTCTTCAAGATCGTTTAGCTGTTCGTCAACGACCAGATTAAAAAGAAGGGTAGAGAGTTCTCATCATTGGTTGTTTTACTAGTTTCATAATCGCCCATCTTTGACCTGAAGATCCTGTTTCTCAGCTTAGAATTAATCATGTTTTCGATGGCATCTTCTATGTTTAGTTTATCAAGAGCACTCAAGATCGCTGAGTTTCTGTCATCTGAAAGCGCATTCTGTGTGTAAGAAGGTGACCAAAGCGTGATCTTTACAGGGTGGGAAGTATGCAACAGTGCATGTCAGAGACTTCATTGCTGTTTTCACTCATTTGGATATCAGAGAGGGTACAAATTTCTCTCTTGAGTGTATGTCTATTACAATTTCCAATGTTTAGAGTAGGAAAGATGTCAGATTAGTTACAGGTCTTAGATCTTTTGCCGCCTCTTGAAATAATAAGCACGTTTGTTTCTCTCCAGGCCTTAGACACGTAGCCATAAACAATTTTTTTTTATTCTTTGATTGAAATAATTAATATTTGTTACAGAATTTTGAAAGAAGTTTGTATGTAGTTCCAAGCCGAAGAAGCCGATTAACGACAAAAGCTCCTCAATACATTTGAAGAATTTTGAGTGAGTCTACAAGGGACAGCTAAAGGATTGTACTCATTATGTTCGACTGGATGACAATCTTCTTACCACAGAGAAGCTTTTCTTTTAACCAAAATGTCAGAATATTGCTTACCAAGAGTAAAGAAATGTATTTATTGAGATTGCTTAGGGCAATATGAATGCATTTGTCTAGTAGAAATAGGGCTAAAGATGATGAAGTCAAATTTATCAGTAAAAATCCACCACTAACGACTCGTTGTGCGGTGTGTTTTTCTATACGCAAGTGTTTGAGTCCACATGTCTACCGGAGTGGTATTCTATAAGCGCGGCGGCTATGCATAACTAAGCTCGTCCTTAGCATAATGACAACAAGACTTTGTGAAGCCGACGTTGCCTTTCGAAGATCAATAGTTCCTTTTATCCGCTTTGTACCAAAATAAGCGATAAAGCCAGACAAAGTATAGGGTTGCAGAAATGGAAAATCTACAACTCCTAAAGACTGAATAGAATTGGTTGGTCAGACCATTTTTGGAAAGGATTTTTCATCATTACGTTGATTACAATTAATTCACGCCGTTGGCCACACTGACGCAATCTTTGTAAGATTTTTCTCTAATGCCTGGATGTCCGAAGTGTCATGAAACATGTTCACCTTGACGCACTTAGATCATATACTAACCTGGGATGAAGAAATAGAGACTTTAGTGTTTTCATCATTTCAGTCCAGTCCCAACGCTCATGATGGAGGCATGGAGGGTACTGCTTAATTAAGCTTCATTCTTTCGAATGTTTTGTACCTTGAGGGGCCATACCCTGCCAAAGTCGTGGGACAGTCATTTGATTTTATAGCTGCCACCACAATGACAGAATTGCTTTAGCTTTAATCTCCCTGGTTTCATTTTTAACTGTTGTCACGTCCATAGAACCCTAACTTAAAGTCATTTTTTTCACTAACAGAACATTATCTGTTTGCTTCTTTCAGGCCATCTCATAGAAGATGTTTCGAAATCGAAATGACCATCTTGACGATCTGATTGATCTTCACAATTGTCTTGCTCCTTCCCACACTTCTGATATCGCAGACAATTCCACACCATTGGATAGTGACGTACAACTCACCCTAACAAATCTCAAAACTGAAATTGAGACCTTTTCCACTGAAATGCTAAATGGCATGCTAAGTGACAACAAAACAGTTGACATCGTGTTTTGTACAAAAATTATTAATTTTGATCAGGAACTATTTGGAAATATTTTGAAGGAAGCCATCTACACTTTTTATAAAGATGTTGGTTTTAATGAATTTTTACAAATTATTGATGATTTGAAGAACATTCATTCATCTCTAGACGGTTATGAAGCAATATTCGAAAAAATCATAGTAGACGGTTCTAAACACCGAAACGAGTCGTGCGAGTTAACCAAAAGACTCGAAAACTTAACTACAATGGAAGGATCTGATCAGCTTTCTGATGAACAAAATTATCGCATAAAAAAGATGTTAAAACGTTTGGAACCTTTCGCAATTCCTTTAGTGAAAAAGATATTTGCCTATGAAGGGATGCCTTTGACTAAAGAAGAAGAAGCAATAGGAGTTAGTTCTCCGGTATTTTCAAGAACAGGCAATTGGCATGAACATCACTTCATTATGGAAGCACTTGTCAACAACTTTGAGAAACAAGAACAAAAATATAAAACTTTGTTAAGGAAATGATAAATAAAAAAATGAGAAACTTATTCAGTGTTTCTTTAAAAGCGGTTTGTTAGTTTTGTATCAAAAACATTTCAGTTGGAAGCTTTAGAACTGATGGTTGATGACCGTAGAGTTAGGACGACAAACGAAAACTCCTCTTTAAGTTGATTCTGATAACTTTGTCAAAGTGAAACTTAATACAACTGCGCTCAAAATACAATCGCAATAGGTATTTCTAGTTTTTCCTTGAAGAGAAGATAAAGATGGCACGTGACATTCACGCCTGGTCGTAAGGTTTCACTCATCTTCTGTTTCCATTGCAGAACAGCTCCAAAAAAGACCTTGCATTCTTTATTTCGCCTCTTTAATTCCTTGAACACAAAACATGCCTCCTCACCTTATTTCTTTTGATAGCTTATGATTGGTCTCGTGATTCTCAATATGTTGCAAAATTTTGTTAGCTTTTGGAATGCTTCTAGTTCTGATCCAAGCATTTCTCCTTCGCAAAAGACTTCTTTTTCTGTTGGATGTTTTATAAATACAAATTGAAACACTCAGACCAAAAACCAGTCCATTTTGCGACTACGAGAAAGCAACCTTCTCTTGTTAAAGCTTACCAGATATTGGTATAAAAGCCAGAAGATGCTGCCATGATAAGGAACTTACACTACTGTAGTAAAACACTACCAACTCTCACCATGTTTCCGCAGAGTACATTTTAGAGTCCCTTCTGATAGCAAAAAAGTTGCAGTTTTCTAATTAACGTTGAGGAGCAGCATATGTTTAGTCTGTCTGCATCCAATGGATGTTCCGTGATGGCCTGAAACTTAGACTCTAAGAATTCGTTTTTTAGATAAGCCTCTCGAAATCGGCAAAAAGTGTTAGTCCCTTCCATTTCCAAGGACCTCGCTCGATTCCGCGACCCTATATTTGTATTTATTTAAAAGATTGAGTAGAACCTTATTAAGCAAAGCCTGGCTATCCCAACAAACACAAAACTTCTCCCTATCCTGCATACTTTTTAACGAAGCTTATAGAAGTTTGGATAGCGTACGTCTCCACTTGGAATACAAATGAGTATGTGCACTGGAGCTTTGAAGAGCTCGCAAGCAGCATATCTTTTGACTCACGTCTAATGGATATGCCGTCTGACTCGATGATCCCAAGGCTGAAACTGCGTCAAAATTACTCAGTCAACTTTCCATCGGTTCAGGACTGCTTCAATCCAGAATCTGAGCCTGGCAAGAATTGTTATCGTATCTTCACAGATGGCTCCAAAACCGACGAGGGTTCTGGTGCTGGTGTCTTTGTGGAGAACGACGACATAAGACTGCACACATCTTTGGGATCATGCGCATCCGTTTTCCAAGCGGAGACATATGCCTTGAGCCACGTTACGAACAATGGATGGACAGGGAGAAGTATCTTTGTTTGCAGCGACAGCCAAGCTGTGCTTAAAGCCCTTCTCAACCCTCTAACCACTTCGAAAGTGATCCAGGAATGCAAGAGCTCTCTGAATGCGATCGGAAGATTAAATTTCTTGAGTCTCATTTGGGTTCCGGGCCATCACGGCATAACTGGAAATGTGATCGCCGATGAACTCGCTAGGCAGGGATCTCAGGCAGCTTTCTCAGGACCTGAACCCTTCGCTTGGTCTGCCAGCGTCCTCAGTGAGGGCTTCAATCAACGATTGGATCTGTGAAGAGGACAACCGTAGATGGCATGCCTCCATTGGATGCAGACAAACCAACCGTATGCCCCCCAACGTTAGTAAGAAGACTGCAACATTTTTGCTAGCTCGTAGCAGAAAAGACTGTAGAAAGCTTATTGGCGTTGCCAGCGGGCACTTCTCTTTTTCCAAGCATTTAAACGTGTTAGGCTTAAGTGATACCACACTCTGTGAATCTTGTGGAGAAGATGAGGACACCGCAGATCACTTTCTCTGTGAATGTCCTGCTTTTTCTCGCATGAGGTTACAGATACTCGGCGCAGTGAGAGCTGGTAACTTAGGCTCCTTATCATGGCATCGTCTTTTGGCTTTTCTCCGAACATCTGGAAAGCTATAACAAATAGAAGGTTGCTATCTGGTAGTACAATGGACCGGTATTTAGGTCTGAGTGCTCCAGCTGGTATTTTAAAAACCTCCAACAAAAAAAAAAAAATTGCCTAATGAAGCGTGCAATCGTATGTCATCACGCTCTGCAAAGGCACCAGTGACAGATCCATTTCCGGTCTTAGAACCATTCGTGAAGACCTGATAACAATCTTTTCCTGATTCTTGAGTGAAGTAGTCCCAAACCGAGGGAAAGTTTACCGCTTTTTTTTGACGCAGTTTGGGCCTTATGATCATCGTGTTGGACGGCATATCTATATATGAAAAGAAAGAGAAGATTGACGGAAAGACCATTTCCGACACAATCAGATTTACCGCAGTCTGTGTTTTGGAACAAACAGTTTATAGGCTGTCATCTTATTTAGATGCATCTGAGTTAGATTCATCTACCATTTCAAGAAAAGAGTCGATAAGCATGAATCACAAAAGAGATGAATAACCCAATATATTATGGACAGCTCTTATTCACTCCTATCGTAACAAATTGTCCTCACTCTGCTTCAACGATGAAGAATGCCAGTGCTTTTAAAAAAAAAAGTTAAATAAGATTACCCAGCGAAAATCGGGTAAGTTAGGGACCTAACTCGTTTTACGGATCTGCAATTTTATGCCGATTCAGTACTGTGCGACAAAGTGGCAAAATAAGAACAAAATGGAAAAATAAGAAAAATGATGACAATGCCAAGCCACAGAGATGACAGATGACAAATGACAGATAAACTAAACTGCAAAGTGTCACGGTTAACATGAAACGAAGCCAATACACAATAAACTAAAACAGAAAATTATTGAAAGAATTACAGTAAGTCAAGACATTGAAGGCTAAAAAGCACCCGATTTTCGAAACTTTGTTGTTTTTTTCTTAAAGAGGATTCAAATTTCATTTATGCAATTTACTTATACAATTCAACCTTTCTTTGACACACTTAAATGTGATCCTCTGTTCTTTATTTCAGAAAACCAGACGATTTGAAATGTTTCGTTCTCGGAATGAAGAATTCTGCTACCTCATCGAACTTTACCAAAGCCTCGATCCAAAAACTTCCGATAATCAAATTTCAACAGAGGATTTTACAAACATCGATCCCAAACTCCTTCAAAACGAAATTGAATCACTGTGTACAGAAATCATTGAAGCCATGATTCAAACCAAATTTGTTGACCCTCACTTCATCGATCAAGTCTACCTGTATGACAAAATATTGTTTGAGAGAATCTTCAAGAATGCCATAGCCAAAGGATTTCAGAAAAATAATTTTAACACGAGCCTGATGATTGTCCTTCGCATGACTTATTTTCTACAAGCAATCATTGGATACGAATCGATTTACCAACAAATGACTGTGAATAAGTCAACTTATAAAAAAGAGTTACACGAGTTGTCTAAGAAGTTGGTCGAATTGGTATCGATGGAAGGCTTTGGCCAGCTTCAAGAGAATGAAAGGACACGGGCAATGGCATTGAATAAAAGACTTCAGCCTTATCTTAAGTACGTTCCAGAGAAACCAAAACCGAAAGAGCCAAGTACAGCACCAGAAGAAGAGGTGGGCTATAGTTATCCGTTTTTGTCATTCGGCTATAGACAAGATACTCGTAACAAATAAGTCAAGCATGTAAATAGGTACACAACGACTTGCAATAAACAGTTCAAGAAGTATAATGAAAAAACAAATATTCTGTCCGTCCCTTTCCTTTATTTGAAAAATCATCCGCTAATTTTCGTCAATGACATTTTTTTGCACTTCTGTAGCAAGGCCAATTGAGTGCAAGAAAATGCATCAGGCTTTTCTTCAATCAAATATTAATTTTGAAGGCGTTTCGGTTAGAAACGGGCTGAGTTGACTCTCCGGGCTGCAGTAGTTGGGAACTAGTTTTTCAGGTTTATTAACTCGATTTTGTATAAAAATGTCCTGATCTGCCTGTCTTTAAGTACGAGTATCCTAATCATTTGTATTGACTTTCAATTCATTTTTCAGGGAGAACAGGATACCAAAGGTCTAGAAGCTGTTTTGAACGTAATAGAAAGCGACTCAATGAGGAAGAAGGAATATGATGACTTATCAAACGAACTCAAGTCAATGTCTAAACTAGATTTTTCAAAACTTACAGAAGACCAAAAGGCACGAGTTAAAAATTTGATAGAATATCTAAAGCCACAAATATCGAAACTGAAAATTTAGTCTAGTGTGAAAAAGAAGCTATGTATACTTACTTAAATGGATAAGCAGGGCACTAAAACCTTAAATGGACATCAACCAATAAAATAGAATAAAAGAAAAAAAATGAAATAATCAATTTGGCTGTGGTTTTGTTCTTTTTACTTGATTTGAAGTTTTTTCTCTCCTTTTCCTTTTTTTATTACTGAGAGCTAAACACCGAACACATTCCAAAAATTATTTTTTGGAAAACCGAGCTCTTTTGCTAAACTCCTGAAACGCAGTGACTGCGACGGCTGGCGCGTCGACAGAAAGAATTCCAAATAAAATGACGTTTGTAAAAGTGTTCAGAGTGACGAACGCTATATAAGGCAGATCTTCACTATTATATATTAGTCGGCTGAGGTCTTCTTCCACTTGATTCTACCACCACTTTGCAATGTGTTATTGGAAACGCGTCAAGCCGGATCGTAGATGCCTATCAGCTCAACATGTCCTAGCTAATGTAGTCTCACGTAGTGTACTCATTTCGGAGCTATGAATTTGCCCATGTCGCGGTACATCTCAATCTTCTCCACACATTGGGTCATATGCAAAAAAAATTAGTTCGAACTTTTTTCTAACTTTTCAGAGAACTCTCCTAGGGTGGTAACCCGAAATAAAATCAGAGATTAAGATCGATCCCATGCTCAGAGTTCGAACTCGGACTTCTGAGATCGATCTCTTGACGAAAGCTCGATGTGAGAAAGTTTAAGTGTTGATATGTTAACGATTGATTGCATGAGATGGATCTCATGAATTGTAAGGCCTGGGTTTTCTCTAACTCAGTTCAAAAACAATCCGTCGCTTTTCCGGCAGAGGGTAGAGTGGCGCAAGTCAAAATTGGCAAATTTTCAGGAGAGCCATTTAAAGTTCTTGTCACATTAAAAACAAAAAAATGTTTGTTAATAAAAAATATAACTAGGAATTTAAATACATGAAAAAACTGCATTTTTTTTTTTTGCTATGAGACGGTGTACTTAGATTTATAGAAAACTCAATATTTAAAAAAAAAAGTAATTCGATTTGTGCCGTTTTTCGAAAAATAGGCCTATTTTCCACAATATTTTTTTCTGACTGTTTGAAAAAGTGTCGTTTTCCACGTAATTAAAAGACATGAGATAAAAATTCAACATATAAGGCATATTATTTTAATTCAATTTTATTCATTTTACAATGATATAAGAACATAAAAAGGCACATTTTCTTATGCGAAAAAAATAAACAGTAAAAAGTTATTAGGTTCTTCTAACTTAGTTTTATAACCGAAATTAGTTTACCCAAAAACTTAAGTAATAAAAAATAATGAAAGGAACATAGAAAAATAAATATATTCTCACAGCCTTAGATTTTAAAAATAGATAATCAGTCATAAAGTCTGAACCGAAATGTTCATGTTAAAAGTTTTGATAAAAATTTCACCAGGTAATTTTTTTTTTTTTTTATAATTAGCGTGCACATCAAGGGGTTATGACTACCCTTATAATGTTATAAAAACACAGTGCGAGCATTTAGGAAAATAGGAGAGGATTTGAAATTAGACACCGATGCACGTTGCTTTTGAATCTTTGTAAATCGTAATGCGGGGGAAACACAGAGCCAGGTAAAGCATTCCACATTCGGGTGGTGCGACTAAAATAAGAATCTCTATACTTGACTGTACGCCCGAAGTTGGGCTCAAGGCAGAACTGATGAGCATTCCTAGCGAGGCGGGTGTTGCAGCTAAATTGTTTCAAGGGAGGAATGCAGCTGGCTATTTAACTAGAGCACTGTTTGTGGAAAAAGCGATAAAAGAGAGAGAGACAGGTAACGTTTCGATGATTTCCAAGAGAATCAATCGATTCTACGATTGAACTATCACCTATCAATCTTAACGCTCTATTTTGTACCCTATCAAGTAGGCGCAAAGATGTTTGAGAAGCACCTGACCAGATATGAGAGTTATACTCCAGTTTTGGGCGGATGAAGGCCTTATAAATTGTAGCCAGATCAGAAGGGGTGAAGAACTTCCTGCATCGTCTCAAGAAACCTTATCATTTAGCAGCGTTTTTGGCGACTTCAAATATGTGGTCATTCCAACGAAGATCATCGTTTACACACATACCAAATACTGACAGCTTTTCGGTTTCTTCGATGCAGGTACCATTCATGGATAATGGCAATGGGGGAATGTTAAGCTTCAACGACAAGAGACAGCATTGAGTTTTCGAAGCATTGAATTCTACTCGGTTCATAAGACCCCATGCAACAATGCTGTCAAGGTCAGAATTCAATGATCTTATCATACGCAACCGTTCCAGTTCCACATCCGAAGAGCAGGGACGTGAATTTGGAAACGAATATGAAAAGCTGAGGGTCGAGTCGTCAGCAAAACAGTTAAGCGGATTAGAAGTTTCAGACAGGAGATCATTTATGAAAATGAGGAAGAGAGTCGGAGACAAAACGGAGCCCTGGGGCACACCAGCATTTATAATGTGGATATGAGACTTGAAACCATCCAACACAACTTGTATTGAACGGTCGGAAAGGTAGTTTCTAATCCAACGAAGAAGAGACTCATCGATACCAAAAGCACGCATTTTCGATAAAAGAGCCTGATGCCAAACTCTATCAAATGCTTTAGAAATATCAAGCGCAATAATCTTACTTTCTCCAAAACAATGTAAAGATTGTTCCACTTTTCGGTGAGATATGCCATCAAATCACCAGTGGACCGTTTGCTACGAAAGCCGTACTGACGGTCATTAAGAAGCTTTCGTTCTTCAAGATATTTCATAAGTTGACGGTTTATCAACGTTTCCATGACCTTGGAAAGAAGGGACGTTAGTGCAATTGGACGGTAATTGGAAGGGGAGGAAGATTCGCCTTTTTTAGGGACGGGCTGTACAAATGCAGTTTTCCATCTGCTCGGAAAAATCCCAGCAGAATAGGAAAGATGGAAAAGTTTACGCAGTGGTTTTGCCAGCGTAGAAGAACACCTCTTCAGAATAACGGCGGGGATACCATCTGGACCAGCGGATTTATGTATATTGAGATCTTTGAGGACTCTCGCAACCGAGCGAGTTCGAAAAAATATCTGCTTCATCACAGAATCTACAGACTCGAGCTCAGGTGGAGCCAATATGCTATCAGGTAGTGTTGAGTTTGCAGCAAATTGAGCTGCAAGCAAATTGGCTTTATCGATGGAACTGACATACGGAGAGTCATTGAAAACGAGCGTAGGGACCGATGACGTGCTCGAGTTCTTAACGTTCTTAACAAAAGACCAAAAATTTTTGCTTCTTTTTGGACACAACAGTATTTTTTGCCTTACTTTTTGGTCATGCAAAAACTTGGTCTTCTGTATATGAGCGTTACAGATATTTCTGGCCCGTTTGAACAAATTTCGGTTTACTACAGTAGATTTATCTTTAAATTTTCGAAAACTACTTTCTCTATCCCTAATCGCCTCCTTACAGCTTGAATCAAACCACGAATTCTCTTTGGGGATGATACTTTTTGTTCTGTGAGGAACAAAATTTCTCATGCCGTTAAGAATTACGTTAGATATCATATCAGGTGATGTTTTCTGAAACATCATTATTTTAATGTCTCCTAGCTTAATTTTCCGTTTTTTTTATCATCGATAGAGTAGTTAGATCCGATGTTTTCGGATAGATTTTTGATGTCGTAAAAGGATGTATGATCCATTTCGTGCACCTTGTATAGACGTCCCGACTTTTTGGCTGTTCGAATAAGGGTAACGAATTGTTCTGGAACATAAATTGGAGCCGATTTTAATGATCGTTTTACGTTGCGCTCTATTACGGAATGAGCTGAATCGCCTTCGTTTTCAAAGCTCGTTTTTAGCTCCTCTTCCTGCTTGGCCTTCATGCCAAACAAAACAATCAACTTCGTTATTGCCGAGCTGACAAACAGTGAAATTGAAAACGTTGAGCTTTGACACGTATAGTAACGTTCCGGAATCTCCTTTTGGGCATTTTAGCACAGCCTGGAGATCATAAACAGAAACGATAAATCCATCACTTGACAGCAGTTTATCCCGGTTCTTCTCTTCTCTAGATAATATTTTCATATTTTTCTCGTAAATTTTCTTTGTCCTGAGCGTTTTCATAAGCAACGAAGTCCTCACATTGGTCCTTCTTTGGGGAGTGGAAAGGTATATTATAATCTTTCTTGAATATGGATAGTATGACAAGTACTTAGCACAAGGGAGATTCTTTTTAGAGCATTCCTCAACGTAATTTCTGTGTAGCTCTGAAATAGTTTTGCCTCCGTCAATGTATTCTTTCTATACGTATAAAAAAAACTACTGTTTCACCACAAGGAGTACGTCAGCCGCAATAAATGTTCACGCTGTGTGAGACGCGGTTAGATCTTCACCAAATTTGTTTTTATATTCTGCTATGAATTTTACCATAGCATCCTTTTTTTGGCTCTGATCTAATATTTCAAATTTCAAATTTATTCATCTCGACAACAGCTTAACACATTAAGATACAATATCTTATAAAAACAGTGTAAGGAACAAATTACAATTAAATTATATGCTTTCAAATAAAATTTAATTAACTTAATAACAAAAGTAAAGAAAAGCAAAGAAGAAGAAAAATGAAGATAAAATAAGTATTTATATACAAAGATAATATAAGATTAAGTTAATAGAAAGAAGAAAGAAAGTGGTACCCGTGGAGTGACGGTTAGCATATCCACCTGCTAACCCAAAGGTTCGAGGTTCGAATCCCAGTAGAGGCAAAAATGTTTTTCCACGGGTATCGCCTTTCGCGAGGAATTGGCAAGTCCTCCGTTAATAAATTCATTGCCATGAAAGCGCGGAACCGGCAGAAAATTGTAAGTCCCTCCATTCCCTCACAAGGCATGGTTGTGAGAAATGCGCTAGGCCCAAGGGGTTCCTCGCTCTGTTGCGCCCTATTTATTTATTTTTATTTTATAATAGAAAGAAAAAAGAAAGGAAAAAACAAGAAAAAGAAAAATCTCAGTGCAACCTATTTTGCGTAGAAAGTTCCGCAAGCGAACCGAAAAAAAGAAAAATTGCTGACTTGATACCAAGTTAGTGTACCGTATTGGTATTAAGTTAAAAGAACGAGTAGAACGCGACATCGAAATCTTATTGTAAAGGTACGTTGGTTGATGCGTCCGCCCAACTTTATGAAGAAAAATCAATGTTGTAAACTGAAGCAGATTATCAAAGGACATACCATAGATTGGTTTGGCATATTGAAAAATACTATCATATTTTCGCAATCCATAAACATACCTCGCAATACTATTATAGGCAACGTTCAATTTTCTTTTATAAACAGAGTCACAGTGTTTCAAGGGTAGCATTTTCTAATAACCCTAAGGCTACGTTTATGATCGAGCGTAATCGCAACGCGCGATGCGATGAGAATCGCTCCATCGCTTATCACATTTTCGCTATGTTTATCGCGGGCGATTGAGTGTTTATAGTAGCGCGTAATCGCAAGCGATTGAAAGTTAACAAAACAACTCCACATTTTTTTTATTCACGTTGGAGCAATTGAGAAAGCAATATGCGTGCATTAACTCGCAAAATTTTATTGTTAGAGAACAGAAGATAGTTTCTTTTAATCCATAATAAATAATTATTGCTGAAAATTTGGTTGAATTTGGTTTAATATTGTGGAAGTTACAGATATTGAAACATAGAATTTTAAAACATGCACTCACTTTTGCTTGCCACTGTATATAAGAACAAATCACAACAGCGAAGCGCGCATTTTGTAAATTTTTGTTAAATGTAACAATAATTAAAAACAATAAAAAAAACATATTAAATATATTTACTCACGTCCCAAGTCACTTTTTTTTTCAACATCCTCCCAAGCTTTTCTTATTATATTTCGATTGTGGTAATCTGCATGGCGCAAATTCCATAAACATTGATTATCACGCACACTCTCTATGAAAAAGTCCATGCTGTTTCGCTGGTTTCGCTCAAATGAATCAAAATATTTTGATTGCAAATTTTCGTCGCTTTTATCGCTTGTAATCGCTCAATTCGCTTTTCGCTAAATCGCTGTGTCGTGAACACCACCATATGCACTAATATAATTTATCGCTAGAAGCGATTCTCATCGCATCGCGCGTTGCGATTACGCTCGGTCATAAACGTAGCCTAAAGGGAAACTTTTTCTTAATTGTACGTCATCAGCATGGAACCTGGTCGTTAACAAATTGTTAATCGACCTAGAGGACGAAGGTTTCAAAGCTATAGCCTATGCCGATGATGTAGCAATTGCCGTTTCAGGCAAGCACCCACAAACCCTAGCTGAGCTGCTACAAACAGCACTTAACAAGCTTAACAATTGGGCTGCAGATTGTGGTCTGAACATCAATCCACACAAAACGGAATTAGTTCTCTTTACGAGGAAATACAAAATTCTGGATTTCAAACCCCCAACTATTAAAGGGGTAACTCTCACACTGTCAAATCAGGCTAAATATCTAGGTCTCATTTTTGACAAAAAACTGACCTGGAAAACCAATATTGAGGAAAGAGTAAATAAAGCCAACGTTGCACTCTTCTCCTGTAAAAAAGCCATTGGCGGGAAATGGGGTTTCTCCCCCCAAATCACCCATTGGCTGTTTACATCGGTAATTAGACCGATACTCACATACGGGGTGATAGTCTGGTGGACAGCACTAGACAAGATGATCAACTACAACAAGCTGGCCAAAGTTCAAAGAACGGCTAGTCTGTGTATTAGTGGTGCACTGAGGACAACCCCATCGGACGCCCTTAATGTACTACTAGATCTCACACCCCTAGATATCTTCAGCAAACAAGTCGCAGCTAGCTCAGCTACTCGACTCAGAGCTACATCACAGTGGACCAATAATCAAATCGGCCACACTACCATTCTAGATAACTTTAGATTCTTACCGAATCGATCCGACTACACCACCCCCAAGTTGGTGTTTGACAATAATTTCCAAGTAACCATACCTTCAAGAGAAGCTTGGGAAAATGGCGCTCTTTTGGAAAATGAAGCAATACACTTCTACACCGATGGTTCAAAAACCAGCGAAGGTGTGGGAAGTGGAATCTACTCAGAAAAGCTGAATCTCAGTCTTTTCTTCCGATCATTGTAGTGTGTTCCAAGCGGAAATTCTGGTGATTAAGGAGGTGCTGTCTTGGTTCAAAGGTTCAAAGAAACGTCATATCCTCCGGATATTCGAATCTTCTCAGACAGCCAAGCTGCCCTTAAATCTCTTGCCTCTGTCTCTACAAAATCCATCACTGTTCAAAATTGTCAGATGTCTCTGAGGGAGATCATCAGTTTAACATTCACCTTTCATGGGTGCCAGGGCACAGGGACATACCAGGCAACTGTATGGCAGACGAACTAGCCAAAAAGGGCACGACCACTTCCCTACGCTCAGAATGGAACAACATAGGTGTACCTATCGCTACATGAAAACTCCTGCTTAGACAGGACGCTTCAAGGATAACAAACACTAGATGGACTGAGAGTAACACATGCCTTGCAACCAAAAAAGTTTGGCCGTGTGTGGACTCAAAACGATCAAAGAATTTGTTGTCCCTGAACCGTCTGTGTCTAGGTTCTACCATAGGTGTTCTTACAGGACACTGTCTAATAGGGAGACACGCCAAAAGACTTGGTGTGTTTTCCAATGATTTCTGCAGAAGCTGCATGGACGAGGAGGAGGAAGAGACCGTTCAACACCTTCTTTGCTCATGCCCTGCACTGCTTCATAGGAGGAAGGCTCATCTCGGTGAATTCTTCTTCGATGATACTAGCGACCTAGCGTACATAGACCCTAAAAGTCTTTCAAAATACATTAAAAGTTCCAAGTGGTTCGACTAGCAGGTGATTAACCGGCTAGTACCGTAATGGAAGATTAATAAGTGATTAACTCGTTAATCTTACATCGGGTTTCTGAGATCAGTAGGTGATTAACTTGCTGATCTCTGTGGTATCACAATGGGCCCTAGCGGCCTAAGTGTGTTAGGCAATGTACTCATTGACTGACAGCCACTTCCACCTAACCTAACCTAACGTCATCAGCATACATATCTACAGACAAGCCTATACTAATCGGTAGGTCTTTGATATACATCAAAAAGAACAGTGGACCCAGTATTGAACCTTGCGGTATACCCTAACTCAAAGGGAGAAAACATGATTTTTTACCATTTATCACTTGCCTGAAATCTATTATCGAAGTAAGATGAAACTAGTCTCAAGGAAGATTCAGAGAAATTGAACTGATACCTATGTTTTCTACATAAGACTTGATGACTCACTGAACCGAACGCCTTAGAAAAATCCAGTAGCACGAGGAAAATAACATTATGTGTCTATTTCTTGCCTAATGTGTTCAACAACATTCAACAGGGCAGTTGTGCAATTGCGACTAGGGCAAAAAGCAGATTGGTTGACACATAGTAGATTTTCTTATTTTAAGTAGATATTGGTGAACCTGCGAGTTTAAAAGTCTTTCCAAAACCTTTGAACAAAATGGTAGAATGGCGATTGGGCGATACTAATTTTGGGCTTTGGGTACTGGGACTACTTTTGCTCTTTTCCAGGAATGTTGAAAAACACCAGTCATAGTCATCCATCCTGTTGAATAAATGGGTCAATGGTCTTAAGATGTACGGGAGGATAGCTTTGGGAAAAACCGGGTGAATATCATCAAAATTAACTGCATTAGACTTGATTGAGATGCAGCTTTTAAGAACATCAGCCTCATCAACAGACGTAAAACTGAAATTATTGGATGAGCAGCATATGGAGGAATGTTTTGAGCTGGAATAGAGCTTTGCGGAATTCCCAAACCAGGGGTTGACAAAGTAGTGAAAACTCCTTTTAATTTGTTGGGAACAATATTGTCAAGGTTGTTGTTTTTCTGTTTACCTATCCCTAAACTGTTTCAGATTTTCCCACAGCTTATGTTTAGCTTAGGTAGGATATTGTAATGTACACCCAACATTTATACCAATTTCCTAATCGAAAACGTTCAACCGAAAACACAACTGGCAACACTATAATGGAATGGTATAAAAGAAGACGTCGTTTGTGAGTGTTTGTGTGTGCAGAAAAATACCGGGAGGGGAACTTGTCTAGACATCATGGTTCATAGCAAAACTACCAGAAAGCTCTCGATGTTTCACACTTCTATATAAAGAGGGAGCTGACGCAACCAGAAGTCAGTTTTATTAAGAAAGTGATAGTGTGAATATTGAATAAACGTAATTGAGTTGAGTTCGAATAAAGTGTATATCGAAAGTAGATACTGAATAAAAGTGGTAGAATTAAATTGAAAGGTAGAGTTTTATTTTTGCGAACTAAGCGCACGTTACAATATAAACGTGGGCCATAAAAGCGTCGCTTTGCTTCACGAATTTCCAGAGTTACTTTGTTTCTCATCGTTCTAAAGACATTCGTAGCTGAGACTACTTATCCAGTAGAACATAGTATTTTTTAAGTTTTTCTAATAAAATTTCATTTAGTTTAGTTAAATTTCTCTTTATCTTTGAATTTCATTGCCACTCTCTGAAGACATTTTTTATTCTTCTATTTTGGCCTACGGCACAGTAGTTGAAGCTTAAACTAGCTTATACAAAGAGCTTTGAGAGCATTCTCATATTCACCGAGTCAAAACTGTAAAAAGCAGGCTGTTTTTTTATTTTTTGCATATGAAACTGAATACAAGTTTAATTCTGCTTCATCGATCTCACATGCGAGGTAAAACCCGTCAGTTCCTACTCAGAACTTTCTCATCTTTTAACATAAATAACCCATTGTCTTCACATAAGAAACCAAAGATCATTCGGATAACTTTTTTTTCGACGCTAACAAAGGTTTCCTTAACCGCTTCAGATTTTGTCCATACTTCAGCGCCGTATAGCAGAAAAAGGATCAACAGAACAAATCACATTCGGGTTGGGCGGCTAAAACATGAACGTCTAAACGGTCTAAACGTAACTGTACGACTGAGGTGGATGTAGACTTTATAATTTGTAGCCAGATCACAAGGTGCGAAAAATTCCCTGCATCGTTTTAAGAAGCCTCAACATTGAGCAGCATTTTCGGCTGCTTAAAAGATATCCCAACCACCAATATCATCGTTTACACACATACCAAGAATTGAAAGCTTTTCGGTTTTTTGGATACAGGCACCATATATTGATAATGGCAATGGGGGAATGTTAAGCTTTGACTACAGAGACAGCATTGAGTTTTTGAAGCATTGAATTCTACTCCGATTTTAAGACCCCATGTAACAATGCTGTCAAGGTCAGAATTCAAAGAGCTAATCAAACGAAACCGTTCCAATTCTACATCCAAAGAGCAAGGACTTGAATTTGAAAGCGTGTATCTATAAAATGGGTATCAGACTTGAAGCAATCCAATACAACTTAAATTGAACCGTCTGAAAGGTAGTTAATCAAACCAAGACTCATCAATATCAAAAGCAAGCATTTTCGATAAGAAAGTCTATAGTACAAAACTCTATTAAATGACTTAGAAATATCAACGGCAATAATTTTACTTTCTCCGATACAGTGCAAAGATTGGTTTCACTTTTTGGGTGAGATACGCTGTTAAATCACCAGTGGGACTTTTTTACGAAAGCCGTGTTGTCGGTCATTAAGGAGCTCTCGTTCTTCAAGATACTTCATGAGTTAGTCTAATGCAAAAACGCTTATTCCGCTTTGTCGGAAAGTATTCTTACAGTTCCTTTTTTAGACATCCCCATGAGCTTATAATCAAACCAAGTATAGCGGTCTTGTGTCTCACATCAACTCGAGTATATGAAATTTGTTTCCCATTTTATAGAAATTATAATCCACTACTGGGGTCTGTAATAAAAAGCTACAAGTCTCAAACTCAAGAGCCACTTATAGGAGCAAGCAAACTTCTGTCTTTGTTAGCAGAGACTTGTCATAAATCACTTGTGTTGCAAGTACTATTTGTATTTTTGCATTACAGAGTACAGGTCCCTACAAAAGAAGGTGTAAAGAAGGCAGACTCTCTGACAGACGTGCAAACCTTAGGCCAGTTTCTTGAAAATATAGGTATAGCTCTTAAGCACATCTATTATGTCATTTTTTATGTATTCCTTAATTGGAGCATGTAAGGGGCTCCAAAATAAAAAAAAAAACATCAGCGACACATGACAACGATGAACTGCCTACCCACTTGTGTACAAAAAACAACTGCACTGATGCTGTTTACTTCAAAGTAGGTAGCCAGACTCGCAGGTTGCAGCAAACATGAATGAAACACCTGATGTTACCAAGAAGGTCACACTGCCATCAGGCTCATTAGTTACGCAGCGTCCCATGTTCATGAGAGATTATACCCACAAGAATGTCCAAGGAATGTTTGCATAGACAAAGTCAAAGCAATAAAAAAAATGTCAACAACGAGATAATAAAAAGACAGGGATTCGCAGATGCAAAGTTATTTTCTGGATGCGTAACTGTGTTTCCGGCGCCGGTCATGTTTGATGGCTGACATACGCACTCAATCCTCGTCATGTAACTCTGAAACATAAATGCAATGAATGAGTTGCATTAAATTGCTCATAGAATTTTTTGTTTAAGAGTAAATATATTTGAGTAGATGGCCGGGATCCAGATTCCCTAACTTTTTTGACGATTATCGTTCAATCGTCTTTCGTCGGTCGATTGTATCGTCAAAAGATTGTTGCATGAAACTTGATTGAAAGAAAGCTACCTTGCTGCCAATTTTGATAAATTTATCAGGGTTTTGAACATATTTTTTGGCACCTTGATGGACTAAGAAGAAAAGTTACGAAATCTGGGCCTTGAATACTCTTAACAAATATTCTTCAGTGATATTTTGACCACAGTCTTAAGAAGAAGCTCTCTAGGATCAAGGATCTAAGCAAAACGAAGAAAGACTTTGAATCAAAATTTGAAGCAAACGGTTGAGTAAAACTATGACCCTATATCGACGAAAAATCTCTCATAACGCGCGTAGGAAGCTGCGAAGCTGTTATGAACCCAATAGCTGTGCCTTTAAATTCCAAATTGAGTTTCATCCTTTCCAATAGAAAATATGTAGGTTAGGCATACCTACTCGAACATCGGAGACAATTCAAAAACCAAAACACGAACCAAACCAGAAAAGAGAATCGAAAAGAACGACCCGAAGTCTGAGACTCCGAGGACGATAAGACGCATCATCATCGATTTAAGACTAATAAATAATTTTGATGGGACCTCATGGATCGTCGTCATCTCCTCGATCCTCGTACAGTGCGTCGTGTAGTTGTTTCGTATCTCGTTTTTTTTCCTCTTTTTTTTTAGATTTATATCAACGAAACTGCAGAATGTGAACAACACACTCTTCGAAATGGAAAAACATACGAACGTATCGATTACGTATCTTTTTATACATTTTTAAAATGCAATGAATGTCGTTGATCCTTTTGTTTGCTGTTTGGTTTGTTCTTCTGGTATTACCTTTCATTCCATTAATACAAAAAGGATTCGCTGAAAAAAAGGTTTTTTTTAAACACAAAGACAAGGGACATAACAATAAAAATTAAATAAATTATTATCAAACAAGGTTTCGATTACATCTTTGAAAGGATAAAGATAGAAGAGAACGACAGATAAGCATATACAGGGTGTTCCGTACTTCGTGTAACATCCTTTGGGGTGTGATTCTTGGTCATATTCTAAGAAAAAAAATGTATGACAGTAAAGCTCAATTCTCAACTTTGACATCACTTTTTGACAATTTAAGAAAAGGCTAACTTTGGTGTATCCTGCCCTATGTTAAATTCAATATCTCTGTCAATACTAATGATAGAGACCTAATCATAGTTTTAATTTTTTGTAGAAATAACAGCCTTTAAGACTGTATTTAAGTTTAGCTTCCAAAGGTTAAGGGTTGCCAGATTTTCAATTTTAAGTGCTGTTCAAATTTTCTTCCCGAAACAAAGTTTTGACTTTGAGGTCATTTTTTTGCAGAAAATGACTGATAAACATGGAATTTCTTTATTTTTTACAGATAAACTAAACAATAATAAAAAAAAAACTTAGTAATAATTGCACTCTAAAACCCATAGATTTTATGATATTTGAAAAAATACAAAATGGGTAAAATTTAAAAAAAAAAAAAAAGATTTTTAAATTTGAGGTTTGTTTGAATAAAACAATAATATGGGCATTTTTAGTAGTTTTTTTTATGAATTTTATACAAATACAGTTATAACAAGTGCTCAAAAGCCCTGTTTCGTTTTGAATGCATGCCAGAGCACTTTCTTGAATTTCATTGTAGGTGTTTGCTCTCGATAACAGTTGTCTTACTTGTAGTCTTGTAATCTTTGAAACTGTATTTAAATTAGATTTCTATAGGCTTAGGGTTGCCAGATGTTCAGTAAGGATAAAGTTCCTGGTATATTCGTTATGCTCTTCTTGAATTTCCATTGTAAAACTCATATAAGAAAAAAATGTCTGCGTAGGCACTTTGAGCACTTGTTTTAATTGTATTTGTATTAAATACATAAAAAACTACTAAAAGTGCCCATATTATTGTTTTATTCAAACAAACCTCAAATTTAAAAATCTTTTTTTTTTTTTTTTAATTTTACCCATTTTGTATTTTTTCAAATATCATAAAATCTATGGGTTTTAGAGTGCAATTATTACTAAGTTTTTTTTTTATTATTGTTTAGTTTATCTGTAAAAAATAAAGAAACTCCATGTTTATCAGGCATTTTCTGCAAAAAAATGACCTCAAAGTCAAAACTTTGTTTCGGGAAGAAAATTTGAACAGCACTTAAAATTGAAAATCTGGCAACCCTTAACCTTTGGAAGCTAAACTTAAATACAGTCTTAAAGGCTGTTATTTTTACAAAAAATTAAAACTATGATTAGGTCTCTATCATTAGTATTGACAGAGATATTGAATTTAACATAGGGCAGGGTACACCAAAGTTAGCCTTTTCTTAAATTGTCAAAAAGTGATGTCAAAGTTGAGAATTGAGCTTTACTGTCATACATGTTTTTTCTTAGAATATGACCAAGAATCACACCCCAAAGGATGTTACACGAAGTACGGAACACCCTGTATACAAGACATAAAGGTAAGGTTGAAAAGAGTATAGGTACCTATATGTGTTTTTGGAGTTCGGGGTTTGTTAACGACAAATTATGAGTGCGACAGTTGGTTGGAAGAGCCATGTTTGCTGTTGTTATTTGTGTGGTTATCATCGTTCAGGCGACATTGAGACGATAAACAAATAAATGTTTGGTGTTTGCGTAACAATTTTGTGTTTGCACACTGAGATGAAAACAGGTGGATGCAGTAGATCAAATTGATAGGTACTTTCTTTAGTTCCGCAAGATACCTCTGTGATAATTAACTGTTGTCCGTCCATCCGTGAGAAAGGTATTTTCTCAGAGCCAATTTGATTGCGAATTTCAGAGCAGGCCCGATTTATGTCGTGTTGAACTGCAGGAATTTCTATAACATAATTTTTTTCTTGCAATTTTGAATTCAATTGTTCAAATGAAAGTGCCGGGAAGATTTTATAATAATTGAACTAATTAATTTTGCATTTAGGATAGTAGATTTCCTGCCAGGTTACAGTGCGTCGCATCGCCCGAGAATTGTTTTGACGTAACTCACAAAAACACGATTTTGGGAAATCGCATTTAAAGGTTTACGTTAATATAAAAAGAAAACGAAGCGATTAAGTTGTTCTTTTTTTAATTAGAATATATTGTGTGGAGTATCTTCTTTTTATATAAATGTATTCAGAATTGTCCTAACTGTTTTGGTTTTCAAATTACAGAGCTTTTTACCCAAAATGAGTTAGTCGTATATACGCCACCAAAATAAGCTTTTTGTTTCCATCCCATGCACGTACGACAAAGTGAACGCACGTACCTACGATATTTCAATGTTCAAGCGTTTTGTTAAATCGTATAGGAATTGGTATGAGAAACAATTTAAAAAAGTAAATTTTCAGTGTTAACAATTAAATTTTAGTTATTTTATAAAGGTTAATCTACATCACAAGTAGTGTGAAAAAATTATTTTAAATAGTAATAAAAAAAAAAAATACAATAACTTTAAGAAGGCATGCTATATGACCATAAAATATCAATGATATTTACATTTACAGGTACAAAATTTCATTCACATTTTGTTTTATAAAAATTAACGGAAAAGTCATTCTAAGACTATGAAATATAAAATTAGATCTTTGAGATCGAAATTGTAATTTTGGTTAATGCTACTTATGAGTTGACCTTGTCGTGGTGGGGGTGCTTAAGGACATCTTCTCCAGCAATCCAGCTGCAGAACCTAACCAACCAACACAACTCAAAACAAAACCTCAATGTTAGAAAACTTTAAAATGAAACAATGGAAAAAGTTAACAAAAGGAATGAAAAAACCAACGGGGATATACGTTCAAAAGTCGGCAGGTGTCGCGACTGCCGGCGATGGCTTGGCCTCGAGAGAGGATAAGTCGCCAGTGACAAATTTATTAACGAAAACGACACAAAATGCGATTAGCGGAAGGACTGGGGAGCCGACTGCAGTTCGAGGAAGGCCTAACAAGCCAACAAAGAAATGTGGAGAGCCCTCTGGTTCTAACGCCCCTCCTAAGGAGGATGCCCAAACTAGTGGAAGGGTTGCAGTGACTCTCTATAGCATTTCCACTCATACTGCCCGTATTGAAGGAACCCCGGAGAAGACTATTGCAGCAAGTAGAGGGGCCGGACAAGTGGAGAAGTGGACGAGTGGAGAAGTGTACAAGTGGAGAAGTGGAGAAGTGGAGAAGTGGAGAAGTGGACAAGTTGAAAAGTGGAGAAGTGGACAAGTGGACAAGTGGAGAAGTGGACAAGTGGACAAGTGGACAAGTGGACAAGTGGACAAGTGGATAAGTGGACAAGTGGACAAGTGGACAAGTGGACAAGTGGACAAGTGGACAAGTGGACAAGTGGACAAGTGGACAAGTGGACAAGTGGACAAGTGGACAAGTGGACAAGTGGACAAGTGGACAAGTGGACAAGTGGACAAGTGGACAAGTGGACAAGTGGACAAGTGGACAAGTGGACAAGAGGACAAGAGGACAAGTGACAAGTGGACACGTTGTTGCGGTAAACTTTACCACAACAAGTTCTAACTGCCGTTCTTCTCCCGCTAATCTACAATCTACGACACGTGGACAAGTGCACAAGTCGACAAGTGGACAAGTGGACAAGTAGACAAGTGGACAATTCGACAAGTGACATATGAATTTTCTAAAAATTTTGACTTTACAAATCGTCAGCGGAAAGCTCAATTGGTCTATGTCCATTGTTTTTTTTCGAAAATGCACTTAAGATGCAGTTTTACTAATTTGAGTATGCTCTTTCCGACTCTGAAACCTGTTTTTGTCTATCTTTTATAGTTTTTCAGATAATGTACACCCACTTTGTTCTAAGCGCCAAATTTTTCATGCTAAGTTAATTCCAAATTGATCTAAGAGACAAATTTGTATGAAAGAGAATAATTTTGCACACACATTCAGAAAGTCATTTTGTTCTAAGCGCCAAAGAATTCTTTATCGCTTATTGGACTTAGAACAATACATGAAGAAAAGAGTAAAATAGATTAGTTGCAAGACCATATGACCAATCGTTCTAAATCCATATTTTTGTTCTAAGTCCACGTTTTTTTTTTTCAAGAGAATGCATACTTATATGGTGGCTTGTTCTATGTCCATTTTAAGGTTACTTGCTTTCTTAAATATTTAAAATAACGGGAAAGGATTTATAGTGATTTCATTATTAGTTTTAGACAAAAAAATGGCAAGGGAACAAAAATAAAATTACATGAGGAAGAAATGAGCTAAAAAATGTGACTATAATTTAATTTAAAGACAAAATATCGTCCCCTGTAAAATTTTGTTTTTGTGACTTAGACCAATTGAGCTTTCCGCTGACGAAATGTATTTATTTACTTATATAATATAATTTTTGATTTTCTTAAAATATTTTTGCCAAAACAACTTTAGTCAACATTTTAAATTTTTCTTTTTGGATTTTAAGAAGCAAATGTTTTCAAAAACATCTGTATTTTTCCCATGAACTTCAGTGGTCTCTTGATTTAAGCAATTCCGTAAGACTTTTAATCAGTTTTCTGAAATACTGGCTCTGATGGGGTCGCCACAAAGATTTTTTGAGAAACCCAAAGTCGCCCGAAATGATTTTTTTTTTTTTTTGTTTTATTCAAATGACAGGGATGTGTGGTGATTTTGTGGCTAAGCGTTTTTTGAGGACTGGAAACCCAAGTTTTTATGATAGCTCATAGGGTTGTCAAGAAAACCTGGGTCAGCCCTGGGTAAAGCTCAACAAACGAACCTGTAATATCTGAAAAAGTTCTTGTTTATTGAAAAAATATATACAACAATAATGATAATTCTGAGTTAGAGATAAAGCCACGCAAGAGATCAAATAATGCTAGCAAAAGATTTTTTCCAAAATTATCGTCAATTAGGAACAAAGAACTAGCAGGACTTTTTCTTTAACAAAATATTGAAAAAAATTACATCACTCGCCGGTCCAGCAAGCAGCTACCTGCATGTCTTGAAGGACAACCACATTCAATTCCACTTCAAGGCCTAATACTCCCACCCCATCAGCATTTTAAACTGAGCTACTCAACCTTTACAAACACTCCAATTCCCCCTTAATTTTTTTCTATTGAGTTTCTGGCTAAGCTGTGTTGTGTTTCCTTCGGTTTCTATTTTCGTTTCTGTTTTTTTCTTGAATTAATAATGTGTTATTTTAGGTGCCATGACATTTGGCCATGTGCCATATGGCTATATTTCAAAATATGGCCATTTAACACTTTTCAATTGTGTCACATGGCCATATGGCCATTTGTCGCTTTGGCAATGTGTCATTTGACCATTATGGTCAAATGACACTTTGAAACTTGTTCTTAAAGTGCAAAAATTCAAAAATAAAGATTGAGATTTCTTAAAAAAGAATTATAGATAATATTTATAATTTGGAAACATATGCAAGGATGTTAAAATAAAATGGCGTTGAGATTTTCCAAAACATTATCATTATCAGTTTTCGAAGAAAAGATTTTCAATTGGATATCTATAATAGTAGATAAGAATACATAAACATAAATACATATGTATGTATGTATGCATATTTATATGTACATTCATACTTTAAGTTTAAAGGTGAATGATAAACAAAAATGATCGTCATCATCTGCACGAAACGCAGCAAGCACAATCTTTTTTTTTTGTGTTTTCCATCAGATAATCAATTTTGTGTGTGAAAATAAAAAAATTCGCGCGAATTTTAAGAAATCTCAATCTTTATTTCAACTAAATGTAAATTAAAATATTTTTACTCACGTGGTTATCATGCGCGAAGAGAATTAACATTTGCTTCTAACCACAAGAAGGTACAACACTAAAAGTACCAAATTGGCAACCATGAATATACTTGTTCAAATTTCTTGCAACTGTAAAATTAGTTACCTACAAAAAAAAAAAAAAAACAAGACGATAAAAAAAAGGTTCAGTTAAATAGCCTTGAACTAAAAAGCCCATCCAAAATATACCTACGCATAACATTTTGTTTTTGCTCGAAACACCTGCAAAAAATATGGTCAAACGACACTATGAAAATGTGTCAAATTTGTCACTTTGAAAACCGTCATTTGGCCATTTGGCTAAATGACACAAAAAAATATGGTAAAATGACACATTGCCAAAGGGACAAATGGCGATATGGCCATGTGACGCAATTGAAAAGTGTCAAATGGCCATATTTTGAAATATGGCCAAATGGCACATGGCCAAATGTCATGGCACCGTTATTTTAATCATTTCCTTAATTTCTATAGCACTTTGGAGGTATAATGAATGTTTAAACAACATATTTGCTAGATTTAAGTTGTTTTGACTCCCAACAAAACGTTGAGTGTTAGAACAACATAAAAAGTAAAGTTAGTTTTTTTAAAACTCGCCTTTGGTAAAAAGATTTTTTTTAACATTTAACTGTTTACAATTCGCAGGGCTTCCCTTAATCAAATTTCAAGATTACAATTGTCAATGGGGTCGCGTCTTCCAAAAAAAAAAAAAACATAAAATTTTTGTCTCTCCTACAAAAAAATAAAAATGTCACTTATGTTGCTTTAACAATCACCGATTCATATTAATGCCGCCAGTAGATAATGTTACACTTACCTTAAAATGAGATAATTCAATACATAAGATCTATAAAATTTTTATAACTTTCATTCAATTGATCAGATTGATTTATTAGGCACTAGGCCCGAGGTTTCAATAGCTTTGGTCTGCTACTGAATTTATTTATTTATTTAAAGAATAAAAGAGTAAACTGTGAGACCATATGTAAATGTAAGCTAAAATACTACAACATACCAATGTTTACCTATTTTGAAAGTGTTTATGTAGATATACTTAGCCTATAATAAAATAAAATTTTAGATGGATTACAAAAATATTTTCGAAAGATTAGTTTGGTTTTTGTTCATTTCTTTGATTAATATGGCAACTTGTTGCTCTGCAAGTGGAAATCTACAGCCAAAAGCGAAACTAACAAAATGTGAACCGTTTATTGTTTATGCTGCACTCACTGCCATTTGGACTATTTTTCTTCTTTCGCAGTGATTGTAAAAAAAAATTCAATTGAATTCCAAAGCTTAGATTCCACACAAAAAAAATTCACTTTTATTATGCAGAAAACAGGCATAAGCCCAGTAGGTAAAGCAAAAGCTGCTGTAGTTTGAAAATGAATGCAACCAACTTCCATATACAATGCTTCAGAATACAGCACTGCTATTGCTATATTGTTGGTGATCAGACCGAATGCAATGTCATAGCAAAGAAATGACTGTCTGTATATGAGCAGTCTTGTATCATTATTTAAAGTTATCAAGCTCTCAAAAAAAAACCGCTATAAGGCTTAGTAATCCTAAGACCCTACAGACCTTCCACTCTCTTCAATAAAACTGAATGATGTCGACATCATCAACATCATTACCACATCCTTTTTCTTTGGAATAAAAACTCCATTTCCTGTTGACAATAACCAAGAACCTTACCAACATATCATTGTCAACCTTTGTGTAAGCACTTGTCCACGCACTAAAATTTGTTAACTGAAAATTATCTGATACTACATTATACACATTAATATCCTTCCAAATGAAACATTCTCGTGATCACAACTCAGCAATGTGTCCAGGTGTATTATCATTCTCCCCATATAAATGCCATTAAGAGCGCACTCCAAGAGCTCCCCTTATCCGGGACCTTTATATGAGGCGATGGAAATAAAATTGATTCACATGTAGTGTGTCCCTCCATTACTGCCTTGTAAATTGACCGTTGAAAGTGTTTTAAAGTGTACGACCCACTAAAATACCGATACCAATGAAGAAACCACCGCACAAAGATATAACTGAGACATGAATATACCATTTGCACATGGTGCCCAATGAACGGGGAACATTGGGGAGGGAATTTTTTCTTGGTTGAGTTTGAATTCTCTAATCGAAGAGTCATTACCCTGTTTCCAATAAAATATAGATCGTGAGTAGATACAATTGCATCTACTTTTGCAAAACCTCATTACGACGGGAGATGACTGCACAGCGTGTAGAGTTCGAAACAGAGTTCCCACTTTAGCAAAAAATAAAAAAAACAAATTGATATTTGGAATCATTTTCTCGCACCTATTTTGTGGAGTCTTTTTTATATCTCCCCAAATCAGTTAAGCCCGTAAAATTTATTTTAATCTAAAGAAAATTAGACTTGTCGGTAGTATTGTAAATCTTTCCTTATTTCTGTGATATATGGTTGGTGCCGTCTGCCGTGGCATAATGGTTATGGCTGTTAAAATCAGCCGTTGTAATCGGCAAAGAATTGTAGATCTCTTCCATTCACTCACAACTGATTGTTGAAAAAAACGCGATGGGAACCGTGGCTCCCCTCGCTGTTTTGCCTTTTTATTTATTTAAGGCGGGAAGTGCCGATCATAAAATGAGAGAGTCAGAATTAAATTCCTACCCAAACTGCTCCTCAACGAGTCTGCAGCGGTCAGAGGAGCCACCATCTACAAAATTATCAGCAGAGGGCCGCCCTCTGGCATTGAAGTTCAAACTTCCAGGGATAGATTTTTTTTGCAAATTTATCTTTATTTGTTTTATTAATTAATTTAATAAATAAATAAATCAATTGGTGGGAGGCCTGCTCGGTGAAGTACAGGACATTTAGCAAGAAACTGCACTGTTATTGCAATATTATTTCAAAAGGACCCAACGAGAGTCTGCAAGACCTCCCCATCATACATCAAACTCTATCTTAAGAGATTGCACGAACGAAGTTATTGCCAGCCCCACTGCTTACCAAAGCCCCAAAAGCTCTGCAGAATAAAATAAATAATCTTGAAAGACCAATTCAACCACCCGTTCTCTGGCTAATCGCCCCACTGTTCATAAGATTTTTGATAACTTCAGAACACTTTCTCCAAATCTCTTGTTGTTGTTCTCTTGGAAATGACAAAATAAGCTTTTGGTCCTTTTGTGAACTCTAAAAAGTGATGGACGGCTGTCCAGCAAATTTTGCTTACACAAAACTCCTGACTAATCCGATCCCTTTACATACAATTTTTATGGTTCTTTTTGCTGCACATTTTTCAAAATTGATGAAAACATATTGTTGTCCTAAGTTCACCGACCAACTTTCTCATATTATTCGGCCCTATCGTGGTAACCGTCAGAGAACTACCACGAAGCAAAATGTCTCCGATCGGAGAGAATTCCGCTCCGACGGTTACCACGTTAGGGCCGATTGCTACGAAACCTTAACTGGTGTGTAGAAACTTTTATTGTTCGTATTAGTACCAACTTAAGAACTAGCTCTTATCTAACCCAATTCCGCAACGTCTTGTCAAATAATTTTAATGACTTTTTTGGTGTGCCACAAGGGAGTCACTTTGGTACTTTGCTTTTCCTTGTTTCATCAAATGAGGTAATTTTTTGCATTTCCAAGTGACATTCTAATTACATATTGCTGATGACATAAAGATATTCAAGTCCATTAAAAACGCTTCAGATCGTTATTTCTTATAGAAGGATAACGACGGTCTAAGAACAGTTTTCGTTTCAACCCTTCCTAGTGTTTGGTCACCTCTATTATGAGGTTCAAATTTTTGTATTTAGGTAGTACAACAGCTCATGCAAACCGCTCTCAATAAACTGCTTAAATGGACAAAAAAATGTGGGCTATGCGTAAGCCCCCACAAATCTGAACTTGCACTCTTCACAAAGAAATACAAAATTCCACAAATAGGCACTCCATCTATAACAATAGTTCCACTAACCTTTGCAGACGAAGCGAAGTATTTAAGTCAAAGTCTCATCCTTGACAAAAAAAAATAAACTGGAAATCAAATATAGGTACAAGAAACAATCAGAAAAGCCACAGTGGCTTTTTTCTCCTGTAATTGGTGATTATAACCACAGATCACCCACAGGTCATATATAGCGGTCGTCAGACCGATACTTACATACAGGGTAATGGTATGGTGGACAGCGTTGGAAAAAACGACTTACAGTGACAAACTAAGCAAAGTCCGAAGATCAGCCGGGAACACCTTCGGCTGCATCAGACATATTACTACATCTTTCATCTCTCGACATTTATACAATAAACAGTCGGCGACGAACGCGTCAATTGGTTTCAAAGCCACCTCCCATTGGACCAATAACTCAATTGGTCACTCTACCATTCATTCTAAACCTATTCGGCTCAACAAAAAGTCAATCCGACAACACCACTCCTCAACTGGTCTTCGATAAAGGCTTCCAAGTCACCATCCCTCAAAGAATCATGTGGGCCGACACGGACTTCTTACAAGATTATTCAAGTCATTTTTATTCAGACGGCTCGAAAGCCGAGAGCTCCGACTGGCGGCATGTTCTCAAAAGAACAAAATATTAGTCAATCTTTCAGACTCCCCAACCTTTGGTCCTTTCATTGTGTTGCAGTATATTTTACCACAACAAGTTAGACCTTTATTTTTCTTCCTTTGCGCATCCTTTTGTTATGGCTTCAAAGTACTGGCAGAGTACAAAGCAACCCTAGTCCATCAGTTAGTGGTGTAAGCATTTGGAAAAGCAACCCAAATAGGTACCCCCTCATTGAGCCAGTGGACGGCTGGAGACTCAAGCAGCAGCGGTAGTAACAACCAGGAAGGTTCTGGAAGAAGTCAATCAAACAGCAGCAGCAGCAGGTTACTAAAAACCTACTATTTATACAAAAGGTAGAGATATGGCTACCCATCTCTAACACACTGATTAGTTATCAGTCAACGTTCACATTAACGTTCACCATCATCATAACTTGGCATTTGAAGCCTTTTCAATATAAACGGCCAAGAGCCCAACGTAATGGCTGAGCGCCCACCGTAAATGACCAACCTAATGTTCTTTACTTTATCAAAGGAAATGACTCTTTATAGGACTATCCCCATTCCCCCAAATCTGCGCGAAGGTTCCCCGAAGTAATTTAGTAGTTTTCGCGAAAAATGACGAATCCTCATAAACTGAATCCTAGCTTGAATAGTTTTCTTGCACAGTGAAATGGATTGAAATGGAACAGGTCTGGATTCGTTCATTCAGGCAAGTTTTTGCGAAGCACTAACGACCGAGAGATTCAGCAACGAAAGTGACTCCAGCGAATTTGCTGAGAGAACTGCAGATACCCCGTGACGAACCTCCACGACTCTGATTGGTCGAAGTGAGTGAAATTTGCTGAATGCGCCGATGAACGAAGAGACGGCCAAGAAGATGGCACTTCTTGGATGACCTCTGAAAAGGACATAGCGCCAGAAAGTTTTAAGAAAATTGAAAAAGTGTTGGAAAGTTTTCAAATCGAGTGATTTCATTAGTTGCAAGTACTGCAAATTGAAATTGTGTTTGTGTTGGCAGAAAGGCCAAAATCACTACAATTGTTGATTGTGTGCAGGAAAAGTCCACGCAGGCAGGAATTCAGGAGAGTTAGTGACAAGACGGGCAAGATAACTCATAGGCAGGATTTGTCAGGAGAAAGTAAAGTATTTTCCTATGAAAGTGGAAAAGTGTTAATTGTGCGTTGCTTTGTTTTGACTAGTGAGTCATATTGCTTGTATCGACCACCCTTCGCCTTTCGGAATTAATCCTCGAGACCTTTTTTTGACCTTGTTGTTTGTTCGGGAAAATTTCCCAAAGAGTCGTTTGTTTGCGGGTGTATTGTGCACACAAATGTTGTTTTGTGTTTTAACCAGGGTAAAAACCCATTTTCGATCATTAAATCTCATCCTATCTAAATTGTTACCCGTGGCGTAATGGTTAGCATATCCACCTGCTAACCCAGAGGTTCGAGGTTCGAATCCCAGCAGAGGCAAAATGCAAAAATGTTTTTTCCACGGGTATCGCCTTTCGCGAGGAATTGGCAAGTCCTCCGTTAGTATTGATTGCCATGAAAAGCGCTTTCTCGATTAGCCGTTCGGAACCGGCAGAAAATTGTAGGTCCCCTCTATTCCCTCACAGGGCATGGTTGTGAGAAATGCGCTAGGCCCAGGGGCTCCTCGCTCTGTTTCGCCACCCTGTTTATTTTTTTATTTATTTATCTAAATTGTTAACTGGCACTCTGCCAGATTTCCCATACTTTTACACCCCCAATTGTTTATGAAAAAATTTCATTTATAGGTTTTTATACCTATACTTGTTAAGGTTTAGATCAAGTGATCTTAGAAACATAGACATTCATCGCTTTATAGAAAGCTCAAAAGATTCTTTAAATATCCACCCTCCTACCTCCTACTTCCCCCCTCCCCACGAAAATCGTATTCGGCTTTTTAATCTTCTTGCGCTATCACCCAAAATTTTGCAAACTCTAACAATGCTTTGTTTAAACCTAAATGAAGGGAACAAATAGCCAGACACAAGGCGATGCCGATGGGAATTTCGTGACGAGCTTATCTTGTATCTGACGTTCCGCCACCCGTGTGAAGGGCTCAGATCTTAGATCAAATGATAAGAATTTCTGGATTTTAATTAATTTCAGTCCTTGGTTCAGCTTATTAATCTATTTCAAAGGACAAAGCAGTATTCTGACAAGTATTGAAAATTTCGATTTAGCGAATGTTCATGAGCAGAATTTTTCATACTAAACGGCACTTTCATCGCCGTTGGTCTTTTGGGTCTTGTAGTTGCTTGTAAAAACGTAAATTAAGAAAACAAATGGCTAGAAATACGGTGATTGAAATCTCGTATTGGGCTTTTCTTATCTGATTTTCCCCCACCGGTGGGTGGAAAGGGCTCAGCTCCTTAATTAAATGAACTCAGATGTTAAGACAAACATTTTCGTTGTGATCATTAGAATGTGTTTAACGGTACTTGTAACTAGACTATTTAAAAGTACAAAACAGCATTTTGAGAAAACCTTGAAACTTGGGTTAAGCAAATGCTTATAAAAAGAATCCCTCGAACCTAGCACTTTCGTCGCCGTTGGTCTGCTGGATGGTTGAACTCTCGGTCTCACAGTGTTTTGTGAAAAGGTAAACGAAGGAAACAAATTGCATGAAACACGGTCATTAAAACTTCGTGCTGAGCTTCCTTTATATCTAACTTTCCCCCACCCGTGGAAAGGGCTCAACTCCTGCATACAAATACTAAGACTGCTGGTTTTTAAGTAATTACAATTTCGGCTCAGCTTACTAAAGTATTTAAAAGAGCGAAGCAGTATATTTTGACAAGCATTGAAAATTTCGATTTAGCGAATGCTCTTGAGCAGATCTTGAGGAATCTCTCGAACTTAAATACTTTCGTCGCCGTTGGTCTGCCCGATGTTAAGGCTCTCGGCCTTGCAGTTTGTGAAAACGTTAACCAAGGAAAGAAATTGCTAGAAATACGTTGATTGAAACTTCGTGCTGAGCTTTCCTTATATCTGACTTTTCCTCACCAGTGGAAAGGGCTCAGCTCCCAAACTAAATCAACTCCGATGTTAAGACAAAAATTTTCGTTTTGATCATTACAATCTTTTCAACTCGTCACTAAACTATTTAAAAGTGCAGAGCAGCGTTTTGACAAAAACTTAAGAATTGGATTTAGCAAATGCTCATAAGTGGAATCCCTCGCACTTAGCACTTTCGTCGCCGTTGGTCTGCCCGATGCTGGCATATTTTAAGATAATGCATCCGCATCGACACGATGAATTACCTCGTTGGTTAAAATTTAAAAATCTACACGCTTCGCCGCCATGCCGAGTGCGAACGAACACGGTTATTTTTATGATTTTTAAGTGTCCACTAATGGCGAATAACCGGTGATAAGACTGAGTCGACTGGCCAAAAAGGGGTATGGATATGGATGACACTGCGGCACACCATATCGGTGATCCCATTAATTATTAAGTTTATGAGGCGAAGTGCATTAGTATACATGAAAAATTGTGGATAAAGACTTCGAGTGTGCTTAAGTGCTGCCGAGGCAAAAATAAATAATTAGACCTGAAGACACACCAGTTAAGGTATTTAAAATAATTTATCACAATTTAGCCGACAAGCTCAAGGATGTAATGAGAACGAATTTATCTGTAAGAACAAAGCTAATTCGATGCGGTTTTTGTATAATAAACCATGTCTAAGAAGGAAGAAGCATACAGGTTCTCGAATAACGAATGAATTTTCAGCATCTTGTCAATTGAAGTGAGTTCATGTGTTCACCAGTCATGGTTGCGTTTCTCTTCCAATTGTTTCGATTAGGGGTTTAAATGAAGTGGTACGTCTTCAAAACGGAAATTGGAGTTTAAACCCAATGTTCAATGAATTTTCCAGTGCTTAGAGGGATTAACTTCCAAAGGCTTTAAGCCATCACGATCAAAAGAAGGCCCGCAAAAAGAACTTATGGCTGTTTGGTACTCTCGTTGAATGAAAGAAGAGCGTTTTGAGTAAAGTGCAATGGATTTCTGGTAAAATTTTCTAATAACTATTTTAATATTTAGAATGGACTTGGTATCCATTCCGGATTCTGACCAGGCAGTGATATAGCCACAGTTCGATCTTCTCTGTCATCACACGGTGCAACCAAAATGTTTGTTTTTTCCTTTTTTTCTGTAAAAAAATAAAATAAAAATTAAGACAACCACTGGGATATGTGAAATCATTTTCAGGCTCATCAATCAACCTTTGAGTGGATTCTCCATGACAGCCATTAAGCCAACACAATCGATCTTCTCTTCATCCACAGAAAACAGCCCACATAAATATCTTGATCTCCGAAACAGGTGCTGCATGGTATACCTCAAAAGGTAATTTATCACCGAAACTAAGATAGGATCCCTCCTGGTTCCGAAACCACATAATCTCATTAGCATCCATTAGGACTTAAGTATGTGGCATTTGTGCCCATTGTCTGTCGCGGCTTAATTAAATCGATAACCATCCTCAAGAGCCATCAAGAGATCCAAAGAAATGTTGAATGCATTTTTGAAAGGTTTTTTTTTTTTTGTTTCTGTGTGTGTTTCTGTGAACGGTTGCTGGTTTGGGGAGTCCTTAACACCACGGGGCTTAAAGTTTTTATATTAAATGAAGGAAGCGCCTGCGTGACGCAGGATGACAATAAAGAAATATGATGTATAATCTTTTGGTGAATGTTGATGAGCTTGAAAATGTATTTGGACAAGACAGTAGACAGTTGGTGGTATGAAGTAGCACGCAACAAAATGTGAGTGGAGTCGGTTTAGAGTATCCGTCATATTTTTCCTTGAAAAAACATATTTCAATAAAATCATATTTCCTCCATTTCATTTCGTTTTGTAATGAAGCTTTCATGTTACCTGTTTCTTTTAGCATACCTTTTCGATACCTGTACTTTTCATACCTCAATGTACGTCTGGAACCGAATGTACTGAACCGCGAATGTACAATATGTAAGCGCAACACCACCCACACAACAGCAATAATAATACATCAAGCAGTGGATTGCTTACTCACCGAGTACGACTTACATGGAGTTCATTTATTAAAAATGAATTAGTTAAACTAATTTTAATAAATATATATCTCAAACAAAGCGGAAGTTATATAATATACCATCACTGGACTATTGACTAGCGAAGCTACCGCGCGCCCGCCGCCGCCGTTAGGATAAAGCTGGAAAGAGGAGGGACCTTAGTGGTCATTAGTTCTTATTTTAAAAGAAGTTCCACATCAAGAAACATCAAAAGTGACCACAACAATATCCAGTTCCAGAATCAGACCTGGCTCATATGCGATTGGAAGCATCAACAGAATTATCGGAAAGCAAAGCAACAGCCCCCCCGAAACACTAATAGCTATCAATACAAAGGTCACAGCCACCCAGGACAAAGTTTGAGCTTTCGCCACTTCGAAGGAAACTTCACAACAAGCCCACTCATCGACCAGACATTCTTGCAGTAAGTAGTAGGTATCATCTATGCAGCAAACCCTCAAACCAGCCCCGATGTAGAGATCCTCGACGACGCAAATCCAGATTGTCAATCTTACAAACAATATACGTCTCTGCAACCTAAAGGCGGTCGGAGAAATCATTGGGAATTCCAAACCAAAAAAGTCAGCCGGACCAGATGGCATCTGGAACCACATCCCCAAAAGGCTTCCCCATGCAGCGATGATGCTCCTCACAATTATCCTTAATAACTGCATCAAAAACTTCTATTTTCCCTGGAGCTGGAAAACAGCAAAAATCGTGGCAATTCCCAAGAATGGGGCTTCTAGCCAAGTTTCTTATTACGGGCGGCTTTTTTATTGAGTAACATCAACAAAATGCTAGAAGAAGTAGGTAATCCTCCGAAGACTGACAAGATTCTACAACGATAATCGCCTCATAAAAGACATGCAGTTTGGCTTCTGGGAAAAACACTCGACGCTACATCCACTCCTTAAATTTCAACAGCGTTGGATGTTTTCTGGATGTCAAGGAGCATTTGACAGCGTATGGATAGAGGGTCTAATTTCTAATACACAGACTTCACTTGCTTCAGCTAACAAAACATTCGGTAAGACAGCATTATATCTCTTATTTTCCACCTGAAACGTCCGACTATTGCTTACGACAGGCTTTCTGTAGTAAAAGCCTTAGTTTGCAGCTTTTGTCCTTCGTGCCGTTAACAAACCTGCTGTTCAACCAGAACTATTGCCTAGTGTTTCTCCGTGCCACCAAGGGCCCGCAAATATGTCTGCAGATCAACCAGATCTACTGTCTGTTCTTTGTATAGCACACAGGGGACAGGGGCCATAAATAAACCAGAACGTCTCAATTTATATGTGTTTCAGTTCAAGGAATCAAATCAGAAGTTATTACGACTGGGTAGAGGTATCAGAGCACCTATTGACTAAACGTCGCAGTAGTTTAACTTTAATTTTATTTATAAAGAGATTTTTTTGTGTTTCAATAAGGAATGTGTAGAATTTAGGTGAAGACCTCCTCCCTGAAGTTTCATATGTTTTTCTTCAGAAAGATCTAGGCTTATCCGACGAGCAGAAAGCAAAATAGTTTAGACAATAAGGACTTTTTTCTGACGCCGTTTATTATGATTTTAATAAAGGACTGTCAAAGAGCACTAATATCTCTTCGTTTACTAAAATTGCAAGGCATGTTGATTTCACATCACTCAGATCGGGTTATAAATGGAACACTCAATTTAAGTTCTCCTACTTGTGCTTTTCCACCACAACCAACCTCATAAGACATCGACTTTAATAGCAAATGAATTGTGATATCAAATCGTTATGCAAGTAAACAAAGTCAATTTCTGTTCCCTTTTCTTTAAATTTAATTAAAAGAACTCATAAAAACAACACTTTGCATTTCCATTCATTCGAAACTACTTTGAGCACTTTGAAGGTGCTGTTGGTTGTACTACCTACTTGCGTGTCTCTTCATTTAAGTTAACTACAGGTACCTACTTATCACTTTTCACTAATTAATTGTGAGTCTTCATTTATATCGTTAAGGCCAAAAGAGCCATTCGTATCCTAAATAATTTCTACTCGTCATGCAAACTTAATACACTTCCATCACTCTGTACACACATAAGAAAAACCTTTTGTTGTCTTAAGGCTTGAGATCAAGGAGGCATACCCAAAGAGGATTTAATTAACTTTAAATATCTGTTGACATGCGATTATTCCTCTTCTTTGCAACGAGAGCCGTAATCCCTACTTGACGCAATTACTCTCTGTCACTTCAATAAAGTGCAAGATCACTTCAAGTTGTTACCTCAAGTGGCACTATATTGATGAGGGTTGTTGAATTTTTCTGATTTTTCGCACGTCTTGTCTGCAGCAGACTCTGTGGAGATCTTTAATAGCTACATAGCAAAGACTCTGTCGTGCTGAGTATGGTATTGTCACTCAAAGTTGCCAAAAAAAAACGTTCACTAAAAATGTAGGAGTACCAACTTTGTTCATTGGTGGAGGCGGCAGGCGCGGCATCACAAGAAGTTATTTTGATCTCGAGTTTTCCTTTTAAGGTCTTAATGCGATCTACAGTAGAGTACCTCTCTGCCATTTGCTTGCTCTATTTTAGTGATCCGTTTGCGGCACAGATCCAATAATTGATGTGTGCGATGACGGATGAACTCGCTCGGGTCTTTTCAATACTCTGCTTTACAGGAGCAATAGCGCCTTCGGTGCACACTGTACGGCATCTCTGAGGATTGGAATTATCCACAACTGTATATATGGTGCCAATCCGATCCATGGATCACCGACTCTGCTGGCTGATTATTTCGGCCAAATACCTATTGGAAGGAGCGCGATGCTTTGCACAAACTCAAGCATTATTTTGATAATTTGCATAATCTGCAAATGTTGTTCCGTTATTTGTTCCAAGTTTCAAAGATTTTTAGAATAAAAGCTCCAAAATCTTACCTTCAAAGGCAACCTTGAGAGGCACGTGTGATCTCCCTTTCCATTGGTTTTCTTAAAATTCACCTGCTTTCAAACAAAACACATCATTCATGCACATCCTGTTGAAGAGCATGTGAGTTTCTTTCATTATCTTCATGTTGCCACTATTCACATAAAATCCTATGACAGTTTTATGGAAACAATTAACAAATAAAAAAAAACACACACAAAAAAACAAACAAGGACTCATCCATATGCAAAGAAAAGAACCCCATTTGAAGTTTTAGTTGTTCGTTTTGAAAACCAATAAATTATGCCCGTTTTGCATTTGTTCTAGGACATTAACTGCACCTATAGTTGAGTCTTTTGGAGTAATAAGAATTTATTTCGTAATAAAATAACGTTTTATATCGAGATGGTTGGTGTTCACGCAATTTTCAATTGCGCTCGTATTCACGCAAAATTTTTTCTTCATATCATCGCCATCGCCATCGCAAGTGTAGCAAAGGCGATTATAATAACAGTACGACTAAGTCCCATGGTCTCTGCAGATGGGTTTTTAAGAACAAGATTTAGTTTGAAAATTTTCAAAAGTGACCGTTTTAGGACGTAAAGAATATATTTAAATAGGAGGTACTCAAGCAACACCATTTTCGGTTCATGAACACTGACGATACAGCTGCTGCTTGTGAGGTTGACTTATACGAGTGACGATATATGACGACCGAGTGATAATAATTCTTGGTTGTTGACTTTAACTCAAACAGAAAAATAATCTTAAAATAATCGAAGTGAAGCACGAGTTATACGTTAATACATATAATCTTTCGCCCATATCGCTCCGAATAGCCTGCAGCCGTCTGTCTATGGGCATCGACGAAATACGAAATAACGACACTTTCCAAAATGTCTTTGAATTGCTATTAGAAGAACCATAAAGCAAGTTTGGCAGTCGTGGAGATATTACAATGAAACATGGTACATATTACAATTATAGAGAATACGAAAAAGTGGGTCTTGCAATTCTGCGTGTTCTGTCTGTCTATCCTTATATGGATCTACAGCCAGAACAGCTTCACCGATTTTCATCAAAACATTGCAGTTAGCGTCTGTAGGACAGGCGACAGAGGCGTTTTGGAATAGGATCTTTATGCCTTAAAATAACGGTACCTGCCATACGACTACTCAAACTCTATGTTTAAACAAAAAAAAACTCTTAAAATGAATAATCAGTAAACTTAAAACTAACTACGGTAACGTAGAGTCCGTATAAGGTGAGCTTTATGTACCTCTGCACAGTTGTAATAAATTACGGTTTGATTACTTGCCGTTGGTAATTTCTTAACCAGAAACAAATATAGAGAAGTGCGCAGGTTTATTTACTGCCCCATGGTGGCAGGGAGGACAAAAACTGCATACTAAGGCTTTCCTCCCGGAACAGCTACAGTACGTTTCTCTAACCGAAAATGGAGCAACTAACCACAATGGTGGGATGTCGCTGCCTCAGCGTAGAAGCGCATTGCTTCATCTCTGTTGAATGTGTCGTTGTGCATTAGCGTCATCGCAACGATGTATATCGTGTCCGGGTGTCGGTCTTCTTCTGCTATTCTTCTTACTAAGGGGTTTGGATGGTTGGCCAGGTTTTCCAGTGGGCGTCTTCCAGATTCCAGGTTTAAGACGAAGGACTGCAAGAACATCTGTGTCTAAGCCTATAAAAAGAAGTCGATAATACATTTTAGAAAAGTATTCGTATGATACAGTGAGTCCAATTCTTGTTATGAGTGTAGAAAAGACTCTTAGACTTTTTTACTAGTATTTTGACACTTCAGATGACAGCTGAGTTGGATGACTCTGAGAGAAATATGTGGGATGCCGGGATTCGGAGTCAGTGGCCTCATCTTCATCATCTTCAGCGATGAGGTTCATTTCTGGCTGAATGAAAATAAAAACAAATAGAGTGACGCAACAGAACGAGGAGCCCCTGGGCCTAGCACATTTCTAACAACAATGGCTTGTGAGGGAATGGAGGGGACCTACAATTTTCTGCCGATTCCGAACGGCTAATTGAGAAAACACCTTTCGTGGCAATGAATTTACTAACGGAGGACTTGCCAGTTCCTCGCGAGAGGCGATACCCGTGGAAAATAATTTTTGCCTCGGCTGGGACTTGAACGTCGAACCTCTGGATTAGCAGGTGGACAAGCTAGCCATCACACCACGGGTACTACATTTCTGGCTGAATGGCTTCGTCTATAATCAAAATATGCGGTATTTTTCGGGCAGCAATCCACACGTACGCCATGAGTCATCATTGCATACCCAAAAAATTACGGTTTGGTGTTGTTTATGGGCCGGCCGGCGCGGCCGCGGCGGCGCCATTGGACCGTACTTCTCCCGTGATGATCAAGACCGGCATGTTTTTGTGAATCGGGATCGCTAGCGTCCAATGATAACCAAATACTTTTGACCCCAATTGGATGATATGGACTTGGAGGGAATGTGGTTCCAACAGGACGGCCGGCGCCACAAGCTACACAGCGAATGTCACAACCAATTTATTGGAAACCAAGATTGGAGAACGTGTTATCTCACGAAATGGTCCAGTCGCTTGGCCGCCTCCGTCGTGAAATTTGACGCCCTAAGACTATTTCCTGTAGTGCTACGTCAAGTCTATGGTCTATGCCAACAAGCCAGCGACGATTGATTAACTTCGTACGAATTGTTATTTTATTATATAGAATGAATACTTTGCGAAAACCACTTTGCTTAAATTATCAAGTTGCTTGTATTTTGATGTTAGACTAATTATTAAATAATAAATAGAATTTTCCTTATGTTCCTTTTTCAACGTTAACAAACAGTCGTGTTTTAATTTGCTGGTTAATTTTTATCACGAATATCGAACGTGAAATTGTAGCAGTATCGGCCGATTTACGCCTGAAAAACGTCGAAAATTGGGTCTGGACTTCTGCAAGCGTGCTCGTGGTGGCCATGAAAAAGAAACCGAGTTCCGTACATAATGGCATCAAACGTAATTTCGCAGCAATAAAAAAAATTCATTGATATCCAAAACCGTTTTTGTTTTATTTAAAACTTTTATGGCGCTCTTATTGAAAAACAAGTTATCTTCTCCAAATTGGATTTCATGGAAAAATTTACATTTTGGCTACATTTGAACAATCAATCAACAATTCTCAACACTTAAATCCAGCTTCTTGTGCCATTTTTTTTTTTTTACCAAGGATGATATTTGGGAGGAATCGACACATACATACCTACTTGATCTTCGATATAAATAAGCTGAGTCAAAAGTTTCCAAAGTGAAAAATTACTTCTCATTCAAAAACTGATCCTCCGGCAACGTACCGTGTGGGCATCCAGTTCGTCCTTATGTGTGACTACCATTCGAACACATCAACCGCATTTATTAACACTTCCTTTCATCAACAAATCATAAAAATGATCCTGTCCATCCGAAGAAGAAGAAAAACACAGGTAGCAACATCAGGAGAACCCATTTTATTCGCTTATTTTTATTTGAGTTGTTTTCTTTTCCTGGAACCCAAAAAACACCTTCATATTGACCTTTAGGATTTTAGTGGCACAAACATTTATTTCCATGGTCCCAAAGTGCCACTTGCCACAACCACAACGTGCGCCTTCGAAAAACACTTAACAACAGATAGAGTCTTCTTTATTGGTTATATATTTTAACAACTTGAATATGATTCTGTCAAAATGGGCGGACACGCCCATAAGTCATAATTCAATCGAGCATGGCGACCACAGTCGACTGGTGTTGTGTGTGTTGTGCATAATAACAATAAAAACCAAGAAATGACTTTGATAAATGAGTTTTGAAATCGGGCTCCTAACCTCCTGCTGATGGTGACTGCTTGAGGTATTCCTGATGTGAGACAGCCAAGAACAAGAAGACTTCAAGCCAAGTAGGCAAGTATTTAGTAATCCAGGGGGACTTTCGAGGTGAAACTCATTATTCTTTGGCGTTAATTTGGGATGATCGACAATGACGTTTGAGAAGAAAGGCAGGGTGTTTATTAATGCAAGTAAATCAATTGCCGGAACGTGAAAACTGCCAAGTTTAAGTGGGGATCTCGGTGAACTCAACAGTAGCCGGAGTTATCACTCTCATTCCATCACTTCAGCCACCCGCATTTCAAAACATAAAAAAAGACTCCATCATTTTCTTTGCTCGTAAAATAACTAAGCTCTGAAAGTTGTGCTTCTTCATGAAATGCGTCGAGCCAAGCCAAAAATTCAACAAAACTTATATCTCGATGTCTGAGCTCTGTATACCCCTTTGAATATTCAATGCGAAATAAGGTGTCTGATTAAAATCAACACGGGATATTGAGACCATTATTTTCGGCCAATTTATGCGGCTGAGACGTTAGATTGGAGCCAAGCAGCGAGGAGCCAGGAACAACGTTGTCTTGTCCACGGTCCGGGTATTTTATTGACTTTTCTGGACTGTTTTGGTTGCTTGTTTCGGTCGTCTACGCCCGCCACGCCCGCCTTCCCTCTAAATGCTCTGCGACTGGACATCATAAAGAAATTGTTTTTCCTGTTTTTATCAATTAACCAAGGATATCATGCTGAGCCTTGTGGTGCATCATTGTGTCTGCATGATGTGATGAGACACTCTGCTGTTTTACCTCCATCCAAGCATATCAAATGTTGGTACACCTATATGCGTCTGTGTGTCTCCTCTGGAGAATAACCGAGGAAATAAAACGTTTGCATTGTAAATTAATTAATTTGGACTCTGGTGATGCTTGTTAATGTCATTTAACGATTTTTATTGTTTTCTTTTCGATGTCAAATCTTAGTTTTTATGTGATTTTCTTTTGTTTATATTCGTGCAATGTATATGCGGTGTTGGTGTGCTTGTGCAGAGCAGCAAGGAATTTTAGGCTTTGGTCATTTGGTGGCGCAGTCGGAGTTCGGAGTGTGCCTTGCCTTTGGGTGGGATTTTGTTATTATTTCATTTTTATTTCTCCCTTTTGTTGTTGTTGTTGTTTAGTGATAACTGTTGAAAGTGATTTCATGAATGGGCAAACAAAATTGAGTCAGTTGCGATTTGTCACATGAAAGTTTTTATCTTTTCATTCGAAGTCACAAAAGTTAATGACCGTGTGACCGCGAGCGCTCAATATGAAGGTGGAATTGAGAAAAGACTTGTCGTCGATGAAGTCGTTAAACAGGACTTCTAATTCAGCTTTTCACTATGGGAAGAATAGGTAGATCGGGTAGTGGAACCAGTGGCCGGCTCCCAAAATCAATTTTGTCACAAAATGTTGTTTAAAATCTCCAATTCTTAACCGATTTTGTCAATTTTTAAACAAATTGCTCTTTAAGGTTTTGTCTATCCATATACTTATCTACTAAAAGCTAGTTAACTAGTAAACTAGTATAAAGCAGATTTTATTTAAAACATTATGAAAAAAATAACTGCTTTCCAGTATTCGGCCCCTTTGTATCCCAAATCCGGCCACCGATGCTCCTATGTTCGGCCAACCAATTGAAAAGAACTAAAAATCAATTAACCAATTCAAAACATGTTTATTTCAATAAAAGCAAAAACCATTCATAACAAATTAACAAAAGGCTTATTTCTTTAGATTATTGGCACTTAATGCTAAAAAAAGTAGTTATTCCATTAAAAAAATTATGTAAGTTCATCAAAAATATCATCTTTAACTATAACTACAGTCGACTCTCGATAATTCGAAACTGGAGGGACTCTTAAAATACTTCGAATCAGGGGCGGCAGAACACTATTTTCTTAGGTGGGGAGCATGATAGAATAAAATAAGGTATGGTAGTTTTATATATGCATGTATATACATATATATACAATATACATATATATGAATATTATACATATTTTTAAAAAAGAATGACTAAAGTGAATGAGTAAGTGACTCTTACATAAACCCCAGCACTTCCAGTGGATTTAATGCTATAAAGCCACTGGTAACCCCAACAGCTTCCATCGCGGATGAGGGGTGCTCCAACTCGGTAGCAACTTTGTCCACTGTAACTAACTCTATGTCAAACCAATCTAATATCGAAGAACTCACCGCTTTACCACCTGTGAGGAGTATTTTTGTTTCTCGTCCTTCTCCATCAACGTGTGAAGATTTAGTTCACAATTATATTATTAAAAATAGTTCATCGGTTTGTGTATCTAATCTTTCCATTCGAAAATTCGTCATAACACCAGAAAAGGAATATTCTTCTTTCGAGATCAAAGTTGGAAGAAACCTCGAGCTCTACAATTTACTATGCAATAGGTTTTTTTGGCCTTTGCATACTGTGGTCCATGATTTTTTTCGCAGCAGGAAGCGACGACCCAACAACAGCTAAAAGGGCCTCGTTGATACATTCTCACGAACGAAACAATGATAACTTCATGAACGCTGGTTGCCTCAAAATCTATTATCATAATGCAAGTGGAATTCGAACCAAACTACCTGTCTTATACCATTCATCTACCCACGTAGACTACGATATTATTGTTATTGTTGAAACCTGGCTTTGGAGTGGAGTCCCCGATTCTGAAACTATCAACGGCGGTTCATATATAGTCTTCCGACGAGATCGATGTATTACTGCTGAAGATCGCGAAGGTGGTCTACTATTGGCGGTTCGTTCATGCTTCCCATACCATATAATATCGCTGCCAATCATCGACATCGAAAAATTATGCGTGTCACTTCGTCTCGGAATAGGTATTTCCGTGTATATCATCACAAGCTACATACCACTTAGAAGTCCCATTGATATTTATGAAAAGCACCTTGCTAACATTGATTTTGTAAGTAATTTGAATGACTGTCCGCAAAGGTTTTTGTAATAGGTGATTTTAACCTGACTCATGTGAAATGGTCTTATTCTTCTAATGAAAATATGCTTATTCCCTGTAACTCAAAAAGTGCTATCAAAATAACTTTTGTTGACCATTTATTTGCTCTAAACTTATGTCAAATCAGGAGAGTTGTAAATAGCTTGAATAATATTCTTGATCTTGTTTTCATACCACATGATGAATTCAAGCGTTCAGTGTCATTATTAAACGATTCTATCAATCATAAAGAATTATATATTGAAATTCAATTATACACTTATTTAAAAATTAATAGTAACAATTCATTATCATTTAACTTTTTAAAGGCCAATTTTAATGAACTTGATAATTATCTTGAAAGTATTGACTGGAAAACTGAAATTTTAAACTTAGATTTACAAAATATGTTTGATAGCTTTTCGCAGATAAATAATGCTTTCAATCAATTAGTGCCACACAAAAAAAAAAAGAATATTTCCAAACCTCCATGGTATGACAGGCTGACACACCTTAAAAATTTAAAAAATAAATCTTTCGCTAAGTTTAAGAAGTCAAATGATTTGGCTGACCAAATACAGTTTTGTAGGAAGTTCAATGTGGTAAGTAAATTCTCGCCTCTCTAGTTCGCCTTTCTGGTTATAATCCTAAAGTAAGTATAGGATCCTTACAGTTAGATCTCAATGATGTCTTAGAAGGATTGCATGATCTTAAACCAAACGCTAAACCTGGCTTTGATGGTATTCCTGCGATAATTTTGAAAAGATGTTCTAGTTCTCTGGCTCTTCCATTACTTATCATTTTTAATTCTTCATTGTCATCTGGACTGTTCTTAGATGAATGGAAATCCTCTTTCTTGATTCCAATTTTTAAATCGGGTACCAAAACAATGTAGAGAACTACAGATGTATTTGTAAACTATCTGCAATTCCTAAGTTTTTTGAAAGCCTTGTCAAAAAAAAAACTTGGTTTCCTAGTGAAGGAACACATAAGTGACGCCCAACATGGGTTCATCTCGGGAAGATCAACAATCACCAATTTAGCATGTTTCTCTTCTTTCGTTGTTGACGCTATTGAAAGTAAAGATCAAGTGGATGTTATTTATACCGATTTTAGCAAAGCGTTTGATTCGGTTTGTCACAAAATACTGCTTCAAAAATTGGAATCATTTGGTTTCCACTCAAGCCTCCTTCAATGGATCTGTTCCTTTCTCATAAATAGGGTTAAAAAAGTCAAAATTGACGAATTCATCTCAAGGCAGATAAATTGTACCTCTGGTGTTCCACAGGGTAGTCATCTAGGTCCTCTATTTTTTATCATATTTATTAATGATGTTGTTAACTGTGTCAACTTCAGCAAATGCCTCATATACGCAGACGATCTGAAACTTTTTCTGAAAGTAACCTCTATTAGTGATTGCCAAAAACTCCAATTGGATCTTGATAATCTACCTCGCTGGTGTGTGTTAAACCGCTTGAATCTTAACGCCAACAAATGTTTTGTGATTTCTCTCTCAAGAAATAATCATATGCAAGAGTTTTCATATTATCTTGATTGCAGCCCTCTTCAGAGAACAGAAAAATTTAAGGATTTAGGCGTATTTTTTTACTCCAAATTCACTTTTACACCACATATAGAAGCTATTGTATCAAAAGCTACCTCAATGTTAGGATTCATCAAAAGAAATTCAACAGACTTTACTAACTCCTGCACCCTTGTGTCTCTTTATATTATACCTCGCTAGTAAGACCCAACCTAGAGTATGCAGATATCATCTGGAAACATCACCAACAATGTTTTTCCGATCGAATTCAGAAAGTTCAGAATAGGTTTACGAAGTATGCATTTTACAAAATGCGATGGTACTATCATCCAAATTCCACAGCTAGGCAGAGTCTTCAAGGTTTGCAGTCGCTCAAATCACGTAGAACTTGTCATGACATAGTTTTTGTGCGAGACATTTTATGTTATCATATAAAGTGTCCTTCCTTGTTGTCCTTAATTTGTATTTATGCTCCAGAGAGGCCGTTGAGGGATAGAAATCTTCTTTTTCAATCAAGGCACAGAACTAATTATGGCATGAGTGAACCAATTTCAATTTAAACAAATAAATAATAAATAAATAAATCAAGGAGAAAAAAAGGATAAGAAATAATGCATAACGTTGAGTCAATGACCGATAAATAAATGATTCAAATCACTTGGTCAGTCTCAATCAAGCAAAAATTAGTATAACAATATTCATAATTGCATAACATTTTTTTTGCCTCATTTAACTAAAAAAAATTGGTATATTTCCAAGGCCAGAAGGTGGGGTGCACCCCATGCTTAGAAAAGTTAGGTGGGGTCTATACCCCACCCACCCCATATCTTCTGCCGTCCCTGCTTCGAATTATCGAATGTTCGAAATAACAAATGGTTCGAAATTTGTGAGAGAAAATAAATAAAACTTCGAATTACAAGGTATTGATCATTAAATTACATATTATTTATTAACTGCCATTCTATAGCTATGAAAAAAAAAAATAAAAATTAGAGTGTACATGTACATTCGTAAACATAAATAAACTTATTCATAATGTGAGCTAATTAATGTTTTTGAAAGAACTCTGTAATACTCGTTTGCTTCAAAACATATTGCTGTTGCTCAATAACTTTTTTTAAGAGAAAAAGTGCCTGAAATGCGTTTTTATCACTTTCGTTTTGTAGACAGAAGCGTTGTAAGGTATCGAATGATGATCGTGCTTCCTTAACTGACTCCTCTGTTAAGGGTTCTGATGTATCGTCCTCATCTTCACCGTTGCTTTTTTCATTTGTAGGTATCTGTCGCAGTTAAGATTTCGCCTTCGGTTAGTGCACCTGAGACAGCAACATCGTCATCCACCTGAACAAAGTCAGAAAAACTCACACCGCTGATGTCCTACTAATGGTTCTACTGCTGATTCTTCATAATCCATAAGCATTGGAAGATTTTCTTTTAAGAAACCGGACCTCTTTCTCTCTGCAACTTCGATTTGTCGAGTGTTGGACGCCGATGAGTTCGAATTACCGCGTCGTTTTATTATATAGCAATGATTTTTTCGTTCGAATTACCAAGTGTATAAAAATGTACTGATTTAGTTCGAAATATCAAGAGATTTTGTAGGGAACTCGTGATAACTTTGAATTATCGAGAGGTTCGAATTATCGCAAGTTTGAATTAACGAGAGTCGACTGTATCTCATGATGGACAGAATTTGCTTATTAGAGCACCGTTGGACGACATGTGGGATAAAGAGGTATTTACACTTTAAGGGCACTGTCGCACCTGGAACGTCGAAAAACCGTCGATTTTTCGTGAATTGTTTGTAGGAAAAGAATGAAATGGATTTAATCGAAATTTTGAACACATATTACTACATTTTTAAACAACATTTTCTCCATATCAAAATATTCATTACAACTGAACTAACATGTAAATAAGCATGTAAAAAAATTTTATTTTGCAGTGACCGCGATTTCGCCTTAAAAAATTATTTGAAATAAAAACTTTAAAAAGATATCGTTAGATAACATATATTTCAGGTGAGTAATCACTGGGTTTTCAAAAATTTCAATTTTTGAATTTTTGGTGACCATTTAAAAAAAAAGTTCGATTTTCACCCTAAAATTAGACTTAAAATTGGCTGTAAAATCGGTTCTTTCCAGAAAAAATAAAAGACTTGCAATAACTCGCTTCGTTTTTGTACTAACAACAAGTGTGCAAAATTTGATAATGATCGGCTTAACTGTTTTTGAGTTATCGCAGTCACCAACTTCAAGAAAGTGGTTTTAAGCAAATCGCATTAGATTTTTTTTTTTGTAACGATCGCTTTTTTTCACTTCTACACTACTACACGGCTACGTAAATGTACTACCGTTAACCGTCGCCACTCTATACAATATGCTGCATACATCTGCTTGCTAAAAGTTTTCGGTAAGTTCGTAGGTAAGCTTTGAAGTACCGCGTTCACTCACCAAGTGGCACTGACTCGAACGAAAGGCGGCAACTTTAAACAGCCGTAACTCGGAAGCTGTTCGTAAGATCGACTTGAGAATTTCAGGAGATATTCTACAGATGTTGTACTTTAATAAATATTTTCTCAAAAAATTTAGCCTTCTAGACCATAATGACATAACTGTAAACGAGATCCCCAATGAATTTGCAAGGCAAGGATTTTAAACAGTTTTCTCTGGACCTAAACCAGCGCTTGGTCTGCCAGGGTCCTCAGTGAAGGCTTCACTCAACGATTGAATCTGTCAAGAGCACAACCGTAGATGACATGCCTCCATTGAATGTAGGCAGACTTAACGTGCACCCCAACGTTAATAAGGAAACTGCGATATATTTGCTATAGTCGGTAGCAGAAATGACTAGAAAGCTTGGCACTTCTCTTTTGTAAAGCATTTGAGCGTGTTAGGCTCACTCTGTTAATTCTGCGGAGTGAATGACGACTCCGCGGAGAACTTTCTCTGTGAATGTCCTGCGTCTCGAATCAGGTGACAGGCACTCGGCGCATAATGAGAGCTGGTAATCTGCAGCAAACGTTCTGGGCTTTCAAGAGGAGTTTACAACTTTCGTTCAATGCATGGAGTACATGCTTTATGTATTGACTGAATGTTAATTGAGGAATGAAAATATTTGAAAGGGAAGAAAGGGCCAATATACCGCAAAATCAACAGTTCCGCCACAATTTTAGGTCTATCGGGACGCCTGGCAACGCTGGTATCATTATAAAAAACGTTTTTTTGACGCTCGAGAATCGCCACACCTCCCACTCCGCTTATTTTTCTTTTGCTAAACATGTCTTGTTAGACCAGAGTCGATGATTTTTAAAATGGTAAAAAGTGTGGTACCCGTGGCGTAATGGTTAGCATGTCCACCTGCTAACGCAGAGGTTCGAGGTTCGAATCCCAGCAGCGGCAAAATGCAAAAATGTTTTTCCACGGGTATCGCCTTTCGCGAGGAATTGGCAAGTCCTCCGTTAGTAAATTCATTGCCATGAAAAGCGCATTCTCAATTAGCCGTTCGGAACCGGCGAAAAATTGTAGGTCCCCTCCATTCCCTCACAAGGCATGGTTGTGAGAAATGCGCTAGGCCCAGGGGCTCCTCGCTCTGTTGCGCCACCCTATTTATTTATTTTTTTATAAAAAGTGAAAAAAAAATTATAGTAGGATGATACCCATTAGTAAAGGTAGAGAATATAACGAAAACGAAAGGAAAAATATATTATGGGCGATCTGAGGTCGGGAAGGTGGAGAGTTTTAAAGACAAAAAAACGGTTAATCTCGATTTCCAGTAAAACCTTAAGTCTTATGAAAAAAAGGTACAAAGCAAAGTTGTAGGTAATAAAAAGATCTACAACACTTTGGGACCTTTTTCACATAACCTCAAAATTTATGTGAAAAATTCGAATAACCGAGTTTTTGGTTTATTATTTTTATCTTTTGCAAAACAATTCATTTTTTCACGGAATTTGGTGAAAATTTACTTTTGTATGTCCCAAATATGCAGTAATTTTTTTGATTTAAAATATTTATTTTTTCACCTTATATTGACTTAACTTGGTTTCCTATTCCTAACCCGAGTCAACTTGGTTTCCTAACCCGAGTCAACTTGGTTTCCTAACCCGAGTCAACTCGGTTTCTTAACCCGGGTCAACTCGGTTTCCTAGCCCGCGCTAACCCGGTTGGCTTACTCGAGTCAACTCGGTTTCCTAACCCGAGTCAACTCGGTTTCCTAACCCGAGTCAACTCGGTTTCCTAACCCGAGTCAACTCGGTTTCCTAACCCGAGTCAACTCGGTTTCCTAAACCGAGTCAACTCGGTTTCCTAACCCGAGTCAACTCGGTTTCCTAACCCGAGTCAACTCGGTTTCCTAACCCGAGTCAACTCGGTTTCCTAACCCAAGTCAACAAGGTTTCCTAACCCGAGCCAACTCGATTTCCTAACCCGAGTCAACTCGGTTTCCTAACCCGAGTCAACTCGGTTTCCTAACCCGAGTCAACTCGGTTTCCTAACCCGAGTCAACTCGGTTTCCTAACCCGAGTCAACTCGGTTTCCTAACCCGAGTCAACTCGGTTTCCTAACCCGAGTCAACTCGGTTTCTTAACCCGAGTCAACTCGGTTTCCTATCCCGAGTCAACTCGGTTTCCTAACCCGAGTCAACTCGGTTTCCTAACCCGAGTCAACTCGGTTTCCTAACCCGAGTCAACTCGGTTTCCTAACCCGAGTCAACTCGGTTTCCTAACCCGAGTCAACTCGGTTTCCTAACCCGAGTCAACTCAGTTTCCTATCCCGAGTCAACTCAGTTTCCTATCCCGAGTCAACTCGGTTTCCTAACCCGAGTCAACTCGGTTTCCTAACCCGAGTCAACTCGGTTTCCTAACCCGAGTCAACTCGGTTTCCTAACCCGAGTCAACTCGGTTTCCTAACCCGAGTCAACTCGGTTTCCTAACCCGAGTCAACTCGGTTTCCTAACCCGAGTCAACTCGGTTTCCTAACCCGAGTCAACTCGGTTTCCTAACCCGAGTCAACTCGGTTTCCTAACCCTAGTCAACTCGGTTTCCTAACCCGAGTCAACTCGGTTTCCTAACCCGAGTCAACTCGGTTTCCTAACCCGAGTCAATTCGGTTTCCTAACCCGCGTTAACTCGGTTCGCTAACCCGAGCCAACCCGGTTTCCTAACCCGAGTCAACTCGGTTTCCTAACCCGAGTCAACTCGGTTTCCTAACCCGAGTCAACTCGGTTTCCTAACCCGAGTCAACTCGGTTTCCTAACCCGAGTCAACTCGGTTTCCTAACCCGAGTCAACTCGGTTTCCTAACCCGAGTCAACTCGGTTTCCTAACCCGAGTCAACTCGGCTTCCTAACCCGAGTCAACTCGGTTTCCTAACCCGAGTCAACTCGGTTTCCTAACCCGAGTCAACTCGGTTTCCTAACCCGAGTCAACTCGGTTTCCTAACCCGAGTCAACTCGGTTTCCTAACCCGAGTCAACTCGGTTTCCTAAGCCGAGTCAACTCGGTTTCCTAAGCCGAGTCAACTCGGTTTCCTAACCCGAGTCAACTCGGTTTCCTAACCCGAGTCAACTCGGTTTCCTAACCCGAGTCAACTCGGTTTCCTAACCCGAGTCAACTTGGTTTCCTAACCCCAGTCAACTCGGTTTCCTAACCCGAGTCAACTCGGTTTCCTAACCCGAGTCAACTCGGTTTCCTAACCCGAGTAAACTCGGTTTCCTAACCCGAGTCAACTCGGTTTCCTAACCCGAGTCAACTCGGTTTCCTAACCCGAGTCAATTCGGTTTCCTAACACGCGTTAACTCGGTTCGCTAACCCGAGCCAACCCGGTTGGCTTACCCGAGTCAACTCGGTTTCCTAACCCGAGTCAACTCGGTTTCCTAACCCGAGTCAACTCGGTTTCCTAACCCGAGTCAACTCGGTTTCCTAACCCGAATCAACTCGGTTTCCTAACCCGAGTCAACTCGGTTTGCTAACCCGAGTCAACTCGGTTTCCTAACCCGAGTCAACTCGGTTTGCTAACCCGAGTCAACTCGGTTTGCTAACCCGAGTCAACTCGGTTTGCTAACCCGAGTCAACTCGGTTTGCTAACCCGAGTCAACTCGGTTTCCTAACCCTAGTCAACTCGGTTTCCTAACCCGAGTCAACTCGGTTTCCTAACCCGAGTCAACTCGGTTTCCTAAGCCGAGTCAACTCGGTTTCCTAACCCGAGTCAACTCGGTTTCCTAACCCGAGTCAACTCGGTTTCCTAACCCGAGTCAACTCGGTTTCCTAACCCGAGTCAACTCGGTTTCCTAACCCGAGTCAACTCGGTTTCCTAACCCGAGTCAACTCGGTTTCCTAACCCGAGTCAACTCGGTTTCCTAACCCGAGTCAACTCGGTTTCCTAACCCGAGTCAACTCGGTTTCCTAACCCGAGTCAACTCGGTTTCCTAACCCGAGTCAACTCGGTTTCCTAACCCTAGTCAACTCGGTTTCCTAACCCGAGTCAACTCGGTTTCCTAACCCGAGTCAACTCGGTTTCCTAACCCGAGTCTACTCGGTTTCCTAACCCGAGTCAATTCGGTTTCCTAACCCACGTTAACTCGGTTCGCTAACCCGAGCCAACCCGGTTGGCTTACCCGAGTCAACTCGGTTTCCTAACCCGAGTCAACTCGGTTTCCTAACCCGAGTCAACTCGGTTTCCTAACCCGAGTCAACTCGGTTTCCTAACCCGAGTCAACTCGGTTTCCTAACCCGAGTCAACTCGGTTTCCTAACCCGAGTCAACTCGGTTTCCTAACCCGAGTCAACTCGGTTTCCTAACCCGAGTCAACTCGGTTTCCTAACCCGAGTCAACTCGGTTTCCTAACCCGAGTCAACTCGGTTTCCTAACCCGAGTCAACTCGGTTTCCTAACCCGAGTCAACTCGGTTTCCTAAACCGAGTCAACTCGGTTTCCTAACCCGAGTCAACTCGGTTTCCTAACCCGAGTCAACTCGGTTTCCTAACCCAAGTCAACAAGGTTTCCTAACCCGAGCCAACTCGATTTCCTAACCCGAGTCAACTCGGTTTCCTAACCCGAGTGAACTCGGTTTCCTAACCCGAGTCAACTCGGTTTCCTAACCCGAGTCAACTCGGTTTCCTAACCCGAGTCAACTCGGTTTCCTAACCCGAGTCAACTCGGTTTCCTAACCTGAGTCAACTCGGTTTCTTAACCCGAGTCAACTCGGTTTCCTAACCCGAGTCAACTCGGTTTCCTAACCCGAGTCAACTCGGTTTCCTAACCCGAGTCAACTCAGTTTCCTATCCCGAGTCAACTCAGTTTCCTATCCCGAGTCAACTCGGTTTCCTAACCCGAGTCAACTCGGTTTCCTAACCCGAGTCAACTCGGTTTCCTAACCCGAGTCAACTCGGTTTCCTAACCCGAGTCAACTCGGTTTCCTAACCCGAGTCAACTCGGTTCGCTAACCCGAGCCAACCCGGTTGGCTAACCCGAGTCAACTCGGTTTCCTAACCCGAGTCAACTCGGTTTCCTAACCCGAGTCAACTCGGTTTCCTAACCCGAGTCAACTCGGTTTCCTAACCCGAGTCAACTCGGTTTCCTAACCCGAGTCAACTCGCTTTCCTAACCCGAGTCAACTCGGTTTCCTAACCCGAGTCAACTCGGTTTCCTAACCCGAGTCAACTCGGTTTCCTAACCCGAGTCAACTCGGCTTCCTAACCCGAGTCAACTCGGTTTCCTAACCCGAGTCAACTCGGTTTCCTAACCCGAGTGAACTCGGTTTCCTAACCCGAGTCAACTCGGTTTCCTAACCCGAGTCAACTCGGTTTCCTAACCCGAGTCAACTCGGTTTCCTAACCCGAGTCAACTCGGTTTCCTAAGCCGAGTCAACTCGGTTTCCTAACCCGAGTCAACTCGGTTTCCTAACCCGAGTCAACTCGGTTTCCTAACCCGAGTCAACTTGGTTTCCTAACCCCAGTCAACTCGGTTTCCTAACCCGAGTCAACTCGGTTTCCTAACCCGAGTCAACTCGGTTTCCTAACCCGAGTCAACTCGGTTTCCTAACCCGAGTCAACTCGGTTTCCTAACCCGAGTCAACTCGGTTTCCTAACCCGAGTCAACTCGGTTTCCTAACACGCGTTAACTCGGTTCGCTAACCCGAGCCAACCCGGTTGGCTTACCCGAGTCAACTCGGTTTCCTAACCCGAGTCAACTCGGTTTCCTAACCCGAGTCAACTCGGTTTCCTAACCCGAGTCAACTCGGTTTCCTAACCCGAGTCAACTCGGTTTCCTAACCCGAGTCAACTCGGTTTCCTAACCCGAGTCAACTCGGTTTCCTAACCCGAGTCAACTCGGTTTCCTAACCCGAGTCAACTCGGTTTCCTAACCCGAGTCAACTCGGTTTGCTAACCCGAGTCAACTCGGTTTGCTAACCCGAGTCAACTCGGTTTCCTAACCCTAGTCAACTCGGTTTCCTAACCCGAGTCAACTCGGTTTCCTAACCCGAGTCAACTCGGTTTCCTAAGCCGAGTCAACTCGGTTTCCTAACCCGAGTCAACTCGGTTTCCTAACCCGAGTCAACTCGGTTTCCTAACCCGAGTCAACTCGGTTTCCTAACCCGAGTCAACTCGGTTTCCTAACCCGAGTCAACTCGGTTTCCTAACCCGAGTCAACTCGGTTTCCTAACCCGAGTCAACTCGGTTTCCTAACCCGAGTCAACTCGGTTTCCTAACCCGAGTCAACTCGGTTTCCTAACCCGAGTCTACTCGGTTTCCTAACCCGAGTCAATTCGGTTTCCTAACCCACGTTAACTCGGTTCGCTAACCCGATCCAACCCGGTTGGCTTACCCGAGTCAACTCGGTTTCCTAACCCGAGTCAACTCGGTTTCCTAACCCGAGTCAACTCGGTTTCCTAACCCGAGTCAACTCGGTTTCCTAACCCGAGTCAACTCGGTTTCCTAACCCGAGTCAACTCGGTTTCCTAACCCGAGTCAACTCGGTTTCCTAACCCGAGTCAACTCGGTTTCCTAACCCGAGTCAACTCGGTTTCCTAACCCGAGTCAACTCGGTTTCCTAACCCAAGTCAACTCGGTTTCCTAACCCGAGTCAACTCGGTTTCCTAACCCAAGTCAACTCGGTTTCCTAACCCGAGTCAACTCGGTTTCCTAACCCAAGTCAACTCGGTTTCCTAACCCGAGTCAACTCGGTTTCCTAACCCGAGTCAACTCGGTTTCCTAACCCGAGTCAACTCGGTTTCCTAACCCGAGTCAACTCGGTTTCCTAACCCGAGTCAACTCGGTTTCCTAACCCGAGTCAACTCGGTTTCCTAACCCGAGTCAACTCGGTTTCCTAACCCGAGTCAACTCGGTTTCCTAACCCGAGTCAACTCGGTTTCCTAACCGAAGTCAACTCGGTTTCCTAACCCGAGTCAACTCGGTTTCCTAACCCGAGTCAACTCGGTTTCCTAACCCGAGTCAACTCGGTTTCCTAACCCGAGTCAACTCGGTTTCCTAACCCGAGTCAACTCGGTTTCCTATCCCGAGTCAACTCGGTTTCCTAACCCGAGTCAACTCGGTTTCCTATCCCGAGTCAACTCGGTTTCCTAATCCGTCAGTCAACTCGGTTTCCTAACCCGAGTCAACTCGGTTTCCTATCCCGAGTCAACTCGGTTTCCTAGCCCGAGTCAACTCGGTTTGCTAACCCGAGTCAACTCGGTTTCCTAACCCGAGTCAACTCAGTTTGCTAACCCGAGTCAACTCGGTTTGCTAACCCGAGTCAACTCGGTTTGCTAACCCGAGTCAACTCGGTTTGCTAACCCGAGTCAACTCGGTTTGCTAACCCGAGTCAACTCGGTTTGCTAACCCGAGTCAACTCGGTTTGCTAATCCGAGTCAACTCGGTTTCCAAACTCAAGTCAACTTGGTTTCCTAACCCGAGTCAACATGGTTTCCTAACCCGAGTCAACTTGGTTTCCTAGCCCGAGTCAACTCGGTTTCCTAACCCGAGTCAACTCGATTTCCTAACCCGAGTCAACTCGGTTTCCTATCCCGAGTCAACTCGGTTTCCTAATCCGTCAGTCAACTCGGTTTCCTAACCCGAGTCAACTCGGTTTCCTATCCCGAGTCAACTCGGTTTCCTAGCCCGAGTCAACTCGGTTTGCTAACCCGAGTCAACTCGGTTTCCTAACCCGAGTCAACTCAGTTTGCTAACCCGAGTCAACTCGGTTTGCTAACCCGAGTCAACTCGGTTTGCTAACCCGAGTCAACTCGGTTTGCTAACCCGAGTCAACTCGGTTTGCTAACCCGAGTCAACTCGGTTTGCTAACCCGAGTCAACTCGGTTTGCTAACCCGAGTCAACTCGGTTTGCTAACCCGAGTCAACTCGGTTTGCTAATCCGAGTCAACTCGGTTTCCAAACTCAAGTCAACTTGGTTTCCTAACCCGAGTCAACATGGTTTCCTAACCCGAGTCAACTTGGTTTCCTAGCCCGAGTCAACTCGGTTTCCTAACCCGAGTCAACTCGATTTCCTAACCCGAGTCAACTCGGTTTCCTAACCCGAGTCACCTCGGTTTCGTAACCCGAGTCAACTCGGTTTCCTAACCCGAGTCAACTCGGTTTGCTTACCCGAGTCAATTCGGTTTCCTAACCCGAGTCAACTCGGTTTCCTAACCTTAGTCAACTCAGTTTCCTAACCCGAGTCAACTCGGTTTACTAACCCGAGCCAACTTGGTTTCCTTGCCCGAGACAACTCGGTTTCCTAACCCGAGTCAACTCGGTTTCCTAGCCCGAGTCAACTCGGTTTCCTAACATGAGTCAACTCAGTTTCCTAACCCGAGTCAACTCGGTTTCCTAACCCGAGTCAACTCGGTTTCCTAACCCGAGTCAACTCGGTCTGCTAACCCGAGTCAACTCGGTTTCCTATCCCGAGTCAACTCGGTTTGCTAACCCGAGTCAACTCGGTTTGCTAACCCGAGTCAACTCGGTTTGCTAACCCGAGTCAACTCGGTTTGCTAACCCGAGTCAACTCGGTTTGCTAACCCGAGTCAACTCGGTTTGCTAACCCGAGTCAACTCGGTTTGCTAACCCGAGTCAACTCGGTTTCCTAACCCGAGTCAACTCGGTTTCCTAACCCGAGTCAACTCAGTTTCCTAACCCGAGTCAACTCGGTTTCCTAACCCGAGTCAACTCGGTTTCCTAACCCGAGTCAACTCGGTTTCCTAACCCGAGTCAACTCGGTTTCCTAACCCGAGTCAACTCGGTTTCCTAACCCGAGTCAACTCGGTTTCCTAACCCGAGTCAACTCGGTTTCCTAACCCGAGTCAACTCGGTTTCCTAACCCGAGACAACTCGGTTTCCTAACCCGAGTCAACTCGGTTTCCTAACCCGAGTCAACTCGGTTTCCTAACCCGAGTCAACTCGGTTTCCTAACCCGAGTCAACTCAGTTTCCTATCCCGAGTGAACTCAGTTTCCTATCCCGAGTCAACTCGGTTTCCTAACCCGAGTCAACTCGGTTTCCTAACCCGAGTCAACTCGGTTTCCTAACCCGAGTCAACTCGGTTTCCTAACCCGAGTCAACTCGGTTTCCTAACCCGAGTCAACTCGGTTTCCTAACCCGAGTCAACTCGGTTTCCTAACCCGAGTCAACTCGGTTTCCTAACCCGAGTCAACTCGGTTTCCTAACCCGAGTCAACTCGGTTTCCTAACCCGAGTCAACTCGGTTTCCTAACCCGAGTCAACTCGGTTTCCTAACCCTAGTCAACTCGGTTTCCTAACCCGAGTCAACTCGGTTTCCTAACCCGAGTCAACTCGGTTTCCTAACCCGAGTCAATTCGGTTTCCTAACCCGCGTTAACTCGGTTCGCTAACCCGAGCCAACCCGGTTGGCTTACCCGAGTCAACTCGGTTTCCTAACCCGAGTCAACTCGGTTTCCTAAACCGAGTCAACTCGGTTTCCTAACCCCAGTCAACTCGGTTTCCTAACCCGAGTCAACTCGGTTTCCTAACCCGAGTCAACTCGGTTTCCTAACCCCAGTCAACTCGGTTTCCTAACCCGAGTCAACTCGGTTTCCTAACCCGAGTCAACTCGGTTTCCTAACCCGAGTCAACTCGGTTTCCTAACCCGAGTCAACTCGGTTTCCTAACCCGAGTCTACTCGGTTTCCTAACCCGAGTCAATTCGGTTTCCTAACCCACGTTAACTCGGTTCGCCAACCCGATCCAACCCGGTTGGCTTACCCGAGTCAACTCGGTTTCCTAACCCGAGTCAACTCGGTTTCCTAACCCGAGTCAACTCGGTTTCCTAACCCGAGTCAACTCGGTTTCCTAACCCGAGTCAACTCGGTTTCCTAACCCGAGTCAACTCGGTTTCCTAACCCGAGTCAACTCGGTTTCCTAACCCGAGTCAACTCGGTTTCCTAACCCGAGTCAATTCGGTTTCCTAACCCGCGTTAACTCGGTTCGCTAACCCGAGCCAACCCGGTTGGCTTACCCGAGTCAACTCGGTTTCCTATCCAAAGTCAACTCGGTTTCCTAACCCGAGTCAACTCGGTTTCCTAACCAGAGTCAACTCGGTTTCCTAACCCGATTCAACTCGGTTTCCTAAACCGAGTCAACTCGGTTTCCTAACCCCAGTCAACTCGGTTTCCTAACCCGAGTCAACTCGGTTTCCTAACCCGAGTCACTTCGGTTTCCTAGCCCGAGTCAACTCGGTTTCCTAACCCGAGTCAACTCGGTTTCCTTTCCCAAGTCAACTCGGTTTCCTAACACGAGTCAACTCGGTTGCCTAACCCGAGTCAACTCAGTTTCCTAACCCGAGTCAACTCGGTCTCCTAACCCGAGTCAACTTGGTTTTCTAACCCGAGTCAACTCGGTTTTCTAACCCGAGTCAACCCGGTTTCCTAAACCGAGTCAACTCGCTTTACTAACCCAAGTCAACTCGGTTTCCTAACCCGAGTCAACTCGGTTTCCTAACCCAAGTCAACTCGGTTTCCTAACCCGAGTCAATTCGGTTTCTTAACCCGAGTCAACTCGGTTTCCTAACCCGAGTCAACTCGGTTTCTTAACCCGAGTCAACTCGGTTTCCTTACCCAAGTCAACTCGGTTTCCTAACCCGAGTTAACTCGGTTTCCTAACCCGAGTAAACTCGGTTTCCTAACCCGAGTCAACTCGGTTTCCTAACCCGAGTCAACTCGGTTTCCTAACCCGAGTCAACTCGGTTTCCTAACCCGAGTCAACCCGGTTTCCTAACCCGAGTCAACTCGGTTTCCTAGCCCGAGTCAACTCGGTTTCCTAACCCGAGTCAACTCGGTTTTCTAACCCGAGTCAACTCGGTTTCCTAACCCGAGTCAACTCGGTTTTCTAACCCGAGTCAACTCGATTTCCTAACCCGAGTCAACTCGGTTTTCTAACCCGAGTCAACTCGGTTTTCTAACCCGAGTCAACTCGGTTTCCTTACCCGAGTCAACTCGGTTTCCTAACCCGAGTCAACTCGGTTTCCTAACCCGAGTCAACTCGGTTTCCTAACCCGAGTCAACTCGGTTTCCTAACCCAAGTCAACTCGGTTTCCTAACCCGAGTCAATTCGGTTTCTTAAACCGAGTCAACTCGGCTTCCTAACCCAAGTCAACTCGGTTTCCTAACCCGAGTCAACTCGGTTTCCTAACCCGAGACAACTCGGTTTCCTAACCCGAGTCAACTCGGTTTCCTAACCGGAGTCAACTCGGTTTCCTAACCCGAGTCAATTCGGTTTCTTAACCCGAGTCAACTCGGTTTCCTAACCCGAGTCAACTCGGTTTCTTAACCCGAGTCAACTCGGTTTCCTAACCCCAGTCAACTCGGTTTCCTAGCCCGAGTCAACTCGGTTTCCTTACCCTAGTCAACTCGGTTTCCTAACCCGAGTCAACTCGGTTTCCTAGCCCGAGTCAACTCGGTTTCCTAGCCCGAGTCAACTCGGTTTCCTAACCCGAGTCAACTCGGTTTCCTAACCCGAGTCAACTCGGTTTCCTAACCCGAGTCAACTCGGTTTCCTAGCCCGAGTCAACTCGGTTTCCTACCCCGAGTCAACTCGGCTTCCTAACCCGAGTCAACTCGGTTTCCTAACCCGAGTCAACTCGGTTTCCTAACCCGAGTCAACTCGGTTCCCTAACCCGAGTCAACTCGGTTGCCTTACCCGAGTCAACTCGGTTTTCTAACCCTAGTCAACTCGGTTTCTTAACCCGAGTCAACTCGGTTTCCTAACCCGAGTCAACTCGGTTTCCTAACCCGAGTCAACTCGGTTTCCTTACCCGAGTCAACTCGGTTTCCTAACCCGAGTCAACTCGGTTTCCTAACCCGAGTCAACTCGGTTTCCTAACCCGAGTCAACTCGGTTTCCTAACCCGAGTCAACTCGGTTTCCTAACCCGAGTCAACTCGGTTGTCTAACCCGAGTCAACTCGGTTTCCTATTCCGAGTCAACTCGGTCTCCTAACCCGAGTCAACTCGGTTTCCTAACCCGAGTCAACTCGGTTTCCTAACCCGAGTCAACTCGGTTTCCTAACCCGAGTCAACTCGGTTTCCTAACCCGAGTCAACTCGGTTTCCTAACCCGAGTCAACTCGGTTTCCTAACCCCAGTCAATTCGGTTTCCTAGCCCGAGTCAACTCGGTTTCCTTACCCTAGTCAACTCGGTTTCCTAACTCGAGTCAACTCGGTTTCCTAGCCCGAGTCAACTCGGTTTCCTAACCCGAGTCAACTCGGTTTCCTAACCCGAGTCAACTCGGTTTCCTAACCCGAGTCAACTCGGTTTCCTAACCCGAGTCAACTCGGTTTCCTAACCCGAGTCAACTCGGTTTCCTAACCCGAGTCAACTCGGTTTCCTAACCCGAGTCAACTCGGTTTCCTAACCCCAGTCAACTCGGTTTCCTAACCCGAGTCAACTCGGTTTCCTAACCCTAGTCAACTCGGTTTCCTAACCCGAGTCAACTCGGTTTGCTAACCCGAGTCAACTCGGTTTCCTTACCCGAGTCAACTCGGTTTCCTAACCCGAGTCAACTTGGTTTTCTAACCCGAGTCAACTCGGTTTCCTAACCCGAGTCAACTCGGTTTCCTAACCCGAGTCAACTCGGTTTCCTAACCCGAGTCAACTCGGTTTCCTAACCCGAGTCAACTCGGTTTCCTTACCCAAGTCAACTCGGTTTCCTAACCCGAGTCAACTCGGTTGCCTAACCCGAGTCAACTCGGTTTCCTAACCCGAGTCAACTCGGTTTCCTAACCCGAGTCAACTCGGTTTTCTAACCCGAGTCAACTCGGTTTCCTAACCCGAGTCAACTCGGTTTCTTAACCCGACTCAATTCGGTTTCCTAACCCGAGTCAACTCGGTTTCTTAACCCGAGTCAACTCGGTTTCCTATCCCAAGTCAACTCGGTTTCCTAACCCGAGTCAACTCGGTTTCCTAGCCCGAGTCAACTCGGTTTCCTAGCCCGAGTCAATTCGGTTTCCTAACCCGAGTCAACTCGGTTTCCTAACCCGAGTCAACTCGGTTTCCTAGCCCGAGTCAACTCGGTTTCCTAACCCGATTCAACTCGGTTTCCTAAACCGAGTCAACTCGGTTTCCTAACCCGAGTCAACTCGGTTTCCTAACCCGAGTCAACTCGGTTTCCTAACCCGAGTCAACTCGGTTTCCTAACCCGAGTCACTTCGGTTTCCTAGCCCGAGTCAACTCGGTTTCCTAACCCGAGTCAACTCGGTTTCCTAACCCAAGTCAACTCGGTTTCCTAACCCGAGTCAACTCGGTTGCCTAACCCGAGTCAACTCAGTTTCCCAACCCGAGTCAACTCGGTTTCCTAACCCGAGTCAACTCGGTTTTCTAACCCGAGTCAACTCGGTTTCCTAGCAAGAGTCAACTCGGTTTCCTAGCCCGAGTCAACTCACTTTCCTTACCCGAGTCAACTCGGTTTCGTAACCCGAGTCAACTAGGTTTCCTAACCCGAGTCAACTCGGTTTTCTAACCCGAGTCAACTCGGTTTCCTAGCCCGAGTCAACTCGGTTTCCTAACCCGAGTCAACTCGGTTTCCTAACCCAAGTCAACTCGGTTTCCTAACCCGAGTCAATTCGGTTTCTTAACCCGAGTCAACTCGGTTTCCTAACCCGAGTCAACTCGGTTTCCTAACCCGAGTCAACTCGGTTTCCTAACCCGAGTCAACTCGGTTTCCTAACCCGAGTCAACTCGGTTTCCTAACCCGAGTCAACTCAGTTTCCTATCCCGAGTCAACTCTGTTTCCCATCCCGAGCCAACTCGGTTTCCTAACCCGAGTCAACTTGGTTTCCTAACCCGAGTCAACTCGGTTTCCTAGCCCGAGTCAACTCGGTCTCCTAACCCGAGTAAACTCGGTTTCCTAACCCGAGTCAACTCGGTTTCCTAACCCGAGTCAACTCGGTTGGCTAACCCGAGTCAACTCGGTTTCCTAACCCGAGTCAACTCGGTTTCCTAACCCGAGTCAACTCGGTTTCCTAACCCGAGTCAACTCGGTTTCCTAACCCGAGTCAACTCGGTTTCCTAACCCGAGTCAACTCGGTTTTCTAACCCGAGTCAACTCGGTTTCCTAACCCGAGTCAACTCGGTTTCCTAGCCCGAGTCAACTCGGTTTCCTAACCCGAGTCAACTCGGTTTCCTAACCCGAGTCAACTCGGTTTCCTAACCCGAGTCAACTCGGTTTCCTAACCCGAGTCAACTCGGTTTTCTAACCCGAGTCAACTCGGTTTGCTTACCCGAGTCAACTCGGTTTCCTAACCCGAGTCAACTCGGTTTGCTAACCCGAGTCAACTCGGTTTGCTAACCCGAGTCAACTCGGTTTCCAAACTCAAGTCAACTTGGTTTCCTAACCCGAGTCAACTTGGTTTCCTAACCCGAGTCAACTCGGTTTCCTAACCCGAGTCAACTCGGTTTCCTAACCCGAGTCAACTCGGTTTGCTAACACGAGTCAACTCGGTTTCCTAGCCCGAGTCAGCTCGGTTTGCTAACCCGAGTCAACTCAGTTTCCTAACCCGAGTCAACTCGGTTTACTATCCCGAGCCAACTTGGTTTCCTAACCCGAGTCAACTCGGTTTGCTAACCCGAGTCAACTCGGTTTCCTAACCCGAGTCAACTCGGTTTCCTAACCCGAGTCAACTCGGATTCCTAACCCGAGTCAACTCGGTTTCCTAACCCGAGTCATTTCGGTTTCCTAACCCGAGCCAACTCGGTTTCCTAACCCAAGTCAACTTGGTTTCCTAACCCGAGTCAACTCGGTTTCCTTACCAGAGTCAACTCGGTTTCCTAACCCGAGTCAACTCGTTTTCCTAACCCGAGTCAACTCGGTTTCCTAACCCGAGTCAACTCGGTTTCCTAACCCGAGTCAACTCGGTTTCCTAACCCGAGTCAACTCGGTTTCCTAACCCGAGTCAACTCGGTTTCCTAACCCGAGTCAACTCGGTTTCCTAACCCGAGTCAACTCAGTTTCCTATCCCGAGTCAACTCTGTTTCCCATCCCGAGCCAACTCGATTTCCTAACCCGAGTCAACTTGGTTTCCTAACCCGAGTCAACTCGGTTTCCTAACCCGAGTCAACTCGGTTTCCTAACCCGAGTCAACTCGGTTTCCTAAGCCGAGTCAACTCGGTTTCCTAACCCGAGTCAACTCGGTTTCCTAACCCGAGTCAACTCGGTTTCCTAACCCGAGTCAACTCGGTTCCCTAACCCGAGTCAACTCGGTTTCCTTACCCGAGTCAACTCGGTTTCCTAACCCGAGTCAACTCGGTTTCCTAACCTGAGTCAATTCGGTTTCCTAACCCGCGTTAACTCGGTTCGCTAACCCGAGCCAACCCGGTTGGCTTACCCGAGTCATCTCGGTTTCCTAACCCGAGTCAACTCGGTTTGCTAACCCGAGTCAACTCGGTTTTCTAACCCGAGTCAACTAAGTTTCCTAGCCCGACTCAACTCGGTTTCCTAACCCGAGTCAACTCGGTTTCTTAACCCGAGTCAACTCGGTTTCCTAACCCGAGTCAACTCGGTTGCCTAACCCGAGTTAACTCGGTTTCCTAGCCCGAGTCAACTCGGTTTCTTAACCCGAGTCAACTCGGTTTCCTAACCCGAGTCAACTCGGTTTCCTAACCCGAGTCAACTCGGTTTCCTAACCCGAGTCAACTCGGTTTCTTAACCCGAGTCAACTCGGTTTCCTAACCCGAGTCAACTCGGTTTCCTATCCCGAGTCAACTCGGTTCCCTAACCCGAGTCAACTCGGTTTCCTTACCCGAGTCAACTCGGTTTCCTAACCCGAGTCAACTCGGTTTCCTAACCCGAGTCAATTCGGTTTCCTAACCCGCGTTAACTCGGTTCGCTAACACGAGCCAACCCGGTTGGCTTACCCGAGTCATCTCGGTTTCCTAACCCGAGTCAACTCGGTTTCCTAACCCGAGTCAACTCGGTTTCCTAACCCTAGTCAACTCGGTTTCCTAACCCGAGTCAACTCGGTTTGCTAACCCGAGTCAACTCGGTTTCCTTACCCGAGTCAACTCGGTTTCCTAACCCGAGTCAACTCGGTTTTCTAACCCGAGTCAACTCGGTTTCCTAACCCGAGTCAACTCGGTTTCCTAACCCGAGTCAACTCGGTTTCCTTACCCAAGTCAACTCGGTTTCCTAACCCGAGTCAACTCGGTTGCCTAACCCGAGTCAACTCGGTTTCCTAACCCGAGTCAACTCGGTTTCTTAACCCGAGTCAACTCGGTTTCCTAACCCGAGTCAACTCGGTTTCCTAACCCGAGTCAACTCGGTTTCCTAACCCGAGTCAACTCGGTTTCCTAACCCGAGTCAACTCGGTTTCTTAACCCGACTCAATTCGGTTTCCTAGCCCGAGTCAACTCGGTTTCCTATCCCAAGTCAACTCGGTTTCCTAACCCGAGTCAACTCGGTTTCCTAGCCCGAGTCAACTCGGTTTCCTAGCCCGAGTCAACTCGGTTTCCTAACCCGAGTCAACTCGGTTTCCTAACCCGAGTCAACTCGGTTTCCTAACCCGAGTCAACTCGGTTTCCTAACCCGATTCAACTCGGTTTCCTAACCCGAGTCAACTCGGTTTCCTAACCCGAGTCAACTCGGTTTCCTAACCCGAGTCAACACGGTTTCCTAACCCGAGTCAACTCGGTTTCCTAACCCGAGTCAACTCGGTTTCCTAACCCGAGTCACTTCGGTTTCCTAGCCCGAGTCAACTCGGTTTCCTAACCCGAGTCAACTCGGTTTCCTTACCCAAGTCAACTCGGTTTCCTAACCCGAGTCAACTCGGTTGCCTAACCCGAGTCAACTCAGTTTCCTAACCCGAGTCAACTCGGTATCCTAACCCGAGTCAACTCGGTTTTCTAACCCGAGTCAACTCGGTTTCCTAGCCCGAGTCAACTCGGTTTCCTAACCCGAGTCAACTCGGTTTCCTAACCCGAGTCAACTCGGTTTCCTAACCCGAGTCAACTCGGTTTCTTAACCCGAGTCAACTCGGTTTCCTATCCCAAGTCAACTCGGTTTCCTAACCCGATTCAACTCGGTTTCCTAACCCGATTCAACTCGGTTTCCTAAACCGAGTCAACTCGGTTTCCTAACCCCAGTCAACTCGGTTTCCTAACCCGAGTCAACTCGGTTTCCTAACCCGAGTCACTTCGGTTTCCTAGCCCGAGTCAACTCGGTTTCCTAACCCGAGTCAACTCGGTTTCCTTTCCCAAGTCAACTCGGTTTCCTAACACGAGTCAACTCGGTTGCCTAACCCGAGTCAACTCAGTTTCCTAACCCGAGTCAACTCGGTTTCCTAACCCGAGTCAACTTGGTTTTCTAACCCGAGTCAACTCGGTTTTCTAACCCGAGTCAACCCGGTTTCCTAAACCGAGTCAACTCGCTTTACTAACCCAAGTCAACTCGGTTTCCTAACCCGAGTCAACTCGGTTTCCTAACCCAAGTCAACTCGGTTTCCTAACCCGAGTCAATTCGGTTTCTTAACCCGAGTCAACTCGGTTTCCTAACCCGAGTCAACTCGGTTTCTTAACCCGAGTCAACTCGGTTTCCTTACCCAAGTCAACTCGGTTTCCTAACCCGAGTTAACTCGGTTTCCTAACCCGAGTAAACTCGGTTTCCTAACCCGAGTCAACTCGGTTTCCTAACCCGAGTCAACTCGGTTTCCTAACCCGAGTCAACTCGGTTTCCTAACCCGAGTCAACTCGGTTTCCTAGCCCGAGTCAACCCGGTTTCCTAACGCGAGTCAACTCGGTTTCCTAGCCCGAGTCAACTCGGTTTCCTAACCCGAGTCAACTCGGTTTTCTAACCCGAGTCAACTCGGTTTCCTAACCCGAGTCAACTCGGTTTTCTAACCCGAGTCAACTCGGTTTCCTAACCCGAGTCAACTCGGTTTTCTAACCCGAGTCAACTTGGTTTTCTAACCCGAGTCAACTCGGTTTCCTTACCCGAGTCAACTCGGTTTCCTAACCCGAGTCAACTCGGTTTCCTAACCCGAGTCAACTCGGTTTCCTAACCCGAGTCAACTCGGTTTCCTAACCCAAGTCAACTCGGTTTCCTAACCCGAGTCAATTCGGTTTCTTAACCCGAGTCAACTCGGCTTCCTAACCCAAGTCAACTCGGTTTCCTAACCCGAGTCAACTCGGTTTCCTAACCCGAGACAACTCGGTTTCCTAACCCGAGTCAACTCGGTTTCCTAACCGGAGTCAACTCGGTTTCCTAACCCGAGTCAATTCGGTTTCTTAACCCGAGTCAACTCGGTTTCCTAACCCGAGTCAACTCGGTTTCTTAACCCGAGTCAACTCGGTTTCCTAACCCCAGTCAACTCGGTTTCCTAGCCCGAGTCAACTCGGTTTCCTTACCCTAGTCAACTCGGTTTCCTAACCCGAGTCAACTCGGTTTCCTAGCCCGAGTCAACTCGGTTTCCTAGCCCGAGTCAACTCGGTTTCCTAACCCGAGTCAACTCGGTTTCCTAACCCGAGTCAACTCGGTTTCCTAACCCGAGTCAACTCGGTTTCCTAGCCCGAGTCAACTCGGTTTCCTAACCCGAGTCAACTCGGCTTCCTAACCCGAGTCAACTCGGTTTCCTAACCCGAGTCAACTCGGTTTCCTAACCCGAGTCAAGTCGGTTTCCTTTCCCGAGTCAACTCGGTTGCCTAACCCGAGTCAACTCGGTTTTCTAACCCTAGTCAACTCGGTTTCTTAACCCGAGTCAACTCGGTTTCCTAACCCGAGTCAACTCGGTTTCCTAACCCGAGTCAACTCGGTTTCCTTACCCGAGTCAACTCTGTTTCCTAACCCGAGTCAACTCGGTTCCTAACCCGAGTCAACTCGGTTTCCTAACCCGAGTCAACTCGGTTTCCTAACCCGAGTCAACTCGGTTTCCTAACCCGAGTCAACTCGGTTGTCTAACCCGAGTCAACTCGGTTGTCTAACCCGAGTCAACTCGGTTTCCTATTCCGAGTCAACTCGGTTTCCTAACCCGAGTCAACTCGGTTTCCTAACCCGAGTCAACTCGGTTTCCTAACCCGAGTCAACTCGGTTTCCTAACCCGAGTCAACTCGGTTTCCTAACCCCTGTCAACTCGGTTTCCTAACCCGAGTCAACTCGGTTTCCTAACCCTAGTCAACTCGGTTTCCTAACCCGAGTCAACTCGGTTTGCTAACCCGAGTCAACTCGGTTTCCTTACCCGAGTCAACTCGGTTTCCTAACCCGAGTCAACTTGGTTTTCTAACCCGAGTCAACTCGGTTTCCTAACCCGAGTCAACTCGGTTTCCTAACCCGAGTCAACTCGGTTTCCTAACCCGAGTCAACTCGGTTTCCTAACCCGAGTCAACTCGGTTTCCTTACCCAAGTCAACTCGGTTTCCTAACCCGAGTCAACTCGGTTGCCTAACCCGAGTCAACTCGGTTTCCTAACCCGAGTCAACTCGGTTTCTTAACCCGAGTCAACTCGGTTTCCTAACCCGAGTCAACTCGGTTTCCTAACCCGAGTCAACTCGGTTTCTTAACCCGACTCAATTCGGTTTCCTAACCCGAGTCAACTCGGTTTCCTAACCCGAGTCAACTCGGTTTCCTAACCCGAGTCAACTCGGTTTCCTAACCCGAGTCAACTTGGTTTCCTAGCCCGAGTCAACTCGGTTTCCTAACCCGAGTCAACTCGGCTTCCTAACCCGAGTCAACTCGGTTTCCTAACCCGAGTCAACTCGGTTTCCTAACCCGAGTCAACTCGGTTCCCTAACCCGAGTCAACTCGGTTGCCTTACCCGAGTCAACTCGGTTTTCTAACCCTAGTCAACTCGGTTTCTTAACCCGAGTCAACTCGGTTTCCTAACCCGAGTCAACTCGGTTTCCTAACCCGAGTCAACTCGGTTTCCTTACCCGAGTCAACTCGGTTTCCTAACCCGAGTCAACTCGGTTTCCTAACCCGAGTCAACTCGGTTTCCTAACCCGAGTCAACTCGGTTTCCTAACCCGAGTCAACTCGGTTTCCTAACCCGAGTCAACTCGGTTGTCTAACCCGAGTCAACTCGGTTTCCTATTCCGAGTCAACTCGGTCTCCTAACCCGAGTCAACTCGGTTTCCTAACCCGAGTCAACTCGGTTTCCTAACCCGAGTCAACTCGGTTTCCTAACCCGAGTCAACTCGGTTTCCTAACCCGAGTCAACTCGGTTTCCTAACCCCAGTCAATTCGGTTTCCTAGCCCGAGTCAACTCGGTTTCCTTACCCTAGTCAACTCGGTTTCCTAACTCGAGTCAACTCGGTTTCCTAGCCCGAGTCAACTCGGTTTCCTAACCCGAGTCAACTCGGTTTCCTAACCCGAGTCAACTCGGTTTCCTAACCCGAGTCAACTCGGTTTCCTAACCCGAGTCAACTCGGTTTCCTAACCCGAGTCAACTCGGTTTCCTAACCCGAGTCAACTCGGTTTCCTAACCCGAGTCAACTCGGTTTCCTAACCCCAGTCAACTCGGTTTCCTAACCCGAGTCAACTCGGTTTCCTAACCCTAGTCAACTCGGTTTCCTAACCCGAGTCAACTCGGTTTGCTAACCCGAGTCAACTCGGTTTCCTTACCCGAGTCAACTCGGTTTCCTAACCCGAGTCAACTTGGTTTTCTAACCCGAGTCAACTCGGTTTCCTAACCCGAGTCAACTCGGTTTCCTAACCCGAGTCAACTCGGTTTCCTAACCCGAGTCAACTCGGTTTCCTAACCCGAGTCAACTCGGTTTCCTTACCCAAGTCAACTCGGTTTCCTAACCCGAGTCAACTCGGTTGCCTAACCCGAGTCAACTCGGTTTCCTAACCCGAGTCAACTCGGTTTCCTAACCCGAGTCAACTCGGTTTTCTAACCCGAGTCAACTCGGTTTCCTAACCCGAGTCAACTCGGTTTCTTAACCCGACTCAATTCGGTTTCCTAACCCGAGTCAACTCGGTTTCTTAACCCGAGTCAACTCGGTTTCCTATCCCAAGTCAACTCGGTTTCCTAACCCGAGTCAACTCGGTTTCCTAGCCCGAGTCAACTCGGTTTCCTAGCCCGAGTCAATTCGGTTTCCTAACCCGAGTCAACTCGGTTTCCTAACCCGAGTCAACTCGGTTTCCTAGCCCGAGTCAACTCGGTTTCCTAACCCGATTCAACTCGGTTTCCTAAACCGAGTCAACTCGGTTTCCTAACCCGAGTCAACTCGGTTTCCTAACCCGAGTCAACTCGGTTTCCTAACCCGAGTCAACTCGGTTTCCTAACCCGAGTCACTTCGGTTTCCTAGCCCGAGTCAACTCGGTTTCCTAACCCGAGTCAACTCGGTTTCCTAACCCAAGTCAACTCGGTTTCCTAACCCGAGTCAACTCGGTTGCCTAACCCGAGTCAACTCAGTTTCCCAACCCGAGTCAACTCGGTTTCCTAACCCGAGTCAACTCGGTTTTCTAACCCGAGTCAACTCGGTTTCCTAGCAAGAGTCAACTCGGTTTCCTAGCCCGAGTCAACTCACTTTCCTTACCCGAGTCAACTCGGTTTCGTAACCCGAGTCAACTTGGTTTCCTAACCCGAGTCAACTCGGTTTTCTAACCCGAGTCAACTCGGTTTCCTAGCCCGAGTCAACTCGGTTTCCTAACCCGAGTCAACTCGGTTTCCTAACCCAAGTCAACTCGGTTTCCTAACCCGAGTCAATTCGGTTTCTTAACCCGAGTCAACTCGGTTTCCTAACCCGAGTCAACTCGGTTTCCTAACCCGAGTCAACTCGGTTTCCTAACCCGAGTCAACTCGGTTTCCTAACCCGAGTCAACTCGGTTTCCTAACCCGAGTCAACTCAGTTTCCTATCCCGAGTCAACTCTGTTTCCCATCCCGAGCCAACTCGGTTTCCTAACCCGAGTCAACTTGGTTTCCTAACCCGAGTCAACTCGGTTTCCTAGCCCGAGTCAACTCGGTTTCCTAACCCGAGTAAACTCGGTTTCCTAACCCGAGTCAACTCGGTTTCCTAACCCGAGTCAACTCGGTTCGCTAACCCGAGTCAACTCGGTTTCCTAACCCGAGTCAACTCGGTTTCCTAACCCGAGTCAACTCGGTTTCCTAACCCGAGTCAACTCGGTTTCCTAACCCGAGTCAACTCGGTTTCCTAACCCGAGTCAACTCGGTTTTCTAACCCGAGTCAACTCGGTTTCCTAACCCGAGTCAACTCGGTTTCCTAGCCCGAGTCAACTCGGTTTCCTAACCCGAGTCAACTCGGTTTCCTAACCCGAGTCAACTCGGTTTCCTAACCCGAGTCAACTCGGTTTTCTAACCCGAGTCAACTCGGTTTGCTTACCCGAGTCAACTCGGTTTCCTAACCCGAGTCAACTCGGTTTGCTAACCCGAGTCAACTCGGTTTGCTAACCCGAGTCAACTCGGTTTCCAAACTCAAGTCAACTTGGTTTCCTAACCCGAGTCAACTTGGTTTCCTAACCCGAGTCAACTCGGTTTCCTAACCCGAGTCAACTCGGTTTCCTAACCCGAGTCAACTCGGTTTGCTAACACGAGTCAACTCGGTTTCCTAGCCCGAGTCAGCTCGGTTTGCTAACCCGAGTCAACTCAGTTTCCTAACCCGAGTCAACTCGGTTTACTATCCCGAGCCAACTTGGTTTCCTAACCCGAGTCAACTCGGTTTGCTAACCCGAGTCAACTCGGTTTCCTAACCCGAGTCAACTCGGTTTCCTAACCCGAGTCAACTCGGATTCCTAACCCGAGTCAACTCGGTTTCCTAACCCGAGTCATTTCGGTTTCCTAACCCGAGCCAACTCGGTTTCCTAACCCAAGTCAACTTGGTTTCCTAACCCGAGTCAACTCGGTTTCCTAACCAGAGTCAACTCGGTTTCCTAACCCGAGTCAACTCGTTTTCCTAACCCGAGTCAACTCGGTTTCCTAACCCGAGTCAACTCGGTTTCCTAACCCGAGTCAACTCGGTTTCCTAACCCGAGTCAACTCGGTTTCCTAACCCGAGTCAACTCGGTTTCCTAACCCGAGTCAACTCAGTTTCCTATCCCGAGTCAACTCTGTTTCCCATCCCGAGCCAACTCGGTTTCCTAACCCGAGTCAACTTGGTTTCCTAACCCGAGTCAACTCGGTTTCCTAACCCGAGTCAACTCGGTTTCCTAACCCGAGTCAACTCGGTTTCCTAAGCCGAGTCAACTCGGTTTCCTAACCCGAGTCAACTCGGTTTCCTAACCCGAGTCAACTCGGTTTCCTAACCCGAGTCAACTCGGTTCCCTAACCCGAGTCAACTCGGTTTCCTTACCCGAGTCAACTCGGTTTCCTAACCCGAGTCAACTCGGTTTCCTAACCTGAGTCAATTCGGTTTCCTAACCCGCGTTAACTCGGTTCGCTAACCCGAGCCAACCCGGTTGGCTTACCCGAGTCATCTCGGTTTCCTAACCCGAGTCAACTCGGTTTGCTAACCCGAGTCAACTCGGTTTTCTAACCCGAGTCAACTAAGTTTCCTAGCCCGACTCAACTCGGTTTCCTAACCCGAGTCAACTCGGTTTCTTAACCCGAGTCAACTCGGTTTCTTAACCCGAGTCAACTCGGTTTCCTAACCCGAGTCAACTCGGTTGCCTAACCCGAGTTAACTCGGTTTCCTAGCCCGAGTCAACTCGGTTTCTTAACCCGAGTCAACTCGGTTTCCTAACCCGAGTCAACTCGGTTTCCTAACCCGAGTCAACTCGGTTTCCTAACCCGAGTCAACTCGGTTTCTTAACCCGAGTCAACTCGGTTTCCTAACCCGAGTCAACTCGGTTTCCTATCCCGAGTCAACTCGGTTCCCTAACCCGAGTCAACTCGGTTTCCTTACCCGAGTCAACTCGGTTTCCTAACCCGAGTCAACTCGGTTTCCTAACCCGAGTCAATTCGGTTTCCTAACCCGCGTTAACTCGGTTCGCTAACACGAGCCAACCCGGTTGGCTTACCCGAGTCATCTCGGTTTCCTAACCCGAGTCAACTCGGTTTCCTAACCCGAGTCAACTCGGTTTCCTAACCCTAGTCAACTCGGTTTCCTAACCCGAGTCAACTCGGTTTGCTAACCCGAGTCAACTCGGTTTCCTTACCCGAGTCAACTCGGTTTCCTAACCCGAGTCAACTCGGTTTTCTAACCCGAGTCAACTCGGTTTCCTAACCCGAGTCAACTCGGTTTCCTAACCCGAGTCAACTCGGTTTCCTTACCCAAGTCAACTCGGTTTCCTAACCCGAGTCAACTCGGTTGCCTAACCCGAGTCAACTCGGTTTCCTAACCCGAGTCAACTCGGTTTCTTAACCCGAGTCAACTCGGTTTCCTAACCCGAGTCAACTCGGTTTCCTAACCCGAGTCAACTCGGTTTCCTAACCCGAGTCAACTCGGTTTCCTAACCCGAGTCAACTCGGTTTCTTAACCCGACTCAATTCGGTTTCCTAGCCCGAGTCAACTCGGTTTCCTATCCCAAGTCAACTCGGTTTCCTAACCCGAGTCAACTCGGTTTCCTAGCCCGAGTCAACTCGGTTTCCTAGCCCGAGTCAACTCGGTTTCCTAACCCGAGTCAACTCGGTTTCCTAACCCGAGTCAACTCGGTTTCCTAACCCAATTCAACTCGGTTTCCTAACCCGAGTCAACTCGGTTTCCTAACCCGAGTCAACTCGGTTTCCTAACCCGAGTCAACACGGTTTCCTAACCCGAGTCAACTCGGTTTCCTAACCCGAGTCAACTCGGTTTCCTAACCCGAGTCAACTCGGTTTCCTAACCCGAGTCACTTCGGTTTCCTAGCCCGAGTCAACTCGGTTTCCTAACCCGAGTCAACTCGGTTTCCTTACCCAAGTCAATTCGGTTTCCTAACCCGAGTCAACTCGGTTGCCTAACCCGAGTCAACTCAGTTTCCTAACCCGAGTCAACTCGGTATCCTAACCCGAGTCAACTCGGTTTTCTAACCCGAGTCAACTCGGTTTCCTAGCCCGAGTCAACTCGGTTTCCTAACCCGAGTCAACTCGGTTTCCTAACCCGAGTCAACTCGGTTTCCTAACCCGAGTCAACTCGGTTTCTTAACCCGAGTCAACTCGGTTTCCTATCCCAAGTCAACTCGGTTTCCTAACCCGAGTCAACTCGGTTTCCTAACCCGAGTCAACTCGGTTTCCTAACCCGATTCAACTCGGTTTCCTAAACCGAGTCAACTCGGTTTCCTAACCCCAGTCAACTCGGTTTCCTAACCCGAGTCAACTCGGTTTCCTAACCCGAGTCACTTCGGTTTCCTAGCCCGAGTCAACTCGGTTTCCTAACCCGAGTCAACTCGGTTTCCTTTCCCAAGTCAACTCGGTTTCCTAACACGAGTCAACTCGGTTGCCTAACCCGAGTCAACTCAGTTTCCTAACCCGAGTCAACTCGGTTTCCTAACCCGAGTCAACTTGGTTTTCTAACCCGAGTCAACTCGGTTTTCTAACCCGAGTCAACCCGGTTTCCTAAACCGAGTCAACTCGCTTTACTAACCCAAGTCAACTCGGTTTCCTAACCCGAGTCAACTCGGTTTCCTAACCCAAGTCAACTCGGTTTCCTAACCCGAGTCAATTCGGTTTCTTAACCCGAGTCAACTCGGTTTCCTAACCCGAGTCAACTCGGTTTCTTAACCCGAGTCAACTCGGTTTCCTTACCCAAGTCAACTCGGTTTCCTAACCCGAGTTAACTCGGTTTCCTAACCCGAGTAAACTCGGTTTCCTAACCCGAGTCAACTCGGTTTCCTAACCCGAGTCAACTCGGTTTCCTAACCCGAGTCAACTCGGTTTCCTAACCCGAGTCAACTCGGTTTCCTAACCCGAGTCAACTCGGTTTCCTAACCCGAGTCAACCCGGTTTCCTAACCCGAGTCAACTCGGTTTCCTAGCCCGAGTCAACTCGGTTTCCTAACCCGAGTCAACTCGGTTTTCTAACCCGAGTCAACTCGGTTTCCTAACCCGAGTCAACTCGGTTTTCTAACCCGAGTCAACTCGGTTTCCTAACCCGAGTCAACTCGGTTTTCTAACCCGAGTCAACTTGGTTTTCTAACCCGAGTCAACTCGGTTTCCTTACCCGAGTCAACTCGGTTTCCTAACCCGAGTCAACTCGGTTTCCTAACCCGAGTCAACTCGGTTTCCTAACCCGAGTCAACTCGGTTTCCTAACCCAAGTCAACTCGGTTTCCTAACCCGAGTCAATTCGGTTTCTTAACCCGAGTCAACTCGGCTTCCTAACCCAAGTCAACTCGGTTTCCTAACCCGAGTCAACTCGGTTTCCTAACCCGAGACAACTCGGTTTTCTAACCCGAGTCAACTCGGTTTCGTCAACTCGGTTTCCTCGGTTTCCTAACCCCAGTCAACTCGGTTTCCTAGCCCGAGTCAACTCGGTTTCCTTACCCTAGTCAACTCGGTTTCCTAACCCGAGTCAACTCGGTTTCCTAGCCCGAGTCAACTCGGTTTCCTAGCCCGAGTCAACTCGGTTTCCTAACCCGAGTCAACTCGGTTTCCTAACCCGAGTCAACTCGGTTTCCTAACCCGAGTCAACTCGGTTTCCTAGCCCGAGTCAACTCGGTTTCCTAACCCGAGTCAACTCGGCTTCCTAACCCGAGTCAACTCGGTTTCCTAACCCGAGTCAACTCGGTTTCCTAACCCGAGTCAAGTCGGTTTCCTTTCCCGAGTCAACTCGGTTGCCTAACCCGAGTCAACTCGGTTTTCTAACCCTAGTCAACTCGGTTTCTTAACCCGAGTCAACTCGGTTTCCTAACCCGAGTCAACTCGGTTTCCTAACCCGAGTCAACTCGGTTTCCTTACCCGAGTCAACTCTGTTTCCTAACCCGAGTCAACTCGGTTTCCTAACCCGAGTCAACTCGGTTTCCTAACCCGAGTCAACTCGGTTTCCTAACCCGAGTCAACTCGGTTTCCTAACCCGAGTCAACTCGGTTGTCTAACCCGAGTCAACTCGGTTTCCTATTCCGAGTCAACTCGGTCTCCTAACCCGAGTCAACTCGGTTTCCTAACCCGAGTCAACTCGGTTTCCTAACCCGAGTCAACTCGGTTTCCTAACCCGAGTCAACTCGGTTTCCTAACCCCAGTCAATTCGGTTTCCTAGCCCGAGTCAACTCGGTTTCCTTACCCTAGTCAACTCGGTTTCCTAACCCGAGTCAACTCGGTTTCCTAGCCCGAGTCAACTCGGTTTCCTAACCCGAGTCAACTCGGTTTCCTAACCCGAGTCAACTCGGTTTCCTAACCCGAGTCAACTCGGTTTCCTAACCCGAGTCAACTCGGTTTCCTAACCCGAGTCAACTCGGTTTCCTAACCCCTGTCAACTCGGTTTCCTAACCCGAGTCAACTCGGTTTCCTAACCCTAGTCAACTCGGTTTCCTAACCCGAGTCAACTCGGTTTGCTAACCCGAGTCAACTCGGTTTCCTTACCCGAGTCAACTCGGTTTCCTAACCCGAGTCAACTTGGTTTTCTAACCCGAGTCAACTCGGTTTCCTAACCCGAGTCAACTCGGTTTCCTAACCCGAGTCAACTCGGTTTCCTAACCCGAGTCAACTCGGTTTCCTAACCCGAGTCAACTCGGTTTCCTTACCCAAGTCAACTCGGTTTCCTAACCCGAGTCAACTCGGTTGCCTAACCCGAGTCAACTCGGTTTCCTAACCCGAGTCAACTCGGTTTCTTAACCCGAGTCAACTCGGTTTCCTAACCCGAGTCAACTCGGTTTCCTAACCCGAGTCAACTCGGTTTCTTAACCCGACTCAATTCGGTTTCCTAACCCGAGTCAACTCGGTTTCTAAACCCGAGTCAACTCGGTTTCCTATCCCAAGTCAACTCGGTTTCCTAACCCGAGTCAACTCGGTTTCCTAGCCCGAGTCAACTCGGTTTCCTAGCCCGAGTCAATTCGGTTTCCTAACCCGAGTCAACTCGGTTTCCTAACCCGAGTCAACTCGGTTTCCTAACCCGAGTCAACTCGGTTTCCTAACCCGATTCAACTCGGTTTCCTAAACCGAGTCAACTCGGTTTCCTAACCCGAGTCAACTCGGTTTCCTAACCCGAGTCAACTCGGTTTCCTAACCCGAGTCAACTCGGTTTCCTAACCCGAGTCAACTCGGTTTCCTAGCCCGAGTCAACTCGGTTTCCTAACCCGAGTCAACTCGGTTTCCTAACCCAAGTCAACTCGGTTTCCTAACCCGAGTCAACTCGGTTGCCTAACCCGATTCAACTCGGTTTCCTAAACCGAGTCAACTCGGTTTCCTAACCCGAGTCAACTCGGTTTCCTAACCCGAGTCAACTCGGTTTCCTAACCCGAGTCAACTCGGTTTCCTAACCCGAGTCAACTCGGTTTCCTAGCCCGAGTCAACTCGGTTTCCTAACCCGAGTCAACTCGGTTTCCTAACCCAAGTCAACTCGGTTTCCTAACCCGAGTCAACTCGGTTGCCTAACCCGAGTCAACTCAGTTTCCCAACCCGAGTCAACTCAGTTTCCCAACCCGAGTCAACTCGGTTTCCTAACCCGAGTCAACTCGGTTTCCCAACCCGAGTCAACTCGGTTTCCTAACCCGAGTCAACTCGGTTTCCTAACCCGAGTCAACTCGGTTTACTAGCAAGAGTCAACTCGGTTTCCTAACCCGAGTCAACTCGGTTTTCTAACCCGAGTCAACTCGGTTTCCTAACCCGAGTCAACTCGGTTTCCTTACCCGAGTCAACTCGGTTTTCTAACCCGAGTCAACTAAGTTTCCTAGCCCGACTCAACTCGGTTTCCTAACCCGAGTCAACTCGATTTCTTAACCCGAGTCAACTCGGTTTCCTAACCCGAGTCAACTTGGTTGCCTAACCCGAGTCAACTCGGTTTCCTAGCCCGAGTCAACTCGGTTTCTTAACCCGAGTCAACTCGGTTTCCTAACCCGAGTCAACTCGGTTTCCTAACCCGAGTCAACTCGGTTTCTTAACCCGAGTCAACTCGGTTTCCTAACCCGAGTCAACTCGGTTTCCTAACCCGAGTCAACTCGGTTTCCTAACCCGAGTCAACTCGGTTTCCTAACCCGAGTCAACTCGGTTTCCTAACCCGAGTCAACTCGGTTTCCTAACCCGAGTCAACTAGGTTTCCTAACCCGAGTCAACTCGGTTTCCTATCCCGAGTCAACTCGATTTCCTAACCCGAGTCAACTCGGTTCGCTAACCCGAATCAACTCGGTTGGTTAACCCGAGTCAACTCGGTTTCCTAACCCGAGTCAACTCGGTTTCTTAACCCGAGTCAACTCGGTTTCCTAACCCGAGTCAATTCGGTTTCCTAACCCGCGTTAACTCGGTTCGCTAACCCGAGCCAACCCGGTTGGCTTACCCGAGTCATCTCGGTTTCCTAACCCGAGTCAACTCGGTTTGCTAACCCGAGTCAACTCGTTTTCCTAACCCGAGTCAACTCGGTTTCCTAACCCGAGTCAACTCGGTTTCCTAACCCGAGTCAACTCGATTTCCTAACCCGAGTCAACTCGGTTTCCTAACCCAAGTCAACTCGGTTTCCTAACCCGAGTCAATTCGGTTTCTTAACCCAAGTCAACTCGGTTTCCTAACCCTAGTCAACTCGGTTTCTTAACCCGAGTCAACTCGGTTTCTTAACCCGAGTCAACTCGGTTTCTTAACCCGAGTCAACTCGGTTTCCTAACCCAAGTCAACTCGGTTTCCTAACCCGAGTCAACTCGGTTTCCTAGCCCGAGTCAACTCGTTTTCTTAAATCGAGTCAACTCGGTTTCCTAACCCGAGTCAACTCGGTTTCCTAACCCAAGTCAACTCGGTTTCCTAGCCCGTTGAAACCAAGTTGAGTCAACTCGGTTTCCTAACCCGAGTCAACTCGGTTTCTTAACCCGACTCAACTCGGTTTCCTAGCCCGAGTCAACTCGGTTTCTTAACCCGAGTCAACTCGGTTTCCTAACCCGAGTCAACTCGGTTTCCTAACCCAAGTCAACTCGGTTTTCTAGCCCGTTGAAACCAAGTTGACTCAGGTTAGGAAACCGAGTAAACTCGGTTTCCCAACCCGAGTCAACTAGGTTTCCTAACCCGAGTCAACTCGGTTTCCTATCCCGAGTCAACTCGGTTTCCTATCCCGAGTCAACTCGGTTTCCTAACCCGAGTCAACTCGGTTTCCTAACCCGAGTCAACTCGGTTCGCTAACCCGAATCAACTCGGTTGGTTAACCCGAGTCAACTCGGTTTCCTAACCCGAGTCAACTCGGTTTCTTAACCCGAGTCAACTCGGTTTCCTAACCCGAGTCAATTCGGTTTCCTAACCCGCGTTAACTCGGTTCGCTAACCCAAGTCAACTCGGTTTCCTAACCCGAGTCAATTCGGTTTCTTAACCCAAGTCAACTCGGTTTCCTAACCCGAGTCAACTCGGTTTCTTAACCCGAGTCAACTCGGTTTCTTAACCCGAGTCAACTCGGTTTCTTAATCCGAGTCAACTCGGTTTCCTAACCCAAGTCAACTCGGTTTCCTAACCCGAGTCAACTCGGTTTCCTAGCCCGAGTCAACTCGGTTTCTTAACACGAGTCAACTCGGTTTCCTAACCCGAGTCAACTCGGTTTCTTAACCCGAGTCAACTCGGTTTTCTAACCCGAGTCAACTCGGTTTCCTAACCCGAGTCAACTCGGTTTCCTAACCCGAGTCAACTCGGTTTCCTAACCCGAGTCAACTCGGTTTCCTAACCCGAGTCAACTCGGTTTCCTTACCCAAGTCAACTCGGTTGCCTAACCCGAGTCAACTCGGTTTCCTAACCCGAGTCAACTCGGTTTCCTAACCCGAGTCAACTCGGTTTCTTAACCCGAGTCAACTCGGTTTCCTAACCCGAGTCAACTCGATTTCCTAACCCGAGTCAACTCGGTTTCCTAACCCAAGTCAACTCGGTTTCCTAACCCGAGTCAATTCGGTTTCTTAACCCAAGTCAACTCGGTTTCCTAACCCGAGTCAACTCGGTTTCTTAACCCGAGTCAACTCGGTTTCTTAATCCGAGTCAACTCGGTTTCCTAACCCAAGTCAACTCGGTTTCCTAACCCGAGTCAACTCGGTTTCCTAGCCCGAGTCAACTCGGTTTCTTAACACGAGTCAACTCGGTTTCCTAACCCGAGTCAACTCGGTTTCTTAACCCGAGTCAACTCGGTTTTCTAACCCGAGTCAACTCGGTTTCCTAACCCGAGTCAACTCGGTTTCCTAACCCGAGTCAACTCGGTTTCCTAACCCGAGTCAACTCGGTTTCCTAACCCGAGTCAACTCGGTTTCCTTACCCAAGTCAACTCGGTTTCCTAACCCGAGTCAACTCGGTTGCCTAACCCGAGTCAACTCGGTTTCCTAACCCGAGTCAACTCGGTTTCTTAACCCGAGTCAACTCGGTTTCTTAATCCGAGTCAACTCGGTTTCCTAACCCAAGTCAACTCGGTTTCCTAACCCGAGTCAACTCGGTTTCCTAGCCCGAGTCAACTCGGTTTCCTAACCAGAGTCAACTCGGTTTCCTAACCCGAGTCAACTCGGTTTCTTAACCCGAGTCAACTCGGTTTTCTAACCCGAGTCAACTCGGTTTCCTAACCCAAGTCAACTCGGTTTCCTAACCCGAGTCAATTCGGTTTCTTAACCCAAGTCAACTCGGTTTCCTAACCCGAGTCAACTCGGTTTCTTAACCCGAGTCAACTCGGTTTCTTAATCCGAGTCAACTCGGTTTTCTAACCCGAGTCAACTCGGTTTCCTAACCCGAGTCAACTCGGTTTCCTAACCCGAGTCAACTCGGTTTCCTAACCCGAGTCAACTCGGTTTCCTAACCCGAGTCAACTCGGTTTCCTTACCCAAGTCAACTCGGTTTCCTAACCCGAGTCAACTCGGTTGCCTAACCCGAGTCATCTCGGTTTCCTAACCCGAGTCAACTCGGTTTCCTAACCCGAGTCAACTCGGTTTCCTAACCCGAGTCAACTCGGTTTCCTAACCCGAGTCAACTCGGTTTCCTAACCCGAGTCAACTCGGTTTCCTAACCCGAGTCAACTCGGTTTCTTAACCCGAGTCAACTCGGTTTCCTAACCCGAGTCAACTCGATTTCCTAGCCCGAGTCAACTCGGTTTCCTAACCCAAGTCAACTCGGTTTCCTAACCCGAGTCAATTCGGTTTCTTAACCCAAGTCAACTCGGTTTCCTAACCCGAGTCAACTCGGTTTCTTAACCCGAGTCAACTCGGTTTCTTAATCCGAGTCAACTCGGTTTCCTAACCCAAGTCAACTCGGTTTCCTAACCCGAGTCAACTCGGTTTCCTTACCCAAGTCAACTCGGTTTCCTAACCCGAGTCAACTCGGTTGCCTAACCCGAGCCAACTCGGTTTCCTAACCCGAGTCAACTCGGTTTCTTAACCCGAGTCAACTCGGTTTCCTAACCCGAGTCAACTCGGTTTCCTAACCCAAGTCAACTCGGTTTCTTAACCCGACTCAACTCGGTTTCCTAACCCGAGTCAACTCGGTTTCTTAACCCGAGTCAACTCGGTTTCCTAACCCAAGTCAACTCGGTTTCCTAACCCGAGTCAACTCGGTTTCCTAACCCGAGTCAACTCGGTTTTCTTATCCCAGTCAACTCGGTTTCCTAGCCCGAGTCAACTTGGTTTCCTTAACCGAGTAAACTCGGTTTCCTAACCCGAGTCAACTCGGTTTCCTAGCCCGAGTCAACTCGGTTTCCTAGCCCGAGTCAACTCGGTTTCCTAACCCGAGTCAGCTCGGTTTCCTAACCCGAGTCAACTCGGTTTCTTAACACGAGTCAACTCGGTTTCTTAATCCGAGTCAACTCGGTTTCCTAACCCAAGTCAACTCGGTTTCCTAACCCGAGTCAACTCGGTTTCCTAGCCCGAGTCAACTCGGTTTCTTAACACGAGTCAACTCGGTTTCCTAACCCGAGTCAACTCGGTTTCTTAACCCGAGTCAACTCGGTTTTCTAACCCGAGTCAACTCGGTTTCCTAACCCGAGTCAACTCGGTTTCCTAACCCGAGTCAACTCGGTTTCCTAACCCGAGTCAACTCGGTTTCCTTACCCAAGTCAACTCGGTTTCCTAACCCGAGTCAACTCGGTTGCCTAACCCGAGTCAACTCGGTTTCCTAACCCGAGTCAACTCGGTTTCCTAACCCGAGTCAACTCGGTTTCTTAACCCGAGTCAACTCTGTTTCCTAACCCGAGTCAACTCGGTTTCCTAACCCGAGTCAACTCGGTTTCCTTACCCAAGTCAACTCGGTTTCCTAACCCGAGTCAACTCGGTTGCCTAACCCGAGCCAACTCGGTTTCCTAACCCGAGTCAACTCGGTTTCTTAACCCGAGTCAACTCGGTTTCCTAACCCGAGTCAACTCGGTTTCCTAACCCGAGTCAACTCGGTTTCTTAACCCGACTCAACTCGGTTTCCTAACCCGAGTCAACTCGGTTTCTTAACCCGAGTCAACT